>OX453002.1:34020111-35220111 GCA_949699075.1 Asteroscopus sphinx | reverse complement strand
GGGGAGTACGAATTTCTCGTTCACAATGAATGTTTCGTTCGTAGTTAGTTTTAAGGCGTGCCACCACACGATCGTGCGCTTGTATACATGAGGCAATGTAGGCGTTGAAATTTTGATACAGAACTCGAACCAGTCGGGAGTAAAGCTCCGGATAGGAACCAAATCGAAATAGAGTTAGAATCAAATTTTCAGGAGTAAGCTCCAAGCTCAGTTAAAGAATGGGATTGAAAATGGCGGACACTGGTGTGGTGCGAGTAGGTATTCCCTACTAGCATTAGAAATTACGTCATTTTCAAAGCCAATCAATAACTGCGCAAGTTATGCGAGTTAAATTGTAATTAAATTGTTTACAATTAATTCTACTTACATGCCGCGTTCAAGAATTAACTCGATGTGGAGTTTTTATAATGCCATCTTTCTCACATTCACAGCAAAATGTTTTCTCTGTCCAGCTATCATTCCATATTTGCTGTTGTTGAGATTAATGCTGGTTTTGTTTGAAGCCCCTAAAACCCCAAGAAATTCCTGGCCCTAAAAATATCCCTTTTAATACTTCTACCCCCTAAATTTAGGGGTAAAACCCTCAAGCTGTCAACACACAACACTGCAAGTGGTTTAGTTTTTTATTTACAGTAGAAGGTTCATGCGTTTCGGCAAAGGAATCTTCATACAGCCTTAAAACTCAGCCCATAAAAATGTTACAAGCTCTTAGAATAATAACTTATTATTTGTAATTTTAATACGTTTCTTAAAAAACCTAAAACATTCACCTTATAAACCCATTAAACTCTCAGTCGAGAATTATCGATTATATTGTACAGATATTTGTGTCAAGCCCTAACTCGTCTACGCAACAGCGACGAGTCGACACAGCCTTCAGTTCGTCGACGAGCATAAATGCGTTAGTGAATACCGTTTGAATCAGCGTTGCGCTCTCGGACGTTCGTAAAGCTGTCTAAATGTCAAGCCTGTCATGACATACAGCCACGAAATTGTAAAGCGCAAACCACACCGAGAGCGGGTGCGGGTCGGGCGCGGGTCGGGTCGGGAGTACGGCGGGTATATTGACCTGTTTTTATATGGACGACATCACACGAAACGTGGGCGCGGGTTGGGCCAGAGCCGGGTGGAGCGCGGGAGCCACGCGTTTCTCCTGCCACTACAGACAGAGCGCGGGCCGCGCGGGTCGGGTCGGTCGTCGAATATACGTAGGTATTCATAGAGTAACTTTTTGTACGTTTTCACCGATATGTACTTACACAGAGAGCTTGCGTGGGTCGTCAGCAGCGCGTATCAAGTGTTTGTCAACAAGCTGTTGTAATTATTTACAAAAAAAAAAACTCTTTCTCGTCATTTATCTAAATGATAGTGCTCGTAAACATTGCCTACTTACACTTTACTTACTTACTTACTTTTTTTTGCCTTTTGAAGAGAAGCTTCTATGGCATCGTTGCACACGCCGCCGACCCGCGCTGTGTCAGCTGTGTGTGAAGTTCTCACTATGAACACAACAAACAGTGCGGCTCACGCGAGCAACACGACCCGACTCGCGCCCGACCCGCACCTGCCTTGTGTGTGATTTGCGCTTTAGAGAATAGCATAGCTGTTATTTTACTCTAATTGAAAGTGCTCGGATGATTACAAGGCTCTATTTATTGGAAGAAGCTAAAATAAGTGACGATTTATAGAAAGATTGAAAGGCAAAACAATAAGAAAGTTCAAAAATATTTCCCAGGATGCAGAGTTTATCCTTATTTACAGACTTTCTGAGGATTTCATTTATGTAGGTATTGGAGAGTGATTTTAATCCATATACCTACTTATGCCTCTGCAAATTCGTGCCGGTGGTTTAACTACTAGGCTGAAGGTTTGTTTATAGCTTGGTTTCCTAATAAATTATGATTAATAAAGATACCATCAAAAGATTGTATTACATTCGTAATGTTTCAGGTATTATGCACTCTTTATCATTTTTGGCTAATGGAAGTTACCAAAAAATGTAGACACATATGTGTCCCAGGCTTCTGCTTCTAGAGCCATCCACCAGGTTGTTGATGATAGAAATAATATTAACATTATCAACAAATATATCAGATTTCTTCAAAATCATGATGGACAGCAAGTTCTCAAGGAAAGATAAATGTTATAATACATATAAGTATTATCAGCTTAGACATAATTCTTTGTTATTCTTATTGTTATACCACATTTAAGTAAAGAAAGATTGACTAATAATATGAATATTATTATGGAAAATAAGTTGAGTACCTACCTACATTACTATTCATTTAATTGTTCGTGTCTGTAAGTTTATCTGGAACTGTTTTATAAATTGATTGACTGTATTATAGTTTTACAAACAGTTATTTAAGTAAATAATGTTACTTACCCTACGAGTCCTATTGTTTGTCGAAATAAATAATTTATTATCATACATATTCATAGTTTTGACAGCTTTGACTAATTTTTAGTAGACAGCATGTCGGTGGTAACATTTGAATTACAAAAACCGTTCTTACTGCTTACAAAATAAACTGTCAAGGTCAAACTGTTACCACTGACATGCGGTCGAATGTACTACAAGGCAATGAGAAATTAGAAATATGTATTTTCATCATCCATTTTTTATTTACATTAAAAGAAATAATTTTATTCTTATTTGTTTAACAAAATTACTAATTCCTATTAAATTGTTCATATTTTCCACCAAGGCACTGGGGGATGCACACAAATCCTGCAGTGTTTGGGTCTGCCTTGATCATGACCTACTAATCTCTATAAAAAATATCAACATCCTTTTCTGGTTGTCAAAAAGGAGTTTTCTATTTTCCAACCGTCTTTCTGCAAATATCCTCTCATTATACAAACAAACAAACGCTTAACGCTTTTCTTCAATGGTGACAAATCTTTCAGTTAGGCTCGCCATTTGTGACTGCCTTTGTGAAGGTGGTGAGCGCTGAAGCAGACGTCGTCGTATCATTGTTAAAATAACTATGCCTACGAGGTGCTTAAAACAAAAAATCAAGGGGTTGTGAAATGAATAAAGGCTAAAATCTTCCAAGCCGTCTAAAAGCTTCTCCAATTGCGCTTGGGATGGGACCCCGTTTCTTGACATGCACACAGTTGTTAATACAATGACATCCTTTGACTGCCCGGAGCCCGAGAACAATTGATTTTCTATTGTGGCTCGTTTTTGTTCGTTGTAAACCCATTAAATTAATAAGCCATGTTATTAATTTACCATCCCGTGGACGACAACCATAACAAATGTAACAAAATTTGGTTAGGCATAATAATATTTACTACATATCTACACTTCAGCTTCTTTTTCAAAAAACTATTTTTTAAACAATACAGTTCAGTTTAGTACAATCGCTAATATAATAATTTATCGAAACACGAATAGAAAGAAGCATTACCTACTACAAATACAACTCTCCAAAACAAAATCACAGAGAAAATAATCACTACGTTACAAACAAAATGTCAGTCAGTGATCAAAGATAATATAATCGCTACGTGTCAGTGATTATTTTACTCAAACTTCTTGGTCATTCATGGTGAATAATTACATTATTTTTGAAAAATGCAGTGCTGCCAGTGTACTTTTGTCAAAAGATACCTGAGAAGAGTTATTCAAAATTAACCATTAATATGAAAAGTAATTTTCGATTAACTTAAGATTCAATATAGTCTACGCAGACGAAGTCACGTGCAAAAGCTAGTTTTATTAAACATTTACAATTGTAGCACTGCCAGATATTTACGTAACACTTTACTTTTAGATTTTTTCAGTTTTCTATCGTTTTCAACTACTTATATACTAGCATATGTGTACTCGCATTCAGATGAAGTTTTTAATTAAATAGATAAAAAAGTTCTTGTAGAACACTACAATTTCCCATTAAATCAGCTGGAGGTACCTGTAGTCCATCAAACGCGTCTCCCATCCGATATACCGAAAGTCCGCCACTTTCGAGGAAACTATTCCCGATGCAGCAATGGCTGCTAGGGGGACATAGCGGCGGGGTCCCCCCGCAATGCCCCAGTAAGCCGAGGTTCAAGCCCTCCCTTGGGGGACGCCCTTATGCGGTTTTGCAGTTAGGGTATCCATTCTGGGTACCAATTCGGCGAGAGTCCAATCGAAAAAAAAAATCGCCAACCCGCCTGCCAATCGTGGCGATTATGGCATATCCCCCCCCCCCCTTTGGGGGGTGGCCTTTGGCGTTTTTCGGCTGAAATGATGATGAAGTTTTAGTGTAAGAACAGAAGTATAATTGGGTCGGTATCTTTTGGTCTCGATCTCGATATGTCTAGGTTGCCCGTAAGACTAGATCGCGAAATGACTGGATCTCGATTGGACTAGACATCGTAACGTCTACATCTCAAAATATTTTACATCTGTAAACAGAACAGTATCAAGCGCTCGTTGTAACACGCCGCGCTACGCGTTTTCTCAGTACCAAGTAGTACGCACGGCTACACATCTAGCTGTACATTTCAAGTATAAGCTGATCTCGCATTGTACGGAAAGCCTGCAATGCGAGGTCAGCATAAACTGGAAATGTACAGCTTGATGTGTAGCCGTGTGTACCAACTATTTAATTCTGTGCACACGCATTGTTGTGAATACGAGTTAGTTATCTACATGGTGATAATATATTTGAAATTAACACATCTATTACTACGATCCACGACGACAAAAAGTAGCTTAAAAAGTAGATTGCTTGTTATTTGTAATACGGCTTTAATTAGTGCGAGAAGAGATTACTTTGTGCATAAATTCATAATAAGTAACAATAATTAATAATATATTACTGTTCTTAATTATCACATCATCTTCATCATTATCATCATTTCAGCCGAAAGACGTCCACTGCTGGACATAGGCCCAAGCATCGCCACAACGACCATAACGATTTTAACATAAAAAATGTAATTTGTGGAGATAAATAAAACATTTTTATTGATTATTTATTTTATATAATATCAATAAAATTCCATTCCAACATTACAATAAAATATCTAATTCGATTTCGAAAAGATACCTAAAAGCTGCCTAAAAGTTACCTTTTAAGTCGTCTAACCTGGAACTTGACCGAGATAAAAATTACCTAAAGGTTACGAAAGTAACCTTCTGGCAACACTGGAAAAAGTCAAAGGTCAAACTTGGTTTGTTTTTAGGGTTCCTTACCCAAAGGCTGCCAAACGGGACCCTATTACTCTCGCTACGCTGCCCGTCCGTCCGTGCGTCAGTCTGTCTGTCCGTCCGTCTGTCTGTGACAGGGCTTTATCTTTGTAACGGTCATAGATAATCAGTTGACATTTTTACAAAATATGTGTTACTATGGTGCATATCACGACAAATACTAAAAATAAAAAGTAGTCTAAAACCAAAGGGGGTCCCCATACAAGAAACCTCGAAACACATGCACTTTTTTCAACGTTTTTGTTTCTGCTCTATCATCAAAACGGTAATACATACCAGCGTCAAACTTGGTCTAATTATAGTGCATACTATGTAGTTTAGTAATTTTATATGTGGTGGTACCTGCGTAAGAAAGAGATGCAAAAAAAAAATCGCACACGGTGCGTTGATGTCTTTTGATGAACTCTCGTAAATTAAATCAGTTTCTATGGGGTATCAGGTCGAAGGGTGGTACGGAACCCTTACTGCGCGAGTCCGACTCGCACTTGGCCGGTTTTTTTGTTAACATTTAATTTAAAGTATCATGGGTCTCGCAAAGGAATCGTCTTTCAGCCTTAAAACTCGGCCAGTAAGAATATTATAAGCTCTTAGAATAATTAGGTATTTACTATTTAAAATTTTACTACATTTCTTAAAATACTTAAAAATAGACCTTTATTATAACTTTTAAACCCATTAAACTCTCAGTCAATTATGTTATAAAGATATTTGTGTCAAGCCCTAACTCGTCTACGCAACAGCGACGAGTCGACACAGCCTTCAGTTCGTCGACGAGAATAAACGAGTTAGTGAATACCGTTTTGCGCTCGCGGTCGTTCGCAAGGCTGTCTCGACGTCGAGCCCGCCTCGACGTACATCCACGAAATTGTCAGTTAGTGAATAGCACTGCTGTATCTGTTGATATAAAATTTAAGTTAAATATAATTTTGTTTTAGAGGACAACAATAAACTTTTGGTTGCGACGCAATGAGGAGACTTTGGGTGACCTATCAGCTCACCACCGGCAGCTCTACCAACGCGCCACCACCGCTGAGCAAGGTGTTGCTATTGTAGCGGAACATAATAATCAGCTATTTTTGAACACGCAGGTTACTGCCACACAATATAGCGTAAGTTGACTACTTTTTCTAATTACCTACGTTTATTTGATTAAATCTGAAAAAAAAAACAGACGTTCACAAGTCACAACAGCTTTCCAACAGTAAACTGCTAACAAATCAATTAAGCGTATTTATTAGTTCGCGTGTAAGATGCAAAAATCAGACAAAAACTGAGTTTTTTTAAATCAAATTATCTTAAAGTATTATGCGTCATAAACATTAAAAACATTGTGTAACTTTAACCGTTTACGCTGCGCACGCAACGGAAGCTCTAAAAGGAATATTTTTTTCCCGTTTTTACACCCTTTATCAATTATGCTATGCATCTATTGGTCATAGCGTGATGTTATATAGCCTAAAGCCTTTCTCGATAAATGGACTATCCAACACTTTGTTTGTTTGGTTGAACGCACTAATCTCAGGAACTACTGGTTGGAATAGAAAAATTCTTTTTGTGTTGGACAGTCCATTTATCGAGGAAGGTTTTAGGTTATACAGCATCACGCTATGACCAATAGGAGCGGAGCATAAATGAAAAATGTTGCAAAAACGGGAAAATATACTATTTATTTTTATATTAATTTAAAATATTATTATATACATTAAATATATTATATTTATGTATATTTATATTTTATATATTATATTATGAAACTGAAGAGTTTGTTTGTTTGGTTGAACGCACTAATCTCAGGAACTTCTGGTTGGAATTGAAAAATTATTTTTGTGTTGGATAATCCATTTATCGAGAAAAGCTTTAAGCTATATAACATTACGCTACAACCAATATGAGCAGAGCGTAAATGAAAAATGGTGCAAAAACGGGAAAAAATATTCCCTTGAGAGCTTCGCAGTGGCGTGCAGTGTTCCGTTTGCGCCACCTAGGAGGGTGCGGCCAACGTTAGGCCGCACGTGGAGAAGGGGCTCGCCTGCTTGTGGCGGGCCGGGACCTGTCGGGGGTGGTTATGTGAATACTCACGGGTTCCCACGCCCTTGGCTAAGGTAGTTGAAGGAACACCGTGGTGGTTTTAGTCGGTAAGAGTCCGACACTGGCTCCGCCTCAGCGGGCTGGTGAGCTCAGTATCGCGTTATTCAATTCAGTAATGGAAATTCCTATAGATCTTTCTATCTAATAGCATGAGAACGCCAAAAATCCACTTTTAGTTACTTTTATTGTCAAAAAAATGTTAAAGAGCTCTTAACTATATTACTTGTAATTCTTTTTTCAGAAAATATATTTTTTACTATTGTTTCAGGTATCAACTCAAACAATTCGACGAAGATTACAGGCCGATGGGCTAAAGACTAGGATCCCGGCCAAAAAAAAATTGTATTTTCTCCTGCCCGTGCTCAGACTAGAGTAAATTTTTGTTTGCAGTATTATGATTTCGATTGGTAAAATAATGTCGTCATATTTATTGTTGACGAAAAAACTTTTAAATCCGAAAATATTGAAATGGCGAGCTAACGAGAGATACACTATTGAAAACGTAATACCTAATAGGTCGAGTGGTCGGCTGAGCTTGGGATTCTGGGGATGGATGAACTCTGTTGGTCCTGGCGAACTCGTGGAAATATCAGGCCACATGAACTCTGAACAGTATGTGGACATTTTACGAGATGTGATGGTGCCGACTGTGCGACTGCACCATCCGACAAGAGCTATTCATCTTTGCCAGGACAACAGTTCCGTTCATAGTGCCAGAATTGTTCAGGCGTGGCTCCAGGCTCAGCCGGATATTCACGTTATACCATGGCGTGCAAAGAGCCCGACCTCAAACCAGAACCTATGGGGGCAGATGGTTCTCAATAAGGATGTATCAGAAGTGCGCAACGTAGATAACTTGCGGCAAGCGGCTATCCAAACGTGGGATATGATGAGGGGGATCCTCGTGACGTGTGCTATTGGTTACTGGAATGAAAGACAGGTTGTCATTTATAAATCACGATAGAAGTATGTGGTAAGTGTTAAACTCGCACTAGGCCCTCTGGTGTGCATTGGCCACGTGACGCTTTTGGTGTGGATTGTCTCATGTTACATAAACATTTGGCAGCCGCGGTTGTGCCGCCCCGCACCGCGTTCGATATGTGGAGAGCTCCTTACTTATGTTTGATTATTGTTCTGATTCAGTTGACTATGTGTTAATTTCTAAATATCAATAACTTTGTTAATTCATGATTATAGTGATCTCATTACCATTTTTTTTTTCTAGTTTTGATTTATGTTACTCCTATGTATTAAACTGTTGTAACTATTTTTATTGTCAATTTTTATATTGTTACTATTGTTCGGCTCCCCAGGTAAGTCATAGCTACCTATGTTAATATGGACAGTCTGTTCTATATTTGATTGTAAATATATATAAAAAATAGTTGACTCTGCTACTGTCTGTTATTTTTCAAGTCGTAAATATAACACTATTTAACTGTTTACACAAAATTACTGTAGCTTGAGGATGTTTCACATACCCATTAGTAGAGAGGGTTGTAACTGAATGAATACGATTTATTTTTGTGTTGATTAAAATCTCTCATTTCAACTGTGTTGTATTAATATTTTTAACTATTGCTAAGGCAACTTGAAGTTACATTTAGATTTTGACATAATTTATTAGTTATTTTATATAATAAAAATAAGAATACAAAAATATTCACCACATAAAGGCTGTGACATCTGATATTAAACTATACATTGGATTGTTAATTATTTTTAGACTTTTATTTATTTATTTCATAAGGCAATTACAACAAGTAACAATCACATGGTATAGGTAGTCATAAAATAATAGGTGTTGTACAGATTGATACCCTAACGTAATCGCACAGGATGATATTTTAGACTGATTTTATTTACTGTCGTGTAATTTTGGAGACACATTGATGACCCATGCAATGACTCTATTTAGGCCGATTTAGATAAACAAAAGCTAAATTCGCTACCGCTGTGGTTAGCGAAAAATAGCGAGTCGTATTATTCCACCTGGTAGGTAGGTATTTGTATGAACTTCCGCGGCTATCGCGAAACTAGAATATAAATACCCGGCGGAATACCACTTGCAATTTTCCGCTAATACCCACAGCGGTATATCTGAGTAGGCCCTTAGCTAAACTTTTAATTCATAAAGTTTTATTTGCCTTAAAAGAAAGAGGTAACTAATGTTGTTATTACATTGAAATAAAGAGTTGATTTTTAATAGTTCAACGTTGTTTTTGTATTTAA
Organism: Asteroscopus sphinx; assembly: GCA_949699075.1. Lineage (NCBI taxonomy): Eukaryota > Metazoa > Arthropoda > Insecta > Lepidoptera > Noctuidae > Asteroscopus > Asteroscopus sphinx. The sequence goes on along the minus strand of OX453002.1, from coordinate 35,210,582 downwards.
CCTATGAAAAATAAAGCAAGTAATCAATATTCCTCCACTTTAATGGACACGATCTTATAGTTTCAAGTTACCCCTAATCGGTTCAGTAATTTTGTTGTAGTGTAGTAGTGTAAGTGTATCAAACAGATATATTTATCTACTTACAGGCAGACAAATCGTTTGTCCCTATGAAATGATATATTTTCCCTTAGACCTGGGCCCCAATTCCACTAATTTACAACGTTTGATTAGCGGCAACGGTTCAGCAACGGTTCGACTGCGTTCGTCGTTCGATGATAACATAAAAAGTTATTCCACTAAAAACATGAGCTGAAACGAACATGGATCGCAGCTGGAACGTAACCGCATCATAGCCGTTGTCTTGAAATGTTACCATATAAAAAGTATTCATTACTACTAACTCTACTAATCATGAAAATAACATTGAGCTATTATAGTTCAATGATTAAAAACTACTTTTGACTATATTAAAATACTTACATTAATAAAATACGCCTTTTCAATACGTTTAAATAATTTAAAATAGTTAAAAATAGATTTTAATAGAAAATCTAGGCTATCGTTCATTCAATACATAAATTATAATCTATGTTCGTTCATTCTACTTGTCAAAATAACGTAAACAAACCGCGGAGGAAATCGATATTATTTAAATATTATCAAATCTATGTCTGAATAATACAATATGCCATTGTAATGTGGTATGCAATGTAAGCAAATACAAGCGAGTAGAAATGTAGGCGAGTGAAATAAACAATTACGCCATTGCTTGTATTGTAAAATCAAGCAGATTAGAACAAGCTCCTCTGCTCAAACAAAGACTTACATTTAATATAATCTATTTACACTAAAGTGGATTTAATACTACGTATTTATACTGGACACATCCCTGGAGCAGTGTTGAGTTTTTGTGAAAGGTGTTCTCGTGGTAAAACTGAGTGTTGACATCCCTTTCCCAGACGATAAGTTTAATACAAAAAAAGTCTAATAAAGTATACAAAATTTCCTATCTGTGAAATAAATTACTGTGAGTATTATATGCATAACTGCTTGTATTTACTTTTAATTTAATAGGAAACTTATTTTATGTCTCATGTTTTATAGACCTAAATGGTACCTACCCTGAAGAAAGTCTACTTCGGCGAGACAAACAAAGCTTTTCAACCAATATATGGAGTGCTTTAAAGGTGCCTATGGGAAAAGTGAAATCGATAATACCTCGGAATGTTTAAAGGTAGGTAAGTTTTCATACAAGTATAGAAACATAGGTACATCTATTTGTTTATTTGAGAGTAATAATCAATATAGGTACTTTTAATAAAAAAAATTACATGCAAACATTATGTTTACATCAGAATTAGATATTGTGTTATGTATGGTAAATAGAGTTTATAATATGAGTTCAAGTAGGTAAATGTTACAATATGAGTTTTACAACATAAAACTTACAAAATATGCATGTAGTATGAAGTTCATGTTACATTAACAAAGAAATAATATTATAATTTATTTCCATTTCAGTTTTGGAATTATTTTAAATATGAGTACAAGCCAGGTACAATCCAAAGTGATCCAACTTTTTAAAGAATATTGGAGTAAAGTGGGGGGTGAACCTAGTTTGGCCCCATTTTTAAACAAACTGCAGGACAAGGTGGCTTCTCTCATATGGGTCCTATAATTTGAGTTCGCAGAGATCCGGTTATAAATTTAGAGGTATGCTTATAATATTCATATTTTTTTCTTGTTATGGATCACTTGTGTTTTAGGTACTATAACACTTCATGAATAATTGTTTTTTATATTCAAAAGTAGGTAATAAGATTTGTTTGTGAAAGTAGAGGCACATGAAAGCATCTAGTATAGCAACTACAATTGTAAAATTTACCCTACTTTGTCCTGAAACAAGTGTTTTTTTGTGTGTATAAAGTTTGTTGCTTGGATTTTAATATTAATATTTGTGTTTCAGATTACTCGTTGATGTTGTTGTTGGACAAACAAGAATCTTTTTACAAGCTTTTGTTTAACATGACATTTCAATTGGCTGATATGTAAACCCAATGACTAAACAATATTATGATGCTTTGGAGTTAGGAGTTGGTCTGATGATGGAGCCGGAAGATGGTCACAGGATCTCCGCTGTGGTTAACGCAGACACATCGAGTTTGGGCTCGTTAGATTTATCTCAATGAGTGGGTAGTTGGCTGACGGATGGTGACACTATTAGTTTGGTGAGATAGGAAGACGTACACTAATACGTTTTAGTAATAACTTAAAAAATAAAATTCAAAGTTTATTAAAAAAACTTTGAAAACAAACTTTAATTTTATGTGGTGGATCCTGATAAAAGTAGTATCAAATTATCGCTTAAATTGATGTAATTTTATTTTTATATTCAAATATACAAAAAAGCTTGTTATATTTACTGTCTAGACTAGACTACTCACTTCGAATATTATCTCATTTTAGTAAAACTAAATAAGTTTAAATAGTTTTATTGAATATAATTTTATTGAACTTTGAACTTTCAACATTGTTTGATATAAAAATATCTGCAATATTTCTCCCTGTCTGTAATTAAATAACAACAAATCAATAGTAAGGTTACTATAAGTAGAACTTTGTCTAGTAATACAATATTCTTAATTGACAAAGTGTATATTCAGTAAATAACTTTGGGTGACAATTAATCAATGACATTTCTGTATTTTTTTTAAATTATTAAATTAATTTCTTTCTATTATGTTATGACATGTATGAAACTTTTTTTGTCATGCAAATTGTAGATTAAATTGATAATAATATTGCATGCCTTATAAAAATTTGTATACCTACACTATGTTTTTTCTTACTTGTCTTATTTAGTAAACAATCTTGGCATGTCTTTAACAATTCGTCAATAATAATTATTAAATGACATTGTGTTAACAATTTCACACCCTAAATATATTTTTAATGCTAATTACATGTGCAGAACGAGTAGTTATATTTTATTAGTAGTTTGTTTTAATAAAGAGACATGCCAACATTGTTTACTAAATAAGACAAGAGAGTAAAAACAGACTTTACCTACAACCCGTTATTGAAATAACTAAAAACATCTTAAGGGGGTCATTACTAATTAGTATAAACAATTTTTACTATTGGACCAACACTGAAATTGCAAAAATTAGATCTTTTTATTCGTGACTTTAGGGTTGGTCCCATAGTAAAAGTTGTTCATACTAATGAGTACAATGACCCCTTAAGACGTTTTCAGTTATTTCAATAACACGTTGTATACTACATAATTTCTGTAGTAGGAAATTCTATTAATGCCTATATCTGTATAACTGAAAATGTTACTGTAGTAACTAGTAAAATAACATAATATTGTTTTGATTTAATAAAAACTGAATTAATGTTTGTTTTCGTTGAAATGGGACTTATTCATCACAATTTTCATGTCATCATCATTTCAGCCGAAAGGTGTCTACTGCTGGACATAGGCCTCCCCCAGGCATCGCCAAAACAACCGGTCTTACGCTTTCCTCATCCTAATTTCCATATCCTACTATAATTAATATTATAAATGTGAAAGTTTGTGAAGATATTTGGATGTTCGTTTGTCTGAACAGATTTGGATGAAATTTGGCATAGATACAGATAGAACATAACCTGGATTAACATATAGGATAGGCTAGGCTTGTTGTCCCGGGAAGATGACCAATTCCCGAGGGAGGTGCGATCAACGACATCCAGGTTGGCGAAGCCGCAGGCAACCGCTAGTAAATAATAAGATTGAGAGAGAGATTTCATTTGAGATACCATGATTAATAAAAAATAGTATGTGTTATGGCATGAGACATGTGACTGATGTAAAAAAAAGAGAGTAATGTTAGGGGAAAAAAACCATAAAAATGTTGTTAAAGTTTTATTTATTTATTAAGTCTTCCACAGATTTTGCTCCAAACCTTGTTGATAAGTAGGTACTACAACCAATAGTCATCACGGGCATTTAAATCACAATTCTGGAACAATTTTGTTTTATTAAAATTTATTACTGCAGGTATGGCTATAGTATCAACAAATAAAATTAGTAGATGCAATTTAATTCAAACATGCTGCGCCAACCCCACATAAATTGGGATAAGGGCAGGAGGATGACGATGAGATGCAATTTAATTTGCAATAGTAGAATAGGTACCTATACTAGGGTGTCGCAAACCAATGGGCCAGGAGGAGGGGGGCAAGATGATAGATAGAGGACATAATTTAAGCAAAATAAATACAATTTGTAATGTTGTAATTCCTTACTATAAGAAAAAAAATCTTATTAAAACACTCTTTTTGGGTTTTTTGTGAATTTTTGTATACATTAATATTCAAATATTCTAGGTTCTGGTCTATGGGGGGGGACAGCTGCCCCCTTGTAACGCCCATGTAGGTATAAAGTAGGTAGGTACCTACTCAAAATATGAATGTTCAAGGAATGATATCCCTTTATATTAACAATATTCTCTTCACGTTTATTATTATTTAGAAGAACTATAGCGACATCTATGCACCCCATAACACAGGCATGTAAAACTTTCTATATAATCGTAAAATTACACAATACAACTCGGCTAATAAAAAATATAATCACACTTTTTTTGCTTATTTATTACTTGCTTGTCATAAGTCACACAAACTGAAATTAATTAATTTTCCTTTACCTACGAGCTATTTGCATAAAATGCCAGTGTCACCAAAATCTAAAAAAGACAATAAAGACATTTTACTTTACCTATTAGGTACAACATATGCAATTACTTGCATCAATATTAACTTATATTACAGGCGATCTTACCTTTGTATCCGTATGAATGCAGCATAATACGAGGGCTAATCTCCTCAGTCAGAGATTTTGCAAGGTTTTCAGTGAGTCTTTATTATATTTTAACTAACATACTCTCGGTCAGTAAAATTAAATGCATTGTTTGGAACTCGTCGGCTTGTCGACTAATTTCTTTTTTAACTCTTCCAATGTTAACCTTAGTGGCAAGGACAACAAAATACACCCTTTAACTTTTGCAAAATCAACGAAATTAAGTCTAAATCTTCGTCAAAACATTCAACGATCCAGTAAAAGTACAAGTTTATCGACTGATGTTCAGCTGTTAATTTTGACAGCTGAACGGCTAAAGTTCAGTTGCGTGTCAGCCCAAACATCTGTCAGAATTTTAGTGGAATAGGACGAAACGTAACGTTGATGTTCGATCGAGTTAGCGGAATACGAACACTCGATCGATCGTTAGCTTCAGCTGAAACGTAACTGCAGCTGGATCGTTGTTCATTAGCAGAATAAGAAAATAGCTAACAGCCGTCGTTCAGCTGCGTTTTAAACGTAATTTCGTTAGTGGAATTGGCCCCCTGTTGGTCTAAGATTTTCCCAGGCTTCCAACTACGTTTGTGCAAAATCACGTCGAATGCTCTGTTGTGAAGTTGTGACGTAAAGAAAGTGCAAACGAACACAGTTTAGCATTTAGGAATAAAATAATTGGGCAATGCAGGTCTTACACTCACATAAACACAACACACAAAACTTCGTAAAAGTGTAGTCTTCCCGTGTATGATGCCCATAACACTTTATCAAGTTATTTAGCTATTTATTTTGTTTAGCATTGGAAAACTAAAATGCCTTTACTGCATTTGTTAATTAAACGACTAGGACCTGTTTTATCAAAAAACATACCTACTTAATATGATAAAACTTAGCAATGGACACTTCTGCCAGTGCGCACGGAAGAGAAGGTGGTTTATTTTTTCATTTTAGGTTCTTGCCTAGGGTTCATCCTATTTCTATACAAATGGCATCAAAATCAGTTCGGGGGTTTAGCCGTGAAAACGTAACAAACAGAAAGACAGAAACACTCGCATTTATAATATTATATATATATCTACCTTTTCTTGCCGTGGGGAAGTCCTCACGGACGTACTCCGCCCGGGGTAGGCGGAGCCAGTGTCGGACTCTTACCGACTAAAACCATCACGGTGTTTCTTCAACTACCTTAGACGGGGGCGTGGGAACCCGTGAGTATTCACGCGTCAGGTCCCGGCCTACCACAAGCAAGCGAACACACTGCACGCCACCTCACCTCACGGGACTTTACCAGCTAACCTAGTAAGGCTTCAAGTTATTTGTTTACTTTTATGAGTAAAATTAAACAAAAAACCCTTATTACTTTTACACTCTTAATAAGAATAATAATAAAAGAGAAAAAGTAGGTAATTGAGTGAGTTTGTGTTGAGTGAACTTAAGGGAGTATTTTTCTAATTAGTCATCGTTTTTGCTAACACTAATAAAATAATGATTGATGATAAATAATATATGTATTGGCACAAAACAAACAATAGTAGTTAATATGGTGCAAAGGCGCAGCGCAACCGCATAATATCGAAAAACAAACTTGTAAGTTTAGTGCAACCGTAACCCATATTATTACGAGCTCAACTTGCTTAAAAATAATATTCATGCATAATACATATCTATAGGTATGGCATAGTATGAATAGAGCGCTGCATGAATGGCGCACCGCTTGTGCATACCGCCGCCGCCACCGCCACCGGTGCCGTGAGTGGAACGACATAACAAAAATATATCGTGCCCTCTCGCACGATTCGCAGCGTTCAACTTCTAATAGTACAAAGTCCAAACAGTCTAGGTTGATGTGTAGCCGACTGTACCATAGAAATTTTTATTCGGATTTTTTTTAGACAAGGACGCACAAGTTGCTTCTCGGCTCTCCCTTTCTTTTGGATTTCTGCTTACATCACTATTACATGAAAATAAACCTTAAAACATAGACCTAAGGTATAATTTTGTATTGATAAAAAATTGTAGAACTTTGTCCAGGGCCCTAATTCCACTAATTTACAACGTTTGATTAGCGGCAACGGTTCAGCAACGGTTCGACTGCGTTCGTCGATCGATGATAACATAAAAAGTTATTCCACTATAAACATGAGCTGAAACGAACATGGATCGCAGCTGGAACGTAACCGCATCATAGCCGTTGTCTTGAAATGTTACCATATAAAAAGTATTAATTACTACTAACTCTACTAATCATGAAAATAACATTGAGCTGTTATAGTTCCATGATTAAAAACTACTTTTGACTATATTAAAATAGTTACATTAATAAAATACGTCTTTTCAATACGTTTAAATAATTTAAAATAGTTAAAAATAGATTTTAATAGAAAATCTAGGCTATCGTTCATTCAATATATAAATTATAATCTATGTTCGTTCATTCTACTTGTCAAATTAACGTAAACAAACCGCGGAGGAAATCGAAATTATTTAAATATTATCAAATCTATGTCTGAATAATACAATATGCCATTGTAATGTGGTATGCAATGTAAGCAAATACAAGCGAGTAGAAATGTAGGCGAGTGAAATAAACAATTACGCCATTGCTTGCATTGTAAAATCAAGCAGATTAGAACAAGCTCCTCTGCTCAAACAAAGACTTACATTTAATTTATTCTATTTACACTAAAGTGGATTTAATACTACGTATTTATACTGGACACATCCCTGGAGCAGTGTTGAGTTTTTGTGAAAGGTGTTCTCGTGGTAAAACTGAGTGTTGACATCCCTTTCCCAGACGATAAGTTTAATACAAAAAAAATCTAATAAAGTATACAAAATTTCCTATCTGTGAAATAAATTAGTGTGAGTATTGTATGCATAACTGCTTGTATTTACTTTTAATTTAATAGGAAACTTATTTTATGTCTCATGTTTTATAGACCTAAATGGTACCTACCCTGAAGAAAGTCTACTTCGGCAAGACAAATAAAGCTTTTCAACCAATTTATGGAGTGCTTTAAAGGTGCCTATGGGAAAAGTGAAATCGATAATACCTCGGAATGTTTTAAAGGTAGGTAAGTTTTCATACAAGTATAAAAACATAGGTACATCTATTTGTTTATTTGAGAGTAATAATCAATATAGGTACTTTTAATAAAAAAAATTACATGCAAACATTATGTTTACATCAGAATTAGATATTGTGTTATGTATGGTAAATAGAGTTTATAATATGAGTTCAAGTAGGTAAATGTTACAATATGAGTTTTACAACATAAAACTTACAAAATATGCATGTAGTATGAAGTTCATGTTACATTAACAAAGAAATAATATTATAATTTATTTCCATTTCAGTTTTGGAATTATTTTAAATATGAGTACAAGCCAGATACAATCCAAAGTGATCCAACTTTTTAAAGAATATTGGAGTAAAGTGGGGGGAGAACCTAGTTTGGCCCCATTTTTAAACAAACTGCAGGACAAGGTGGCTTCTCTCATATGGGTCCTATAATTAGAGTTCGCAGAGATCCGGTTATAAATTTAGAGGTATGCTTATAATATTCATATTTTTTTCTTGTTATGGATCACTTGTGTTTTAGGTACTATAACACTTCATGAATAATTGTTTTTTATATTCATAAGTAGGTAATAAGATTTGTTTGTGAAAGTAGAGGCACATGAAAGCATCTAGTATAGCAACTACAATTGTAAAATTTACCCTACTTTGTCCTGAAACAAGTGTTTTTTTGTGTGTATAAAGTTTGTTGCTTGGATTTTAGTATTAATATTTGTGTTTCAGATTACTCGTTGTTGGACAAACAAGAATCTTTTTACAAGCTTTTGTTTAACATGACATTTCAATTGGCTGACATGTAAACCCAATGACTAAACAATATTATGATGCTTTGGAGTTAGGAGTTAATCTGATGATGGAGCCGGAAGATGGTCACAGGATCTCCGCTGTGGTTAACGCAGACACATCGAGTTTGGGCTCGTTAGATTTATCTCAATGAGTAGGTAGTTTGGCTGACGGATGGTGACACTATTAGTTTGGTGAGATAGGAAGACGTACACTAATACGTTTTAGTAATAACTTAAAAAATAAAATTCAAAGTTTATTAAAAAAACTTTGAAAACAAACATTAATTTTATGTGGTGGATCCTGATAAAAGTAGTATCAAATTATCGCTTAAATTGATGTAATTTTATTTTTATATTCAAATATACAAAAAAGCTTGTTATATTTACTGTCTAGACTACTCACTTCGAATATTATTTCATTTTAGTAAAACTAAATAAGTTTAAATAGTTTTACTGAATATAATTTTATTGAACTTTGAACATTCAACATTGTTTGATATAAAAATATCTGCAATATTTCTCCTTGTCTGTAATTAAATAACAACAAATCAATAGTAAGGTTACTATAAGTAGAACTTTGTCTAGTAATACAATATTCTTAATTGACAAAGTGTATATTCAGTAAATAACTTTGGGTGACAATTAATCAATGACATTTCTGTATTTTTTTTTAATTATTAAATTAATTTCTTTCTATTATGTTATGACATGTATGAAACTTTTTTTGTCATGCAAATTGTAGATTAAATTGATAATAATATTGCATGCCTTATAAAAATTTGTATACCTACACTATGTTTTTTCTTACTTGTCTTATTTAGTAAACAATCTTGGCATGTCTTTAACAATTCGTCAATAATAATGATTAAATGACATTGTGTTAACAATTTCACACCCTAAATATATTTTTAATGCTAATTACATGTGCAGAACGAGTAGTTATATTTTATTAGTAGTTTGTTTTAATAAAGAGACATGCCAACATTGTTTACTAAATAAGACAAGAGAGTAAAAACAGACTTTACCTACAACCCGTTATTGAAATAACTAAAAACCTCTTAAGGGGTCATTACTAATTAGTATAAACAATTTTTACTATTGGACCAACACTGAAATTGCAAAAATTAGATCTTTTTATTCGTGACTTTAGGGTTGGTCCCATAGTAAAAGTTGTTCATACTAATGAGTACAATGACCCCTTAAGACGTTTTCAGTTATTTCAATAACACGTTGTATACTACATAATTTCTGTAGTACGAAATTCTATTAATGCCTATATCTGTATAACTTAAAATGTTACTGTAGTAACTAGTAAAATAACATTAATTCAGTTTTTATTATGTTTGTTTTCGTTGAAATGGGACTTATTCATCACAATTTTCATATCATCATCATTTCAGCCGAAAGGTGTCTACTGCTGGACATAGGCCTCCCCCAGGCATCGCCAAAACAACCGGTCTTACGCTTTCCTCATCCTAATTTCCATATCCTACTATAATTAATATTATAAATGTGAAAGTTTGTGAAGATATTTGGATGTTCGTTTGTCTCAACAGATTTGGATGAAATTTGGCATAGGTACAGATAGAACATAACCTGGATTAACATATTGGATAGGCTAGGCTTGTTGTCCCGGGAGGATGACCAATTCCCGAGAGAGGTGCGATCAACGACATCCAGGTTGGCGAAGCCGCAGGCAACCGCTAGTAAATAATAAGATTGAGAGAGAGATTTCATTTGAGATACCATGATTAATAAAAAATTGTATGTGTTATGTCAGGAGACATGTGACTGATGTAAAAAAAAAGAGAGTAATGTTAGGGGAAAAAACCATAAAAATATTGTTAAAGTTTTATTTATTTATTAAGTCTTCCACAGATTTTGCTCCAAAACTTGTTGATAAGCAGGTACTACAACCAATAGTCATCACGGGCATTTAAATCACAAATCTGGAACAATTTTGTTTTATTAAAATTTATTACTGCAGGTATGGCTATAGTATCAACAAATAAAATTAGTAGATGCAATTTAATTCAAACATGCTGCGCCAACCCCAAATAAATTGGGATAAGGGCAGGAGGATGACGATGAGATGCAATTTAATTTGCAATAGTAGAATAGGTACCTATACTAGGGTGTCGCAAACCAATGGGCCAGGAGGAGGGGGGCAAGATGATAGATAGAGGACATAATTTAAGCAAATAAATACAATTTGTAATGTTGTAATTCCTTACTATAAGAAAAAAAATCTTATTAAAACAACCTTTTTGGGTTTTTTGTGAATTTTTGTCTACTTTAATATTCAAATATTCTAGGTTCTGGTCTATGGGGGGGACAGCTGCCCCCTTGCTCCCCCTTGTAACGCCCATGTAGGTATAAAGTAGGTAGGTACCTACTCAAAATATGAATATTCAAGGAATGATATCCCTTTATATTAACAATATTCTCTTCACGTTTATTATTATTTAGAAGAACTATAGCGACATCTATGCACCCCTTACACAGGCATGTAAAACTTTCTATATAATCGTAAAATTACACAATACAATTCGTCGAATAAAAAATATAATCACACTTTTTAAAATTACTTGCTTGTCATAAGTCACACAAACTGAAATTAATTAATTTTCAGTATAACATACCTTTTCGTTTCTTCTTCAAGATCTTCTAGGGAGTCGGAGCTTCACATAGGTATTTATTAGATTCAGCTCATCTTTCACTTGGTTACTGGCCAAGGGTCAGAGTCTCGCCTTAGGGACTAGCATTTGGTACCTACGAGCTAGTTGCATAAAATGCCAGTGTCACCAAAATGTAAAAAAGACAATAAAGACATTTTACTTTACCTATTAGGTAGGTACAACATATGCAATTACTTGCATCAATATTAACTTATATTACAGGCGATCTTACCTTTGTATCCGTATGAATGCAGCATAATACGAGGGCTAATCTCCTCAGTCAGAGATTTTGCAAGGTTTTCAGTGAGTCTTTATTATATTTTAACTAACATACTCTCGGTCAGTAAAATTAAATGCATTGTTTGGAACTCGTCGGCTTGTCGACTAATTTCTTTTTTAACTCTTCCAATGTTAACCTTAGTGGCAAGGACAACAAAATACACCCTTTAACTTTTGCAAAATCAACGAAATTAAGTCTAAATCTTCGTCAAAACATTCAACGATCCAGTAAAAGTACAAGTTTATCGACTGATGTTCAGCTGTTAATTTTGACAGCTGAACGGCTAAAGTTCAGTTGCGTGTCAGCCCAAACATCTGTCAGAATTTTAGTGGAATAGGACGAAACGTAACGTTGATGTTCGATCGAGTTAGCGGAATACGAACACTCGATCGATCGTTAGCTTCAGCTGAAACGTAACTGCAGCTGGATCGTTGTTCATTAGCAGAATAAGAAAATAGCTAACAGCCGTCGTTCAGCTGCGTTTCAGATGCGTTTTAAACGTAATTTCGTTAGTGGAATTGGCCCCCTGAACCGTTGCCGCTAATCAAAAGTTGTAAATTAGTGGAATTGGGGCCCTGGGGGCCAATTCCACTAACGAAATTACGTTTAAAACGCATCTGAAACGCAGCTGAACGACGGCTGTTAGCTATTTTCTTATTCTGCTAATGAACAACGATCCAGCTGCAGTTGCGTTTCAGCTGAAGCTAACGATCGATCGAGTGTTCGTATTCCGCTAACTCGATCGAACATCAACGTTACGTTTCGTCTATTTTTCTCTGTCTACGGTTTCGTCCTATTCCACTAAAATTCTGACAGATGTTTGGGCTGACACGCAACTGAACTTTAGCCGTTCAGCTGTCAAAATTAACAGCTGAACATCAGTCGATAAACTTGTACTTTTACTGGATCGTTGAATGTTTTGACGAAGATTTAGGCTTAATTTCGTTGATTTTACAAAAGTTAAAGGGTGTATTTTGTTGTCCTTGCCACTAAGGTTAACATTGGAAGAGTTAAAAAAGAAATTAGTCGACAAGCCGACGAGTTCCAAACAATGCATTTTACTGACCGAGAGTTTGTTAGTTAAAATATAATAAAGACTCACTGAAAACCTTGCAAAATCTCTGACTGAAGAGATTAGCCCTCGTATTATGCGGCATTCATACGGATACAAAGGTAAGATCGCCTGTAATATAAGTTAATATTTATGCAAGTAATTGCATATGTTGTACCTACCTAATAGGTAAAGTAAAATGTCTTTATTGTCTTTTTTAGATTTTGGTGACACTGGCATTTTATGAAACTAGCTCGTAGGTACCAAATGCTAGTCCCTAAGGCGAAACTCTGACCCTTGGCCAATAACCAAGTGAAATATGAGCTGAATCTAATAAATACCTATGTGAAGCTCCGACTCCCTAGATCTTGATGAAGAAACGAAAAGGTATGTTATACTGAAAATTAATTAATTTCAGTTTGTGTGACTTATGACAAGCAAGTAATTTAAAAAAGTGTGATTATATTTTTTATTCGCCGAGTTGTATTGTGTCATTTTACGATTATATAGAAAGTTTTACATGCCTGTGTTATGGGGTGCATAGATGTCGCTATAGTTCTTCTAAATAATAATAAAACGTGAAGAGAATATTGTTAATATAAAGGGATATCATTCCTTGAACATTCATATTTTGAGTAGGTACCTACCTACTTTATACCTACATGGGCGTTACAAGGGGGAGCAAGGGGGCAGCTGTCCCCTCCATAGACCAGAACCTAGAATATTTGAATATTAAAGTAGACAAAAATTCACAAAAAACCCAAAAAGATTGTTTTAATTAAGATTTTTTTCTTATAGTAAGGAATTACAACATTACAAATTGTATTTATTTTGCTTAAATTATGTTCTCTATCCATCATCTTGCCCCCCTCCTCCTGGCCCATTGGTTTGCGACACCCTAGTTTAGGTACCTATTCTACTATTGCAAATTAAATTGCATCTCATCGTCATCCTCCTATTTATTTGGGGTTGGCACAGCATGTTTGAATTAAATTGCATCTACTAATTTTATTTGTTGATACTATAGCCATACCTACAGTAATAAATTTTAATAAAACAATATTGTTCCAGATTTGTGATTTAAATGCCCGTGATGACTATTGGTTGTAGTACCTACTTATCAACAAGGTTTGGAGCAAAATCTGTGGAAGACTTAATAAATAAATAAAACTTTAACAATATTTTTATGGTTTTTTTCTCCTAACATTACTCTCTTTTTTTACATCAGTCACATGTCTCCTGCCATAACACATACTATTTTTTATTAATCATGGTATCTCAAATGAAATCTCTCTGTCAATCTTATTATTTACTAGCGGTTGCCTGCGGCTTCGCCAACCTGGATGTCGTTGATCGCACCTCCCTCGGGAATTGGTCATCTTCCCGGGATAACAAGCCTAGCCTATCCAATATGTTAATCCAGGTTATTTTCTATCTGTACCTATGCCAAATTTCATCCAAATCTGCTCAGACAAACGAACATCCAAATATCTTCACAAACTTTCACATTTATAATATTAATTATAGTAGGATATGGAAATTAGGATGAGGAAAGCGTAAGACCGGTTGTTTTGGCGATGCCTGGGGGAGGCCTATGTCCAGCAGTAGACGCCTTTCGGCTGAAATGATGATGATATGAAAATTGTGATGAATAAGTCCCATTTCAACGAAAACAAACATTAATTCAGTTTTTATTAAATCAAAACAATATTATGTTATTTTACTAGTTACTACAGTAACATTTTAAGTTATACAGATATAGGCATTAATAGAATTTCCTACTACAGAAATTATGTAGTATACAACGTGTTATTGAAATAACTGAAAACGTCTTAAGGGGTCATTGTACTCATTAGTATGAACAACTTTTACTATGGGACCAACCCTAAAGTCACGAATAAAAAGATTTAATTTTTGCAATTTCAGCGTTGGTCTAATAGTAAAAATTGTTTAAACTAATGAGTAATGACCCCTTAAGAGGTTTTTAGTTATTTCAATAACGGGTTGTAGTGTAGGTAGTCTGTTTTTACTCTCTTGTCTTATTTAGTAAACAATGTTGGCATGTCTCTTTATTAAAACAAACTACTAATAAAAATATAACTACTCGGTCTGCACATGTAATTAACATTAAAAATATATTTAGGGTGTGAAATTGTTAACACAATGTCTTTTAATAATTATTATTGACGAATTGTTAAAGACATGCCAAGATTGTTTACTAAATAAGACAAGTAAGAAAAAACATAGTGTAGGTATACAAATTTTTATAAGGCATGCAATATTCTTATCAATTTATTCTACAATTTGTGGCAATGGGCGGGGCACATTGCTCGCAGAACGGATGGCCGATGGGGCAGTAAAGTTCTGGAGTGGCGACCGCGTACTGGAAGGCGCAGCGTGGGTAGGCCCCCCACAAGGTGGACCGACGACCTGGTGAAGGTCGCGGGAATGCGCTGGATGCGAAAGGCACAGGACCGGTCGTTGTGGCGATGCTTGGGGGAGGCCTATGTCCAGCAGTGGACGTCTTCCGGCTGAAATGATGATGATGATTCTACAATTTGTATGACAAGAAAATTTCATACATGTCAAAAAAAACAGAAATGTCATTGATTAATTGTCGCCCAAAGTTATTTACTGAATAATACACTTTGTCAATTAAGAATATTGTATTACTAGACAAAGTTCTACTTAAAGTAACCTTACTATTGATAATGTTGTTATTTAATTACAGACAAGCAGAACTATTGCAGATATTTTTATATCAAACAATGTTGAAAGTTCAAAGTTCAATAAAATTATGTTAAATAAAACTATTTAAACTTATTTAGTTTTACCACAGATAATATAATACTATACTAGTACTAAAATGAAATAATATTCGAAGTGAGTAGTCTAGATAGTAAATATAACAAGCTTTTTTGTATATTTGAATATAAAAATAAAATTACATCAATTTCAGCGATAATTTGATACTACTTTTATCAGGATCCACCACATAAAATTAAAGTTTGTTTTTAAAAGTTTTTTTAATAAAGTTTTAATTTTATTTTTTAAGTTATTACTAAAACGTATTAGTGTACATCTTCCTATCTCACCAAACGAATAGTGTCACCATCCGTCAGCCAACTACCTACTCATTGAGATCAATCTAACGAGCCCAAACTCGATGTGTCTGCGTTAACCACAGCGGAGATCCTGTGACCGTCTTCCGGCTCCATCATCAGACCAACTCCTAACTCCAAAGCATCATAATATTGTTTAGTCATCGGATTTACATGTCAGCCAATTCAAATGTGAAGTTAAACAAAAGCTTGCAAAAAGATTCTTGTTTGTCCAACAACAACATGAACGAATAATCTGAAATACAAATATTAATATTAAAATCCAAGCAACAAACTTTATACACACAAAAATATTAATATTAAAATCCAACCAACAAACTTTATACACACAAAAATATTAATATTAAAATCCAAGCAACAAACTTTATACACACAAAAATATTAATATTAAAATCCAAGCAACAAACTTTATACACACAAAAATATTAATATTAAAATCCAAGCAACAAACTTTATACACACAAAAATATTAATATTAAAATCCAAGCAACAAACTTTATACACACAAAAATACACTTGTTTCAGGACAAAGTAGGGTAAATTTTACAATTGTAGTTGCTATACTAGATGCTTTCATGCCTCTACTTTCACAAACAAATCTTATTACCTACTTATGAATATAAAAAACAATTATTCATAAAGTGTTATAGTACCTAAAACACAAGTGATCCATAACAAGAAAAAAATATGAATATTATAAACATACCTCTAAATTTGTAACCGGATCTCTGCGAACTCGAATTATAGGACCCTTATGAGAGACCTTGTCCTGCAGTTTGTTTAAAAATAGGCCAAACTAGGTTCACACCCCACTTTACTCCAATATTCTTTAAAAAATTGGATCACTTTGGATTGTACCTGGCTTGTACTCGTATTTAAAATAATTCCAAAACTGAAATGAAAATAAATTATAATATTATTTCTTTGTTAATGTAACATGAACTTCATACTACATGCATATTTTGTAAGTTTTATGTTGTAAAACTCATTTTGTAACATTTACCTACTTGAACTCATATTATAAACTCTATTTACCATATAACACAATATCTAATTCTGATGTAAACATGTTTGCATTTTTTTTTAAATTAATATTACCTATATTGATTATTACACTCAAATAAACAAATCGGTGTACCTATGTTTCTATACTTGTATGAAAACTTAACTACCTTTAAAACATTCTGAGGTATTATCGATTTCACTTTTCCCATAGGCACCTTTAAAGTACTCCATATATTGGTTGAAAAGCTTTGTTCGTCTCGCCGAAGTAGACTTTCTTCAGGGTAGGTACCATTTAGGTCTATAAAACATGAGACATAAAATAAGTTTCCTATTAAATTAAAAGTAAATACAAGCAGTTATGCATACAATACTCACAGTAATTTATTTCACATATAGGAAATATAATATACTTTTTTTGTATTAAACTTATCGTCTGGGAAAGGGATGTCAACACTCAGTTTTACCACGAGAACATCTTTCACAAAAACTCAACACTGCTCCAGGGATGTGTCCAGTATAAATATGTAGTATTAAATCCACTTTAGTGTAAATAGATTATATTAAATGAAAGTCTTTGTTTGAGCAGAGGAGCTTGTTCTAATCTGCTTGATTTTACAATGCAAGCAATGGCGTAATTGTTTATTTCACTCGCCTACATTTCTACTCGCTTGTATTTGCTTACATTGCATACCACATTACAATGGCATATTGTATTATTCAGACATAGATTTGATAATATTTAAATAATTTCGATTTCCTCCGCGGTTTGTTTACGTTAATTTGACAAGTAGAATGAACGAACATAGATTATAATTTATATATTGAATGAACGATAGCCTAGATTTTCTATTAAAATCTATTTTTAACTATTTTAAATTATTTAAACGTATTGAAAAGACGTATTTTATTAATGTAACTATTTTAATATAGTCAAAAGTAGTTTTTAATCATGGAACTATAACAGCTCAATGTTATTTTCATGATTAGTAGAGTTAGTAGTAATTAATACTTTTTATATGGTAACATTTCAAGACAACGGCTATGATGCGGTTACGTTCCAGCTGCGATCCATGTTCGTTTCAGCTCATGTTTATAGTGGAATAACTTTTTATGTTATCATCGATCGACGAACGCAGTCGAACCGTTGCTGAACCGTTGCCGCTAATCAAACGTTGTAAATTAGTGGAATTAGGGCCCTGGACAAAGTTCTACAATTTTTTATCAATACAAAATTATACCTTAGGTCTATGTTTTAAGGTTTATTTTCATGTAATAGTGATGTAAGCAGAAATCCAAAAGAAAGGGAGAGCCGAGAAGCAACTTGTGCGTCCTTGTCTAAAAAAAATCCGAATAAAAATTTCTATGGTACAGTCGGCTACACATCAACCTAGACTGTTTGGACTTTGTACTATTAGAAGTTGAACGCTGCGAATCGTGCGAGAGGGCACGATATATTTTTGTTATGTCGTTCCACTCACGGCACCGGTGGCGGTGGCGGCGGCGGTATGCACAAGCGGTGCGCCATTCATGCAGCGCTCTATTCATACTATGCCATACCTATAGATATGTATTATGCATGAATATTATTTTTAAGCAAGTTGAGCTCGTAATAATATGGGTTACGGTTGCACTAAACTTACAAGTTTGTTTTTCGATATTATGCGGTTGCGCTGCGCCTTTGCACCATATTAACTACTATTGTTTGTTTTGTGCCAATACATATATTATTTATCATCAATCATTATTTTATTAGTGTTAGCAAAAACGATGACTAATTAGAAAAATACTCCCTTAAGTTCACTCAACACAAACTCACTCAATTACCTACTTTTTCTCTTTTATTATTATTCTTATTAAGAGTGTAAAAGTAATAAGGGTTTTTTGTTTAATTTTACTCATAAAAGTAAACAAATAACTTGAAGCCTTACTAGGTTAGCTGGTAAAGTCCCGTGAGGTGAGGTGGCGTGCAGTGTGTTCGCTTGCTTGTGGTAGGCCGGGACCTGACGCGTGAATACTCACGGGTTCCCACGCCCCCGTCTAAGGTAGTTGAAGAAACACCGTGATGGTTTTAGTCGGTAAGAGTCCGACACTGGCTCCGCCTACCCCGGGCGGAGTACGTCCGTGAGGACTTCCCCACGGCAAGAAAAGGTAGATATATATATAATATTATAAATGCGAGTGTTTCTGTCTTTCTGTTTGTTACGTTTTCACGGCTAAACCCCCGAACTGATTTTGATGCCATTTGTATAGAAATAGGATGAACCCTAGGCAAGAACCTAAAATGAAAAAATAAACCACCTTCTCTTCCGTGCGCACTGGCAGAAGTGTCCATTGCTAAGTTTTATCATATTAAGTAGGTATGTTTTTTGATAAAACAGGTCCTAGTCGTTTAATTAACAAATGCAGTAAAGGCATTTTAGTTTTCCAATGCTAAACAAAATAAATAGCTAAATAACTTGATAAAGTGTTATGGGCATCATACACGGGAAGACTACACTTTTACGAAGTTTTGTGTGTTGTGTTTATGTGAGTGTAAGACCTGCATTGCCCAATTATTTTATTCCTAAATGCTAAACTGTGTTCGTTTGCACTTTCTTTACGTCACAACTTCACAACAGAGCATTCGACGTGATTTTGCACAAACGTAGTTGGAAGCCTGGGAAAATCTTAGACCAACAGGGGGCCAATTCCACTAACGAAATTACGTTTAAAACGCAGCTGAACGACGGCTGTTAGCTATTTTCTTATTCTGCTAATGAACAACGATCCAGCTGCAGTTACGTTTCAGCTGAAGCTAACGATCGATCGAGTGTTCGTATTCCGCTAACTCGATCGAACATCAACGTTACGTTTCGTCCTATTCCACTAAAATTCTGACAGATGTTTGGGCTGACACGCAACTGAACTTTAGCCGTTCAGGGGGCCAATTCCACTAACGAAATTACGTTTAAAACGCATCTGAAACGCAGCTGAACGACGGCTGTTAGCTATTTTCTTATTCTGCTAATGAACAACGATCCAGCTACAGTTACGTTTCAGCTGAAGCTAACGATCGATCGAGTGTTCGTATTCCGCTAACTCGATCGAACATCAACGTTACGTTTCGTCCTATTCCACTAAAATTCTGACAGATGTTTGGGCTGACACGCAACTGAACTTTAGCCATGTTTTTAGTGGAATAACTTTTTATGTTATCATCGAACGACGAACGCAGTCGAACCGTTGCTGAACCGTTGCCGCTAATCAAACGTTGTAAATTAGTGGAATTGGGGCCCTGAAACGAACATGGATCGCAGCTGGAACGTAACCGCATCATAGCCGTTGTCTTGAAATGTTACCATATAAAAAGTATTCATTACTACTAACTCTACTAATCATGAAAATAACATTGAGCTATTATAGTTCAATGATTAAAAACTACTTTTGACTATATTAAAATACTTACATTAATAAAATACGTCTTTTCAATACGTTTAAATAATTTAAAATAGTTAAAAATAGATTTTAATAGAAAATCTAGGCTATCGTTCATTCAATACATACATTATAATCTATGTTCGTTCATTCTACTTGTCAAAATAACGTAAATAAACCGCGGAGGAAATCGAAATTATTTAAATATTATCAAATCTATGTCTGAATAATACAATATGCCATTGTAAAAGTGGTATGCAATGTAAGCAAATACAAGCGAGTAGAAATGTAGGCGAGTGAAATAAACAATTACGCCATTGCTTGCATTGTAAAATCAAGCAGATTATAACAAGCTCCTCTGCTCAAACAAAGACTTACATTTAATATAATCTATTTACACTAAAGTGGATTTCTCTAGTATATATAGTAATCTATGGTGGATTTAATACTACGTATTTATACTGGACATATCCCTGGAGCAGTGTTGAGTTTTTGTGAAAGGTGTTCTCGTGGTAAAACTGAGTGTTGACATCCCTTTCCCAGACGATAAGTTTAATACAAAAAAAGTAATAAAGTATACAAAATTTCCTATCTGTGAAATAAATTACTGTGAGTATTCTATGCATAACTGCTTGAATTTACTTTTAATTTAATAGGAAACTTATTTTATGTCTCATGTTTTATAGACCTAAATGGTACCTACCCTGAAGAAAGTCTACTTCGGCGAGACAAACAAAGCTTTTCAACCAATATATAGAGTGCTTTAAAGGTGCCTATGGGAAAAGTGAAATCGATAATACCTCGAAATGTTTTAAAGGTAGGTAAGTTTTAATACAAGTATAGAAACATAGGTACATCTATTTGTTTATTTGAGAGTAATAATCAATATAGGTCAAATTAATAAAAAAAATTACATTCAAACATTATGTTTACATCAGAATTAGATAAACACAATATCTATGTATGGTAAATAGAGTTTATAATATGAGTTCAAGTAGGTAAATGTTACAATATGAGTTTTACAACATAAAACTTACAAAATGTGTATGTAGTATGAAGTTCATGTTACATTATTAACAAAGAAATAATATTATAATTTATTTCCATTTCAGTTCTGGAATTATTTTAAATATGAGTACAAGCCAGGTACAATTCAAAGTGATCCAACTTTTTAAAGAATATTGGAGTAAAGTGGGGGGTGAACCTAGTTTGGCCCCATTTTTAAACAAACTGCAGGACAAGGTGGCTTCTCTCATATGGGTCCTATAATTGAGTTCGCAGAGATCCGGTTATAAATTTAGAGGTATGCTTATAATATTCATATTTTTTTCTTGTTATGGATCACTTGTGTTTTAGGTACTATAACACTTTATGAATAATTGTTTTTTATATTCATAAGTAGGTAATAAGATTTGTTTGTGAAAGTAGAGGCACATGAAAGCATCTAGTATAGCAACTACAATTGTAAAATTTACCCTACTTTGTCCTGAAACAAGTGTTTTTTTGTGTGTATAAAGTTTGTTGCTTGGATTTTATTTAATATTAATATTTGTGTTTCAGATTACTCGTTGATGTTGTTGTTGGACAAACAAGAATCTTTTTACAAGCTTTTGTTTAACATGACATTTCAATTGGCTGATATGTAAACCCAATGACTAAACAATATTATGATGCTTTGGAGTTAGGAGTTGGTCTGATGATGGAGCCGGAAGATGGTCACAGGATCTCCGCTGTGGTTAACGCAGACACATCGAGTTTGGGCTCGTTAGATTTATCTCAATGAGTAGGTAGTTGGCTGACGGATGGTGACACTATTAGTTTGGTGAGATAGGAAGACGTACACTAATACGTTTTAGTAATAACTTAAGAAATAAAATTAAAAGTTTATTAAAAAAACTTTGAAAACAAACTTTAATTTTATGTGGTGGATCCTGATAAAAGTAGTATCAAATTATGTAATTTTATTTTTATATTCAAATATACAAAAAGCTTGTTATATTTACTGTCTAGACTACTCACTTCGAATATTATTTCATTTTAGTAAAACTAAATAAGTTTAAATAGTTTTATTGAATATAATTTTATTGAACTTTGAACTTTCAACATTGTTTGATATAAAAATATCTGCAATATTTCTCCTTGTCTGTAATTAAATAACAACATATCAGTAGTAAGGTTACTATAAGTAGAACCGTCTAGTAATACAATATTCTTAATTGACAAAGTGTATATTCAGTAAATAACTTTGGGCGACAATTAATCAATGACATTTCTGTATTTTTTAAATTATTAAATTAATTTCTTTCTATTATGTTATGACATGTATGAAACTTTTTTTGTCATGCAAATTGTAGATTAAATTGATAATAATATTGCATGCCTTTAAAAAATTTGTATACCTACACTATGTTTTTTCTTACTTGTCTTATTTAGTAAACAATCTTGGCATGTCTTTAACAATTCGTCAATAATAATTATTAAAAGACATTGTGTTAACAATTTCACACCCTAAATATATTTTTAATGCTAATTACATGTGCAGAACGAGTAGTTATATTTTTATTAGTAGTTTGTTTTAATAAAGAGACATGCCAACATTGTTTACTAAATAAGACAAGAGAGTAAAAACAGACTTTACCTACAACCCGTTATTGAAATAACTAAAAACCTCTTAAGGGGTCATTACTCATTAGTTTAAACAATTTTTACTATTGGACCAACCCTGAAATTGCAAAAATTAAATCTTTTTATTCGTGACTTTAGGGTTGGTCCCATAGTAAAAGTTGTTCATACTAATGAGTACAATGACCCCTTAAGGCGTTTTCAGTTATTTCAACAACACGTTGTATACTACATAATTTCTGTAGTAGGAAATTCTATTAATGCCTATATCTGTATAACTTAAAATGTTACTGTAGTAACTAGTAAAAAACATAATATTGTTTTGATTTAATAAAAACTGAATTAATGTTTGTTTTCGTTGAAATGGGACTTATTCATCACAATTTTCATATCATCATCATTTCAGCCGAAAGACGTCTACTGCTGGACATAGGCCTCCCCCAGGCATCGCCAAAACAACCGGTCTTACGCTTTCCTCATCCTAATTTCCATATCCTACTATAATTAATATTATAAATGTGAAAGTTTGTGAAGTTATTTGGATGTTCGTTTGTCTGAACAGATTTGGATGAAATTTGGCATAGGTACAGATAGAACATAACCTGGATTAACATATTGGATAGGCTAGGCTTGTTGTCCCGGGAAGATGACCAATTCCCGAGGGAGGTGCGATCAACGACATCCAGGTTGGCGAAGCCGCAGGCAACCGCTAGTAAATAATAAGATTGAGAGAGAGATTTCATTTGAGATACCATGATTAATAAAACATAGTATGTGTTATGGCAGGAGACATGTGACTGATGTAAATAAAAACCGGCCAAGAGCATGTCGGGCCATGCTCAAGTATTATAGGGTTCCTTAAGTAGGTCTAATTACAAACGAATCAAATCGAATATTAATCATTGCTATTTTAGTTTTTGCAAACAGCGCCACCTAGCGCTAAATTTATGAAGCAAAATTGAAGAAGTGTGTTTCTTTTTGTGATTTTTTTAAATAGAAAGTAACTAAAGGAGCATTATTTGCTACGATCATTTTTCTCTAAGGTCAATGACCTATGAACTAGGACGTCTTAAGTATTTTTCAGTTTTCTCACTATAACTCAAAAATTTATAATCACATTATACTCAAAATAATTTTAAAAGAGATTTTTTATAAAGGTCTACGTTGCATAGTTTAGAAATGGCGGGGGGGGGGGGACACATTGCAAGCCACTTTGGCGAACTGTGTATGAAACATTACCTTTATTTTAGTAGACCTATTCAACGATACCCCACACGAGGGGGTGCAGCGAAAAAAATATTTTCATCCCAATTTCACATGTATGGGCGCCACCCTTAGAATACGTAATCAAGATTTTTTTATTCTTTTAAAATTGAGATCTATATCTATTCCATTTTTTGTCAAAATTTCATTTACTTATGTTTATAACTGTAGAAGTTAGTAAGCAGTAAAGGATTAGGACAGACGGACG
Source organism: Asteroscopus sphinx (assembly GCA_949699075.1). NCBI lineage: Eukaryota > Metazoa > Arthropoda > Insecta > Lepidoptera > Noctuidae > Asteroscopus > Asteroscopus sphinx. The sequence goes on along the minus strand of OX453002.1, from coordinate 35,186,232 downwards.
GACATGACGAAACTATAAGGGTTCCTTGTAGGACTACGGAACCCTAAAAAAGAGAGCAATGTTAGGGGAAAAAAACCATAAAAATATTGTTAAAGTTTTATTTATTTATTAAGTCTTCCACAGATTTTGCTCCAAACCTTGTTGATAAGTAGGTACTACAACCAATAGTCATCACGGGCATTTAAATCACAAATCTAGAACAATTTTGTTTTATTAAAATTTATTTCTGTAGGTATGGCTATAGTATCAACAAATAAAATTAGTAGATGCAATTTAATTCAAACATGCTGCGCCAACCCCAAATAAATTGGGATAAGGGCAGGAGGATGAATGAGATGCAATTTAATTTGCAATAGTAGAATAGGTACCTATACTAGGGTGTCGCAAACCAATGGGCCAGGAGGAGGGGGGCAAGATGATAGATAGAGGATATAATTTAAGCAAAATACCAGGCCCCTCAGAAAGTATTGCGAAAAAAAGTTTTTATATATGGGAGACTGGCCAGTTATAATGTTTTTCGAAAATATGATTATTTATAAGTAAAAATAAGTAAGTTCCAATTTCAAAATTTCCCTCCACATTTTTTGCGAGTTAATTCAAAGTATTGTGTCTCACTGAAATATGGATCTGCGCCGGGAACATTTTAGAGCTATGATTTTATACGATTTCAAGTGTCGCCTGAAACCGGATGAATCGTACGATAGACTTCAAATGGCATTCATGGATGAAGGCCCTTCCAAGGCAACCGTGTATCGTTGGTATAACGAATTCAAGCGCGGTCGACCAACTTTGGGGGATGACGAAAGAAGCGGTCGCCCTTTGACGGCTGTTACCGAAGAAAACGTGCTAGCAGTGAAAAATTTAATCCAAGACAATAGGCGAATTACATATCAGGAGATTCAACACATATTGAAGATTGGATCGGGAAGCGTTCACGAGATTCTACACAGCCATCTTCGCGTGAGGAGGATAGTATCACGCTGGGTGCCGCACAACCTCACCGATGCTCAGAAGCAGGCCCGGGTGGAATGGTGCCGTGATATGCTTAACAAATTTGAAGCAGGCTCGTCTCGGCGTGTTTACGACATCGTTACAGGTGATGAGTCCTGGATTTATCAATACGACCCAGAAACCAAGCGCCAGTCGACTGTTTGGGTGTTTCAAAATGAGCCAACGCCTACCAAAGTGAAGCGATCTAGAAGCGGGGGTAAGATTTTGATCGCTAGCTTTTTTAATTTGACTGGCCACTTGGTATCAATTCCCTTACGGGATCAAAGAAGCATTAATGCCGAATGGTATACTACCAAATGTTTGCCAGAAATTTTCTCTGTTATAAGCAACAAGCGACCAAACACAGGGCTCCGCGGGCTACTGCTCCACCACGACAATGCACCTGCGCACACCGCACTCAAAACGAGGGACTTCCTGGACAGCACGCCAGTCAAACTCCTGGGTCACCCTCCTTACAGCCCTGATCTAGCACCGTATGACTTCTTTTTATTCCCAAAAATAAAAAATCAGCTCAAAGGGATACAATTTTCGTCGCCGGAAGATGCGCTGGCTGCGTTCGAGCAGGCTGTAAACGAGGTGTCAGCGGCGGACTGGAAAAAGTGTTTTGAAAACTGGTTTAGGCGCATGAATCTTTGTATAGAGGCTGTATTGTAATGTTGTAATTCCTTACTATAAGAAAAAAAATCTTAATTAAAAAATGATAATTTTTGTCTACTTTAATATTCAAATATTCTAGGTTCTGGTCTATGGGGGGGGGGGGGCAGCTGCCCCCTTGCTCCCCCTTGTAACGCCCATGTAGGTATAAAGTAGGTAGGTACCTACTCAAAATATGAATGTTCAAGGAATGATATCCCTTTATATTAACAATATTCTCTTCACGTTTATTATTATTTAGAAGAACTATAGCGACATCTATGCACCCCATAACACAGGCATGTAAAACTTTCTATATAATCGTAAAATTACACAATACAACTCGGCTAATAAAAAATATAATCACACTTTTTTTGCTTATTTATTACTTGCTTGTCATAAGTCACACAAACTGAAATTAATTAATTTTCAGCATAACATACCTTTTTGTTTCTTCATCAAGATCTTCTAGGGAGTCGGAGCTTCACATAGGTATTTATTAGATTCAGCTCATCTTTCACTTGGTTATTGGCCAAGGGTCAGAGTTTCGCCTTAGGGACTAGCATTTGGTACCTACGAGCTAGTTGCATAAAATGCCAGTGTCACCAAAATCTAAAAAAGACAATAAAGACATTTTACTTTACCTATTAGGTAGGTACAACATATGCAATTACTTGCATCAATATTAACTTATATTACAGGCGATCTTACCTTTGTATCCGTATGAATGCCGCATAATACGAGGGCTAATCTCCTCAGTCAGAGATTTTGCAAGGTTTTCAGTGAGTCTTTATTATATTTTAACTAACAAACTCTCGGTCAGTAAAATTAAATGCATTGTTTGGAACTCATCGGCTTGTCGACTAATTTCTTTTTTAACTCTTCCAATGTTAGCCTTAGTGGCAAGGACAACAAAATACACCCTTTAACATTTGTAAAATCAACGAAATTAAGCCTAAATCTTCGTCAAAACATTCAACGATCCAGTAAAAGTACAAGTTTATCGACTGATGTTCAGCTGTTAATTTTGACAGCTGAACGGCTAAAGTTCAGTTGCGTGTCAGCCCAAACATCTGTCAGAATTTTAGTGGAATAGGACGAAACGTAACGTTGATGTTCGATCGAGTTAGCGGAATACGAACACTCGATCGATCGTTAGCTTCAGCTGAAACGTAACTGCAGCTGGATCGTTGTTCATTAGCAGAATAAGAAAATAGCTAACAGCCGTCGTTCAGCTGCGTTTCAGATGCGTTTTAAACGTAATTTCGTTAGTGGAATTGGCCCCCTGGAATGTATGTAATACATACATATATAATGTTCTTGGTATGCACTATTATAAACGTAGTCACAGAGTACATTGTAATATACTGAAATAGAGACCAATCTTCAACCACAAAACAGGTAACCGCTTACTAGCTCCATCTGATACTTTCAGTGTGAAACTATCACCTAATCTAAAAATAAAGAATGCAAAAAGAGAAACGCTTCGTGAGGATCGAACGCACGTCCTGCTTTTGAAAATCAGACCACAGGATCGTACTGCTACGAATACTAATTACTTACCTGCGAATTTTAGCAAAATAATCAACCAGTCAAAATCAATAAAACTAGAATACTTTATTATTCAAAAAACAACAAAAATGGCTCTGAAATAGATACTTATTTAATAATATAATATTTGGTGAAAAATCAGTACAATTATCTCGTAAAATGAAATCTTAATCTCTTTGGAGCAATTATCCAATATGGGGTTATGTAGCGACATCTATCGAATATTGAATAAACTATTACAAGATCTCGTTTCTTAAATTTGTAAAACCTGCCATCTATTACTTTTAGTCCGTAACAGTAACAAATATAATGCTACTAAATTAAAAACCACCATCTTACCTGTTATCTACAAGCATTCGAAGTACTACGTTTTTTTTGCAGCGTTGTAAAAGCTGTTGTACCCAATTATTTGTTCTAAGATTGAGCACCCTGAACGTAGTGGTTATATATTCTCTTTGATAGTAGGTACTAGAAGTGGGCGCCGCGTTGAAAAATGTCGGCGGCGGCGTGAAGAAGATTTTCAGTCGGCGCGGCGCCCACGTCTAGTAGGTACATTACTGTCAATGTCGAGGCCTGAAATAAAGTCAATTGCTTTATTTCCCGAGTCAAAGTTGAAAGTCTTAGCCAAGTACACCCGAAGTGATTTTAAACGACGACGGACGAGGCGTTAGCCGAGTCCTTTTTAACTAAACGAGGCCGTTATTTGCTATTTCGGCCGAGACTTGTACCTATAGTATTTTTCTCTGATTTGCGAGGAAACAATGTAACGAGGTCCAACTCGTTATGCTGCTCACCCTATTTGGTTTTTCTGGCTACTTTATTATACTTTCATCAATCCAAATTCAAAATTATTTTCAAAAATGGCTAATTTTCTACTGTTTTAGCTCAATTCTATACATTGTATTGTACGTAAATTTTTTTTTTTTTTTTTTTTTTTGTCATCTGCTATCATCATCTGCTGGAATGCGAAGCATACTTCCTGGGGATCACGGCTAACCACCACCCGAGGTAGACAACTCAAACTGAGCATTGAAGATAAAAACTTGTCTGCTATTTCAACTGCTGAACCTACACACTGGCCGAGTGACCGAAATAAAATTCCAGACCTAATAGATTTTTTTTAAAGCAAGAATTTGTCTAAAGACTATCTTAAAGCAGAACCATATTATGATACATCATCAGCCCACACACTAGTATTATTAACAATAAGTTCACGGCTGATTGAAATTACAAGACCACCAACACTATTGAATAAGTATACAGACTGGGAGCATTTTAGAGAGTACATTAACGACAAACTTGAACTGAAAGTAGCCCTGAAGACTCAAGATGATATAGATAATGCTACTTATTATATAACAACTTCGATCCAAGAACAATACCTTGTTGGAGCAATACCCCTGAAACTCAAGGTAAAATAAGATCTTCTAACTATCCTCTGGAAATAAAAACATCAGTGCTCAAAAAAAGGAGGCTGCGAAGAATATGGCACCAAAGTGACTTGAATGAAGACAAATACGAATTCCACAAGGCCGCCATTAAGCTAAAAGAACAGCTTCAAACTTGGGATGACAATACCCTACAAGCTAAAGTTGAGTCGCTCAATCCCACAGCCTCGACCAATTACTCCCTTTGGAAGTTCACCAAACAGTACACGAGACCCCAGGTGGCTGTACATCCTATCAGGAGAAACCAAGTTTGGGCGAGATCACCTCAAGAAAAGGCCGATACATTCGCCGAACATCTGGCAAAAGTATTCCGACCAAACGAAGCAGCAAGCAGTGTAACCGAAGAAGAAATTGACTCATATCTAAAACAAGACCTTCAAATGTCACCTCCCCCGCGGCCTGTCTCTGTTAGAGAAGTCTGGGCTACAATATGCGGCGATGCGGCGAAACAGTCGATTTATCCACAGACTACACAGGGATACTAGAGATTTAATTTATCTATTATGTCCAGTATGTCTCATTAGCAAACCCTTGATTAATGTTGATTCTATTACATTTTTTATCATTTATAATAATCATGTATGTAATAATATGGTTATGTAAGTATGTGTATATAATATAAAGTATTTGTAACAGTTCACACGCACACACACACCCCACACACACACCCCCCACACACACCCCACACACTCTTATATAATAATTATTGCTTTATTTGTTTTTGGGTATAATAATCATTGGCTGCTTTTGCTGGCTTGGCACCCGCTCATCATCACTTGGGGTTGACACTGAAAATCAGCGCTGTGTTGTGAGTCACGTTACAACACAGCATCATGCTGAGTGTTGACCTCTTTGCCGCAGCTACGACATGCAAAGTAGGTATCATACATTGATAAAATGATTCAAGAAATGTACCTAATTAAGTATTTTTTATGTGCACCTACCGCATGTCGTCTTGTTGTGGCAATAAATAATTTTTCTTTCTTTCTTTCTTTTCTTTCAATAAAAAACCTCGGTAGTAGAAAAGCACCCGGCTTCGACCTTATTACGAAGGAAGTACTACTTCAGCTACCTAAAAAAGCTATTGTGTTTTTAACAACACTTTACAACGGTGTACTAAGAGTGCAGTACTTTCCACAGGAATGGAAGGTGTCGCAGATACTGATGGTGCATAAACCGGGTAAACCAACGAATGAGTTGACTTCGTACAGGCCTATAAGCTTACTTCCAGTACTGTCAAAGGTATTTGAAAAACTCCTGTTTCGCAGAATAGAACCAATCCTAAATGAAAATAACACCATACCTTGTCACCAATTTGGATTCAGGCCTGGGCACTCCACGGTTGAGCAGGTTCATAGGGTGTGCGACAGGATTAGGAAATCATTAGAGGAAAAAGAGTTCTGCTGCTCAGCCTTCCTAGATATCAACAGGCTTTTGATCGCGTTTGGCACAAGGGTTTACTCTCTAAGATTAAGGCTTGCCTTCCTCACAATTTCTATGAACTAATGAAAACTTACCTATCAGACAGATTGTTTCAAGTAAAAGAAGCTGAAACAACCTCGGCGCTAATGGAAATAAAGGCTGGTGTTCCTCAAGGATCAGTGTTAGGGCCAGCCCTGTACACGTTATACACATCTGACCTGCCAGCAGTAGAAAATGTGACTACAGCTACATTTGCAGATGATACTGCTATACTGGCTAGCAGCAATGACCCCATGATTGCTTCACAAATGCTACAAAAAGGTCTTGACAAAATATCAGACTGGCTCCAGAAGTGGCGCATAACGGTCAGCTCCTCTAAATCAATGCAGGTCACTTTCACGTTACGCAAAGGCAATTGCCCACCAGTAAAGCTTAACAATATTACACTACCACACAAAGACTGTGTGAGATACTTGGGCCTACAGCTAGACCGCCGTCTAACGTGGAGAAAGCATATAAAGACTAAAAGAGAAGAACTTAACCTGCGTTACAAAAACCTGCACTGGCTATTAGGACGAAACAGTAAACTATCAACTGATAACAAATTGCTCATTTATAAAATCATACTGAAGCCTGTCTGGATGCACGGTATTCAACTATGGGGAAGCTCCAGCAACTCTAATATCTCCATCATACAGCGAATGCAAAATATTATCTTGAGAACCATATACAATGGGCCTTGGTTCATTACAAATACTGAAATCCACAATGAACTTCAAATGAACTCGGTGAAAGAAGAATTTTTTTTGAGAAGCATAATATAAAAACATGCTACACCTATGAGTAGATGCTCTCACTGGAGAGCACACTCTATCTGCCAAATATCATTCACCACATCTGCTTAAAGTATCGAAGACTGATTGCAGATAAAACCAGGAAAAAAAAACAAAAAAAACCACTATCAGTCGTAAGACTATAAGCGGATTTGCTGGATACGTAAGGAACTTCTTGTAGTTGTATGTGATTCTGATATTAGGACTGCGTCTAGCTTATTGTGAGTAATGAGAGACTCAAGTTCGAGGATGTTTGGACATAGTCCATTTATGTTCCAAGTTGCAATACGGAGCGCAGTCATTACGGTGTTAATTTAGATATGACGGTTGTTAATAAGTTCAATAGAGTGCCTATTTGTTGTAAGAGGAGATCATTTTTTTAAAAATTGAGACACTCTGCGGACCGTCACACCCTGAACACAGTTTATTACGCTCTGGGCCAGTCAGTAATAACATACTGCATCACAGTGTGAGGAGGGGCGCCTGTGTGAAACACACATAAGATCATTCATTCCGCTGTTGTAATTAAGGCTATTCAATCAGTCACCATTCGTTCGCTGTTCGCGCCGCATGTATCTATTTAAGTTCATGGAAATACAGTTCATCATCAAAGTTTTATGTGGTTTTCTTCATTCAAATACCAGTGACTGCCACATAAAAATGGTCCTTCGAGGCGGATTTTTTGTGGAAATAGCTGTTTCAGCGAAAATCATTTATCCAATACCAACAAATAAGGTTGGAAGCCGGTGTGAGAGAAGATCGCGTTTATACTTTCCACACGAGTGCGAAAGAGATCGACGATCACCCGACGTGAGCGCTGGCTGCACTTCATTCGTCGTGTTTGTTCCCGCGTTCCAGTTCCTGCTTGTGACCTTCAAGCATAGAGTATATAGTAATTATAGGCATTCAAGCCAAACATCGGAAATTCAATTCGGTACGAACCGAGCCGACGCCATTTTGACGTCTCGTCGTCACCCGTTCATTGTTCATTCATTTGCAAGCCAAGAGTACATTTGTATATTGTTTTCAAGTCAAGAACGCATTTTTGTGGAACTTTGTTCTATTATATTAAAATTATTAGTTTGCGTAATTTATGTAACAAATGCCATGATGGCAAGTTTAAAAAGATTAATTCATGCCCGAGGGCAACTTAAAGGGACGATTACCGTTTTATGTAAGTTGACGGAATCTCCAAACTTTCACGAAGCTTCTTTGAAAGAAATAATTGTAAAAAAAGAAAGGTTAATCACTAGTTTTAAGGAATATAGTGAAATAAACATTGATGTATCTGTTTTAGATGAGTCGAATAACGAGGATTACTCGGATTATGAAACAAAGTATTTGTTGGCATTAGCCGCATTTGAAGAAGAGATTGAGTCGAGGTCAGGTAAATTACCAGATCCTGGACATCATGAGGACACGCAGGACACCATGAAGCGTCTCCCACCCATAAATATACCACGATTTGAAGGCGAGGTAGGGGGTTTCCATGATTTTATCAGTCTTTTTAAAAGTGTAATCGATTTAAACGCAAAGCTAACACAGTGTGATAAATTTTATTATTTAAAGAGCTACTTAGGAGGTGAAGCAGCTAATCTTATAAAGCATCTGTCACTAACAGCACAAAATTATACTATTGCACTGCAGTTGCTCAATGAGCGCTTTGATAATAAAACCAAAGTGATAAATCATCACATTAGCTCCATTTTAGATTTAAAAACAATTAATAAGTGTTCAGCTTCAACTTTGAGGGAAATTGTTTCTAAAACAAAACAGCATTTGGGTGCTTTAAAAAACATGGATGTGCCTGTTCAGCATTGGGATGCAATCATACTCTGCATTTTGCAACGCAAGCTTGACATCTATACGTTAAGGGGCTTTCACCTAGAAGTCAAGTCAGATTTACCTGAACTAAGCTTATTTCTCAAATTTCTAGAACAACGTGCAGCGGCTCTCGAGACCGTGGCAGATAGCCAGCCATCTTCCAGTGGTGCAGTGAACAGTGGTCGCAAAGCAAGCTTGGTAACAACTAAACATAGTGATAAAACAACACAAGTATGTATATTTTGTTCTTCTAAGTTCCACAGACTTTATAAATGTGAAAAGTTTAAACTGGCCTCGCTATCTGATCGCATAAACTTTGTTAAAGAGAAAGAGTTGTGTTCGCTATGCCTAAACAAACATTCATCCAAGTGTAAGTTCACTTTTAAGTGTTCGATATGTAAACAAAATCATAATAGCTTAGTGCATCAAGATAGTCCTGAACAGGTGTTAAAGCAGGTTGCTATGTCCATGAATATGTGTGATGATGTTTTATTACCTACTATAAAGGTAAAGTTAACTAATAAGTTAGGTTATGAATATGAGGTCAGAGCCCTTTGTGACTCTGGTAGTCAGGTTTCCTTTGTGTTATCAGACTTGGCTGAAGAAATTGATTGCAGGTTAATTAGCAAAAATACTTATATTAGAGGAATATGTGGTGAATCAAATAATGCACCTCAAACTGCTACTTTTAATATTTCTTCGACTACAAACAATTATAACATGGAAATAACATGCTGTGTAGTGCCAAATATAACTTGTGACTCACCTCAGTCTGAAATAAATATACAACAATTTACTATTCCTTCTTATGTCAAATTAGCCGACAAGGATTTTTATAAAACTGAAAATTTTTGCATACTATTAGGTTGTGATGTTTTCTTTAAAATTTTATTGCGTGAACAACTACCTATTGTTCCTGGAGGTTTGTATGTACACAACACTGTGTTTGGCCACATTGTGGCTGGAAAAATATCTCAGGTCAATAAATATTCTCCAGTGAGCAATGTTGCAAGTATTTCCAATAAACAAACAACACAGATTTCAGATCCAATTTCGGATCAGAGTGAGAGCATGACAGTGTTAGAAAAGTCTTTAGAACAATTTTGGAAGTGTGAACAAGTTACAGAAGTTTTCACTGAGTCGGTGTCCGAAGAAGCTCTTGCAGAAAAGATTTTTACTGAATCTGTGGTGTTAGAAAACAATAAATTTCAGGTTGATTTACCTTTAAAGCAAAATGTTGATCAATTAAATATGGGGGATTCCTTTTCAAGAGCATTAGTGCGGTTTAGAAACTTGGAAAAAAGATTCTTCAGAGACCCAGTACTTTTTGAAGGTTATAAAGATTTTATTAACAAGTATATTTCAATGGGTCATGCTAAATACATTGATATTCAAACTTATAACTTGGAGAGTGGCCAAGTGTTCATTTTAGCCCACCACCCAGTAATTAATGAAAATAGCAAGACTACAAAGTTAAGGGTAGTATTTGACGGTTCAATGTTTACTAATCTTGGTTTTTCTTTGAATGACATACAGTTGAACGGTCCTTGCATACAAAATGAGTTATTTAGCATTTTGATTTTATTTAGAATGCATAAATATGTGTTTTTTTGTGACATTCAAAAAATGTTTAGGGAAGTGAAACTTAATCCAGAACATTGTGTTCTCCAAAATATTTTATGGAGAGATTCTCCAAAAGAACAAATACAGTGTGTTCAATTACAAACTGTCACCTATGGTTTAAAAAGCTCAACGTTTCTAGCAACTAGGTGTTTAAATGAGTTGGCTTTCAGATTTTCAGATACTTACCCCAAGGGTGCACACATTTTATTAAATCATTCATATGTTGATGACATTTGTACTGGAAGCAACGACTTGCAAGAATTACTTGATATGAAAAAACAATTAATTGAAATCTTAAAACTTGGTGGTTTTAAATTACACAAGTGGAGTTCAAATAGTGAGGTTATTATGAGTGATATATTACCTGATGAAAAAAGTTTAAATGAAGTTGATTTATGTAAGGATAATAGCTGTGTGAAGACATTAGGTGTTACATATAACACACAAACAGACACTTTCAACATTTTCTGTCCACAAAATGAGTTGTTAGATATTTATACTAAGCGTCAAGTATTGAGTTTCATTAGTAAACTATTTGATCCACTAGGTCTGGTAGGTCCAATCATTGTATTGGCTAAAATTATCATGCAACAAACATGGTTGGCAAAGGTTCAATGGGACTCACCCATACCATATGAATTAAATAAAAAATTCAGAACATTTGTTGACAATTTGTCAAAAACAGCTTATATTCAAGTACCAAGAAAAATCAACACTCATCATTCAAAATTAATTGAATTAGTAGGATTTTCAGATGCCTCAAATAAGGCCTATGGCTGTTGTGTTTATTTAAGAACAATTGACATTAAAAATCAGGTTGATGTAAAATTATTATGCTCAAAATCAAGGATAAATCCTATTAAACCACTAACTACACCAAGATTAGAGTTAAATAGTGCTTTGTTACTTGCAAAACTTGCAAATAGACTGTATAATCAGTTAATTAAAAATAATTTTGACAGTCAGATGCATTTATATGTAGATTCTCAAATTGTTCTAGCTTGGTTAAACACTGAACCTACAAGACTATCAGTTTATGTTGCAAACAGGGTCAAGACTATTCGTGATCTGACACCGAATGCTTCATGGTCCTATATCAATACAGTTGAGAATCCTGCAGATTGTCTGTCCCGGGGTGTAGAACCTCATTTGCTTCAAAACAATGAGTTATGGTGGCATGGGCCACAATTTTTATATGACAAGAATTATGCACACATGTCAACAAAAGTTGAAATTTCCAAGGAACTTCCTGAACTTAAAGTTTGTAACATTACTACAACTTTTGATTCAAACAAAAACTTTAGTTTACTTTCAAAATACTCAGATATTAACAAACTTAAAAGAATAGTTGCCTACATTTACAGATTTTTTAATAATTGCAAATCAAATAAAAATGACAGAGTATTTGGTTGTTTGAATATAAAAGAATTGAATTTAGCATTAAAAGTTATAATTAAACAAGATCAAAAACAACATTTTGCTGAAGAAATAGTGTGTATTTTGTCTAAAAAACCTTTGAAGTCTAACCTAAAATATTTAAATCCATTTTTAGATGGAATGGAAATTCTCAGAGTAGGTGGAAGATTGCATAACGCAAATATTTCTTATGATCAGAAACATCCTGTAATTCTGCCCAAAAAATCGTTCATTACACGTTTAATAATTAACAATGAACACAGATGCTTATTGCATTCTGGTAAAAAGCTGACTCTTGCTAGTCTAAGTCAAAGATTTTATCTCATTAATGGCCTTAGAGAAGTCAAGGGGGTTATTCATAAATGTTTAGTATGCTTTAGGCTTAGAGCACAGGCAGCAGAGCAGATGATGGGTTCCCTTCCCTCAGACAGGGTCAACCCTAGTAGACCTTTTGAAAAAGTAGGAATCGATTTTGGGGGTCCATTTTCAACCAAAGTAAGTCGCATTAGACGACCTTTAATATTAAAATCATATATTTTACTATTTGTTTGTTTTACAACAAAAGCCATTCATATTGAGCTTGTATCAAACCTTACAACTGAATGTTTTTTACAGGCATTAAAACGATTTATTTACCGTCGCAACAAGCCTTCTGTTATTTATTGCGACAATGGTTCTACTTTCAAAAGTGCTAATAATCAATTAAAAGAATTGTATTTATCACATTTGAATCAAGTCCATCAGAACAAAGTAATTGGTTTTGCTTCGGATCTTGGCATTCAATTCAATTTTATTCCATGTTATTCTCCAGTCTTTGGAGGCTTATGGGAGGCAGGAATTAAAAGTGCAAAATATCACCTAAAGAGGGTGGTAGGAAAACAAGTTTTAACTTTCGAGGAATTGAATACAGTGGTCATACAAATCGAAGGTCTTTTGAATTCCAGACCATTGCTATCGTTGCCAGGTGTAGATTCTAATGACATGTCTTACTTGACTCCAGCTCATTTTCTGACAGGAGCTTCCATGACGTCATTCCCTGAACCTGATTTTACCAGTATACCTACAAACCGTTTATCATTTTGGAAACAATGTACTCAAATGGTTCAATCTTTTTGGAAAACTTGGTCCAAACAATATTTGACTCAACTACAAAACAGGCCTAAGTGGCACAATAGTGTTCCGAACATTGAGAAAGGAATTTTGGTGCTACTAAGAATTGACAACACTTCTCCTTTAACATGGCCAATGGCTCGAGTAGAGCAAACGTTTCCGGGATCAGATGGTAGGGTCAGGGCTTTATCTGTCAAAACCAATAGTGGAAAAATTATGCGTACTAGTGTAATGAAGGTCTGTGTACTTCCTATTTATGAGTAGGTCTTACTATAAGCTTTGTATGGTGCCAAGCTTGTTATGTGGACACGTTCGCAGACAATATTTTGTTTCTTCTCCATCTTATTGAATGTTAAAAAATAGATAACATAACCTTAAAATAAGATATAATATTAAACCTTAGGATAGGTACCTTTTAAGATTTGGTACACTGTATACACTTTGGTGTTACTGTACATTTGTAAAACTGCATTATGACATGTGATGTTAAATATTATAATAATATGGCATTATGTATCCATTTTAAGATCTATTTCTGAGTAAAATAGATATCAATTTTGTGTTTAAATAATTAGTTTTTTGTTAAACTCACTGTTAACTTTCATTTAATTTTTATGTTTTGATAATAGTAATTCTGTTTCACAAATAGGTAATTGTATTACTAAAACTTATTAAGCACATGGATGCTATTTGATACAAAAACTATTTTTATTTATATACTTAAATAAGAAAACTTGGTTTAAGAAATTACCAATTTACTTTATAAAAAATAACTTCATTTTAGAAAAAGGCAATTGTTTTGTTCAAAGGCTATTAAAATCTAATATTAGGTTTTGTTCATATGTATAAGAAAATTTAGTTTTATAATTTGGTTTGTGTTTAAAACAAGTTAAATGTCTTTCTTTAGTCGGCCTTGCCAATTTATGTGTGAAACACACATAAGATCATTCATTCCGCTGTTGTAATTAAGGCTATTCAATCAGTCACCATTCGTTCGCTGTTCGCGCCGCATGTATCTATTTAAGTTCATGGAAATACAGTTCATCATCAAAGTTTTATGTGGTTTTCTTCATTCAAATACCAGCGACTGCCACAGCGCCTAAGACACATTTCCTACAACTAGAGCGAGCACAGAGAGCTGTGCTGAAGGTTATGACTTTCAGGCCATTTCGTTACTCTACTCATAACCTACACACTGATTGCCAGGTCCTCACGGTGCGACAACCTCTTTGTACTCCAAACCATTCTTCGGAAACACTCTACTCTAAAACTTAAGGCGAGTACCGTGAGGACGCTTCGAGCATATAGAGTATGCGAAACCTACAACTGCAGAACAGCTCTCGCTCAACGCAATTTTCATATCATTGGGTGTCACTTGTACAATTTGATCAATGAATCTTGTAATATTTATCCTCTCTGTGAACATGAATGCAAAATAAAAGCTAACAAGTGGCTACTGTCACTAAATTATGACGAAACAGAAAATCTATTGAAAATATCTATTCTCTAAAATTATATACTATCACAATCACACTATCATATCTTCTCACACCCACTAACCCACCACACACCACACACCCCTTCACACATACACACTCACACACATGAGGCCTTCTGGCTTTACTACTATTATTAGCTGAATTATTATTTATTCTTTAATCTATGCTGTAGCCTGTAACGTAGTTTTACTTACCCCATTTACTCAACTGCACTTTCTTGTAACCACCTCCTGATGCAATTAATGTAACCCCCTGTGGATTTAATTAATGAGAGCGGTACCCATAACACAAGTTAAATCTTACATTGGGTACCAGAGTTAAAACAAACACTTCATACTGAGAAATTGTATAACTACTATTTGTAAGTGTTTACTGTACACCATTTATGTGAAATAAAAATTTATTTATTTATTTTATTTATGTTAATTTAAATATATTCTAAATATTTTATTTTTCTGTTTGAAATTTTGAATTTTTAGTCTGTTGATCACGTGATACAAAACGTCTTGAGACTTGGCCTCCATTTTGGGTGACGTCATAGTCCTGTACATAGATTTAGAACAGTATGGATAGAAAATCGACGTGCTCCTTTTAGATAGCAATAGTTTTTACTTCAGTGATACCACACTAAGATTTTTACCCCCATTTTTTTGAGATTAAGTTAAGGGCTCTTAGCGTACGTAGAAAATAACTTGAAAATGCGCAGTGATCAGTTTAAACGATTTTAAACTCTATGTCAGTATAGTAACAAGCGCAATCGTACCATCTTTGTTCAAGTTATTTGCCGGATTAACATTTAATGGAAGCCAGTGGCTCCTACACTCTCGTCTATGAATCGCGTATGTATGTAAAGGTAATTTAGAAAAGGGAAATTAAATAAAGTATTTTGGAAAAATAGGATTTATTGTAATTTTTTTTGGATATATTTATACATAGATATATTTTGGATATTGATTGGATGTATAGGATTTATTGTAATTTTAAGTGTAATTTATTGGCCTTTAAACAGAATCAATTTCGTATGAAAGTTTCTCACTCTATCACCTTTCTGTGAAACAGTTTTTATAAGGTGATGTATTCGTACATCTAAATATTTTAATGCAACAGCTTTTATTAGGATTACGAGGTGGCTATCCAGCGGGTTTTGATCTCTAACATGGTCGTTCAACGTAGTAAATGTGGGTTTCTCAATGTTTTTTTTCAAAATGGTCATAACCATATGAGCCATTGCCTTGTTAGTGGCTAAAAAAATTTTATACTACACACATACTACACTGTGTGTACCCTACACATAATACTAAAACAACCATATAAACCAATCTACTTCATCAATAAATAAAGATGAAAATTAAAAACACCCTAAATAATGGGTACATAATTACGTAAATCACAGCAGCACTAATCACGGAATTATTTAAAACATACGTCTCCTTCAACAATTTAATAAAAAGCACCATATAACAGGTAGCACCCTAAATATTGGGAACGTAAACATGTCTATCATGGCAACACTAAACACGGAAATATTTTAGGTTATGTTATTTAGAAAACGCTGAAAACTGCTAATATTTCTATAAGAAATGGGTTCAAAATAGTTAACACTTACGTACTTGTAGAAACACATTGTATGTAGTTAAATAAACACAACAATATTTAGATATAAAATGCCACTTACCCGTGGAAAGTTAAACCTTCAATGTGTTGCTCGCTGCGGCTCTTGCAGCCTAACACACTACACCCGACCATATCACGGAACTGTATGAGTGTTTTATCACGAAGTTTCACCATAAAATTATAGAAAACTACGAAGCACAATTAATAAAACTCTTTAGTTTGACAGACCGAACGCTTTGTTTGTCAAACTTTAAAAGTGTGACAACGAAAATATGGGTAACATGTAAGAGATGGCGATATAATATTTGTGTCTTGCTCTATCTTAGCAGCAGTGGCATAAGTCCATTTCTTTCCCACATACTCTAACGTAGTTAGGAATCCATCTGTAGTGTTCATAATCTAAGGTCCTGTACGACGTAGGGCGAGCTAAATGTTGCCATGATCGTAAAAATAAAATCTACCAGTTTTTGAACGAGTAGGTATATTATTAATAATTATATTCATGTTAATTGTTAATTTAGGTTCATTTTTATTTTATTGAGCCAGGTTATGTACTTTATAACTTACTAACAATTAAACTAATCAGCATTTGTAGGTAATTTGAACGTAATTTAAAAGCTTTTGTTTTGTATGTGCGTGATTTAAACACAAACTACAAAACGTTTTAGTCGTGTCTCATGTGACAAAAAAAACCGCGTTCCGATTTTTTACTTTTTGTCAAATTCGTACCTTTTTGGTAAGCGTGTAGTACTTTTATGGGAATTCCGGCAACACTGACCGGAACACTGACCGGAACTAGAACAGTGACGTAGGTTGACGATAATGTCACGTGACTTAGCGTTTTAGTGCGAAATTAAAAATGAGAATTTAAAATCTTGATTATTTAATTTTACAAGCATATTTTAGTAATTATTTGTTAATGAATGCTTTAATTGGATGTTTCGCCATCGTTTTACGTACATTTTCAAAAATTGTCAAACATCCTATTATATCGAATACTAAGTTCGGCTGTCCCTAGGACAGGCTATGTCACATTTTGATACTCGCAAACTCACATAAAAAACCTATAGGGTATATGGGCGCGCTAGTGTTGCCCCCCTATCCTATATCCCCCCCTTAATTGGGGGAGGCCTTTGTCCAGTAGTGGACGTCTTTCGGCTGTAATGATGATGAGTGTTGCCATCAATTTGTTTACACTTTTTTGACAGAACTTAATCTTTATTATTGGTCAGTATTGAATGTTTCTTCCTGGCGTTGGTTGAACATTGCGCCCTCTAGTGTAATTTGAGAGTAATATAGCTTTCCATAGCTTAGAACATTAAAATATTAATTTATACTCGGACTCAGACCAATTAATGTCTATGGTCTATGCTATATCGAATATCGATGCTTACAACTCAATCTATTGCCATTTTGAGGTAACTAGTTTATACAATGAATTACTTTTAGATTATGAAGTATTTTGAAATAAATATCCTTTATTTCTAGAATTTGCTATGTAGTTTGCTGTTGTATTTGTTGTACTTTGCAAAGATCATCAAAGTTGTATTTGTTGTACTTTGTTGCAAAGATCAACAAAGATCAAAGAAGATACCTTTTTGTTTAGCAAAGTTTGTGACGCGCGACACTACTAGCTCTGAAACTATTATTCAAACTTCCCGCGCGGAAGCAGCATTTGAAAATCCCGCGACGTCGACGAGCGACACCTGTCGGGGCGCTCGTCGAAACACTCGGCGTCCCGCGCGTTATCGCGAGTGATCGTACTGTTCCGCCGCCATATATTTAATATTAATGTTAAGTTACTACTTGTCGCTTCGGCGTGTACCTGTACCATTTTAGATTATTGATTATTGTAAAACCCCTGAGAATTGTGAGCTTATGTGTAATGTGTGTGTCAATAAACGTTATCATTATATTGTGTATGTGTTTGGTTTAATTTCACACCAAAGAACTGAGCTAGCTGAGCATAAACGTTAAAAGTTTAATATTTGATGATCCGTATTAATTAAATTAATGTTGTGAATAATGTTAATATTATGATAATTATAATTCGAATATTCTAATTAGATTAATGAAATGATTAATTTAAATGTTGTTAATTTAATTTTGTGGTTCTGATAATTCCGCTTTATATTGTTTCATATTTTAATATCTGGCATGATTTGTTGGTTTATATAATGTTTAGAGATTATCTAAATTAATATTAGTTTTATCACGACGACTAGTTAATTATTTTAGTGTTCATTTATAAGTTAAAATGTTTTTAGTGACTCCGTTGGGTCTATTTGATTGTAGTAATATAAAGATGGAGACACTGTGCTTTGCGCGGGCTGTCATTCTTGTTGTAAAACTTCTTCTTCTGGTCAGTTCATGTAATAATCGGAAAATACATAATTTGAAGTAAGTAATGAGAAATTTATTTCGTGATGAATCCTGATGAAACCTTGAGCTACGCGCGGACAGGTACTTCGCATTGACCTAGAATCATGAAATTTGGCCAATATATCGAAATATCATCTTTTGTTTTTCAATATATCGAACTCCGATTGTATATTTAAAAATATTGATATATCGAAAATCTGATATTTATAAAATATCAACAGCTCTAGTTCATTTACTTGACAGCTCATGTACTATGGGCTAAGAGAAACCAGCCAGGAGTGGCCAAGCGCTGCTTAAGGTATGAAAGTTTTTCTGCCTTAAATTGCGGGGGGATGAGGTAAACACGTACAGCACACATTTGATTACTCGCGCGCATACATACAAAAAATTGGGGTGGCCTTACAAGCACACACTTAAAGGTAATGTGTACACAAAAACAAGACACTCACACATAGTCAAAACAACCGTAAATTATAGTCTTGTATAAAAAAACACTTCATCAAAATTAAAATGATTCTAAAATTGTTCATTCATTTATGTTGATTTATCACATCACTAATGCCTCCGTACCAAGCACAGACTACATAGCGATACTACCGTGTACCAAGATACAAGCTATGAGAAACAAAATGTATTTTGTGATTAAATTAATAACATATTTGAGTAAAAAAATACTTACGTATGATAAGAAACACCGTCTTTTGTAAAATTTGATGTCTCTGATCGCCTTCGACAAGATTGTACTGCACAACTAACCATTTTTACGGAATTCCGTTCAGCGACAAGGTGAATATGAGTACGGTGACCGATCGCGAACAACTAGTTTTTATAAACTGTCACGTCCAAACTGCGCTCGTACTTCGGCAGAGGGGAATGTTTTATTCTGGTTCCTCAGTGTCTTCAATCATAGAACAAGCTCAAAATGATTTAGACCTTTTACATGCTTGGCTAAAGTCAAACTTACTTACTATAAATATAGCTAAAACAAATTATATTATATTCGCATAAACTACCTAAGGACATAAAAGAAATAAAATCGTTTAACATTTACAAAAAAACATTGAAAAATCATATACTAAAAGATATCTCCCTACTTTCTGAATAAAAATAGTAATAATATAAAATAAGATATAAAATTTTATACAAAATACGTACATTTAATAAAATAAAAAAGTAATAATAAAAATCCCTACATTTAATACATTTTCTATTCAATAAACACATCCATGTAATGTAACACATTTATAAAAACAAAAACACGCCATTTAAACTAAGTTGTTTCGCTTATTGGCTCCACACTATGGAATAGGCCTTAGTAAACACGCTAATGTAACGCGACCTACCCGTGCCGCTCATTCACAACTCCACTGCTCTTTGTGTAAAACTACCTACCTACTTCTGTTTTGTTTTGGTAGGCCAAAAGTATTAATAAGTATCAATGTTATGTTTTCAAGCAAAGTCATCGCAATGCATACCTACATGATTTTTTGAGCTACGCTTAATGGCATATTGTTTACTTTTATTTTAAGTTTTTATGTTTTCTCTGTAAGTGAATTTGTGATTCTTTTGAGAAAATAAAGATCTTTAACCGTAAACATTTTAATTTTGATAAAGTGATACAAAAACTGAGTTTTTCATATCGTAGTTAACCGGATAGCTATTGTACTTAACCATAAATATTTTTAATGCTAATGCAACTGATTACTTATGTACTGGGGAAACGATATTATAAGTGTGAAACTTTGTGCTTATGTGTGTGTTTGTTACCACTCGCCTGCAAATTTCAATAACATTTGATAGATAGATTTCTAAGGCATCGTCCTAATACGCGCGAATTGTATTCGCACAAATACAATTCGCACGAACTTGCGAAGCTCGCATAATCGCATTGTATTAGGACGACGCCTTAGGTACCGGATTAAAACAGAATAAATCACAACCTGACTAATATAGTTTTTAATTAAATGTAGTAATACCTATTAGGCAAATATACAATTTGTTACAAATCAAATCAATTTATTTGCAAATGTGTGTATTTTAATCAAATATGTGTATTTTATTTTAATATAGATATCAAAGACATTTCTATACTAACGTAATAGACCAATACAGTGTGCGACTGAGATACCGATCTTTACGAAAAAACCTATATGCTAGAAAGAGACATAATAAAATGACAGTAGAACCCATTTTGAAAATTGTAATCTCCCATAGCGTCCCATCAAAATGTAATCTCGTATTATTTTATGATTTATTTCATGATCGTTCTGTATTTTATCCAATTAATATCAATAATCGTATTGGTGTAGTGTTCTGTGTTATACTGCTGTGTAATTTACATTATTAACCTAAAGAAAGAGATGTTTCACAGGTAAGTATCTGCAGGACAATACAACTTTCATAATGCTTATTTTCATAGAAGTTATTCTTTAAATCATTTAGTAATGCATTAATAACATGCAGTAAATACCGTATTTTCTATATAATATGTTATTTTAAATAATTATGTGTTAGATAAAAAAATATTGTGTACGTGAAAATGAAACCGTTTCGCATATGGATTGCTCAAAATATATCGATATGTCGATAGTTTCAATTATATATTTTTTGTACTACCTAGCACCATACATGTAACAAGTTAGTGTCCCTTACTGCTTTAAAAAAAATACAATCGAATTGAGAACCTCCTCCTTTTTTTGAAGTCGGTTGAAAGTATTGAAAGGTTGATTTAGTCCGGCCGCACATTGGAAGGAAATCACAATGATTCATTCATTGATCACAGAAAAATTCTGACGCACCTTAACCTATACCATGGTTGTACTTTTACGATGTTATAATAGTATGTTGTACGTCTATGGCAAAGAGACGTTTCACAGGTAAGTATCTGCAGGACAATACTACTTTCATAATGCTTATTTTACATTTATACAGTTAATTTTAGTACCGGCCCCGCAGACTGACAGAATTTTCCGAATCGTATGTCTGCTTTTGACATATTAAAATGTAAATACGGTGCTATTTTATGACAATGTGCGGCCGGGCTAAAAATGCTGTAAAATATTGACCGGCTAACTTCATAACTTCCAGATTTCCTGTAAATGCTGTTATTAAAGAAAAATGGATGGGCACAAATGTTAAAACGAATAAGCACCGTATCTACTATTCTCCGCCAAATAGTGATGCTTGCATTGCTGTGTTTCGGTCAGAATGGTACGGGTACTGGTAATGGTGTAATTACAATCACATGAGACTTTCCATCTTCATGTTGTTTGGCGAACCGACTTGCGGTACCATTTAGGTAACAGCCTAGAAGGTATTGCAGTTGTTATTGGCAAAGGTAACCGCTTAACATATGGTGGGCCTTTAGTTCGTTTAGCCATCCTATACAATAAAATAAAATATAAAAAAAGCTGAAAGCCTCGAAAAAATTACAGGGTTTGCAGTAGATATTTTAAGGATAACTGTATCGTTTAATGAAATCACCAACGATCCATACCTACGGTTTGATTTGTTGCTAATTAAGTTTGTTTTCATGTTGCATGTTTACGTAAGGGTAAGATAATATACATATGTATGAGCGCATCTCGCCGTTAAACTTGATAGTTTGGTGAGTTTTCTAGTAAATTAAAGCTAAAGAAATTGTACCTGTGATTGAGTAAATAAAATAAATAAAAACTTATCATAAAGAACAACATTTACTATGGGAGCAACCACAGAGTACATTATTATAACTGGAGCAACCCTGAAATCGCGAAAAAAAACTGCTGTTTACTACATTTTGTCGATTCGTGTGAACACTAATGTAGGGAATAGCTGTTTTTTATTAGATTTCAGGGTTGACCTCATAGTAAAAGTTGTTCGATAGCACTCAATAAATAAGCTCTTCAAATATGACCACACACGTATATCGGGAGATCATCAGTATTAACGGCGCGCGAACTGGGCTCTTTGGTCATCATTGCTAGAAACCACTGGACTTGCTGTTCTCATGGAATACAAATTCCCATGAAACTTCATAGAGCATCTTAATCATGGAAGGGACTAGGTTGCTATCCGCGGCTCTAAGTTTGATCAGATAGGTCCTTTTTACTAAAACAAATCTCATAGATACAAAAAATACAACAAAAAAGTTTTATACACTTATTTTTCATGTTATATGATGGCGAAACGAGCTAAAGACCCACCTAATGTTAAGCGGTTACCTTTGCCCATAACGACTGAAATACCAACTAGTCTGTTACCTGAATGGTACTGCAAGTCGGTTCGCCAAACTGAGATATGAAGACGGAAAGTCTCATGTGATCATTCAATTTGTGCATTAAAAGAGCCTCCACGAGTGACGATATTTAATTGATCGTCCGGCGCACTCTGGGCAGTCAGCCCCGCTATCAACCTGCTGACTGGCTAATCTTTTCCCCACGACATGAGCTATTATTAATATGTAGCTCATGTCGACACGAAGAAGAAGAAGATTCAATTTGTAAAAATATACCATATTTAGAAAATGGGTTCTTGCAAATGCTAGATTGTCAAGTATGCGAATGCTAAGAGATAGATTCTTAGCCGGTTGCAAATTTAGCCTGCCGCTGAGAAAACTCTTTCTTGAGCTGACGCAGACTTGATTTTATATGATTCGGTCGTCTGTATCGAATCGAAAATCATGGCCAGGTTCTTGCTCCACCTCCAATTTCATCCTCAGAATTTAGTTGCACGATTCCAAAAACAAAGATCCTATATCTTTATTTTTGGAATCGTGCAACTAAATTCTCGACATTTAATTCTTTGCCTATTTGAAATAAAAACTAACTAATAACTAGAAATTATCGAAACACTGATGTTTCTAAATCTAAGTCGATAAAATTATAATGTATAAGTCTGATGTGGAACTTAAGTTGACTGGACAAGAAAACTTGTCAAGTTCATAAATATTGTAATTTTTCATCAAAATTCAATAATTTGACCAATTCCGGAATCGTGTATAGGAACTTGTTCCGGGATTGAAAACCTTTCTATACACCTAATTAAAACTAATATGATTAATTGTAAAATGTTCCGTGTGGTGCCGGACGTAAAGAATTGCACCAGCCTATATCTTCTCATGGGTGTCGTAAAAGGCGACTAAAGGATTCACCAGAGGATGGGCAGCAGCGTTCTCTGAGTATTTAACCAACCAACTGCGATCGCCAACCCGCCTGCCAAGCGTGGCGATTATGGCATATCCCCCCAATATATACTTGGGGGAGGCCTGTGTCCAGCGGTGGACGTCTTACGGCTGAAATGATGATTAATTGATTTTTTTATTTCTTACTTATGTATTCCTTACCTTCGTGACATTAATAATGTAATTATAATATAGCCCTTAATTGCGTAACTCAATCTTTTAAAACAAATAAAATTATGTCTCGAATATCTGTAATTTTAAAACAATAGTTACTTAATAGCTTAGCAGTTTTAAAATACTACCACTCCTTAAAAGTAAGGCCGGTTGAACTATATCGATAATGCGGAAACGTCCATGTCACATCACTAAAAATCACCCCTACACGTGTCAATTTCGCACATAAACTCATTTTGCTTTCGGTGACGTGATAATGAGGTGACAGTGTCTCTATTACGTCAGTATAATACCTTTATGATAGATATAGGCTCGCCCCCTATTACAAAACACCAAACGGACGATGATCCAACTCTGCTTACCCATTTGGGAATGTGCAGGCTTGATGATGTTTTTTTAGATATTTTCAGTCCTATCTCGTCATTGTCTACATGAGTAAAACTGTAAGACACACCTATTACAGAAGAATAGTTTATGTAATATTTACATAAACTATTCTTCTCATTATTTGTGGAGTTCACAACACAACAAGTCTTAAGACCCATTTCCTTGTTTAGCTTAAAAACATCGAAAAGACAGCGAATTTAGCTTGGAATTACAAAACACAGGCCTGATGTTATGAATTTCTGCCACAGCGTGCGCTGCGATCGATTTGTCTGTCCCCACCGCCATCTTGCACATAGCCAACAATAAGTTAAATTATATTACTTAGATAAGAAACCAAAGGCCATCTATTATTATAGTTGTCTGTTTATTAAAAAGTGTATTAAATAACGTTGGCCTAAACTAGTTTAATCATCTGATTTTACTGTAATCATTATAAAATAAGACAAAACTAAGTTTCGAACTTTCATTTTTTCTTTTATTTTTTTCACTTTCATCTTAACTATTATAAAATTGTAAACGTCTGTTTGTTTGTTTGTTCCAGCATCACGCTAAAACTACTGGACCGATTTTGATGTTTTTTTTTTGTTTGAAAGCTGATGATCTGACTTAAAAACTGGTATGGGTTTTGAGAAAGAAAGAAAGAAAAAAAGAAAAAAAAGAATTCGTGGGTTGCGTACTCACCCGACAGATCGAAGCTTCTATGCATTTGCACGAGCGGATAGTAA
This sequence comes from Asteroscopus sphinx, assembly GCA_949699075.1. NCBI lineage: Eukaryota > Metazoa > Arthropoda > Insecta > Lepidoptera > Noctuidae > Asteroscopus > Asteroscopus sphinx. The sequence continues at coordinate 35,161,419 of OX453002.1, read as the reverse complement.
TGTACGATGGAGTGGACAGGGGATGGGACTGGGGATGGGACTGGGGACGGGACAGGGGACGGAACATGGGACGGGAAATGGGACGGGACATGAGACGGGACATGGGACTGGACAGTGGGACGGCACATTGGACTGGACATCGGATGGGACATGGGACAGGGCATGGAACATGGGACGGGACGATAGTGATTAGTGATATAGTGAGATAGTGGGACAGTGGGCCGTGGGACAGTGGGATAGTGGGACAGTGGGACAGTAGGACAGTGGCAGTTGGACGGTGGGACGGTGGGACAGTGGGGCAGTGGGGCAGTGGGGTAGTGGGGCAGCGTGGCAGTGGGGTTGTGGGGCAGCGGGGCAGCGAGGCAGCAGGACAGTGGGGCAGCGGGGCAGCGAGGCAGCGGGACAGTGGGGCAGCGGGGCAGCGAGGCAGCGGGGCAGCGAGGCTGTGGGGCAGCGTGCCAGCGGGGCAGTGTTGTACCGGGGCAGCGGGGCAGTGGGGCAGTGGGGCATTGGTGTAGCGAGGCAGTGGGGCAGCGGGGCAGTGGGTTACCGTGGCGGCGGGGCTGTGGGGCAGTGGGACAGCGGGGCAACGGGGCAGTGGGGCAGTGGGGTTGTGGGGCGGCGGGGCAGCGAAGCAGCGGGACAGTGGGGCAGCGGGGCAGCGAGGAAGCGGGACAGTGGGGCAGCGGGGCAGCGGGCGGGGCAGCGCGACAGCGAGGCAGTGGCGCAGCTGGGCATGCTGTGGGGCAGTGGGATAGTGGGGCAGCGGGGCAATGGGGTAGCGGGATAGAGGGGCAGCAGGGCAGTGGGGCAGCGATGCAGTGGGGCAGCGGGGCAGCGTGCCAGTGGGGCAATTGGATAGCGGGATAGTAGGGTAGTGGGACAGTGGGGCAGTGGGGCAGAGTGGCAGCGGGGCAGTGGGGTAGCGGGGCAGTGGAGCAGTGGGGCAGTGGGGTTGTGAGGCAGCGGGACAGTGGGGCAGCGGGTCAGCGAGGCAGCGGGGCAGTGGGGCAGCGGGGCGGGGCAGCGAGGCAGTCGGTCAGCGGGGCAGCGAGGCTGTGGGGCAGCTTGCCAGCGGGGCAGTTGGGCAGAGGGGTAGCGGGATAGTGGGGCAGTGGGACAGTGGGGTAGTGCGGTAGTGGGGCATTGGGCCAGTGGGTTAGCGGGGCAGTGGGGCAGCGGGGCAGTGGGTTACCGTGGCGGCGGGGCTGTGGGGCAGTGGGTCAGCGTGGCATCGGGGCAGTGGGGCAGTTGGGTTGTGGGGCAGCGGGGCAGAGAGGCAGCGGGACAGTGGGGCAGCGGGGCAGCGTGGAAGCGGGACAGTGGGGCAGCGGGGCAGCGGGGCGGGGCAGCGCGGCAGCGAGGCAGTGGGGCAGCTGGGCAAGCTGTGGGGCAGTGGGATAGTGGGGCAGCGGGGCAATGCGGTAGCGGGATAGTGGGGCAGCAGGGCAGTGGGGCAGCGAGGCAGTGGGGCAGCGGGGCAGTGGGGTAGCGGGATAGTGGGGCAGTGGGGTAGTGGGGCAGCGGGGCAGTGGGGTAGCTGGGCAGTGGGGTTGTGAGGCAGCGGGACAGTGGGGCAGCGGGTCAGCGAGGCAGCGGGACAGTGGGGCAGCGGGGCGGGCCAGCGGGGCAGCGTGGCAGTGGGGCAGCTGGGCAGCGAGGCTGTGGGGCAGCGTGCCAGCGGGGCACCGGCGCAGCGGTCCAGTGGGATAGCGGGATAGTGGGGCAGTGGGTCAGTGGGGCAGTGGGGTAGTGGGGCAGCGGGGCAGTGGATCAGTGGGGTAGCGGGGTAGCGGGGCAGTGGGGTTGTGGCAGCGGGGCAGCGGGAAAGTGGGGCAGCGGGGCAGCGAGGCAGCGGGGCGGGGCAGCTCTATGGGGCAGCGTGCCAGCGGGGCAGTGGTGTACCGGGGCAGCGTGGCAGTGGGATAGTGGGGCAGTGGGGCATTGGGGTAGCGGGGCAGTGGGTTACCGTGGCGGCGGGACTGTGGGGCAGTGGGACAGCGGGGCAGAGGGGCAGTGGGGCAGTGGGGCAGCGGGTCAGTGGGGCAGCGGGGCATTGGTGAAGCGGGGCAGTGGAGCCGCTGGGCAGGCCGTGGGCCAGTGGGATAGTGGGGCAGTGGGGTAGCGGGGCCGTGGGGCAGCGGGTCAGCGAGGCAGCGGGACAGTGGAGCAGCGGGGCGGGCCAGCGGGGCAGCGAGGTAGTGGGGCAGCTGGGCAGCGAGGCTGTGGGGCAGCGGGCCAGTGGGGCAGTGGGGTAGCGGGATAGTGGGGCAGTGGGACAGTGGGGCAGTGGGGTAGTGGGGCAGTGGGGTAGCGGGGCAGTGGGGTTGTGGGGCAGCGGGGCAGCGAGGCAGCGGGACAGTGGGGCAGCGAGGCAGCGGGACAGTGGGGCAGCGGGGCGGGGCAGCGAGGCACGAGGCTGTGGGGCAGCGTGCCAGCGGGGTAGTAGTGTACTGGGGCAGCGGGGCAGTGGGATAGTGGGGCGGTGGGGCATGGGGTAGCGGTGCAGTGGGTTACCGTGGCGGCGGGGCTGTGGGGCAGTGGGACTTTGGGGCAGCGGGGCAGAGGGGCAGCGGGGCAGCTGGGCAGTGGGGCAGTGGGGAAGCGGTTCAGTGGGACAGTGGGGTAGCGGGGCAGTTGGGCAGCGGGGCAGTGGGGCAGTGGGCAGCGGGGCAGTGGGGCAGCGGGGCAGTGGGATAGTGGGGCAGCGGGGCAGTGGGGCAGCGGGGCATTGGGGTAGCGGGGCATTGGGGCAGTGGGGCAGCGGGGCAGCGGGGCAGTGGGGCAGTGGGGCAGCGGGACAGCGGGACAGTTGGACAGTGGACTGGACTGGACTGGAATGGACTGGACTGACTTGGGTTAGCAGAATTTAACGCGAGCGGAGCCGCGGGTAAAAGCTAGTTATTTTAGTCAATATATTTATGAATTTAATTCGGAAATAAGATGAAAAACCGGCCAAGAGCATGTCAGGCCATGCTCAGTATTATAGGGTTCCTTAAGTAGGTGTTACAAACAAATCAAATCGAATATTAATCACGGCTATTTTAGTTTTTGCAATAGACGGCAGCATTGGCGACTCAGAGAGTGATGTTAGTAGCCGCTAGATGGCGCTATACAGTGCCAAATATAATACACGGCACTTGACGCCAGCATTGGCGACCCAGAGAGTGTTGTACGACGCCTCTAGATGGCGCCAAATTTAAGAAGTGTGTCGTCAACATAACACAAAGTTACTTTTTGTGATTTTTTCAAATAGAAAGTAGCTAAAGGAGCATTATTTGCTATGATCATTTTTCTCTAAGGTCAATGACCTTTGAACTAGGACGTTTTAAGTATTTTTCAGTTTTCTCTCTATAACTCAAAAAATTATAATCACATTATACTCGAAATAATTTTAAAAGAGAGTTTTCACAAAGGTCTATCAATGTGGAAGATTATAACTTTCTACGTTGCATAGTTTAGAAATGGCAGGGGGGGACACATTGCAAGCCACTTTGGTGGGCTATATTTCGCAGTTGGTACACCTGATAAAAAAGTGGTGTATGAAACATTACCTTCATTTTAGTAGACCTATTCAATGATACACCACACGAGGGGGTGCAGCGAAAAAATTTTTTTTTTCCCCATTTCACATGTATGGGTGCCACCCCTAAAGAACGTAAAAACAATTTTTTTATTCTTTTAAAATTGAGATCTATATGCAGACTATTTTTTAACAAAATTTCATTTACTTATGTTTATAACTGTAGAAGTTATTAAGCTGTAAAGGATTAGGACAGACGGACAGACGGACAGACGGACAGACGGACAGACGGATAGACGGACAGACGGACAGACGGACGGACATGACGAAACTATAAGGGTTCCTTGTAGGACTTCGGAACCCTAAAAAGGTTGAAAGATGTAAAATGAGATACAACCATCATAAATTATTGTTTATTATTATATTATTATTTGTAATACTTATAACACGCAGTAACTGTGTTATTGTTATTTAACTGATGACTCACTTTATTCTCCCAAAGAAAACATATTTTGTTCAAAAATGGACTAACTCTTGTTGTTGTTGTCTTGTTGTCTTGTTGTAACAAGTAGCATAATGATTTATTAAGAATAGCTTTCAATCTTAGTCAAGAAGAACAACTGTTTATTTATATTTTTACGAGCGTTATGTGATTTGAGTATTTACGTAACAAAACTGAAAAAACACTCAAATGTTTACGCTAAAATACTGGGTGCACATTTTAATAAAAATACCCTAATAACACCAAGGTATTAAATCATGTCTTTTATTTATTTTTTATGTCGTATTGCATTTGAACATCTATGATAATATCACAAACTACTAAGAGAACACGATAATATGAATATGGTGAAAGTTGGTTTAAAAAAATACAGTAGATAAAAACTTACCCAGGGATTATAGAGCTCTTAAAGAAATGAACTTTTCCAATTTCATTCATTCGCATACATTTTGTTATCTATGATCGTATAACTACCCCATCACTAGTTTTTGCGCTAGTGTGTATACATGACTATAATTTTTTACGGTTGTTTTGACTATGTGTGAGTGTCTTGTTTTTTTGTGCACATTACCTTTAAGTGTGTGCTTGTAAGGCCACCCCTTTGAATTAAGGTCAATAGGCCACCCCAATTTTTTGTATGTATGCGCGCGAGTAATCAAATGTGTGCTGTACGTGTTTACCTCATCCCCCCGCAATTTAAGGCAGAAAAACTTTCATACTTGTTCATACTTTAAGCAGCCGCGCTGGACACTCCCGGGTGGTTTCTCTGAGGTCGGTATAAAAGAGATTCTCTTCCATAGATTTAGAACACTATAGATAGAAAATCGACGTGCCCCTTTTAGATAGCAATAGTTTTTACTTCAGTGATACCACACTAACATTTTTACCCCCATTTTTTTGAGATTAAGTTAAGGGCTCTTAGCGTACGTAGAAAATAACTTGAAAATGCGCAGTGATCAGTTTAAACGATTTTAACCTCTATGTCAGTATAGTAACAAGCGCAATCGTACCATCTTTGTTCAAGTTATTTGCCAGGTTTAACATTTAATGGAAGCCAGTGGCTCCTACACTCTCGTCTATGAATCGCGTATGTATGTAAAGGTAATTTAGAAAAGGGAAATTAAATAAAGTATTTTGGAAAAATAGGATTTATTGTAATTTTTTTGGATATATTTATACATAGATATATTTTGGATATTGATTGGATGTATAGGATTTATTGTAATTTTAAGTGTAATTTATTGGCCTTTAAACAGAATCAATTTCGTATGAAAGTTTCTCACTCTATCACCTTTCTGTGAAACAGTTTTTATAAGGTGATGTATTCGTACATCTAAATATTTTAATGCAACAGCTTTTATTAGGATTACGAGGTGGCTATCCAGCGGGTTTTGATCTCTAACATGGTCGTTCAACGTAGTAAATGTGGGTTTCTCAATGTTTTTTTTCAAAATGGTCATAACCATATGAGCCATTGCCTTGTTAGTGGCTAAAAAAATGTTATACTACACACATACTACACTGTGTAGCCTACACATAATACTAAAACAACCATATAAACCAATCTACTTCATCAATAAATAAAGATGAAAATTAAAAACACCCTAAATAATGGGTACATAATTACGTAAATCACAGCAGCACTAATGACGGAATTATTTAAAACATACGTCTCCTTCAACAATTTAATAAAAAGCACCATATAACAGGTAGCACCCTAAATACTGGGAACGTAAACATGTCTATCATGGCAACACTAAACACGGAAATATTTTAGGTTATGTTATTTAGAAAACGCTGAAAACTGCTAATATTTCTATAAGAAATGGGTTCAAAATAGTTAACACTTACGTACTTGTAGAAACACATTGTATGTAGTTAAATAAACACAACAATTTAGGTATAAAATGCCACTTACCCGTGGAAAGTTAATCCTTCAATGTGTTGCTCGCTGCGGCTCTTGCAGCCTAACACACTACACCCGACCATATCACGGAACTCTATGAGTGTTTTATCACGAAGTTTCACCATAAAATTATAGAAAACTACGAAGCACAATTAATAAAACTCTTTAGTTTGACAGACCGAACGCTTTGTTTGTCAAACTTTAAAAGTGTGACAACGAAAATATGGGTATCATGTAAGAGATGGCGATATAATATTTGTGTCTTGCTCTATCTTAAGAGCAGTGGCATAAGTCCATTTCTTTCCCACATACTCTGACGTAGTTAGGAATCCATCTGTAGTGTTCATAATCTAAGTTCTCTTCTATACTAGTATTATTGTCTATTCTTATGCTTTTTGATCACTCTCAGCCTCAGGTAAGTTTTGACAAAAGCGTGCTGGCAACACTGGAACGAACACGAATTTTTCCCGGGTTGGCGGGAAATTTAGGAAAGATCGTGTTGTGGATTTTGTATAATTTTCCTACATTTGTGTTTCTTCGAGTGTTAATGTGTAATAATGGTGGATTATTAAATGTTAAGTGCTCGTTAACGTGTACAAGTGTGGGTAAATGGTACAAAGTTGAAAAACGTGAGTTTCGTATTTTCTTATCATCCGCTCACAAACCTGGCAAAGTTCCATCACTTTACTAGGGTGAGTAAACTAAAGACTTGGCTGGAGGTTCTAAGCAACCAGGCCATAAAACTACTCACATAACAAATAAATGACTTAGCTTAAAGATCTTAGCAACCAGGCCAAAATACTTTAAAAAAACAAAAAATCCCGCGAATTTTTGTTGAAATATGGCAATCAAAGTTGGTTATTGGTTTGATTGGTTGATATTTGAACTTATTTTAAAGGCACTAACTGTGGTTTGGAAGTTTTTGGAATTTTGGAACAGGAAACTTGCATTCGTTTGCAACAAAATATAAGTGCATTATTTATATTCAATAATAGTCTTATCAATTCATCATCAGTATTACTCGTCACATCATCATCAATAGTCTCCTCATCCTTCAAGTTTCAATTAACATCATGCCAGTGCACAAAAAGTCTTTGAACGGTGAGTTACAAACATAAACATAACCACTTTTCCTTTCAAGAAACTCTTGAAACCAAGATTCTTTTGACCAATTCTGTTACTTATAATTTTTTCATACGCCATGAGTAGAGGTGGGTAGCTGGGTCATTTTCAAAAAAAGTGTACACTATTAAAAATATGCTACAATTTTTTTATTCGTTCTTTATCCTTTTTCGACTTCTAATTTACAATTGGTAATCTTTTAAGAATCGAAAAATAACAATAAAACGGCTTAATCTGGATTTATTACTGAAATATAACTCATTTAATGCCCGTAGGGAACAAAAACTATTCCATTCTGCAACCAATAGTTTTTTACTATAAAAATAAAATAAAACACGTCTGGATTTTAAGAAATAGTTTATTTTGTGCAAAGTCTATCGTTCTTTAATAAAAAATATAAAAAAAATTAAATCAACCATAGCAAAATATGTATTCATCATTTTAATTTCCATTACGTTACTCTTTGGACCAAATTAGTTTAATAATTTTTGTTATTTTTACTTAATTACGATACAACATAGGAACTCTTTTTTTAATAATAATCATTCGATTACCTACACTATAAATTATTAAAAATGTATAACACATTATATTTCGGAATAAAAATAATATTTAAAGCAAAATATAAAATGGGACAGTCACGGAATAGACTGTTCCTTTAATGGAAAAGAATTCTTAAGAATAATACACATTGACAAGAAAATGAGACCAAATTATTACAACATACACTTCTAATATAGTTATTTTAATTACTTAATTTTTCATAAAAATATAAAGGACTAATAAAAAAGTACCACAAATTCACGTTAAGAATTAATTTAAAGTCCGGTACGAAAATTAAATATTGTTTAGATCGATAGAAACTTAATGTATAAACTTCCTAAGAATTTCATTCCGAAACTTTTAAATTCCAATTCTACGTTACCTGCGTTTTGGTTACAGAACGGAAGTATTGGAAGCCTAACTTTATACTGTTTTACTATTTATTATTTTAAACACACATCACATCAAAACGACGAAAAAACTACGGAATCCGTTTGACAGGATTTAAAATTATGCCTATTAAAATAAAAAAATGCATAGCAGTAGTTTTATTGCCATCATCTCGCTAATATTTGTGGTTTCGGAAGGGAATTTTCCACTTTAACTAATTTATGTCCTCACAAATTAAAATTATTTTCAATATTTTGATCGACATCACACCGTTCCTGTAATTGTGAAAACAATCATACTTAACTATACTTTCCGAAATATCAAACACACCAGTATATTTAAGTCGACAAAATACATTAAAATAAGGTCATTTTTCTGAAATTGGTAGTGGGACAGCGCTAAAATAGACACTTTCTACCAATTTTTTTGAAAATTAAGTTATTAAGACTGTGTTTTGAGGCATCAAAATTATAGATTATTCTTAGGAACTGACCACAGATCATAATTTTTAATATTGTTTTTCTAAAAGGTAAATAATATTCTTTGAAAATTTATTAAATTTATTTATTTTATAATTTATTTCAAACCTAACTTAGTTTTACAATTAGGTTTAAAATCGTTTAACATTTATAATTTTGATTGTACAACAAAATAATAGTTGGTAAATAGTTGGAGCAGACGAGTCCTTGAGTGGAGACCGCGAATCGGCAAACGCAGCGTAGGGCGCCCCCCTGACAGGTGGACCGACGACCTAAAGAACGTGGCTGGGGGGGACTGGATGCGGAAGGCAGAGGACCGAGCGTTGTGGCGCAACTTGGGAGAGGCCTATGTCCAGCAGTGGACTGCGATAGGCTGAGTTGATGTTGATGAACAAAATAATAAGGGTCTTGTAGTTTTTAGTTTTCTTAGTTCATTTTTATTTTCCACATATACGCAAGTAGAGAGAGATTTTCGAAGTTTTCGACAGTTTAATATGTAGTAATTAGTAATCTATACTATAATAAAACTGTAAAGGTCGAAAAATCTGTACATCGAGTTTTTTTTCGCGAAAACCGGCTAGGGGGACTAGAAATAAGCTATAGAACACGAATCAATCGTTGAAAAAATTTATGTCTGTCTGTCTGTCTGTTTGTTACCTCATCACGTGAAAACGGCTGAACGGATCGTAATGAAACTAAGCATTTGTATTGGTATTAGTCTAACTTAAAATATAGGGTATCTTTTATCTGAATCGGTTGAGTAGATCCAGCGATACAGCTTGACCCCTCTATTGTATTAAGTTGCATACAAAGTAGAGGTCATGATTGTTGGTTGGACGCAGGTTGCAGGTTCCTAAACATACAACTGGATTCTATTAGTATTATAGAAAATATAGAATAACATAACATAGCCCATCACTGTCCCGCTGCTGGGCATGGCCCTCTTCTTGGAATGAGAAATGTTAAGGAACTGGATATTGTTAGTGTAATAGATTATCATAATATAATCAGCTCATTACCTACTGCCCCACTGCTGGGCACGGACCTCTTCTCGGAGCGAGAAGAGGTAAGAAACTAGAAAATATAGAATAACATATCGTAGTCAACCCATTACTGTCCCACTACTGGGTATGGCCCTCTTCTCAAAATGAGAAGAGTTAATGAACTGGATATTATTAGTATTCTAGAATAACATAACATTATCAGCCCATTACAGTCCCACTGCTGGACACGGGCCTCTTCTCAGCATAAGAAGAGATGTGGTTAGTGTTATAGAATAACATAATCAGCCCAATTACTTCCCACTGCTGGGCACGAGCGTCTTCTCAGAATGAGGGAGTTCACCCTAGCCGGTTGGTTGTAAAAACAAAATATAGTATGGTCGGTAAAATAAATAGTGTAATCGTCTGTGTAGGCGCTTATATTTATATATTTGAAGATATTGTGTTCACAATAATGACACGATGTTATTTTCCGACATCCACGCGGACGGAGTCGCGGGCACAGCTAGTACGTAATAAATGTAATAATACGTACGAAGGAAAGTCATTTATTTTCATGAAGTTTGAAATTAAATAATTAATAACCAAAAACTAAATCATACCATTCAAACTTATCACGGCGTAACTCAAGACAACCACCTAGCTAGTAGCTACGACGGCTAGTAGCTACGACGTCGCTAGGCGCTACGACGACGCTAGGCGCTATCCAGTTTTATCCAATAGCCAAATAGCTGAAATAGCTGGTTATCTAGCTGGCTACTCCACCACAAATAGCCGGCTAGCTAAGTTATTTAAATTTCGGCTAGTTACCCATCGCTAGCCATGAGCATACGCCTATACACACACACACTGGTGTCGATTCTCTTGTTCACAAACTAAACTCATTTTAAACTATCGCTCTGTTACTAATAGTTGCTAATAGTAGATACAAAAAAGAGATGTCAACAACTTTAGAGCTGCCTGTCAGTGTCTCCTTAGGGGCGGAGTCATCATCATCATTTCAGCTAAAAGACATTTACTGCTGGACATAAGCATCCCCCAAGCATCGTCACAACGACAGGTCCTGCGCTTTCCACATCCAGCCGATTCCCGTGACCTTCACCAGGTTGTCAGCTACCTAATTAGAATAAACATTTCTATACAAGTTTTGTTGTGATCGCAGAACATGCCCACTAAAATAAAAATATGTGACACATAAACTAAATTGACAGCACTAAAATTGTTGCCATCCCTTTCTTGTATCTACTATAAGTAAAAGAGAGTGATAGTTTAAAATAAGTTTAGTTCATGAACAAGAGAATCGACACCACTCTGACCGAACTGACTATAAATCTATTTTACAGTTATCAGTTCTGCTAAAATGAGGGCAAAGGCCGAATCACGCAGCCATCGCGCCGGTTTGACACTGCCAGTGGGTAGAATCCACAGGATACTCAAAAAGGGGTATTATGCACCTCGTATTGGTGGAGGTGCTGCGGTTTACATGGCTGCAGTGCTACAGTATCTTGTTGCTGAGGTATTGGACTTGGCTTCAAGTGCAGCACAGGCTAATCATAAAACTAGGTGAGTTTGTTTCAATAAACCATCTAATTAGGTTAGTACTCACCTTTGCTCTATGCATGGTATAATAAGATGTTTTACCAGGTACACACGGCTACACATCAAGCTGTACAAAACCAGTAAAGGCTGACCTCGCGTTGTAAGGAAAACCTACACAATGCGAGGTCAGCTTATACTGGAAATGTACAGCTTGATGTGTAGCCGTGTGTACCTACTCTCTTCCCGTGACAGCTAGGTTACGTGATTGCCTCCATACTACGTCATCGGCTGTGGAGCCAATAGTAGGCTGTTATTGTGACACTTGTCAGTTTGATGTGCTGCCACTTTGTGTAAATAAATTACCTGAAAAAAATGCATTTTTCATTCGCTTATTTCTATAATGAATCACTTTTGAACTAGTAACTTTATACAGTTTCCTTTAATAACTAATTAGATAAATAACACGAGATAATAAATAGTTAGGTTATTTAAGAATTTGTTTTATATTCATTATGTACAAAAATCTCAACTATATTGGAGATATCAATAATTATTTATTTATTGAAGTGAAACTTCTATAGACGGGGGGGGGGGGGGGTATTAGGAATTTTTAGTCACGCAAAAGCGTTACGGCCGCATGGAGGGGGTAGACAATATATCACTTGGGGAGAGGCGGCAGCGGCGGAGGGACAGAAAGGCTGATGATGATGATGATGATGTTGTTGATCCCTGAGGTACACCCATTTCAACAAGTGAGCCTACAGAAGTGACATTATCTATAGCTACCTTTTGTTCCCGATTCGACAAATATGAACTTACGAGATCAATAGATCTACCTCGGATTCCGTAGTGTTTTAATTTCAGAATGAGCGTTCGGTGATCCACGCAGTCGAACGCCTTGGAAAGATCACAGAACACTCATTTTGATTAGGGTGGATCCAGCATCTCCCGTTGAACGTCCCTTCGTAAATCCAAACTGTTTATCATGAAGTATCCCATTAAGTTAAAATATACTAACATTTGATTTAGTCTCAGATTAATACAGATGGAACGCACGGAACACGGGTGTTCAGCCAACAAAGAAAATACAAATTCGAAAGCAAATACAAACTGGCGTCAGTACGAAATAAAGCGTCGTACTGTTGGTACATCAAATGTGTTGCGGGTTTTCTTGCTAATTATGCCGTCTTGTGTGTTTAAACATTGTAATAATTGTTCCCAAAAACAAAAGAAGGAAGACGGTGTATCGTTTCATAGGTAAGTTTAGATATTTAGACCGTTTTAATATTATTTTTCCATTTTATTTCTTACTCATGACAGTCATGACTAGGAACACAAAACGTTTACTAAAATCCGTTAGAGTTACCAAGTTAGATTGAAATATTTTCCATACAGTAAGGGTAAACAGGGTGGAAACGAGTTGTATGTTTAATTTTAAAAGATATTACAAATTTTTTAAACTATAACTTTTAAAGTTTTGTGGGAGGGGGGGATGGAGTTGGGGGATGAGGAGGGATTAATAGAGGATGTCATGGAGGTGTGGTGAGGGAGTTGATGTAGAAGAGGGGAGCGGGGGTGGGGGGACAGGAGGAGGAGCAACATGGTTGGAGGTCGGGTAGGTTTGGGAGGGGTTGAAGGATGGACGAATTCGAGGTGGGGCCGACGTGTTTCCCGTGGGTGGAACTAGATAGTGCTTTGGTTTTGGGGAGGGTAGGAATGGAGTGGGGGATTTTTTATGTATGGGTGACCTAGAGGGACAAGGCTTAGTGGTTGGCAGAGGGGGGCAAAAATGTGGTCAGAATTTAGTTATCTCTGCCCATTCCCAAGATATCAGCTCCTTAAGATTCTCGGGTGGCAGGTTCGATTCTTGCCAATAGTAAAAGGGGTGATAGGGAGGGACAAGGGCTGGAGTTCGGGTGGGTTTGGGAGGGGTTGACGGATAGACGGATTTTAAGTAGAAGGGGGGGGGACGTGTTTCCCGCGGTTGAACTAGATAGTGCTTTGGTTTTGGGGAGGGAGGAATGGAGTGGGGGATTTTTTATGTATGGGTGACCTAGAGAGACAATGCTTAGGGGCTGGCAGAGGGGGGCAAAAACGTGGTCAGAATTCGGTTATCTCTGCCCGTTCCCGAGATATCAGCTCCTTGAGGTTCTCGGGTGGCAGGTTCGATTCCCGCCTATTGATTTTCGCCTATCACCTCTCTTACACTAGTAAGAGAGGTGATAGGTATTTACCACGAGTAAAACTAGTTGGAGCTAAGAAATTTTGTTAAAATAATAAGCTTGATTCGATTTAAATTTGACATAATTAATTATCATTTTATCATTGGTTTAACTCTTTATTCACACCGATCGAGGATAAATGATAATTACTAACAATAATCCTATTATTCCATCTAAAACAGTGGTATTTTTTTCACTACCCTGGCAACCTAAAACGCAACTAAATTCAGGCCGCACTCTGTTTGTTCCGTGCGTTCCATCTGTATTAATCTGAGGATTTAGTATAATTTTTTCAAAAATTTAGCTTAAAGGTGGTAGAATAGATATTTGCCTATAATTAGATGCATTATCAAGGCTACCTGATTTGAAAATGGGCACAATTTTGCTATATTTCATTAGATCGGAAAAATGCCCTCCATGATGCAAATATTGAAGATTGTCGCTAAAATTGGCGCGATGTTGGCGATTATTGCTTCGACAGCTTTTATGGACAATCCCCATAAGTCCTCTGTTTTTTTACTGGCTATTGTTTTAAATGTTTTTATTATATTGTTACGAGCTGGGGGTTCGTATATGGATAGAAAGCCGATTAAATGCGTAGAGAACACTTTATTACAGAACAATTACACTGAATCGTTAATTAACACACAAAATTACTAGTTAAATCGCTCCGAGTATCGCTTCGATGTTATCGCTTGTATCGCTTGATTCAAACTGAACTTCAACTGAACTCCACTGGCGCTGAGCTGCGCAGCTTATATAGGCCGCGGGTCGTGGTACTAGAAAGTCCTCGAACTTCAGCTATCCTTGTCATAAGATAACTCTTTCTCACTTGCACATTCTCGTAATAGAAAGTTCTCGAACCTTGACGAACTCCATCTGTCCTCCATCCTCCATCTCTCTCACGCACTTCTAGAATGGAATGTTCTCGAAGCTTGTCGAATCTCGTATATCCTTGTCTTATATTAGCGCTATCTTGCTCACTCTCTTTCCAGAAGGTTCTTCGCCTATCCTTGTCTGATATTTAGCTCTATCTCGCTCACTCTTCAACAATTTTACATGTGGGTGTTAAATGGCCATAAGGGGTCCTGAAAACGCCTGAAAACTGGTTTTCAGGAAATGTCGGCATCGGATTTGTTGGCTCCTGAAACGGCCTGAAAACATGTTTCAGGCGCCTGAAAACAACGGCAACTTACTCAAAATTTCGATTCTTTGGTATGTGATAGAGCCTCCTCTGATACGGACTGAAAATGCATTTCAGCCTGCTGAAAACGTCTCTAAGTCCAGGAAAATCAAGGTTGAAGTATTTCAGTCCACTCTGCTTGATGGAAGAAATTTAGTAGTCTCGAGTGGGATATTTGTAAAATATTGTTCAAAGAAGTTAGAGACTACATTTTTTATCTGAAACTAGTTTGTCATCTATTTTTAACCGACGAAAAAAAGGAGGAGGTTCTCAATTCGACGCGTATATATATATATATTTTTTTTTTAATTTTTTTTATTTATGACCACGCATAACTTTTTACAGGCTGGCCCGATTTTGATGATTCTTTTTTTATTGGATAGGGTATATCTCGAAGTTGGTCCCATTTAAATTTCAAAATCAAAATTCACCCCTAAGGGTAGGAAAACAGGGGATGAGTGCTTGTTCACCCACTGAATTCTTACCTGTTAACCGATTCTGTTGAAACTTGGATATACACACTTCAACATAATGGAGACTTGGAGTTAGATTAAACCCACAAAAAAATTTAAAATAAAACTTTTTAACAAAAAATTGAACCGACGAAATCAGAAACTGAAAAGCGAAAAATAACAAATTATGAGTCGGCGCCAAACAAACAATCAACGAAGATCATTAAATTACTTTAAATAAATAATAAAAACAACGTAACATCAAATACAACGTGCAATTTTCAACTATAAACAATAACTTTCCAAAAATGCGTTCTCCGCTCGGCCACTTGCAACTTGCACGCACTTTGCTTGTTAAAAGCTTGTTTGGCGCCGACTCATAATTTGTTATTTTTCGCTTTTCAGTTTCTGATTTCGTCGGTTCAATTTTTTGTTAAAAAGTTTTATTATGTTTATTGTGCTATCTGTAAGCCTACGATTACCAGTTTCAGTATTTATTATTTTCCAAGTCGTTTTTATTTTATTATTTGACTTTTTTTATTTGATCACTAATATAAGCAGCCTTCGCTTGCATGCAAACCTTTTTAAAGATTTTTGAGTATCTTCTAACGTAAATATGAAAATTTATATTAGGTGTATAAGACTTTTTGTCATAGAACCCATACAAAACATCTCGACTGCGTCTTATACCCTTTGTAGCCCAGGAGCTAAATATGATTTTTGGTTTTATAGTAATTTTTTTCATTTTGCAAGCTTTTTCAAACTCATTTCATATAACATTAAATAGTGTATCTACTATAGAGGTTTATAATCTAAGGTACTATACATATAATTAGGGTTGCCATTTTGCGATTGTAATGTTAGTAATTGGTATTCTAGATTTAATTTTTCGTTAATGACCTACATTGTATAATTTGGTGACTTATGATTTTCTTATAATTTAATTTAATAATCTGACACTTATGATCTGAACGAACGCCACTAATTAAATTCTTTTCAACGATTTTTGTCATAATATTATCTATGCAAATAGCTGTGGTAGGTGTCAGTCTAGTCCTACGAATAAAGACTACAGGAATCGTTCCAAATGTTTCTATATAAAAATGTTGTGAGTTTCGACAGAGAATTAAATAAAAATCGATTGTCTCATTTCAGCAAATACAATTCCGCATGAGTTAAAAAGTGACAAATAGTTGTTAGATGGTTGCTACTATGGCAACATGTTGTTGCTGACGTCACTAAAGATCGCCTTGCGGCAAATTGTGCGCCATTTTTGAATGTCAAATGTCTACCAAGCGAGTAGGTACGTTAGGTGTCAAATGCATATAAACAAATCTTCTTATTAATAAATTTAGTTGATTAGAGTGATATTTACGACGATTGAACTTATTCAGTGTATAGTGCACATTGATGAAAAATGACTCTGTGTTGTGTTGAGGGATGCAAATCCAATTCAAGGAAAAAGGAGCCCGGTATATCTTTTCATAGGTTAGTGACATTGTTTATTACAAAACTACGTTTAATTTTCAAAAATCTGCACCGTGGTTGTGTTTTTTCGTCTATAAATCAATTAATTACTCCTCCTTAATACGTTTTACATTAGTTTTGTCGTTATTTAATCATGATCATTTTATAATGTTTGTTTACACAACAAATAAGGGTGAGCTTTGGCACATAGAGATATCGATACTTTTTACTACATATAGGTAACTACGTAATTTCAATAACCTAACATTACATAACATAACAACATAACCAGCCCATTACTGTCCCACTGCTGGGCACGGGCCTCTTCTCAGTATGAGAAGGCTAAGGCCTTAGTCCACCACGCTGGCCTAGTGCGGGTTAGCGGACTACACACACCATTGAGTACTGTATGGAGCACTCTCAGGTGTGCAGGTTTCCTCACGATGTTTTCCTTCACCGTTAAAGCAAGTGATAATCGAATATAAATCCGCACATGAATTCGAAAAGTCAGAGGTGCGGGGCGGGATCGAACTCCCACCCTCCTGCATGGAAGGCAAGCGTAATATTAGTTTGATGTCGACATAACATTTGTTTGATGTAAATTAAGAGAACTCCAGAAAATCACAGAAATGATACGTAAAATATGTTACCGGGACTCATACCATATCACATCAGGCTAAGGGGACAGAGTGAATAGAGTTTTTTGCTTACAATGCATGCTCTATTGTTGATTTAAAAAAATATATATATAAGGCCAACAAAGACATGTGTGGTGGTACATACTTGAATAAGAAAGAGATGCAAATATTCACATTTCATAGTAAGGTGCACGCTGATTGTGCATGGTGACACTGACAGTGCTGCATCATTGGTAAACTCTCACGAATATCTATTTCAACGGGGTATCAGGTCGATACGGAACCCTAACAAATCGCAGACGTTCTCAAAAAAGGTTAAAAGCACTCTAAACCGACGAGCATGCATGACGAGGTTAATGAACGTAGATGAAGCGAAGGTGTGTCAGGATCGTAGCAGGAGGAAATCCTTTTTTTTTACATAGGAAGGCAAACGAGCATGCGGGTCACCTGATGGTAAGCAATCTCCGCCGCCCAGTCCGTCCTTAGTCTCTGCCTACCCTTATGGTAAACAGGTGTGATAATATTATGTATGTATGTATGCGGCGCGTTCTTTTCATCAAAATGTATTTATTTATCCTATTGATGTATTCTACTACTTCCTACTAATATTATAAATGCGAAAGTATGGATTTTTGTTTGTTTAATGTTTGTCTTTCAATCACGCTAAATCAGCTGAACTTATTACGATGAAATTTAGCACACAGATAGACCATGTCCTGGATTAACACATAGGATACTTTTTATCGACATTTCACGGGAGCGAAGCCGCGGGCATCAGCTAGTAGGTAATAAGAGTACATTACATACTCAACAGTTCCTACTTTATCAAGACTTTACCTACATACGTTTTCGTTTGATTTTATTTATTATCGTTTTTATTTGTCCTTGAAGGATTTTAACTTGTTTTTTTATGAACTTACTCATAACTGATACTATTCCAAATATTGTTGGGAAAATTCCAGTGGTTCCGAAGATTAAAGGTAATAAGTAAAAAACTTTGATAAATACAACATTTCACTCACACTCATTTTGCCAGGGGCCTTACTTCCGACTGGTTTGAGCTCTGAACCAAATTGAGCTAATGTCAATTTCTAGAGGAACGCAGTACGAATTGACAGTAACTCGAATTCAAATTCAATTGATACAGCACTCGATCTAGTCGGGAGTAAGGCCCCTGGACACTCGCGATGCCATCTTTTTGTCATATGCTCTGGGACGTTAGTACTATTAGGTATTCTGTGCTCCGGGTTCCGTCTTTGGGTATATTTTTTCTTTCTTTCTTTCTCAAAATTCATACCAGTTTATAAGTCTGATCATCAGCATTCAAACAAAAAAGTTTCATCAAAATCGGTCCAGTAGTTTTAGCGTGATTCTCGAACAAACAAACAAACAGACATTTTCAATTTTATAATAGTTAAGATAAGATAAATAAAAAATTGCTGGTACGAATGTGTGTGGTACACACAATGTGTTTTACATTATTTACATTTTGTAAATTATGTAATATTTTATTGTAAACTTTTTTTTTTGCCTTTTTTTTTACACGCCTCCATCTAGTCGCAAACTAAGCAGAGCGTGTACTATGCTTTTGCTTTTACCACTTTTACTATTGTAAAAAATGATAATTATAACTGTATAAAATCGTTTTAATGCTACAGACAGAGAAATGTGTTGCTGGGGAGTTTGTTGCGCCGTTTCTTCTTTTTAGCATAAACACTAGGAAGCGGTAAAGGGCGGGCATTTTTGTGTCTTTTTTTTTGAACGTTTGACCGCCACCTCACCTGATGTTAAGCGATGGTGCGATCTATATTTTTGTTTACGTTTAATAAGCGCTAATTGGCTTAAGCCTAAATTGAATAAATGCCATTTTGATTTTGAAGATGTGTTTTATTTAATATCAGGTTTCGAAATTATCAACGATTATACAGCATACAGCCCAATAGACGCCTAATGTTGAATATAATGCGTACAATAAGTTCTGCTACTAGCTGAGGCACTGCAATCCTATTGGCCCTACCACGGCGGCTATTGACTAATCACTAACGCGGCAGTTTTCACGGCTCATGTAAGTGGCCGAAACTGATTTGAAGATTTCAACCGGCGAATAATGGCAACCTACATAAGTGAAATTTCATAGATGTGTTGCAGACATCGGTCACCTGTTATGAGGCGTCTATGGGTTGTATGGTCGTTGGAAATTATCAAGATAAATTAAGCTCTGGTCGAGTGTGCGAGAGAAGCGAAGGGGCGACAAAGGGAGTCTTCTGGTGGAGCAAACTCAGAAACACAATAGCTTATCAAACAAAACATTATGCAGAAAGTCAATTGACAAACGTAACCAATGTTCGATAACATTTTAGAAACATGCAGCTTGTAATAATACGATTTTTAAATAGAAATGTTGTGAAACGTTGTTTTTATAAACATGTAGATGTAAAAAGACTTGTTTGCGAAATGAAATACTATAAAAGGTTGTTTTAAGAAAAATGTAGTTTGTAAAAACACTTGTTTGCAAAATGAAACATAGTGAAAGGTTGTTTTTAGAAATATGTGGTTTGTCAAAACACTATTTTGCGAAATGAACGTTTGTAATTTTTCACAAAATGTCACTTCAAAAACAATTTTGAAGTGACATTTTGTGAAACATTATTTGCGGAACATTATGGACCCATCGAAAACGATAATGATGTTTTTAAAACTGTTTTTTATTTATAACAAATGAATTTTTAAGCTAATGCTGTTAAATTTCATATTATTATTATTTCATCATCATCATCATTATCATTTCAGCCGAAAGACGTCCACTGCTGGACATAGGCCTCCGTAGTGCGTCGGCAATGCCAACGCGCGTACAGACGGATTCGACGTCGTCTGGTGTAAGAAGTCCGCCTCACTACTGCGCAGGCTGCGCGGCAGCCACAATACCATTCTGCACATGATAGCCGCCCGGGCTGATAATCCGCTTGTGTGGGCGCTAGGCGACCGGACCAAATCCCTTTTTACTAACATATGTTAAGTTATATGTTAGTAATACATTGGATCCATTGTTGTCTTCAATAAATATATAAATATTTCTGTTATCTATAGAGATTACATAAATAATATGAAATTTAACAGCATTAGCTTAAAAATTCATTTGTTATAAATAAAAAACTGTTAAAATAATTATTTCCTCAGTTTTCGATGTATACAACGACCTCCTATCGATAACACGTTTTCAGCGTTGGTACATCACTAGTGCAAGGGACGCCATATTGTGTATACAAAGTGCCGCACGTCACGTGACCTTAGCACTCATCCTGTGTAGTATCGTTGCTCTAGTCGGCTCAAAGAACATATGTTTTAGGTTAAATGATTTAAATAATGACAAGAAGTTACGATTATCTTTGGTATTTATCAGAATGCCAATATTGAAATCCCCACAAACAATCAACTTTTTATTTACATTTATTTTTCTAAGAGCATCCTCCATTGTTAAAAGAAATAGGGGCTTATTGGAGTCAGGAGGGCTATAAACACACAAAATCACATGCTCCTCCACTTCTGCACACCGAGCTCACATACTCGATCAACAGAGAGATTGCGAATATCTAGTCGCTCTTTACACTTCAGGTGTTGTCTAACCATGATCAAGGTTCCCCCGCCTTCTGCTGACGCTCTCTGGAACGAACTGGCTATCTTAAAATTATCCACGTTAAATAACATTTTATCTGCTCTCAGAAAAGTTTCTGTGAAGCATAGAATATCTACATTATATCTCTCGGCAAATAATTCTACATCTAAAATTTTGCCAGAGAAGCGATTTATATTTTGATGTGACATTATTAAACAATAACTCTGCTTCTCTGCTGTCACTGTGGTTAGTTTAAATTATTTTGGTGGTTAACCTTAATATTAGCATGATTATTATTAAAAACATAAGTAGTGGATGGAGACTTTGTCATGCTACTAATGACAGAGTTTATATTATAAGCTAATAGTGTTGTTATTTGACGTTTGAATTTAGTTAGTAGGTACACGGAATTCCTAGTCAGTTATAATTTACCAACAAACTTCAATGAAAAAAACAAAGATGTTCAATGTTCTTTGTGTCAAAGAACATGAACTTGTGGCTATAATGACTTACCAACGATTTAAGAAGCT
This sequence comes from Asteroscopus sphinx, assembly GCA_949699075.1. Classification (NCBI taxonomy): domain Eukaryota; kingdom Metazoa; phylum Arthropoda; class Insecta; order Lepidoptera; family Noctuidae; genus Asteroscopus; species Asteroscopus sphinx. The sequence goes on along the minus strand of OX453002.1, from coordinate 35,140,309 downwards.
ACTACTAACTTACCAAGAAATGAATGTGCTTATTTAGCATATACAGTCGTCGTCTTACTTGTTTTATACAGTCGTTTTGACTATCTGACAAGTGGTTGAGGTATGGGAAAGCACATCATATTATTTTGTGACAGTTTAGTGACAACAGCTGGGCAACACTGTCAGTGATGTCTTTTTTACGGTTGGCGTAGAGTTGGGTAGGACACGCAAATTCAATGAGTTTGTATGAGTAACTCATTCTGCATGATGAGGTGGGACATTGTCACACTTCAAATTCGGTGGGACATTGTCACACTTCAAATGAGGTGGGACATTGTCACACTTCAAATGAGGTGGGACAATGTCATGTTGCTGTGACATTTAATACACTGAAATACATTAAGACATTGTCACACTTCGAATGAGATGGGACAATGTCATGTTGCTGAGACCTAAAATTCACTGAAATACATTGAGTTGAGCTTACATTGTCTAAGGCCCGTATTCCAGAAGGATACTCAAGCGTTGATCTCTGTTTAAAACTAGTTTTAAGTTGCTAAGTGTAAGTAAGAGCTTTGATTTGAGAACGTCCCTCAAGCAGAGATTTGTTGATCACAGTTCAGCTGAGTTTAGTTTCATTTTATATTGTCACCTGTTTCGGTATTTGGGCAGATATTTGATCTGTAATCACTCAAGCGTGGTCCAGACTACGCTTGAGTAGAGATTTCTATTATATTTCAGGTCAAATTCGTGTGTTTTGTTGTTGAATTAAAGTTTATAATTACCGTTCTGGAATAAGACCGATACTCAAGTAACGATTCTATCCTTAAGTAGTGATCAGGTGATTGGAGTTTAAACTGTACTTGAGGAAGCTTCTGTAATACGGGCCTAAGATAAGAGTGGGTAATATAGCTTTTGCCGAGTATCAAATCGAAACTATATATCGATATTTGATATCGGATTTTGAAACTATACATTTTCTGAAACTATATAAGTATCGACAGATGAGCATAGTTTTGATCATATTGTAGGTAGTTAGTGTAGGTACGTCGTTTTCGATATAGATCCGATTCTTATATTGGTTGGCAAAGGTATTGCGAGCGTTGCGTTATAGAATACAATATCAACATTGTTAATTCCAAAGACTCCAATTTATTTTTTAATTAATCGGCCGTTTAATCAGCAACACACTACAATACCCTGGTTAAACGACAGTTTAGCCAAAATTCCAGTACATTCTTCGTGTAATCGGCTGTTTAAGCAGAAAATTAACGTTAACGAACACTTGTCTTAGGCCGGTCTTCATCAAAGTTAATTCTCTGGTCAAACAACCGTACACCCACTGTTCCAGTATATTTTTCAAATAATCGGCCGTTTAATCAGCAACCAACGAAAATTTTCTGCTTAAACCTCTGTTTAGCACCGATTTCAATACATTTTTAATATAATCGGTTGTTTAATCAGAGAATTAACGTTGATGAATACTGCTCTTAGGCTGGCGTTTAATTAAACAGCCGATTAATTGAAAAATACCTGGAATCTTGGGTAAACGGTTGTTTAACCAGAGAATTAACTTTGATGAAGACCGGCCTAAGACAAGTGTTCGTTAACGTTAATTCTCTGCTTAAACAGCCGATTACACGAAAAATGTACTAGAATTTTGGCTAAACTGTCGTTGAACCAGTGAATTATAGTGTGTTGCTGATTAAACGGCTGATTAATTGAAAAATATACTGGAGTCTTGGGTATTTAAAAATAATATTATTAATTTAAAAATTATAATAATGAAAAAAAAAAGGATCATATTGGAAATCAAATTTAAATTAAATTAAACGAAAAAAAACCCCGTCAAAACTTTGGCTATGACCAGCGACACCAAACAACCGAAAATTGTCGAATATTCCAAATATTCAATGTTACGAACTTCATTTGTCCTATAATCCCTCGTATTGTCCTATTCATGCACGCGTCAGTGTCACAGTCGGTCTGAGTGAGTGAAGTTATGAAGCAACGCCGTTCTTCATGGTACATGCTTCAAGTCGTCACATCTCGGTTCATTTGTGTTTTTCCCAGTGTAGTGATACAAAAATTATTTTTGAGGTGTTGCGACATTCTGTCGTTTTGTATGGGACATTTGAGGTGCCTCATGTATGAGTGACACAACTCTAGGTTGGCGGGAAAATTCGTAAAGATCGTGTTGTGGATTTTTTATTATTTTCCAAAATTTGTGTTTCTTCGAGTGTTAATGTGTAATAATGGTGGATTATTAAATGTTAAGTGCTCGTTAACGTGTACAAGTGTGGATAAATGGTACAAAGTTGAAAAACATGACTTTCGTATTATCTCATCATCCCCTCAGAAACCTAGTAAAGTTTTCATCACTTTACTAGGATACAAGTATAATATGATATGTTCAATGATAACGACTGAAGGACAAGTATCCATGGTCATGAATAAATTTAAAAAAAAATGCCTTTTTTACTGGAGGTTGGCGGGAAAATTCGTAAAGATCATGTTGTGGATTTTTTATTATTTTCCAAAATTGGTGTTTCTTCGAGTGTTAATGTGTAATAATAGTGGATTATTAAATGTTAAGTGCTCGTTAACGTGTACAAGTGTGGATAAATGGTACAAAGTTGAAAAACATGACTTTCGTATTATCTCATCATCCCCTCAGAAACCTAGTAAAGTTTCCATCACTTTACTAGGATACAAGTATAATATGTTCAATGATTACGACTGAAGGACATGTATCCATGGTCATGAATAAATAAATAAAATAAAAAAAATGTCTTTTTTACTAACATTAGTACTATTACCTATAAACACAGTTAGGTCTGTATGCTTGTTAAATTTATGATTTATTTTATAATTTGATTGTATGTTAACCCAGGCATACAATTATTTAAAAAACTGTCGGGATGTCGGACTGCTGATCACGAGGTTGTGGGTTCGATTCCCACAGGACACAAATATTTGTGTGACGAACATGAGTGTTTGTGTTGGTCTGGTTGTTTCTTATGAGTAAGTAGTATGTATTATAAGTAAGTACTTACAAAAAAAAAATATATATAGGTAAGTATTACATCCATTGTCTAGTACCCATAGCACAAGCTCTGCTTAGTTTGGGACTAGATGGTGCTGTGTAAAATTTCCCAATAGTACATTATGATACAAGTGAGCTAAGTTGACTATTATACTCGAAGGCGAGGGCGTAATGGAGCCGAGAGTATAATAGTCAATGCTCACGAGTGTCATACGACGCTTTTCAACACACTTGCGAGGAAAAAACATAAATTACACATTATAAATAAATATTGAATATGTGAAAAATTATAAAAATGGCGCGCGGACCGCGCGGTGATATAAAGCTATGCGCGCGCAGCATTGAAATAAGAAACCTATGGAAGCGGCATATTCTTCTATATCCACCTAGTTTATACAAATATCTATTAAATCGTTATTGAATTATGAAACTATTCTTTGTCTCTTGTTAACCAACGTGTTATGTCGTCTGGTGAAAGAGATCGCATGCTATTTGTATATTCTCTGCTTGGCAACATCTTTACGGGATGTCAAAATACCTACGCCGCGTGGCAACCCCGCTTACCCCGCAATGTGGCCCATAGTACATGAGCTGTCAAGTAAACAAACTAGAGCTGTTGATATTTTTAAAATATCAGATTTTCGATATATCGATATTTTAAAATATACAATCGGAGTTCGATATATTGAAAAAAAAAGAAGATATTTCGATATATTAGCCAAATTTCATGATTCTAGGTCAATGCGAAGTACCCTATAGGTTTTTTAAGTGAGTTTGCGAGTAACAAAATGTGACATAGCCGTATGATTGCCTTGACTTAGAAGCTTGATTTTTTATGTCCTAGGGACAGCCGAACTTAGTATTTGATATAATTGCATTATTTAATACTACTTGTAAAATTATATTAATTAGCACATATCTCTGGTACTAAACACGAGCATCGATATCGATACTTTTTAGTTTTGATTACTTACTTCCCTAGCTATGGCCACCATAACGGTGGCCCGGATATTGTAGTTATACCACGCTTATTTCGTAGGTATTACAGGTCCATAGGTACAAGTCAATGGCGCGCAGGTGGTCGAAGGAAACCGCCATACAGCCTAATATAAAAATGTTTTATTTATTTATAACACATATTAATATTAATTCGTTGACAAAAATTAATAATTTGATGAAATGAAATTATAATTATTTATTTATATTTTAATTAATACAGTTGATTTATTCCCAATTTTTTTAAATTTAGTTCAGGCATAAAAAACTCTTTGCTGCGATTTAAAAATAAACTGTATAGTAAAAAGCACTAGTGCAATAATATAATGAAAAAAGCAAGCGTGCGTTATAAGCCACATTATGAACCTAAAAGCGATGCAATAAGAGCCACTTTACGAGCAAGTGTGTTGAAAAAATATTTATCTCAACGATGAAAGAGTAGTCTTTATTCGTAGATTTATCTACACTCGTATCGTAAAATTCGAATTATGAACTCTAAAGTAATGTCATAATGACATACTTTACGCACATGCACCTGTAACGAATTTAAAAAGTTTCATTACGATACAGTTTGCTGAACAAAACAATGCGGTAATTTAATTTTTTTTCCATAACCGCACTCTTCAGCCCAACTAAGGAGTTTTTAATGCCACTTCGACCTAACCAAGGAGTTTTCAAACCTTTTTTTTAGCAGTCGTACAGTTTGGCACCAATGAGTACACAAAATTCAGGGTGGCGCCACTTGTCATACATTGAAAATTTTTATCGTTTAAAATCGCGTTTTTGGCAGAACTTTTGATTGTCATATTGCTTTTAATTATATTTAAGTGTTTACAGGCATATTTTTTGTATGAAGAAACAGAGATTGACGGAATCCAGACAAGGATAGAAAATTAGTTCCGATTATAATGTTTTCGCCAGACTATATTTTATTATCTGTGTAGGCGCGCGGCAGCGCGCGTGCGCGGCCGCGCGCCACTGCCTACTGGATTTGGTCATCGCTACTTGCACAGACTACTAGGGGATATGGCTACTTGTAAATTTATTGTTATTGTTTACGTTATTATTATGGTTTTGTAAGTCGAAAGTTTTATTCTGGGCAAAAATATCTGACTACAGCAGTCATACTGAACTGAGGAGAATATGACGCCGCCTGAATTTCTGGATGCAGCAACGTAAATGACGAACAATCTTTTACCAGAGAAATCAAGAAAAACAACGACAATGTTACCAAGATTTTGACTTTGGTATTTTATTTGAAATTGTATGAGTTTAGATAAAATAGTGTACGAAACTGACATAATTAGGTATTAAAACACTCGTGTGATACTATTAAAAACCTCGCCTACGGCTCGGTTTTTAAACTCACACTCGTGTTTTAATAACCCCTATTATGCAACAGTTTCATAAACTACTATTATTTATTTTAATATACTATGGCTCTATGAATCTAGTCACAGTCAAATCAATTTACATCCTTATTTGCTTTATAAATATTGAGTGCATTCTGTCTAGTTCAACATTCCTGTTGTAAAGGTTGTAGGTAGTGGCGTCCAAATGAAAGACGTATTGTTGAGTAAAAGTACGTTATAATGTCTCCACATCAAACTTAAGACTAAGCGCGCTAACAACTTGAAAGTACATAATTCTTACTTACTTATAATTAGCTTACGTTTAGGTAATATGATTAACCTACACACTACACGACCCCCTTATTTTTTTTAAAATAAAATAATAATAAATCATTATTTCATTTTCATACAAAATGAGGAAGTACATACCTAGAAATAAACAAGTCATTACAATGCGAATTACAATAAGTAGATACATTCTGTAATTCAAAACAATTCTCGTAATCGAGTTGGTATCATATAACATTTCCATTCCCAGGGCTCCGTTCCCACGCCTGGTACCTAATGATAACGCTTAGTGCGATTTTTATGTACTGTTACATGTTTATTGTTAATTTCTATAATTACATTTGGTGTTAAGTCTTGAATAACACGATAAGGGCCTGTATACACTAAGCCTAACTTACGTGCTACTTAATTTCTTAACAAAACTATCATTTATCTTATAACTTATATCATTACTATTCTTATCATATTTTAGCAAACTAACCAAACTATAGTCATCGAAATTATATAGTGGTTGAACTCTATTTGTCAAATTACTAGATAATAATATGCACTTTCGCCCGAATACTAACTCGAACGGATGTAGGTATTGTATGAAAATGCCCAATAAGGAACGACTTTATTATTTGGGGCTGTTTTGTATGGTGATTAGTATGTTTTTGGGTTTGGCACTTGTTACACTATTTTACATATTCTGCTACGGGGTTTTGCAATTCGGGCCAAAATAGTACCTATTATTTATCATTTGTCGGACACCTGCCTGCCCACTATACGGCAATAAATGAAAATCATTAATTATTATAGTTTTCGACTCATTATTAGTGATAGTCTGTATTCCGCTTAATATATTTATAATGTGCGGTCCGGACCGCTGTCTTTTTATATTTTTTTATTTATTAAATACGATACAAAATCGTTTTGTATTTAAGCTTTTTTTTAACTTTATTTATTTCACATAATTGTACCAAATCTTTCAATAGTGCGCCTCGCGCAAAAGTTGATAAAGAGTTTGGATTTATAAAAATTGTACTTTTGGGGTTTTGATACACAAAACAATGTTTTTGTTTTTCAGTATCTCGCGCGCATCTTTGTCAGTTACTCCTACAATACATTCGCTATCTACTGACACGGGGACGTATTTTATTACTTCGCATCGTGGTTATCGTGGTGGTACGAATATAACATGGTCGATGAATATAGGCATTCTCTTTGCCATTACTAAAAAACTTAAACTTTTATTATGATAGTCTAACTTAGCAGCCCTAAATTAATAGTAGTTTATGAAACTGTTGCATAACAGGGGTTATTAAAACACGAGTGTGAGTTTAAAAACCGAGCCGTAGGCGAGGTTTTTAATAGTATCACACGAGTGTTTTAATACCTAGTTATGTCAGTTTCATACACTAGTTTATCTAAACTCGTACAATTTTAAATAAAATACCAGTCAAAATCTTGATAACAAATCCAATCCAAAGCCAAATCCAGTAGGCCATGGCGCGCGGCCGCGCACACGCCGCGCACGCGCATCAACACAGATAATAAATATAGTCTGGCGAAAACATTATAATCGGAACTAATTTTCTATCCTTGTCAGGATTCCATCAATCTCTGTTTTATCATACAAAAAATATGCCTGTAAACACTTAAATATAATTAAAAGCAATATGACAATCCAAAGTTTTGCCAAAAACGCGATTTTAAACGATACAATTTTTCAATGTATGACTAGTGGCGCCACCCTGAATTTTGTGTACTCATTGGTGCCAAACTGTACGACTGCAAAAAAAAAGGTTTGAAAACTCCTTGGTTGGGTCGAAGTGGCATTAAAAACTCCTTAGTTGGGCTGAAGTGTGCGGTTATGGAAAAAAAATTAAATTACCGCATTGTTTTGTTCAGCAAACTGTATCGTAATGAAACTTTTTAAATTCATTACAGGTGCATGTGCGTAAAGTATGTCATTATGACATTACTTTCGAGTTGATAATTTGAATTTTACGATACGAGTGTAGATAAAAAATCTTATCCCACAATTCCGTCTGTATTACCTACCGCGATTTTTTTTAAAATTATAATAACACTACATTTTCGCTCAATAATTTCAAATAAACATAACCAACAGAAGTAAAATTTCCTCCTATTATTATATTTGATTACTGAAATTTCATGTTTCTCTATAATAAATATGATAATTTTATAATTCAAATTGATGCACCTGATTCAATAAAATTATGAATTTTTGTACCGTGTAATACAAATGTTGCGTGATTAACGCCTTATAAAGTGAACACCTGCTTAGACACGACTAGGAAAAAATTTTTTTTTTTTTTTTGGTAACGACTGTTACTGCGGCCACGATTAAATATAAGTTGAGCATGTTGTTTTTTATATAACATGCTACTAGATCGATGGCATCGATTAATTAGCGAGTCATCTTCTCATCATCATCATTCATCAACGGCACGGTTTTGATTTCGTACTCCATTATACTTTTATTTTTTCCTTATCGAAATCAAGAATGTTTGGTAAATCATAGTGATTTTTCTAATTCTTTTATTAGTTTAATTGTATAAGACCACTGCTTGGTTTTAATTTCAAATATTATGTTCAACCACAAAATATTCGTATTCTGTACACAAATTATTCGATTCTAATATTTTATTTTCAATACTTGTTATTGTTTTTTTTTTTTGACCTTATTTACGTAAATGAACATAATTATTTTAATCTTATTTTATCTAGCATATATAGATCCTATTCTGTAGCCTAAGAACACATTTAAAATAAAACATTTTTAATATACCTAGAACTTACTGCCTCTAAATAAATTTTCCGTAAACACTCTTTATTTCGCACTTATTTTTTTGAATTAGTTTTTTCTTTTTACACTTTTTCATCTTGATTTTGAACTCGTCACAGCCTTTTACATAACCTCCTAAACAGCGCCCACATTCACTGCAATACGATCCCTGCGCGCCGACATCCTAATTTGCAGGTGTTGTAGAATGTGTCCGTCCACTTCCGCATTAATCCATCGCTTGTGGAACTTTTTGTAGAAATGATAAGCGCCATATAATGCAGCTATTCCAAAAAACGCCATCAAAATTGAGTGCTGAGGTGATTGCCAATGTCCTTTAGAAGCTATCATTGGAACTCGCTCCGGCCGCATTCTGTGCGACGATGTCCTCTTCCTTTGAGTAGGACTTTCCCATGACAAAAACACCGTAAATTTATCAAAATTATCCACCTGACTCACTGCAACCGATGGCCATGGTCCCTGGTGGCAGGGTCGCCATGTAAAGGTTGTAGGTAGTGGCGTCCAAATGAAAGACGTATTGTTGAGTAAAAGTACGTTATAATGTCTCCACATCAAACTTAAGACTAAGCGCGCTAACAACTTGAAAGTACTTATAATTAGCTTACGTTTAGGTAATATGATTAACCTACACACTACACTGTAACAAACATCTAAAAACCAATACTCTTTCAACCTTCCCAGAATATTGCCGCGTCACATAATGCTGGCAGTTCGTAATGATGAGGAGCTGAGCAGAGTATTTGATGGTGTAGTTATATCACATGGAGGAGTCATACCACATATTGAACGGGAACTGCTACTAAAGAAGACTAATAACTAGAGCAACCATCATAATAATAATAGTGCATCACAAGAATATTAAATTGTTATTTTACTTTACTTTATATGTGGCGGTCAAATGCAAGCCTATTACGTATATAAAAAAACTGAGAACTGGAGAGCCAAATCATCATAATATCTTATTATACATAATTTCCCATTTAAGTTGAGAGCAACCGATAATGGATTTTAATTTTCAGCCGAATACGAAACCGAAATTCGGCATAAACTATCAACATTTACATCAAAATCCATTTTAAAGCAATTTTTTTTGCTATGTAAGACCAAAAGATTTTTATACATTTTTAAATTGAATTTGCTAATGCTATCATGCTTTCGACCCTTTCTATTTGAAGGTTTTGTTTAGTCCAGCTGCCGAATTGTGTAACTTTTGAACAGTCCTTTGGGAAAAGGGTGCTGATAAAAAAATCTAGTAAACATAATTATCTATGAAAAATAATATTATTTGAACTTTTGAATAAATGGACTATGCCTATTGGATAATTATTTTGGAGTTTCATACTCTTAGGGCTTGTTTCACCACCTGAGCACTATCTGCCAGATAAATTCAAGAATAGAACAAGATTTTGTATGTAATTATCTGCCAGCTAGAGAAGCAGAAGCAGAAACAGGCCCTTTATGTTATTTATTAGTGTTAAAATATGAATTTTTCGACGATCGTTTTCCAAATTTTTTATTTTTATTTAAGTATTACATTCTTCAAAAAAAAAAAAAAACTACTTTTCTGTTGTTCTTTAGTAACATTCCTAGATAATGACGAGACTAATTGATATAATGCCTAGTTTTGGGCGTACATACATCACCAAATATTGCAGTAATCACCCTTCTACTTATACGAAAAATATTTGGCTTGCACTTGCGCCGCCTTAGGCGGCCCAAGCACCTACAATATAATTGCGCAGTATTCGGCAATATAAATTTGCACAATTATTATTGTATCGTCCTGATCTTCATTTCTCTTTCAATCTCACCCCTACACGGTCAAATATCATTGCACAATTGCAAATATTGCACAATTATTTTTGTAGGTGTATTAGCCGCCTTAAATCTAAGAATTATGGATAAGAATATATTAATTTCCGCCGTAAGCAATAAGTCGCCAGACTGTCAAATCTATGGTGCAGTTAATTAATGATTATTATTATACAAATGAAATAAAATCTTTCTTTTATTTATATGTTGAAAGATATAATTGCGAGATGAAAACGAAATATGTAGTAAGTTGTTAAGAAAACTAGTAAATGATTAACTTAATATTATTTTGACGTATCCATATATCCACCTTACGTATATCCTTCATACGTCTACCTAGGGCAGGTAATTCAGCTTGGTAGACACAACTTCGAGAAAGAAGCCGACAGAAGGATCCGTCTGAGCTGGGCAGCATTTGGCATACTTCGCCGAGTCTTCTCGTTGCCTATACCGCAAAGTTTCAAGACAAAGGTCTTCAACAATACGTCCTGCCTGTCATGACTTACGGTGCCGAGACGTGGACACTGACAGTTGGGCGAGCTAGGGTCCACAAATTCAAAGTCACTCAGCGAGCTATGGGGCGACCTATGCTTGGAGTTTCTTTGAAGGATAAAATTATCCGGAGAAGAACCGGAGTGACCGACATAGCTTGTAGGATCAGTAAGCTGAAGTGGCAGTGGGCTGGCCATGTCTGTCGAAGGACCGATGGCCGCTGGAGCAGACGAGTCCTTGAGTGGAGACCGCGAAGTGGCAAACGCAGCGTAGGGCGCTCCACCGTCAGTTGGACCGACGACCTGAAGAACGTGGCTGGGGGGGACTGGATGCGGAAGGTAGAGGACCGAGTGTTGTGGCGCATCTTGGGAGAGGCCTATGTCCAGCAGTGGACTGCGATAGACCGAGTTAATGCTATATCCTCCTGGCCTACAGATAATCGTTCTAAGTCTAGGTATTTGTGCAATTTGTCTGCACAGACACCCACGATAAAGAAGTACCAAATCCTTGGAAATCTACTTTTGTTACACTTGAAAGTTAGACTAGTTTATTGTAAGTAGTATAGTTTCCCATATTTTTTGTCAATATAGGTTGAAGCGGCGAAGCGTGGCTGGGCGCGAATGCCCAACAAATTGAGAGTGTGCAACCTATGCGCGGAGTGGACTGTAGATTTGAGCGCTGGATTTAAACTGACGCCTCAGTTGACGTATGAAAAATGCACGAGCGATCTAATGAGGGCGAATGCACGTACCTTGAGAGCCGCCTGGATAGACGGCCACTGCCAGCGACGCGCACCGGCTCCTCCGGAACTTCTCGTGCGCGGTCGGTCTCACACACTAGTTTTGTGGGGCTTTTTATGTAATGCGGGTGATGTATGGAAGCGGATGATATATGGAGCGGAGCGGATGAGTTTTAAATTAATTTATATAATATTGCGGCGGATCGCACTGATCTAGCGGAATTTTTCTTAATCAATTGTTTTTTCACATTATATTTTTCTATGTGTCAGTAATCGCTGACAGCGGTGCGGCGGCCAGCAGGGAACAGATCGCTCATGAGGTTTTGCTAGCAAGGAGGATGTAATTTAGATTTAAATCACCTCAAGTGAGAGGGTGGCGCCACCATTTCCCCCCGGCCTTAAAGGGTTGCCTTTAAAAATAGATGTAAAAATAAGGACTTTGGCTTATAATAGGCCATGCGAATGCGGGAATGCGAATTAAGAATGACGAGATAAGAGTTAATTTTGAGCGAAAAAGTTATTATAATGCGAAGTTACTTAGCTAATTACCTAAAGCTAAGCAGCCCAACCATCAAGTCAGGCTTTACTGAGTCGGTAGCGGGCATAAGCGTACAACAGGGCGCACATAGCTACCCTTGGCGGTTTTGACGGTAACCACGCGGGTTATACCATCCTTCGAAGTATGCAACTTTTCAACGACGCCTAATGGCCATGACAGAGGCGGAGCATTATCTGTCATAATAATGACCACAGTCCCCTCCTGAATAGGAGAGGAAGGCGTATTCCACTTGGACCTAATCTGAAGTTGGTGTAAGTAGTCAGCACGCCAGCGCTTCCAGAACGACTGCACCAGTTTGTCGAGCAAAGAATGTCGTTGAAGCAAGCGGACAGAGTCTGTTTCAGGAGCGGGGAGGGACGACAGTGGCATCGTGTGCAAGAAATGCGCCGGAGTGAGTGCGGAAGGTTCTGCGGGGTCAACACTCATAGTTGTGAGCGGGCGCGAATTAACCAATGCTTCGACTTGAGCGAGGACAGTTACGAGCTCTTCATAAGAGAGGATTTGCTGCCCAATAACTTTAAATAAGTGCGACTTCACTACTTTAACCATGCTTTCCCAGCACCCACCAAAGTGCGGGGAAGCAGGCGGTATAAATTTCCAACTTATGCGGTTTTCAGTAAGCTCGTCCTGAAGATGCGGACGATATTCTTTATCGAGAAACTTGTAGAGATCGCGTAAATAAGAACTTGCACCAACATAACAAGTTCCGTTGTCAGTGTATAAACACTTAATAGGGCCGCGTCGAGAAAGAAAGCGTTTAAGCGCAGCAATAAAACTCACTGTGCTTAAATCTGACGCTACTTCAATATGCGTGGCTCGAGTTGTTAAGCACGTGAAAATACAAAGCCAAGCCTTACGACTCCTTACACCTCGACCACGGATAGGCGTATACTGTAGCGGACCAGCATAGTCACATCCGGTGTGTGTGAAAGCCTTATCAACTTGGTTGACGCGTTGGCTAGGGAGGTCGGCCATTAGCGGGAGTACCGGACGTGGTCGAAATTTGAAACAAGTGTTACACTTGTGGATTCTGTGCCGAATTATTCTCCGAGCAGACAAAATCCAATACTTATGCCTGAGTAAGGACATAAGCAGCTCCGGGCCAGCATGTAGATGTTTTCTATGGTAGAAATCTACAAGTCGGTCAACTACGCGATCATGGCGTGGTAGAATACAAGGATGCTTATATTCGAAGTCCTCGTTAGAATTTGAGAGGCGACCACCAACGCGTATGAGGCCGTTCTCATCAAGAAACGGTTTGAGTTTATGAAGAGCAGGAGAGCAAAGCTTTCCATTCTTCAAATTATTGATATCATCAGCGAAGTGAACATCCTGTACAGCTCGCAATATCTTGACTTCTGCAAAATCGAGATCAGAGCTTGATATAGGGACGCCTCGAACCCGTTGCCTTAAAAATCGATAGACATATACGATAGCACGTAGCAACCGAGGCCAAGAAGACATGTGTTGTGCGAGCGTGTAAATAAGAGATTCCGTAATGTTGGAAGTCACGGGATGTGCAATAGATTTTTGCTCGGGTATATCCTCGTTTGTCTCATTTCCATCAAAGACAGTTACGGGCCATTCCGATGGATCACGATCACAAATCCATGAAGGACCGTGATGCCATAAAGGATGATCCACGAGCTTGTTCGGGGAAATACCACGAGACAGACAATCAGCGGGATTTTCTGAACCTGCAACATGGCTGAAGCAATTAGCGGGAATTAATTCTGTCAATTTAGTGACCCGATTGGCGACGAATGTCTGCCAACGGTGCGGAGAAGAATTTATCCAGGCAAGTACGACCTTGGAGTCAGTAAAAGCGTATATCTTACTGATGACGTAGAGAGGCGATACTGTATATATAACCTTGTGGAGCAACTTAGACAGCAGAACGGCCGCACACAACTCCAATCTCGCTACTGAAATAGTTTTCACCGGAGATACCTTTGACTTGGCGCATACAATTTGCACCAAGTAGCTGGAGCCTAAACGGACCTGCATGTACACTACTCCACCGTATGCTCTCTCGCTAGCGTCAGCGAAGCCTATCAAATTAACGGCACATCCATCAATTAATCCTAGATGACGCGGTATAACAATATTATTAAGCGCGGGGAGCTCAGAGCAAAACCGCGTCCAAGCAGAAGCTATATGGGGAGGTGGTGTGTCATCCCACCCACATTTTGCTAACCAGAGTTCCTTAATCAAGAGCTTGGCGTACAAAATAGTGGGAGCTACAAAGCCCATTATGTCCCAAAGTCGAGCCACCGTGGCAAGCATAATGCGCTTAGTGCACTTGTTCTGCGGTGTGACGACTTTAAAATAAAAACTGTCGTTGGATTTATCCCAATGCAATCCCAGGACCTTCTGCGGTACGGACTTCTCAAACTCGATGCTTTGAGAAGGTTTATGAGAGTCTGGTATATGTGCGAGAACTTCATTTGAGTTACTTGTCCATTTGACAAGATCAAACTGGCCTCGCTTGAAAAGCTGGATAAGCTCTTTGCTAAGCGTAATCGCTTGCGGTGTGGACATGACACTGACCACAATGTCATCCATGTATAAAGCGGAGCAAGCAGCAGCAGCTGCAGCGGGATAATTTTTGCCTTCGTCAGCGACCAACTGGCGAACAACGCGCAATGCGTGGTAGGGGCTAGACTTCATTCCAAAGCAAACGCGGTTGAACTGATATACAGTTAAAGGATCAGTCTTATTGAACCTATATAAAATACGTTGATATCGGCGGTCAGATTCGTGAACCACGATTTGCATAAACATCTGACGACAATCAGCAGACAGAGCGATTTGGAAAAGCCGAAAATTTATTATGATACCAAATAGATCACCCTGTAAATTAGGGCCGGCATGTAGAATGTCATTAAGAGATTGGCCTGATGTAGTTTGACTACTCGCATCTAAAACTACGCGAAGTTTGGTGGTGGTTTTATCTTCGCGAATGACACCGTGATGTGCAATAATATACAAGGGGCGAGAAGCATCGTCATTTCTTAAATCGACTGGACTCAAGTAGCCCTTGTTTATGTAATCTTGTATGACATCGTTATAGGCATCACGCAGTTTCGGCGACGTCTCAAATTTTTGTTCAAGGCAACGAAAACGTCTGACTGCCGCAGCATTTGAGTCGCCAAGTAAATATGGATCACCACAGAATGGCAACGCGACGATATATCTACCACTGTCGTCACGGGCAGTAGTCGAGCGAAAATGTTCCTCACACTCAAGGTCAGCAAGACTTTGAGTGGGTGCTGCGATTATCTCCTCTAACTCCCAAAATCGCTTGAGGAGCGAATCTAAATTGTTTTCTTGAAGAACGGAACAACAAGACGTAGTATTTTTTGAAGCGCGTGATGCAGGTACAGTACCCATAATCACGTAGCCGAATACGGTTTCAATAGCGGGAGGTAAAGAAGAATGATTGCTACGCACTACGTTAGGCAATAGCAAGTGCGGGAAAATTGATGCACCTATCAAAACATCAATGTTGCCTGGCTGTGCAAATGCGGCGTCCGCCAATGGCAACGTTTTGAGGTGTGTTAGCGCGGAGACGTCAACACAAGCGGTAGGCAGCGTCTCCGTTATACGTTCTACAATAAGCGCAGAAACGTCAAAGCTTATGTCATTGTTATGACGCGAATGTAATTTTAAATTAGCGGAACCCTTAACAGGTTTTTCAGAACCAGCGATCCCCTTCACAATCAAATTCGAATTCTTAAACGTGTTCCATAACTCGAGACGTTTGAAGCAATCTAAAGAAACGAAATTACTTTGCGAAGCGCTGTCTAGCAAGCAACGAACCACGTGTGGATTATTACTCGCGTCGTAGATGACTACTTGTGCAGTAGCGAGCAAGACCGTAGTAGCCACTGCACATTGCCGACTACTTTGAGGTACGGTCGCATCGGGCAGTGCGAGAGTCGATCGCGACGTGGCAATTGATGTTGTGCACAAAGATATTTCAGGCACAACGGTGCTGACAGCCTGAACTTGTGGCGGTGACGTCACGGCTGGAGATTGGTTGACCACGTCAGCAGAATCCGATGATGAGGGCATCTTATCAAAGTGTAACAATGTGTGATGACGTTTATTGCAAGTGCGGCATTTGGAATAGGAAGAGCAGGTGCTCGACCTATGTTTTAAACTTAAACAATTGACACACGCATTGTTATCTTTCACACATTGAAAGCGAGCGGAAGGGGAGAGGTTATTAAATGATGAACATTTATAAAAGTGATCATGTGTGATATTATCACACAGACACTTGCGAGCGTTTTGGGACTCCAAACACGCTACGTAAGTCTGCGGATTAGGCGCAGACTTGATCGTCTTAACCTTTTCGTAATTTTTGCTGGTGCTAGACGAACTAGAAGCACTAGGCTGCGTGTTGCGGAAGATTCGACACTGATGACTGATGAAAGAGATAAAACTGTCAAGAGTAGGAATTTTAGTTTCCCGTTCTGACATTTCAAAGGCGCGGACAGTATCAGTGTCGAACTTCTTTAATGCGAGTTGTAAGAGAATAAAATCAGAGAGGCTATCTAATTTTAAATTCTTTAGGGAATTGACTGCGGTCACGAATTTATCAATAAACAATTGAAAGTTCGAAGCGGATGCGGGACCGGACAACTTCAGATTTAACGCCTGATCAAAGTATGTCGTTGCGAGGATGCGCGTATCTTGATACCTATCCAGTAAAGCCTGGAATATAATTTGATAATTTTCAGCGCTAGGTGTGACGCCTGCGAATACACTTTGCGCCTTTGTAGACAGCTTTCCTATGAGATAGTACAACCTGTCTGCATCTGTCAGCGACTTATTTTCGTGCACTGTTGACTTGAAACTGGCATAAAACAACGGCCAGTTTCTAATGTCCCCATCGAAGGACATTAGCTCGATTGCCGGTAGCTTGGGCTTTCGAGCTGCGGAGCCAGTGGAACTGTGCGTGGCAGACGAGGAGCCTGCAAACTGTGACGTCACACGCTTGATGGAACAAAATAAGTCTTCGAACGAGGCATATGCTTGATAGTTGGGCTTAGCTAAAGGATCTACAGCCAGCAACTTAGCATTATAATCATCCAGCAGTTTATGGAATTCCGTCCGAGAATTATCAATCGTCATAGTGATATTAAGGAAGTGTTCCTTATTGTACTCGGAAGTGTTAGCGATTTTGGAATGTTCATATACGTGGGACACTCAGAAAGTTTTGCGAAACTAAAAAAAATTGTTCTATACGTACATATATTTTTATCAAATCTTTTCAAAGTACTTTCCACCAGCCTCTATACAAAGATTCATGCGCCTAAACCAGTTTTCAAAACACTTTTTCCAGTCCGCCGCAGACACCTCGTTTACAGCCTGCTCGAACGCAGCCAGCGCATCTTCCGGCGACGAAAATTGTATCCCTTTGAGCAGATTTTTTATTTTTGGGAATAAAAAGAAGTCACACGGTGCTAGATCAGGGCTGTAAGGAGGGTGACCCAGGAGTTTGACTGGCGTGCTGTCCAGGAAGTCCCTCGTTTTGAGTGCGGTGTGCGCAGGTGCATTGTCGTGGTGGAGCAGTAGCCCGCGGAGCCCTGTGTTTGGTCGCTTGTTGCTTATAACAGAGAAAACTTCTGGCAAACATTTGGTAGTATACCATTCGGCATTAATGCTTCTTTGATCCCGTAAGGGAATTGATACCAAGTGGCCAGTCAAATTAAAAAAGCTAGCGATCAAAATCTTACCCCCGCTTCTAGATCGCTTCACTTTGGTAGGCGTTGGCTCATTTTGAAACACCCAAACAGTCGACTGGCGCTTGGTTTCTGGGTCGTATTGATAAATCCAGGACTCATCACCTGTAACGATGTCGTAAACACGCCGAGACGAGCCTGCTTCAAATTTGTTAAGCATATCACGGCACCATTCCACCCGGGCCTGCTTCTGAGCATCGGTGAGGTTGTGCGGCACCCAGCGTGATACTATCCTCCTCACGCGAAGATGGCTGTGTAGAATCTCGTGAACGCTTCCCGATCCAATCTTCAATATGTGTTGAATCTCCTGATATGTAATTCGCCTATTGTCTTGGATTAAATTTTTCACTGCTAGCACGTTTTCTTCGGTAACAGCCGTCAAAGGGCGACCGCTTCTTTCGTCATCCCCCAAAGTTGGTCGACCGCGCTTGAATTCGTTATACCAACGATACACGGTTGCCTTGGAAGGGCCTTCATCCATGAATGCCATTTGAAGTCTATCGTACGATTCATCCGGTTTCAGGCGACACTTGAAATCGTATAAAATCATAGCTCTAAAATGTTCCCGGCGCAGATCCATATTTCAGTGAGACACAATACTTTGAATTAACTCGCAAAAAATGTGGAGGGAAATTTTGAAATTGGAACTTACTTATTTTTACTTATAAATAATCATATTTTCGAAAAACATTATAACTGGCCAGTCTCCCATATATAAAAACTTTTTTTCGCAATACTTTCTGAGGGGCCTGGTATATTCTGAACGCGCTCAAACAAGGCGTTGCGTTTTGCTTCCAAAATCGCCAACGCTTGCTCATCCGATGAAGGACGCTCTTCCCGCGGCATGTTTGTATAAATATATATTATCCAAACAAAAAAGTATATAAGTAAATTATTTACAATAAAGAGGTGGGTGAAAGTATTCAACTTTACACCTACCTTATCGCTTATAGGTACCTATGCGGGGCGATATGAGTAAAGGCAACTATAAGGCCGGCGGTGAAAATAATGCGCTTGAAGTAAGTATTTGCTAGACTTGGGGAGTTGTGTGGTGGAACCACGAACTATGCCAAGTCTGGAGGGCAGGTATGTACGAATACGAAGTACCTGTGCGGATATATATCCGGCTCGAAGGACCAAAAAATGAAGCGGCGAAGCGTGGCTGGGCGCGAATGCCCAACAAATTGAGAGTGTGCAACCTATGCGTGGAGTGGACTGTAGATTTGAGCGCTGGATTTAAACTGACGCCTCAGTTGACGTATGAAAAATGCACGAGCGATCTAAAGAGGGCGAATGCACGTACCTTGAGAGCCGCCTGGATAGACGGCCACTGCCAGCGACGCGCACCGGCTCCTCCGGAACTTCTCGTGCGCGGTCGGTCTCACACACTAGTTTTGTGGGGCTTTTTATGTAATGCGGGTGATGTATGGAAGCGGATGATATATGGAGCGGAGCGGATGAGTTTTAAATTAATTTATATAATATTGCGGCGGATCGCACTGATCTAGCGGAATTTTTCTTAATCAATTGTTTTTTCACATTATATTTTTCTGTGTCAGTAATCGCTGACAGCGGTGCGGCGGCCAGCAGGGAACAGATCGCTCATGAGGTTTTGCTAGCAAGGAGGATGTAATTTAGATTTAAATCACCTCAAGTGAGAGGGTGGCGCCACCATAGGTGTTGCTGCAACCTGTGACGTCTAAATTCTATACATGTATAGCTCAGACTCAGATGTAGGTACCTTAAAGGCCAGCGTACACCAGGGGATTTTGCCACCGCACAATGAAAATGTCAGCGGCCTATTTGGATACCGTGGCATGCTGGCAGCTACCGAGACATCCCACGGCATGCCTTCGCGTCCCTTAGCATGCCGTTGCAACGTACCGTTACCTGCCGTCGCATCCCGCCGGCACGGCGCCGCGGCATCCTCTAGCGCGCTCTTCAATGCCGCGAGGGGAAATCCCCTTTTATGCTTTGGAGTCGATCCCTAAACATTGGAATCTGTATCTTGTTACCACTAGATATGTATGAATTTGAATCAAGATAAAATGCTGTGCCCTGCCGTCCCCGGTGTGCCGTGGCCTTAACGCGTTTATTTCTTGTCTCAAGTCCTGCTTCTAAGAATTCCATTACAGAAAAACTTGATCAATACAAAACTTGATGTAAGCTAAGTACCTCATATTAATATAGTTAGGCGTGGAAAGACCATGTAGTGACTACCTATAATGATTGTAAGTATGATCTTTGGACCATGCTATATCAGGTAAAGAAAGAAATCTTTGTAACTTTGAGCTAGACAGTGTAGTGTGTAGGTACTGATATAATTAATCTGTGGTACTGACTGATGAACTGGTTATGTAAGAAATGTATAGCCAACCAAACGAAACATCATTGTCATGTATGGTTGAATATTCAGACAAGCAACGAATGAGGTACAGTCGGTAACTATATCTGTTTATAATAAGGACCGACCGAAGGTTCGGTTTCGGTTTTGGCTAGTTTCGGCCACAGTTTCGGTTTCGGCCAATAGTTGGCCGAACCTTCGGCCTCGCCGAAACTAGGTATTCGTGAATTGTCGCGCATCATTCGGCTAACTTCGAGTGAGTGAACGTGGTTGCCAGTTGAGTTCGCTAGCCATAGGTTGTAAGTTGTAATAGAATATAATTCATTAGATATTTTATTTGGTTCTGTTGAGTTATTCCCTAGAACTTATACAAAATGAATTTATGTAGAAATTAATGTAACACTTAAAATATGTGTGAAGATACCTTTGATGTTTGATTCAAACATAACTACATTTGTTTGTAATTGTTTGGTGTAGCGAACGTCCCACCAGCGCCATCTAGCTAGTCTATGGGTCAACTTGGGGGTGACGTTTTTAGCAACACTGCTCGCAGTCATTTTCTATAGTCGCTAACCAGGGTGCTCAATCTTAGAACAAATAATCGGGTACAACAGCTTTTACAACGCTGCAAAAAAACGTAGTACTTCGAATGCTTGTAGATAACAGGTAAGATGGTGGTTTTTAATTTAGTAGCATTATATTTGTTACTGTTACGGACTAAAAGTAATAGATGGCAGGTTTGACAAATTCAAGAAACGAGATACAAACAAATACAAATATTTAATAAATAATACCAAATAATAATAAATATTTAATATTTAAATATTTAATATTTTTTTTTTTTTATTTATTTGAGATATTGTAATAGTTTATTCAATATTCGATAGATGTCGCTACATGACCCCATATTGGATAATTGCTCCAAAGAGATTAAGATTTCATTTCACGAGATAATTGTACTGATTTTTCACGAAATATTATATTATTAAATAAGTATCTATTTCAGAGCCATTTTTGTTGTTTTTTGAATAATAAAGTATTCTACTTTTATTGATTTTGACTGGTTGATTATAGTGCTAAAATTCGCAAGTCAGTAATTAGTATTCGTAGCAGTACGATCCTGTGGTCTGATTTATAAAAGCAGGACGTGCGTTCGATCCTCACGAAGCGTTTCTCTTTTTGCATTCTTTATTTTTAGATTAGGTGATAGTTTCACACTTAAAGTATCAGATGGCGCTAGTAAGCGGTTACCTGTTTTGTGGTTGAAGATTGGTCTCTATTTCAGTATATTACAATGTACTCTGTGTCGCTAACTGATCGCGCACACCGCCGCGTACGCAAATTACTGCTGCGTCGAAATCCTTGGTTTTTCTACTTTTGAGAACCATCTCCACTCTGGAGCTCAAATATTCCCGCATATACACAACTACAAATCTAGCCTAGATACGTCAGTGCATTGTGATCGAACACTGGTGGCCACCACGAAGAAGGAATCAACGGAACCTGCTGAAGATCTCAAGCTGCAGCCAGAAGCAATCCGGTAAGCGAATTACGGATTTGCCGGTTGGCTTTGTTGTTAGATGTCCCCTCAAATTCTTTCACATAGGCTAGATAGAATAGACAAAATTGGACTGACACGCATCCTCGTGTTGGTCGTATAAGTTCTCATCCCCGCCACTGGAGTACGATTATTTACACGCCTGCTCCAACATTTGGTCCTTACGAGCCTAGGATAGGTATCAGCTTCATATTTTCTAAAAATATTCATCCCGCTTTAATACTTTGGCGCCGTTACATACTTACGTAGGTATTGGTAAGGTAACCGCCATCTCCTACCCTACACATATTTTATTAAATTTCATTTCGTTAACTTTTATTTCTCAATCCATTAAAATGGCTCCCAATAAGCTCGAAATAGAACTTATTCAGCTTACTGCCAAAAAAGATGCTATTTTCGAAAGAATGAATCGCTTATATGATTCATCGAAAAGTATTTCTAATTACGATTCACACTCTAATGAGTCATTCTTAGCGCAATCTGAGTCTATTACGGAATTGTATAGTAAGTTTGAAACAATTGTTGATCAGATTAACGAGTTACAGTTCAAAATTGATAGCACTCCTCCAGACTACTCGTGTTTAAATTCAATTGAGGATTTATATTCAAGTATAAAATATAAACGTAACCTCATACTTGCAAATAGCAAAACATTCACATCGGATCAGAAAAAAGGTATTGTTAAATTGCTACCAATCCAGTTACCCTCATTCGACGGAAAAACGGACAATTGGCCAATATTTTACGAAATATTTCGTAGTAATGTGCATTTGAATACCAATCTGACGGATGCGCAGCGTGTATAGTATTTAATTACAAAATTAACTGATGATGCTTTAAAATTAACCGCAGGTATTGTTCCCTCAGGGGATACCTATAATATAATTTGGGATAGTCTTGTCAAAAAGTACCAAGATAAACGTAGTTTAGGTGTTCATTATCTCAATAACATTCTGGACATTAAAAGTTGCCCTAGTACTGCCGTTAGTTTAAATACATACCAGGCCCCTCAGAAAGTATTGCGAAAAAAAGTTTTTATATATGGGAGACTGGCCAGTTATAATGTTTTTCGAAAATATGATTATTTATAAGTAAAAATAAGTAAGTTCCAATTTCAAAATTTCCCTCCACATTTTTTGCGAGTTAATTCAAAGTATTGTGTCTCACTGAAATATGGATCTGCGCCGGGAACATTTTAGAGCTATGATTTTATACGATTTCAAGTGTCGCCTGAAACCGGATGAATCGTACGATAGACTTCAAATGGCATTCATGGATGAAGGCCCTTCCAAGGCAACCGTGTATCGTTGGTATAACGAATTCAAGCGCGGTCGACCAACTTTGGGGGATGACGAAAGAAGCGGTCGCCCTTTGACGGCTGTTACCGAAGAAAACGTGCTAGCAGTGAAAAATTTAATCCAAGACAATAGGCGAATTACATATCAGGAGATTCAACACATATTGAAGATTGGATCGGGAAGCGTTCACGAGATTCTACACAGCCATCTTCGCGTGAGGAGGATAGTATCACGCTGGGTGCCGCACAACCTCACCGATGCTCAGAAGCAGGCCCGGGTGGAATGGTGCCGTGATATGCTTAACAAATTTGAAGCAGGCTCGTCTCGGCGTGTTTACGACATCGTTACAGGTGATGAGTCCTGGATTTATCAATACGACACAGAAACCAAGCGCCAGTCGACTGTTTGGGTGTTTCAAAATGAGCCAACGCCTACCAAAGTGAAGCGATCTAGAAGCGGGGGTAAGATTTTGATCGCTAGCTTTTTTAATTTGACTGGCCACAATGCCGAATGGTATACTACCAAATGTTTGCCAGAAGTTTTCTCTGTTATAAGCAACAAGCGACCAAACACAGGGCTCCGCGGGCTACTGCTCCACCACGACAATGCACCTGCGCACACCGCACTCAAAACGAGGGACTTCCTGGACAGCACGCCAGTCAAACTCCTGGGTCACCCTCCTTACAGCCCTGATCTAGCACCGTGTGACTTCTTTTTATTCCCAAAAATAAAAAAAACTTTCTGAGTGTCCCACGTATATAGAAAAATATTCCGCGTCTGTTGCAGCATTGAAACTGTTGGACATTCCCGACCTATTAGACTTTGTCATATTACATTGTGGTTTGAGAAAACTTGATTCCCAAACACTACAGCAGTTTGAGAATAGTGTTATTGGGAAAGAGTTACCTTCTTATAAGGAGTTTATCTCATTCATTCAGGGTTATGTTAAGGTACTCGAGAGATCGCATAATAATAATTCTCAGGCCGAGCCGCGCGCAAAGCCTAGTATAGCGAATAGTCGTAACACACAAGACACTCGTACTTCTAAGACGTTTGTGTCAAATAATGAACCGGTTTCCGTAACACGCTGCCCGCTATGCGATAACAACGTGCATCAGCTGTTTAATTGTTTACAGTTTAAAAATATGGATTCACCGCAAGCTCGTTTCGAGTTTATTAAATCGAAACGCGGCTGTGTAAATTGTTTAAGTTTATCCCACTCGTTATCTAAATGCAAATCACGTAACGTTTGTAAAATTTGACAAAAACAACATCATTCTTTGTTGCATTTTTCTAGTGAGAAAAATGATTCACCGTGTGAGCAGTCGCCGCCGCCGCCGGTTCAAACCTCGGCTGCACTCATGTTGCCGCAGGAGGCTACTCACTCTGTCTCACTTAGTGCATGCGCTCGTTCACCTAGTGAGACAACAATTCTATTATCAACCGCACAAATCTATGCACATTGCAATAACCGAGATAAGCTCGTTGTCAGATGTTTAATAGACAACGGGTCTCAAAATAATTTAATTACTATGGATTGCTGTAAACGTTTGAACATACCCGTAATTAAATTAATTAATTAATTCGTCATTGCAGGGTGTTGGTATGACCTCACGACCTGTACCTACACGGTTTTATACATTTTACAATAGGATCTCGCATTAATCCTAATAATAAATATTATATTCACGCGTTGGTTGTGGATTGCATTACGGATAAACTACCCACCAATTTTATTAAAGTAAACGACGACATGTCATATTTAAATAATTTACCGCTTGCCGATTTAACCTGGAATATACCGGGAGAAATCGACGTTGTTCTCGGTGTTCAACTATTTCCTTATATTTATTTGGGAGATAGGGTCGATTCAGGTAATCGCGCACCGCCCGCCGTATTAACTAGCTTCGGTTACGTACTAATGGGAGATATTGCAAGTCATTGTTATGACGCGACTCCTTCTACTTCTTCATTCATCGCGCTTACTAACATTGACATGGATTCAAGTTTGCAGAAATATTTCGAGTTGGAAGAAATTCCATCTCAACGTTTTATTAGTCCGGACGAATTAGCTTACGAAAATAATTTTAATTCAACAGTTTTATTTAAAGACAGTAGATATTTTGTCGATTTACCTTTCTCGCGAAATCCCTCTGAGTTAGGCAACCAACTCTCGCGGAGTGGCTCATCGTAGACTGCTTGCGCTCGAGCGCAAATTCGAGCACGTGCCAGCCCTACGCGATAATTATAATAAAACTATCGCTGATTATATAACTCAGGGGTATTTATCAGAGGTACCCGATTCTGAATTGACAGAAGAGGGCTACTATATAGCGCATCAAACTGCTCCAACATTGTTGTTGGATTAAATTTTGTACCGTATTTGAACTGCCCCGTAAATCCGATACACAACTACCTCCGGTGATGAGTTTAAAAACTTCTATATGTGGTGGTACCTACTACCTACGTAAGAAAGAGATGCAAAAATTCACATGTCGCGTACGCTCGTTGATGTCTTTTGATAAACTCTCGTAAATTAAATCAGTTTCTATGGGGTTTCAGTTCGATGGGTGGTATGGAACCTACTGCGTGAGTCCGACTCACACTTGACCGATTTTTTTTACATACTTTAATTGTTGCATTTTATTTTTTTACATGTGTGAACTGTCTATGTATGCGTAAAACTACAATAGATTTAACATGCTATAAAAAAATCAAATAAGTTTCGGTTTCGGTTTCGGCCGAAACTGGGACCAAGACCGAAGGTTCGGTTACGGTTTCGGTTTCGGCTGAAAATCCTGTTTCGGTCGGACACTAGTTTATAATGGCTAGAATGGATAAATATGTGTTTATGTAATCTATGTGTAGAAGAGAAGGCACTACTCAGGCGCGGTTATAGGGGGGAGGGGTTCACAGGGTTCATGAACCCCCCCCCAAAAACCATTTATTTATTTATTTTATTTATTTATAATTTATGTACACACAATAACATATGAAAGGAGACAGCATTAAAATTATTTAGTACAAAGGTACTGCTTAATTCAAAGAAATTTCTACCAGCAGACCTGCGAGAGGAGAAATAAGTAAGAAATGTAGACAACAGTGTGTAAAAAGATCTAGGACCATCCAAGCTGTACCTCAAAATTATCCTCATCAACTCAGCTTATCGCAGTCCACTGCTGAACATAGGCCTCTCCCAAGTTGCGCCACAACACTCGGTCCTCTGCCTTCCGCATCCAGTCCCCTCCAGCCACGTTTTTCAGGTCGTCGGTCCACCTGGCGGGGGGGCGCCCTACGCTGCGTTTGCCCCGATTCGCGGTCTCCACTCAAGGACTCGTCTGCTCCAGCGGCCATCGGTCCTTCGACAGACATGGCCAGCCCACTGCCACTTCAGCTTACTGATCCTACAAGCTATGTCGGTCACTCCGGTTCTTCTCCGAATAATCTCGTTTCGGGTTTTATCCTTCAAAGAAACTCCAAGCATAGCTCGCTCTATAGCTCGCTGAGCGACTTTAAATTTGTGGACTAGCCCAACTGTCAGTGTCCACGTCTCGGCGCCGTAAGTCATGACAGGCAGGACGCACTGGTTGAAGACCTTTGTCTTCAAACTTTGCGGTATAGGCGACGAGAAGACACGGCGAAGTTTGCCAAATGCTGCCCATCCCAAACGGATCCTTCTGTCGGCTTCTTTCTCGAAGTTGTGCCTACCAAGCTGAATTATCTGCCCTAGGTAGACGTACTCCGTTACAACTTCGAGTGCCAACCCTTCGACGAATATCGGCCTCGGCATGACATGCTTATTGAACATGACTTTAGTCTTGTCCAGATTCATGCCGAGACCGACGCGCCGAGAAGCTCCGTTTAAGCTGTGCAGCATTTCGCCCAGTTGTTCCAGCGACTCAGCCATTACAACGATGTCATCGGCAAAGCGGAGATGTGAGATGTTCTCGCCGTTGACGTTGATACCCTGTCCAGTCCAGTCCAGCGTCTTGAAGACGTCTTCCAACGCGTTAGTGAACAATTTTGGGGATATGACATCCCCTTGTCTCACCCCTCTGCGCAGTTGGATAGGCTTCGTCTTCTGGTCCTGGAGCTGAACAGTCATGGTAGCAGCGTTGTATAGGCATCTCAGCATCTCTATATACCGTTCATCAATGTGACATCGCTGCAGAGCATCCAGAACTGCCCAAGTTTCGATGGAGTCGAAGGCCTTCTCGTAGTCCACAAATGCCATACACAGCGGCTGATTGTACTCTTCAGTCTTCTGTACGATCTGCCGAACGGTATGGATGTGGTCTACGGTGCTGTAGCCTTTTCGAAACCCCGCTTGCTCTGGTGGCTGGAATTCGTCGAGTCTTCTGGCGAGACGATTCGTGATGACCCTCGAGAACAGCTTGTACACATGGCTCAGGAGTGAGATGGGTCTATAGTTCTTCAGTAGGGTTTTATCCCCTTTTTTGAAGAACAGTACCACAGCACTCCCGCTCCATGCCTCCGGTGTAGAGCCTTGTTGGATGACGGAATTAAACAGACTCTGTAGCTCCTTCAGGACCGGAGCCCCGCCTGCTTTTAGGAGTTCAGTGGTAATTCCGTCATCGCCCGGAGCTTTGTTGTTCTTAAGCTGCTCGAGGGCCGCCCCAATCTCGCCCTGGTCAACGTCTGGAAGATCTTCGGTGTAATGGCGCGTGAGCTGGGCTCTTTTGTCGTCATTGCTAGGAACCGCTAGTCTCTCCGTTTTAGTGGAAATGCCCATAGAAGTTTTCGACCTCATCCAGCATCTCGATCTTAGAGGTGACAATTTTTGCAGCTTTCAGCTTCATCAGATGGGTCCTCCCTAGCTGCTGAGCGAAAACTTTCGTCCCCCTATTTTGCTCAATCGCCGCCACAATGGCGCGAGTGTTGGAGCGGCGGAGGTCACGTCGCATCAGCTTCCTAATTAGTAGGTTTAAGGACCTACTATCTGATGAAGACGAATGCGCGGATGACATTTCCCGTCTCTTCCTCATCAGATTGAGAGTCTCAGCCGAAAACTTGGGCAACTTGCTTCCACGCTGTGGCGGAAAGAATTTGCGAGACAGTTCCTGCAACGTTTTGACCATGGTGTTGGTTTTCTCCTCAATATTGCCAGTGATTTCCAGCGAGTCGAATCGATTTTTAAGTTCGAGTTGGAACCTTTTGGAGCCTAAACTGGTTTGGAGCGGCGAAGGTCGGAGAGTAGACTTAATCAAGCGCGTTCTTTCAGCTCTAATATTGATATTTAGAGTGCCTCGGATAAGTCGGTGATCACTTCCGGTGTTAAACCTGTTGATCACGGAGACATCTCTAAATATATGCTTCTTATCCGTCATGATAAAGTCTATCTCGTTCCTTGTTACCTTATCGGGGCTTTTCCAGGTCCATCTTCTATGGGGCTTCTTCTTAAAGAAGGAGTTCATTAAGAAGAGCCCTTGGGACTCCCAAGAAGTTGGCCAGCATTTGGCCCCTGTGGTTTCTGCGCCCCAAACCGTAAGGTCCGATTCTCGATTCGCCGCGTTCTTGTACTCCCACTTTAGCGTTAAAGTCCCACATAACAACGTTGTAGTGAGCCTTAGCGGTACTATTCATAGCCTTAGCTATGTCTTCGTACATCGCTTCGGCTATATCATCAGTGTGTCGAGGTCGGCGCATATACCTGCACTAAAATTATCCTAGCAACGAAATAAGAAAGATTAAAAAGTGTTATTTCAAATAATGAGTTGTCACGACTCGTACGTAAAAAAATACTTAACATTATTTTGGAATTTTGTGTAAGTACCTACTAAAGTTCAATTTACAGCATGGGTGACGATAAATAATATCACACACAACGGCGATATTTCATTTTGTTAAACGGTTGGGCTACTTTGCATGAGCCTGCATGCCGTTGCGATTGGACAGGCACAAGCGATTGAAGCTTTGGAGGTGAAAAAATAAATAAAAATAAAAATTTCGCGCTCGTTGCGCTCGCGCTTCCTCGTTAATGTGTATTTTGGGCTTTTGTTGTGCTACATTTTTATATTAAGTATATCACTCGGCGCGGATAATAAATGGAATTGAAAATGGTGGCATTTTAATTCTGTGTCTCACGCTCACACAATACTGTGAGCGAGAGGAAAATACAAATGCCGCCATTTTCAATCCCATTCTTTATCTGCACGAGTACTTAGTACATAGCCTAAAACTCCAAAAAATACACTTAATTTGAACTCAATATTTCGCATGAATATGTAAAATTTCGCGCTCGCGTTTGTACGCGCCGATAGTTTCTTTTTTGTCAACGCGCATTTTGGAAGTAATTATTCTGTTGCATATTATACTAATATAAAAAAAAAATGCTGTCGATAGTGAGTAAAAAAAAAAAAGGTTTTGCTGGTACATTTGGACCTTGAAACTGTACGTAAGCCAAGCTGACCCCCCCCAAAATCTCGGCTGTTCAATCTATCCCAACCAAGGTATCCCCACTGGTAGGGATAGATGGAAAATTATAATTATTGTGTCTTATTAGTCTATAAATACTAATATACGATGTTGTAAAATACATATAATTTGGTTAAATTAAATTCGAAGTAAAATTCCAATTTTTTGTATTAGGTGTTTGATGTCAGATGTCTTCTTTCATTTACTTTTTTTTTTTTGTTCTTGTGCGCGTAAATTTCACTTTTAAGATATACAGATGGGAGGGACCAGCTGAAAATCAGTGCTGTGCATACCTACATGCACAGCAAATACTGAGCTGGATCCCTTGCCACACATATTATGTTGTATGCATGTTGTGTTCTCATTAATTTGTCCTGTTACCTTTGCATGTAATGTGTATATTTTGTGTATGTGTGGCATAATAAATGGTTTTAATGGTTTAAATCATTCCATCTATCCCTACTGGTAGGGATAAGTGGAATCTGAAGTTCGAATGATTTTCCATCTATCCCTACCAGTGGGGATACTTTGGCAGGGATAGATGGAACAGGCGCAAACCTTGGGCTGGAACCGCGCCTGACTAGCAGTAGCTCGTCATCGCATCGTCGCAGCATTACCTACCCACTACTGACTACACACTGCCTCTAAGCCTCCGAGCCGCCGCGCGCCGTGCCTTCGCTCTGATGTCTCCGGGCTATACTACTCCACTGTAGTGCTCCTCCTACTCCAAAGATAATAATCACTACGTTTTATCCTACTCCTACCAGAGCTACCCTCACTTGACGACCACTACGTGACAGTCTGACTGGTCTGAGCTTTTATCGTCAATGTCAGGTACCTGCAGCATTCTTCTGTGGGTAGTGTCGTAATCTAAATGGAAAAAAAGGTTTGGTAAATACCAAACCTGATAGATGGGTTTTGGCAATCATATTTCACGACGCCAGTCATTTTAAACATGATACTAGCTGATACCCGTGGTTCGATCCTGTAGTAAATCTGTACAGTAATCTGTGGTCTATCTGTGTGCCAAATTTCATCAGAATCCGTTCATCTTTTTACAGCTTTAAAAAGTAACAAACTTTCACATCTATAATATTTATTAGTGTGATTGTTGATACGAGCCAGGTTCATGGTCATGCTCAACAGTAGACCTTTAAGGTAATAATAAAAGTCGTTCTCATTAGACAACACCATTTATTACGAATATCAGACAGATTACAACGTAAGGAAAGTGTGATAGATACAACTATGTAGTACCTAATTAAATCGAAACCTTGAAAGTACCTTACTACGTAATAAAAATAAAATATAACTGTCACCGCGACTGGGTGCTTCGCTCCTAGGACTACTTCGACCACCTGATGGCTGGTGGGCGAACAGAAGCATCCACGACTTTAGTGTAATTCCGAGTGGGTTGGGTAGTACCATAGAAATCTAACTAATAAGGCAATAGATGCGGTAAAGGCGCATGCTGCGTGCAGGCGTCTTGTAGGACAGGCTCCAATTCTCGCGTTATCTATAATTAATTAATTAATTATGATTATCTCGAATTAGACTTAAAATTAATTGATTATCTGCTGAGCGTGGGGTCCTGGGTTCGATTCCCGGGTCGGGAAAAGTGGTATTGGGTTTTTTCATTAAGAAATTCTCAGTAGCAGCCCGGAGTCTGGATTTGTGCCCGGTCAATGGCAATAGGCTCGCCACCTATTACATGGGACTATAACATAACTGGCGAAATGTGGGTGTGCTATTACACCTCTGCCTACAGATTTACCTTGCCTTGCCTTCATTTGCCTTGATTTTACAGGCGTGATGTTATGTTGTTCATGTAATCATAATTTTAAATCTCTACGAAAAATGTCGCCGGTAATGTCAACTGCTATGATGAACCACTGTTTTTATTTAGAGCGCTAGGCGTAGACATTCCTCTAACGTGACATTCTGAGAATACAAATATTTATTTTCTATTCACATTCGCCATCTTGTTTCGATATTATGTCGAGTTAGAGATAGTGTCTACGAAGCGAGAATCCGGCTGTTCCATCTATCCCTAGCAAGGTATCCCCACTGGTAGGGATAGAAGGAAACTCATTCCATCTATCCCTACCAGTAGGGATAGGTGGAATCACCCCCCAGTGTGCGAACCGTTTGTTTGATCATCAGTGCTGTTTTGGACGCGGAGTCACTAAAATTGTAAATTTTGCAACCAACAGCGGTTTTTTTAGGCTTAATTAATTTTGCATTGAATGTTAGAAACATGGTGGGAGTTATTGCATATTTTATGTTGGTAGGGGCAAAACGGCGACACGCGTTTCGGTATTAAAAGACAGTAGATAACATTTCTACTACCTTATTATTTAGATTCTATGGGTAGTACTTATCGTAGTCGTTTCGACTATTATGTTAAACTGGAGGCCTATTCACCTAACTAAAGAAGTTTAGTTGCAGTTAAGTTTCGATCAAAACAATGCTTTTCGTATTGCTCGTATTCTATTATGTACGGCGATCACTGTCAAAAACGAACTGCAGCGTCACTACAACTTGATCGGCGCGTCATGAAATTAGGTGCGTGAATTAGGATCTTGTGTTATCGATATCGATCGAAGCGAAGACTTCAGTCGCGGTCGATACCTGCTCGAAACAACGATATACATGTACGTGTAAACGTATATTTCGATGGTTCGAAATGTTTACGTATAGGTAATCAGCTGAAGGTAAACAATCATGGCCTGACTTTTTAACTAAAAGGTATACAACGAGTTATTTAAATAACTGACAACAGCTTAAGGGGTCAACGCACTCATCAGTGTGAACAAATTATACCATGGGACAAACCCTGAAATCGCGAAGAAAAAAACAGGTGTTCCCTACATTATGTCAATTTATGTGAACACAAACGTAGGGAGCAGCTGATGTTTTTTTCACGACTTCAGGATTGGTCCCATACATAGACCAGTAAGCCTAGTGGTCTGTGGTCCCATAGTAAAAGTTGTTCATACTTATGAGTACAATGACCCCTTAAGAGGTTTTCAGTTATTTCAATAACACTTTGTATATAAATAGGTTTTTAGTAAGATTGTTTGCCTTCAGTTAAATACTTAAACATTTTGAGTATAGTTCCGGAGTAGTCGGGAGATTGAGTGCTATTTACAATCATCATTCGTATTCTGTCTTGTCTTTAAAATGTGGCTTGTGCTTGAAACATTTCCTTTTGTTGAAAATTTTACAATAATTAAGAGCCCTTATTTCCTAATCGGTTTTACAAGAACTCGATCACTCAACTCATTTCTGGCTCCATTCCCCGACTCCTCTCGTTTTAGTGCCGTTGCAAATCATACATAAGTACAGAGAACGATGTGACCCTACTTTAATTGGATGCCACATGTCAGGATAAACAGTTTTTTGATGTTCTTGAAGATCAGCACCAATTACTCAAGCTACTTACATCATCGCCGCAATGCGCGCCGGACAGGAGGCCAGTTAGCGAGTTAGTCGAGTGAGCCAGTCTTCAAACGTACAAGTGGTCAGTGAGAGGCCAGTGGCTGAACAGTCAACTGAACTGAGTCATGAACTGGCTTCGTGTCCGGCGCGCATTTTAACAGTCTCTCTCAGCTATGTAAGAATGTAATTTAACTAATCAAATAGTCATCAAACGGTGCTCAATTAAAGTAGGATCTAACAGCTAAATAATGATCAGTAAATTATGATTAGGTAGTACGTATCTGTGACAAGGCGGCCACGCTGTGCAACGAGCACGTTTACAAACGATATCACATTTCAGTGTTGTTTGACTTGCTTGTACATTGTACAGTACCTACTGGCAATTCGTATGCAGTCAGATAAAGTTTATTAGTATCGAGTACACGATTTGATTGGCAGTTATAAATCGAGTAGCATCGACCACGATGTCCCTCTCTATAACAGCTCGGCACACCGCACCGCACAATTTGATTGAAAATTCCCGTGAATTGGCAATAAAATCGAGTCATCTGTCCTAGGCTTAAATATAGCTAGTAATCGGTACATGTATATAGCGCGGTGCTCCATGGTTGCTACACAAACACTTAGACCAACAGAAAAACTGTTGGTCTAAGCAGAAACATATCATAATGCTGAACAAATGGGTTTTGTCACGTGTATTTTTTTATAATGAGTTCACATCAAAAATGTTATAAAATATCACTGCATTTTTATATAGTGTACCTATATTTTTTTTATATGTACCTATAACTATATTAATATATACATATAGTATATAGGTACTAAAACATACGATCACTTTTTGTCTATCATGCGAATGAACAAGTGTGATGAACTGATTGACTCTGAAGAGATACGTGATTGTTGTACAGCGTGTTGTTTGTTCGGCGTTGAGATTAGGCCTGCAGCACCGAATTACTTATTCAAATAACGCAACTCATTACACATAGCTAAGTCTTCAGAAAACATATTATGTGTATCATACGCTAATAGAAACGACGTCAAATGTCTTTAACAGTAGTAATATTAATAGAACACATGGATCGTGTGACAACTCAGTCCCAATCGAACACGATTGTTGAGTGAGCCTCCAGTGTGTGCCAGTCGTGGCCAGGACACCTCGACTGTGCGGGCTGCTTGGCACCGATCCTCAAAAATATTCATTAGCAGTTCACTTAACTATGCGTTAAGGGAATAAGACCTCCGCCCACGGAATGTTCCACACCCTACGGTCTCCCTACCAAACAATACTCAGTTCTAGCGGTACCCATTCGAGTGACCGTCAGGATCGCTGGACCAAACGAGATAGGTACACGATTAAAATATTATGCTTATTATTTAATACAATTTGTTACCGATAACGAAGGATTTGTTACCTCAAGTACCTATTAACGAATAATTTGTAAAATTAAGTGGTCAGCCATTCTGTCGTCAGGTAGGCTGATCAATTTATATTTCACATAGTTCTAGCATGATATCAGATATTTCTTTAGTACCAGTATTTACTACCTATTTGCTAAACATATATTTTTTCATAGTTTTTGATAGCTCATAGAAAAATAGGTATAATTTTGTGTTTGACACGGAATAATTAATAGTACCAACAAGTACAGAAGGCGCACGACTTTACAAGAATCAATGCAAACAAAATTGAATCCTACTCGCATGGAATAAGGTTAATGTCACGCTGTACCCCTCAGTAGAGGCACGGGACGGCGCGTTATCGTAGCAAATAGGTAGTAAATAATTAGCTTATTTAAATCGTGTATCTCGTTTGGTCCAGCGACCCTGATGGTCATGACGATTGGTGATCTGACGTTTAACGGTAGTGATGCCACTCGACAGGCGACTACTGATAGAATATCGATAGTCCTGTAATAGTGCGAATATCAATAGAACTATCGATAGTATCGATACAATCGATACTATTCGGCACCACTACTTAACGGCACGGCGCGATGGGGAGCGACATTATTCGCGCCACCTCTTCTAAGGCTTGCAAAGCGATAGATACTTAGTAGTATACAATTAAAGCATTCCTTTCCTCGCCGTAAAAGCGATTCATTTCCGCGATGATAATCCGAAATCATGACATGACAGTGCGCATGAATACATCGAGCTGTGTATGTGTGATGTACTGATGTCACAGCAATCAGAGGGTGGTACTCTTATCTGATGCGACTGGTGTGGTCCAAACTATTCCATTCAAAAACACCGGCTGACTAAATCAACACACCGAAACTTATTCGAGAAGAATACAAGTAACTTTATGTACAACTAGATTATGAACCAGAATGAAATGCTAACACTAAACTAACAAATCTATCTCGGAGTCAGAACGAGCACAGTGGTGCGGGACGCGGCGTGGGACAGCATTGAACGAGCACAGTGATGCGGGACGCGGCGCGGGACAGCATTGAACGAGCACAGTGGTGCGGGACGCGGCGTGGGACAGCATTGAACGAGCACAGTGATGTGGGACGCGGCGTGGGACAGCATTGAACGAGCACAGTGGTGCGGGACGCGGCGTGGGACAGCATTGAACGAGCACAGTGATGTGGGACGCGGCGTGGGACAGCATTGAACGAGCACAGTGATGTGGGACGCGGCGTGGGACAGCATTGAACGAGCACAGTGGTGCGGGACGCGGCGTGGTTCAGCATTGAACGAGCACAGTGATGTGGGACGCGGCGTGGGACAGCATTGAACGAGCACAGTGATGTGGGACGCGGCGTGGGACAGCATTGAACGAGCACAGTGGTGCGGGACGCGGCGTGGGACAGCATTGAACGAGCACAGTGATGTGGGACGCGGCGTGGGACAGCATTGAACGAGCACAGTGGTGCGGGACAGCATTGAACGAGCTCAGTGGTGCGGGACACGGTTCAACTTTTTGTTGAAAAGTTTTTTTGTCGTCGTGGTTCGCAGCGAAAAGGGTTTTTTTAATAATTTTCGATTGAAATGTGTTCTCTAGTCTTATGTTATGTTCGTAAATAGATAAAATTTCAATAATTAGCTTTGGAATTTCATTAAGTCACAGGGGCGTCACCGGTGCCCCTAGTGCCCTGGCGCCTGTGTGCGCCGCCATATTTATTGATAGGTAGCACAGACAAGTAAGCCTAAGCGACGCAAGGAAGTCTTACGAGCGGGCGGAATACAGTAAACTTGTTCCAATCTATCTATACTTATAAAGACAGATGTCCTGACTGACTGATTCATCAACGCAGAACCGAAACTGATCAAGATATAAACATGAAAGGAGAATGGGCAAATCGTCCCCTGTACGCTCATTCACGTAACTAAAGAAGTAGTGTAGTTGCAGTTAAGTTTCGAATGAATGGCAATTAAGGAATTACGAGTTTTTGTATTATTCGAAAATTAAAAACAAAAGGCGGGTAAAACAGGGTGCTAAATTTTCTTTGAAAAATCTTCCTGGGGTTACTCTAACACAAATATACTCATTAAATAAAAAAACCGGCCAAGTGCGAGTCGGACTCGCGTAGTAAGGGTTCCGTACCTCTCAGCGGCCTGATACCCCATAAAAACTGATTTAATTTACGAGAGTTTATCAAAAGACATCAACGCACAGTGCACGAAATATGAATTTTTGCATGTCTTTCTTACGCAGGTATCACCACATATGTGTATGTTTGTCTTATTTTTAGTATTTGTTGCTAAACTACATAATATGCACTATAATCTGACCAAGATTGACGCTGGTATATATTACCGTTTTGAAGATAGAGCAGCAACAAAAACGTTGAAAAAAATGCATGTTTTTTGAGGTTTCTTGTATGGGGACCCCCTTAGGTTTTAGACTTTTTTTTGTTTTTAGTATTTGTCGTGATACACCTCATAGCAACACAATTTCTGAGAAAATTTCAACCGGTTACCTATTACCGTTCAAAAGATACAGCCCTGTGACAGACAGACGGACGGACGGACGGACAGCGTAGCGAGAGTAATAGGGTCCCGTTTGGCACCCTTCGGGTACGGAACCCTAATAAAAATGAAGATATTTTACGTATTTTTCTATTCTTAAAAACAACGACGAGAAACATACGCGGTATATGTTAAAAAAAAATACGCGGGCAAAGTCGCAAGAGCACTGCTACTTAACAAATAAACGTAACTAACTATTAGAGCTCCTTCACACTGGCGTTTCTCCGGTGCGTTCGTCAACGTATGCACCGCGCAGACCCTTCGCGTTAACGCGGCGTCTGTAAAGGAACACTAGAGTGAAGGAGCTCTAAGCGTTACAGTTCATACTATACCTACAAAAACTGACGCGCATCATAATAACTACAGTCTGTTTTCTCCCTCTTGTCTTATTTAGTAAACAATCTCGACTTGATTCAATCAACTCCTTAATCAAATAAATATGTAGGTACTGATAAAATAATAATATAATTATTAGTTTTGCACATGTAATCAGGTTAAAAAATGTTATTTAGACTGTGAAATTGTTAAAATAATGTCTTTTAATAATCATTATTGACGAATTGCATTAAAAAGACAAGATTGATGACTAAATAAGACAAGTAAAAAAAAAAACAGAGATTAATGTTCGCATACGTTTGGTCACATATTTGGTTACGTTGGAATGCGTCACAGTGACTGCTTCAAAATAAAGACAA
Organism: Asteroscopus sphinx; assembly: GCA_949699075.1. Classification (NCBI taxonomy): domain Eukaryota; kingdom Metazoa; phylum Arthropoda; class Insecta; order Lepidoptera; family Noctuidae; genus Asteroscopus; species Asteroscopus sphinx. Next base: position 35,102,729 of record OX453002.1, on the reverse strand, counting down.
AAACTAATTTTGAAATAAATAACTGATCAAGAATTTAATCGACATAAAGTTTGTTCAGGAGGGTAGATAATACAGTTGTTCAATCGGAGTGGCCGCAGAGAGCGTGTGGACGCGGGTCTAAGAGCACGTTGACACGCAGGCGAGGCAGCACAACGCAGCAAAGAATTCGCAGGGCATAGTTGACGCTAGTGTTGGGTGACTCAGCACTCGGCACTCGTGCTAGCACGATCGTATCTACTCGATAGTTTAAAAAGAGTCACGCACTCTTTTTATGTGTGAGGAGAGGACGCTTAAGTTATCTGTTGTATGTGAGTGTAGGTTACCATGCATAGTGCCCCTAGCACATACATCATACAGTACAGTGCAGCCTCACCTCAATCGTGCTAGCAAAGTGTAATGGCACACTTTTCAATAGCGCGCCTCGCACAATCCTCCCTTTTTTTTTCGGTGTGCAACCCAAGACTAGTTGACGCAGACATGACACGCATGATATTTGACACAACATGTCTGCGTTTCTCGTGGCCGCGTCGCAGCTCTGTGCTTGTTCATACGTTACAAAATCTGCTCTGCCTTGCGCTGCGGGGAACTGCGTCGCGTGCGTCTCTACGCCTAGCCGTGGCACGATAGCGTACGACGGGACGTCAGTCGCGGTTGGCACATTATCTAATTTTATTGTTTATTTATATAGCACTAAATAGGTATACAACATCGAAAAATATATACAATTTTGTCTTATTCGAATTTAAAATACGAAGAGAATTAGGTTCCGAACTGTTAGCCTAAAAAATATTAAGGATCACAATTTGTAAATAGACGAATCTGTAACTATATAATTTAGCCATTATAGTAGCAATAAAACAATGGGTCATTATAGTAGCAATAAAACAATGGGTCCTGTTGAAGGACCGCCATTGCAACAAGTATCATTTGGAATACTTATGCTGACTTATACCTCATTTTTAATTTCATTATTAAAATAATTTCGTTTCAGTACATCACATTAAAACAAGGACAAAATCAACAAGCCTCCGACGACTCGGTAGAAAGTATAGATCTAGTACCATAGATGCTACTACTGTAAACAGCATGCAGTGTGGGTGACTGCAGTACAGTTGACCGCACGTCAGTGGTAACAGTTTGACTTAGACAGTGTCTTTATTAAGTAACCAGTAGGAGCGGTTTTCGTAATTAAAGGTGTTACCACTGACGTGCGGTCATCTGTACAATGAGAGTTCCTAACTCTTCTCTAATCTGTGGTGAGAGTGCACGAGGCGGGACACCTACACGTGCGAACACCGGGACACGAGGACTGCGGACTGGGAGCGCAACAGAAGCGAAACTAGCGATACCATACGATCAACTTCACACCTTCAAACGCTGTGTGCGATATTTTCTGCGAAGTCTTGTTCGTTGACATAATATATATTCAAGAATATGGTGGAATTACACATAATAAAAAATACGTAAAAAAAACAAAGTAATTACGCGTAAATACAGGAGAAAAAATGCTCGCACACGCTCTAACTATTTAGGGTCTGCTGCCTGGAAAATAGCGGCCGATGGATACTGCCGTGCTAGGTGCACCACCTCACCGCATGAAACTTTAATTTGTAACCGCGGAATAGTGGCACAGTTATTGATGAAATCGATTAGAAATATAGGTATTATTTAAAAAGTTAAGGTATCTACCATTTTTTCTTTATATTTGTAACGAGTATCAAGTACCTACTGAAAATCCTCCTTCTAAAAGTCCTTCGTTTAATAAGTCACTCTTTAGAACAGAAGATACCTAGTGTTCCTTGCACGAATCCTGACGAACGAGATTGTTGCTATAGAAAGTGCAAAATATAGAGTTTATAAAAATACTGTTGTACAAGGTCGGACCCGAGAACTTGGTTGGAGTTGAGAGTCTGTGGGCACACGCAGCTGCGGAGGGAAGGGGGCGCGAGATGCTCCAATCATTTGCAAGAGATTCGGCGATAGCTTAAAGTTGACGACTTCTTGTTGTTCTCAGGTGTTCGCCGATCAGGAGTCAAGATGCACTGCGAGTGAACTCGGATCAACTGCAAATGAGCGGAGCTAATCAACTTTCGAAGCGAACTACACGCGTAAGCACGTCGCGTCGGAACGGAAACGATTTGTTGGTACAGACCGTCGACCGATACACCATCGCACTAAACTGACATTCCTCTCAAAACTCCGCTCAATACGCAACCTTTACCGGAGCGTTTGAAGAGGGCCAAATACATGCACCTATCGAGAACCATCACTGGCGCTAAGGCGGACCTAAGCGAAACAAGCTTCAAATATTGATCATCTAGATACGTAACCTTTACCTGACTTGTGAAGTGAATCAACTTTGCAACTCACGTGAATCCATCCTTTTGACAATAGTTAAAATGAACATTCAGTTGGTATGTACCTATGCTTTACCAAACCAAGCGAAATGAGCCAGCACTGCAACTGACGAAAACCATACAATATCAACGGTGTACCGGTGCATCGAACTGACAACTAGACTCAAACTTGTGCCCTGAAACTGTTCTATAGGTAACTATTAATTAAATACAGTAAAACGGTAATCGTATACATTTATATATTTGGCTACTTTTTTGGTTTGGATGCGACTATTTACCCGTAACACAGGGTTGCCTCGCTCTCTTCACACTTAACCAGGTAAAAAACGCCACGGATCAAACTTTTAGACTAGCGACACAACCACTTGTCAGACACATGCCGACAAGCCACACAATCACAGTTACACCCGTCGACACGAGGCCGACGCCGACGCGCCAAACATTCGGTATCAGCATCACACTCGCACGAAACACTCTCACTGGAGGCGAGGCAACAGGGCGTGCAACTGTCCCTAACTTATCCTCACGGTAAATCAATATCTCATCTAAAATAACACAGTCCTGTTTGCAGGACTTAATATCATACTACTAGAAACAGTAAAACCTAAAGTTACAGGGTATATTATAATATAATAAATAATCAGTTCTTATCTAACATTGAGATTGATAGTTCCTACGGCTAGCTCACCCGGCACAATGCCTTGGGACTTCAGAGCCTTAATTACACCATGCTTATATATGAAAACGTTTAAGGTTACACCCCTTGAGGTTACAAACTTTAAGTCTTAACCTCCGAAAGCACCAAATGTTTGGTTGGAAAAATTTGTCGCCAAACCGAACGACACGTTTCAACTGTAGCTCACCGTCCGCCGAAAGGAGCACAATGTATTAAAGCTTAAAGTGGCCAAGACGTTGGGCAGTGCGGGGCCGAGCCCGTGGGCCGCGGCGGACTGTTCCTAAAGGCAATAAAATAATCACTTACGATACTAACAGATACTATAAGCTCGTTATTTAATTATGTTACATTGTAGAAGTGTGGGGGAAGACATCAACATGCAGGATCTATGGCAATTAGCTGAATATATTGTACGACTGGTCTACGCAGTGAGAGACGATGACGCGGTACGGACAGCGCCAGGCTTTTACAGATATAACGACGATGACACACGCTCGCCTCTTGAGCAGATATAGTCTAGGTCCTAGGTACAGCGCCTTATGAAACATCGAAATGCACTTACGGTTCTATTGAATAGGATCAGTCAAGTCATTCTACAGATAAAGCGTTTCAGTATAGAGTGAATGAGAACAACAATAAAACCGTAAGTCAGCGGCAAGCGTGTCATGTAGGTATATCCCGAGTCGCCTGCCTAGGTACAGGTATACACAACCCCAAACTTAAACTAGGTACTTATGTCTAACTCAGTCCGCGTGAGGAGCCACGCGGAGCAGTGAGCATGCTCACAACATCGGGAACCGCGTCCGGTCCGCCGCATTCCTACTATAATATCAGTAAATTCGTCAGCGCAACTACGGTCCGTGTCCGGTCGACGGTTCCCGGTACGCTGTGGTTGGTTCAATATCCGGTAACTCAGAAGTGTATCTGAGAGCATTTATTATGTTAATTGTTTAGTGATAACAATGCCGACGTTTCGGTCTGCTAGTGCACGGTGACGTGGGTTATGAAGAGGGCCGGATGCGCGCGAGCCCCCCACTCGCCCCTACAAGCGGGGGGCGCGCGTTGCACCGGCGTTCAGTCTTAATGGTGGGGCTCTCGTCCGGGAGCACGTCGTAAATCGGGAATATGTCCACGACAATGACTGTGGAGGACTTTTCCGCCTCTGTTCACAGACTAGGCCATACAACCAAGACGTTTCACTGAAGGTTAGACAGATTCAATCCAACTAAGCTTTGTCTCCGTCAAATATGTGCTGTGAAAATGGTTTGGAACTGTAGCTGAATATGCATGGATGGATAGGGATAGGGAGAGGGAGACCAAAGAAAACATGGGTGGATTGTGTGAAGAATTGTATAAATGACAAGGGAGTAAATGATGAGATGATGGCTGACAGAGGAGAATGGAAGAAGAAAACATATAGTGCCTACCCCAAGTAACTCTCACCAGGGCAGGAAGATGATGATGATGCACTGTACATGGAATCAATGCAAAATTATAATAATTCGGTAATTAACTCAGTTCTATAGAAGTCATCGCTAGCGGTGACTGCGTTTTCATACCACAACGCTAATACAGACTGGTCAAAGATAGATTGTGGATTGAACTACCTTCAAAAAACTTAATTGGAATTGAAACTAGCCTAAGAGACAACAGTGAAAGCCTACCCAAAAACCATTTTTTAAACAAGAAGCTCTGCTCTTTGGATATTGAGAGTTTACTGTTCGAACGGTGTCTTCCTATACATATTTACAAATTGAAGCCATGACGTAACTCTTATATGCGGTCGATAAATACAAAAGAATTACAAAACACCAGCACATATTAGACGTCACAGTGATCACCGACACAGTTCCGACAGCTCTCAGTTCGGCAACAGAGCGGCCTGCTCGTTCCGGGTTGCATCACGTCCGGTAGTTTATCCGGTGAAGGTCTCCTCGTGGGCCGGGGGGCTCTCCGCGTTGTAGTCATACATCGAGGTCATAGGGTTCTCAATAACATTCACTACTGTGCTGAGTTTGGTCTGCTTGCGTCGGAAGAGGAAGTCTGCGAGGCTGGCGGCGCGCCGGGGGCCGCCGCCCTCGAGCAGGGCCTCGATCTCGCCGCTGCTGCGGGACTCGATCACGCCGCGCTTCACGTCGCTGAGCGAGTAGTTGTTCCTGGTGTCGGCCATGTGGAAGGAGTCGTCGAAGTTGGTCGAGTAGGCCTTGGAGTTGAGGAGTGCGGCGAGAGAGGGGGGCGCGGCGCGCTCGGCCAGTGACAGCGGGCGCTCCGGGCGCCGCCCACGCACGCGCACGGCGCCCGCCACGCTCTCGCGCGACGACCCGCCGTTCACCAGCTTCGGGCTCACCGACCCGTTGCTCTCTGCAAACGTAGCGTTACAATTCAATTAATTAATTTTTCGTGAATATAGGTACAATAGTTGTTATGTCAGGAGTATACAGTTAAGGTGAATGCTACAGGGTAAGGGTAGCCCGCGAAATTCTAAAATTTTGGCGTTTATTGCAAATTGTAGCTTTATTTCGCGTTGTATATCGGTCAAAAAATGATTGGCGGAAATAATAACAATATATCTACTGAATAATACTCATAAAAAATATTAACCTAGCTCTATAAGCTCTACAAGCTCGAAAATCGATAATTTGATCGTAAATTAACATTATCGAGCTAGTACAGCTTATAGAGCTAGCTTTATATTTTTTATGAGTATTATTCAGTAGACAACAACAAACAACAAAACATAACAATAGTTATTATTTCCGCCAATCACATTTTGACCGATATACAACGCGAAATAAAGCTACAATTTGAAAAAAACGCCAATTTTTTGGAATTTCGCGGTCTGCCCTGTAGCATTCACCTTAAGTTATGTTTTGATGTAACACTTCTTTACGCACGCTTGACTTGGGGAGTAAGCTGGTGAATGATTTACGAAAAGTGTGATCGGGCGAGGCGAACGGAAGTTGAGAGGGAGATATAAGTTAGTGGAGATAGAAAGAGAGAGAGTTACGTTTCGTATATTAGTGTAGGGGCAAGAGAGAGAGGTGCGAGCACATATTTTCATTCTCTCTTTGTCTCATAGCCAGTTACGTTTCGTATCTAAGACACAGTGCGGGCCTATTGTCTGTATCACACTGTAGGAGTAAGAGAGAGCAGAGCGCGCGCAGATCTTTTTTCTATCTTCCTCTCATAGCCAGTACTTCATTACGCACGCTTGACTTGGGGAGTAAGCTGGTGAATGCGTTACGAAAAGTGTGATCGGTATTTCTTTTTGTGAAGTTTTACTTCAGTCTATGTGGTCTAAAAAGCACACTCGTTTTTTTTCTCTGGTGACATTTCTATATCTCTAGATGGTCTTTTAGGGTTCTACATAAGGTGTTCCAGATCTTCTATTTTTATTCGTCAATTGAAACTGTTGTTCCTTTGTGTGGGTACTAAAACCTATTCAACGGCTGAACAGATTTCCTTGAATCATAGCTAATAACAATCGATCAAGTCACCTTTCAAACAAAAAAAAAACTAAATCAAAATCGGTTTCAATCAGTCTGGGCGCTACGATGCCACAGACGGATACACAGATACACACCTCAAAAACATAACACCCCTCTTTTTCATCGGAGGTTAAAAAGAAACAAATAAACATATTGACGCGTGATTCGTTAGTGATTCTAGAATTTACATAGGTACTACTTAGTATGAATTTTCACGCATTATTTGAGAAAAGTACCTAGTATACTGTGCACGACGGACCCCGACCAATCACAAGTTACGACGGCGGGGGAGAGGGGAAGTGCACCAATCACAAGGTCGCGTTAGTTAGTGTTCTTTTGTTAATATTTTGAACTATTAATCACCTATTTCTTATCTAAATAGCATGAATAACTGTATTAAGGTGAATGTAGAAATTCTAAATCGGAAATCATAACAATAGATCTAGCGGAAATCATAACAATAGATCTACTGAATAATACTCATAAAAAATATTAACCTAGCTCTATAAACTGTACAAGCTCGAAAATCGATAATTTGATCGTAAATTAATATTCAGTAGATATATTGTTATTATTTCCGCTAATCATATTTTGACCGATATACAACGAGAAATAAAGCTACAATTAGCAAAAAACGCAAAATAATTTGAATTTCGCGGGCTACCCTGTAGCATTCACCTTAACGTAGAAATAAGACATATAGGTACACTAGAATTAAGCCCTAGGTTAGACCTATCATTAGTAATTAAGTAGATATTAAGGTGGAAAAATAAATGTTTTATGTTTTTGTGTTTCATTGGTAAGGTAAACACTTGGTATGAATGAATAAGGTAAAATATAGGTTTTAGGACTTATTTAGGTGTCCTAGAAAGATAAAAAGTAAGCGTTCACGCTTATTTTGGCTTCGCAACCCGCAGCCAATCAGGACACAGGTAAGCGGGGGGCGAGGTAGAGAAAAATGTTGCATCAGCGATGTCGCAACCCGTGACCAATCAGAGCACAGGGAAGCGGGGGGCGAGGTAGTATAAAGTGGCGCACTAACGAAAATGCGCCGCCAAAGCCAAACCAAGCGTCATCGCATATGTACAATAATGTAAATAGATAAGGAATAACCTAAGTTAAGACCTAGACCTAAGTAGAACACTGTACATGTATGAATAATTAGTAAAATAAACGATGTTGTGTCGGAGGGGGTGAGGCAGAATTTTCTTGAAAACTGTCACCCGCGTGTATAAAACAAGGGCCACTCGGCTCGAGGAATTTCAATTCGATGCAGCAACGGCTGCTAGGGGGACATAGGAACGGCGGGGTCCCCCTGCAATGCCCCAGCGAGGTTCGAGCCCCCCCCCTTGGGGGACGCCTGCTTGCGCGGTATTATTAATACCGCGTATTTAGTTTGTAAGTAGAGAATAAACCTTCGGCGAATGGAGTCCCACATGGGACTCTCCGCCAACTAAGTCCGGTTAAGCAGAAATGGGACTTCGGTCCCACCTGCGAGAATCCATACGGAAAAAAAATAAAATAAAAAAAGGTCGAGGAATTCATTCGGAGAAGAAACAAAGGAAAAAGGAACCAAGGAGAACAAGCTCTGGCACGCTCCCTCCCGTACTTCAGACCTATGTGACACGGTGTTTTATTTTCGACTTGAAGCCTTGTAATGGTGCATTGGAAAAACTAGGCGATCTAGGCTACCCGCCACATATGCAAGCCTTGACCGCAACCAGGCATTGATGGACTCACGTAATAGTCAATTTCCAGTTCTTATTGACACTGTCCTGAACTGCTGGATACTACAACGTAACCCAAAAAAAAACCTGCAAATACGATGTAATTTCAATGTTCCGTGTGGTGCCGGACGGACGTAAAGAATTACTTTTTTGTTTTTTTTTCGAATGGACTCTCGCAGATTGGCACCCAAGATAGGTGCCCTAACTGCTTAACCGGGCCGTAAATAATAGCACGACCCTATATCTGCTCATGGATGTCGTAAAAGGCGACTAAGGGATTTACCAGAGTATGGGCAGCAGCGTTCTCTGAGTATTTAACCAACCAACTGCGATCGCCAACCCGGCTGCCAAGCGTGACGATTATGGCATATCCCCCCCTTTTTGGGAAGACCTATGTCCAGCAGTGGACGTCTTTTACCGACATGATGATGATGAATGATGACGATGTAATATCATATTTGTCAAGCGTCTTCCTCTCATGTCCAATTTTTCAACAAATATAGTCCTATGATCAAACGAGTTTCCCTTACCTCTGGGGATGGACGCCCTGGGCGAGGGTCCACCGTCCTCGTCAGTGTGTCCCTCAGAGAGGGTCTCGAGAGGGCGATGCTCGGGGCGCCCGCTGCAGCCAACCACGTCAGGGCTATCGGCGTCATGGCTAATGCCAGATGTTGATGGCTGTGGGTTCTGAAACATGTATGGTGACCATTTGACCTTCAATAATAAGTATAGGTAATGTAAGAATAGTAGTTTATGAAACTGTTGCATAATAGGGGTTATTAAAACACGAGTGTGAGTTTAAAAACCGAGCCGTAGGCGAGGTTTTTAATAGTATCACACGAGTGTTTTAATACCTAATTATGTCAGTTTCATACACTATTTTATCTACACTCATACAATTTTAAATAAAATACCAAAGTGAAAATCTTAGTAACATTGTCGTTGTTTTTCTTGATTTCTCTGGTAAAAGATTGTTCGTCATTTACGTTGCTGCATCCAGAAATTCAGGCGGGGTCATATTCTCCTCAGTTCAGTATCACTGCTGTAGTCAGATATTTTTGCCCAGAATAAAACTTTCGACATACAAAACCATAATAATAACGTAAACAATAACAATAAATTTACAAGTAACGATGTCCAAATCCAGTAGGCCAGGCGCGCGGCCGCGCACGCGCGCTGGTGCGCGCCTACACAGATAATAAAATATAGTCTGGCGACAACATTATAATCGGAACTAATTTTCTATCCTTGTCAGGATTCCGTCAATCTCTGTTTTATCATACAAAAAATATGCCTGTAAACACTTAAATATAATTAAAAGCAATATGACAATCAAAAGTTCTGCCAAAAACGCGATTTTAAAAGATAAAAATTTTCAATGTATGACAAGTGGCGCCACCCTGAATTTTGTGTACTCATTGGTGCCATACGTGTACGACTGCTAAAAAAAAGGTTTGAAAACTCCTTGGTTAGGTCGAAGTGGCATTAAAAACTCTTTAGTTAGGCTGAAGTGTGCGGTTATGGAAAAAAAATTAAATTACCGCATTGTTTTGTTCAGCAAACTGTATCGTAATGAAACTTTTTAAATTCATAACAGGTGCATGTGCGTAAAGTATGTCATTATGACATTACTTTCGAGTTCATAATTCGAATTTTACGATACGAGTGTAGATAAAAATCTTTTCAACACACTTGCTCGTAAAGTGGCTCTTATTGCACCGCTTTTAAGTTCTTAATGCTAATAACGCACGTGTGCTTTTGACGTTACAAAGTGCTACAGGTTTTTTTGTGATTTTATGAAAACAAAACAAAATTTAAAAAAATTGTGATTAAATCTACTACCTACCTATGTTAATTAAAATATGATAAACAAATATTTCATTTCATCAAATTATGGATTTTTGTCAACAAATTAACATCAATTTGTGTTATTAATAAAACAATCTATTAAATTTTTAATATTAGGCTGTTTAGCGGCTTCCTTCCACCAACTGCGCGCGCATACGTCACATATATCAAAGGCACGGCGTGCGATTTCAGTATATTACAATGTACTCTGTGGCGTGCGATTATAGAAATCCGTGCGCCTTTTTTCACAAATTAAATGTTTTTCTAAACTATGTTTATGATTTTTTTTTCTCGCAATTATAACTCAGTACTTGGTATTTTGTATCTATTAGAGATTAAATTATACAAGCAATAATTATTTACAGCAATGGATAGGCAAGTTGTTCGTGATTACTTACATGATAGATGTCCCGTGAGCCAGGCGAGGCGGTGTCGCCGACCCCCTCCAGGAAGAAGGTGACCATGTTGCCTTTCCCCTTCACGTCGATGGTGCCGCGGCAGCGCAGCCGGTAGCCGCGCTTGGACAGGATGGCGTGCACCTCCTCCGTCACCTGGCCAACACTCCTCAACATCAATCCGCCAGGGCGACACTCGAATAACAATCAACATTGTATTTACTACTCACGCAATCAACATCACCGTCGCTTAAGCTTAAAACTTAAACTTAATTGAGATCGCTGTTAGAAATTAGTATTATGTGGTACCACATCACAGTCGCGGAGAAATACAATATAAGCTAACATCTAGTGCACGAACCTCGACTAACTGAGCCAGTTGCAATTGCAATAGGATTAAAGAGGAACCATCGATCCCGACAGTGACTGAATATACAACATGTATCAGAAATGCGTGGTCAATGGTCATATTTCAAGAGTTCACAAACAAGTCCCATAGTAAAAGAGTGAACAACTTTTACTATGGGACCAACCATGAAATCACGAAAAAAATATCAGCTGTACTAGATCATCGATGTCGCTCGACAAAATGTAAGGATCAGCTGATTTTTTTTTCGCGATTTCAGGTGTCGTCCCATAGTAAGAGTTATATCAGCTGTTCCCTACTAGATCATCGATGTCGCTCGACAAAATGTAAGGATCAGCTGACTTTTTTTTCGCGATTTCAGGACTGGTCCCATAGTAAAAGTTGTTCTATTCTAAGCCCTGAATAAGCTCTTCAAATATGACCACGCATTTCTGATACACGTTGTATGTACATCTCTGATGGACAGCGCTAGGGTTTGTATAGAGCAGGCACTCCGCGTGCACACCTGGATGTGGTCCAGCAGGCCGGTGGAGTCCATGCGCGAGGCCACGTTGACGGCGTTGCCCCAGATGTCGTACTGCGGCTTGCGCGCGCCGATCACTCCCGCCACCACCGGCCCGATGTTGATGCCTGCGGAATTACACATATCCCGTTCCTCACTTATATTCCAATTACATTAAAACGCAAAAATCGCAAGAGCAAAGTGTGCGATGAATCAAAATTCGCTTTCGAGAAAATTCGCGATTGAGTCTTACCCTTGTCTTAGCTGGATCGCGGGTCGTATCGCATCAAAAGTGGCGCGTTGCGTTTTTAGAAAAAGTAAAACGTATTAGGATACGTGCTGCCACTACCACTTTCGATGCTTGATGTGACGTGCTGCTCGGCTAGGACGAGTCTTACCGATTCTGATGCGGAAGCTGTTGAAGGAATGCTCGTTGACGTACTGCAGCTGCTCGCGCAGGCGCAGCGCATAGTCCGCCATTGCGGTCACGTGGCGGTAGCCGAGCAGGTCGCGGGTGCTAGCTGTTAGGCCTTGAAATACAATATAAAAGTAACATTATAACACTATCGATTGTTTTTAAATTAAACTGAAGAGAAAATTTCGTTTTTGTGGTGTATCCAGTTTATACAGTCTATGTAATGAATGTCTAGTTTAGTCTATGGTTACTCTATGATTCAATAATATGTCGATAGTCTAATAATAGGTCATGTCGGTAATATCTTGTGTGATAATTAATTAAAAGTCTAATGAGTCGAATCCACAAGTATAGTGTCATTTAACAAATCCCACGTAGCCTCCTAAACCCCAAGAACATCAAATTGGCGACGAGGAAGGAAATTTTTGAGAAGAGTCAGTCAGGTCAGTCAGATTATTAAAAAATGGTGACGCCACAAATGTTTGTCGGTAATTTACCGGTGTTTGACAACACAAATCAAAGTTTTGCAAGTTGGTTGGAAATTTTCGAAGAGTATTGTAATTTAAACAAAATTCCGGCAGACGATGCGACGTCTAGCATTAGGAAATCATTATTTCTAGTACACATTGGAGTCCGCCATTACGAAATGTTAAGAAGTACTTGTCTACCGAATAAACCAAACATGAAGTCAATAACAGAATTAGCGAACATCTTGAAAGAAAAATACGATTCCCCAGGGTTAGAGTCAACTAATAGATATTTGTTTTACCGGAGATTACAAAAAGAGTCAGAAACGGGAACAGAATATATAGCAGCTTTACAGGAGTTAGCATACAAATGCAATTTTGGTACCCATGGAGAAAATGCATGTAGAGATCAGCTTATATGTGGCATCAAGAGCGAAAACATAAGGAAAAAACTATTGGGAGTGTCTAATTTAACATATGAAAATGCCAAGTCAATGTTCCTTCAAGAAGAGTCAGTAGTAAACCAAATGAAAAATATAAGCAGTAATAATATGTCAAATGTCAACAAAGTAAGAGGACAAGTTCATTCAAGTCAAGGTCAGAGTCATAATAATATGTCGTCCTCAAATAAGTCGAGTCATAGTAGAAGCAATACAAATCAATTGGGTAGTCATCAAAATTTCAAACAAGGTTATCCGGCAAGAGGAATAAATAGTCAGAGAGGAGTAGTCAACCAGCCAAGTTACCTAAGTCATCCGAGTCAAGTCAATCGTCGGAGTCATGTAAGTCACCAAGGTCATGTAAGTCAAGAATATTGCCAGAATAAATATAGTCATCGAGGTCAGTCATGCTACAGGTGCGGTCGTTATCATAACCCAGTCACATGTCCAGCGCAAGCTTGGAAGTGCTATACATGTCAACGTTTTGGTCATACGTCAAAGGTGTGTCGGAATAAAATACCTCAAGTCAATGAAGTCTATTGTAATGAGTCAAACAACACAAGTGTCGATGATGTTGTAAACCAGTTAACCGAGTCCTTTACTGTAAATAATGTTCAAGTTGAGTCTCGATATAAATATTGTCAGAGAAACTGTATTTGTGTGTCTTGTGAAATACCTTGTGATCAAAAATGTGAGTTTTGTACAAATATAAATTTAATTAACCTTAATAGTGTGTCACATATGCCTCAATTGGTACAGGTAAATGCAGATGGTATACTGTTAGATATGGAGATAGACACAGGAGCAGCTATTTCATTAATGTCTTATAACACTTACTTAAGTCATTTTAAAAATCATACTTTGTACCCTTCATATATTAAATTAAATGCTGTGTCAGGTCCAATTACAGTTGCAGGTCAAATTAAAGTTAATGTTACTTATGATAACATAGAACCTCCAAAACAATTGTCTATCATTGTAACTGCAGGGAAAGAGTCTTTTACACCTTTATTAGGAAGAGAGTGGTTAGATATTTTAAATCCTCAGTGGAGAAATAATATATTGTCAAAAAATAAGTTTGTCAAGTCAATAAGTCAGTCGGTACAGTATAATAATGAGTCTAGTGTCATACAAAAATTTAAGGAAAATTATCCTAATATATTCAGTAAGAATTGTGATTCACACATAAAAGGCTTTGAAGCAAAGTTAACCTTGAAAGAAAATTGTGTTCCAGTATTTCTGAAACCATATCAATTACCATATAACATTGTGAACATAGTCGGTGATAATTTAGATAAGTTGGAAAGAGAAGGAAAAATTTCTAAAGTAGTTCATTCAGATTGGGCATCGCCTCTTGTACCAGTTAAAAAAGTCAATGGTGATTATAGACTTTGTGTCGATTTTAAGCGTTCTGTCAATCCAAATATTAAAGTTGATTGTTATCCACTGCCGAAGCCAGAAGATGTATTTGCTACAATGGCAGGTGGTGAAGTATTTGTTGTGCTAGATTTGTCTGATGCATATACACAGTTATTAATAGATGAAGAGAGTCAAAAATTGTTAACAGTAAATACTCATAAAGGGTTATATAGATATAAACGTCTAATATATGGAATAGCATCAGCGCCAGCTATATTCCAAAAGGTAATGGATCAGATGTTATCAGGTATACCTAATACGGTATGTTATGTCGACGATATTCTAATCAAGGGAAAGAATTATACAGATTGTTATTCAACAGTGATTAAAGTCTTGGAAAAATTAAATAAACATAATGTTCGCATAAATCATGATAAGTGTAAGTGGTTTGTACCATCAGTAGAATATTTAGGTCATATTATTTCAAAGGAAGGTAGGAAACCTAGTCCAAAATTAGTAGAAGCTATTGTCAATGCGAAAAGTCCACAAAATGTCAAAGAGTTAAGGTCATACCTAGGAATGTTAAATTTTTATCATAATTTCATTGGTAATTTAAGTACATTAGTCAAACCATTACGTCAGTTAACAGAAAATGGTGTTAAATGGAATTGGACACCTGAATGTCAATCAGCATTTGAGTCAAGCAAACAAAAATTGATTAGTAGTGAGATATTAGTCCATTACAATCCAGATTTACCATTAGTGGTATATTCTGATGCAAGTCCAGTCGGTTTAGGAGCAGTGTTGTGTCATGTTATTAATAGTGATGGTAAAACAATTGAAAAACCTGTTGCTTATGCGTCTTGTTCTTTAACTAAAGTTCAGTGTAATTATTCTCAATTAGATAGAGAAGCTCTAGGAGTAATTTATGCAGTCACAAAATTTCATAAATATTTATGGGGAAGAAGATTCACCCTTGTCACAGACAACTCACCAATTAAACATATATTGCACCCTAGCAAGGGCATACCTACTTTAGCAGCGCAACGGTTGCAACATTGGGCACTGATTCTTGAGAGTTATGATTATAATATAGAACATAGGAAGAGTGATTTTTTAAAGCCCGCAGATGCCTTGTCAAGACTTCCAATTAGTAAAATTGTAGTAGATGTGAATAGTTGTATTTTATCAGATTATGATATATTACCTATTAATGTGTTTGATATTGCAAGAGAAACCCAGAGTGATCCAGTGTTGGTTAGGGTTGTTCAATTGACCAAGGAAGGTTGGCCTCATTATTGTAAGGAGCCAGCGTTAAGTCCATATTTTAAGATTAGGAATTATATCTCAATGAATGAAAATTGTTTAATGTTTGGGTCAAGATTAATTGTACCTCAAAAATGTCAACAAAATGTTTTAAATCTTTTACATGAAAGTCATCCAGGCATTGTACGTTCAAAAATGTTAGCAAGATCACTATTTTGGTGGCCTTCTATGTCTACAGATATAGAAACAAAATGTCAGTCTTGTGAGCCATGTGGTATAGTAAATTTTAAACCTTGTAACAATAAATTACCATGGCCTAAAACTTATGTACCTTTTGAAAGAGTTCATATTGATTTCTTTGAGTTTAGAAAACAACATTTTTTAATATATTGTGATACATATTCTAAATGGTTAGATATTAAACATATGTCAAAGTCATGTAAAGCAGAAAATGTAATTGAAGAGTTATGTGGAATATTTTCATATGTAGGGTTACCAGTTGAAATAGTGTCAGATAATGGTCCACCCTTTGATTCACATTCTTTTATTAATTTTTGTTCAAAATTTAATATTAAAGTCACAAAAAGTCCACCATATCATCCTGAAAGTAATGGATATGCAGAAAGAAGTGTTCAGATTGCAAAAAAAGCATTGAGTAAACTTATTTTAGAGAAAAATGATTGTGAGTCGCTTAGTCTTAAAATTAATAAATTTCTAATGAATTATAGGAATACTCAAACAACTACCACTGAAAAATGTCCGAATTCATTGTTATTCTTATATCAGCATAGAACTTTATTGTCAATGTTAAATCCTAATTATAATCCTAAGTCTGTTAATAAGTATCCTAAGACATCAACATTTAATGAAAATGATAATATTTTAATTCGTATGGGAAGAAATGGGGATATTAATAAGGGTATAGTGATAAAGTGTCTTAGTCCAGTTATGTATCTAGTGTCTGTAAATGGTGTAGCTAAGAAGGTTCATTTGAATCAAATGTGTCATGCACCATTGTCAAGTGATATGTCACCCACATGTAATAAGTATCCTAGTTCTTCTATAGTGTATCCTAATGTTGTGTGTCAACCAAGTTTCAGTCCTGTTCAATCCAGTCCCTTTCAATCTAGTCCTATTCAGTCCAGTCCTATTCAGTCCAGTCCTATTCAGTACAGTCCTATTCAGTCTAGTCCTATTCAGCCAAGTCCTATTGTATCCCAAGAAGTCTCGTCCGTTCCATCTCCAAGTCCTCAATCATCCCAAATTTTAAGGAGATCTAATAGAGTCATCCGCCCACCAGTTAAACAAAATTTGTAAGGGGAGGATGTGGTGTATCCAGTTTATACAGTCTATGTAATGAATGTCTATTTTAGTCTATGGTTACTCTATGATTCAATAATATGTCGATAGTCTAATAATAGGTCATGTCGGTAATATCTTGTGTGATAATTAATTAAAAGTCTAATGAGTCGAATCCACAAGTATAGTGTCATTTAACAAATCCCACGTAGCCTCCTAAACCCCAAGAACATCAAAGTTTTGACCTTAGAACGTAAGGAGAATGCCAGCCAAAGTATGGAGCTATCCTTTTTCTGCCATATCCTGTCTCAATGAAACTAACTGGTTTTTAAAACCTAGGCTTTGTACAGTCTAACAAAGCAATTGGTATACAGGGTATAGTAGATAGAGGTATAAATGAAGTTTTCTCAGAAGATTAAGGATGTTTTGGAGTGAAATATCATTTTAATAGCGGACAAAGTTAAACTGTATTTATACAAAACCCTAATCAAACCATTCTATAATAACTTTAACTAACTTTTAGTAGTAGTAGAGCTCCTTTGTGAAAGAGCTCGTCCGGGGAAGTACTACCACCGTGCCTACTTCTCCGCCAAATAGTGATGCTTGCATTGCTGTGTTTCGGTCTGAAGGGTACGGGTGCCGGTGAAATTACAATCACATGAGACTTTCCATCTTCATGTCTCAGTTTGGCGAACCGACTTGCGGTACCATTTAGGCAACAGTCTAGGTGGTATTGAAGTTGTCATGGGCAAAGGTAACCGCTTAACATCAGGTGGGCCTTTAGCTCGTTTCGCCATCCTATACTATAAAAAAAAAAAAAAAAAACTTCCTGTGAAGTCTTCATCTATATATCTGGTGACCCTGTGTACTAATTGCTTTGTTAGACTGTACCTACTTTTAGTAAATAATACCTATCATTTTTAAGGTTACGTACCTATAGGGTGCCCTGCACCCTATTTATACACGCTGAAATTCGAGTCGCTTAATTCCCGAAAAGGGGTCATTGTACTCATCATTATGAACAACTTTTATTATGGGACCAACCCTGCAATCGCGAAAATAATATCAGTTAGTCCCTACATTTGTGTTCACTTAAATCAATAAAATGTAGGGACCACCTCATTTTTAATTCGCGGTTTTAGGGTTGGTCCCATAGTTGTTCATAATGATGAGTACAATGACCACCTTTCGGGAAATCAGCGATTCAAATTTCAGAGTGTATAATATGTCTACGCCCTGTCCATCCGTCTGTCTGACACAGTGCCAGATAAAGGTTGAAACTTTCACAGAGTACATAAGTACCTATGTGTTACTATGGCCCTGTCATGGCAAATACTGAAAATAATAAAAGTCTAAAAACCCAAAGGGAGTATACATATATACCATACAATAAATCCCGACTAAAATGCATTTTTTCAACCTTTGTTGTTCGTACTCTATCTTAAAATAGTAACAGTTCCTTCACACTAGTGTTTCTCCGGAGCGGCGGCGTAGGCATTCGCGCAGCGCGACACCGCGGCGTCTGCGCAGCGTATACGTTCATCGAACCCTACGCCGAAGAATCGCTAGTGTGAAGGAGCTCTAATAGACTAATAAATACGGGCTTAAACTGTGTCTGATTATACATACATACATACATACTCTGTGCATACTCTGTAAATAAACTAAAAAATTTAAAAAAGATACACACTGACATGTAAGACATGTATGTGTTTATGTGTGTGGTTGTGGGGAACCCTTACTTTACGTTTTTTTTGTATATTCATACCCAGTTTCTCGATTACCATAGCGGACATCAAAATTTACAAAAATAAAATTGACTTTTAGCTTACAAGTGGACATGAAGCCACACAGTCACGTCTACATTTTGAGCCAGAACGTTATTTAAGACCAGCTACATACCTGAGGCAGCCATGTACGTGGCGCCTGTGCTCTTAATCTTCTCGATGTAGCGGAACTGCTCCTCGGCCAGGATCTCGTCGAAGTCGGCGATTATCTCGTTGAGCAGGCGCAGGCACTCCACGCCCTCGTTGTTGCCTTCCAGCTCCACGTAGAACTCCGAGAAGTTGGGGATGGACGCGAACATCACGCACACAGACTCGCATTGCTCGTGGTAAAGCTCCTGTAATGCGAACATATATGCCATTGTTTGCGGGTTTGATTGAACAAAACTCTTCAGAGGCCAACGAGCAGATTTCGACATTAGTAATAGATTGGTGAATAGCCGACGCGATGGACCATCAATGGAAAGGCTTTATCGACGCTTTGTATAAACCTGCAGAAATAATTACAAAGTCATAGTCATGTGCTAGTAATTTCACCGGCACCTATACCCTTCAATCAGGTATGTACCTAACTTTGCTGCTGGGCGACGTAGGTAGCACTTATTACCTTTTTTCATTTTATTTTGAGACGGAGAAAATGCCTACCGTATGCCACACCACCCGGGGAGGCAGCGTGGCTATGTAGGGCTCGCACACAGTAAAAACTTCGCCGTATGCGTACTCTCGCCTTGGTTGGATGAGCCACGAGAACTGCAATGCATGGCATTCACAACCCATCCAGCGCGGCCCACTTCCAGGCCTTCCTCTTTCTAAATAAACTCTCTTACGGTGATGTCCGGGCACACTTGGGAGCCCATGTCGGCTGCAGTTGTTCTCACACTGCAGCTTGAACCAGCAGAGAGCTCACATATGCGGCTGTCATGGCTAAAGCAAGGTAAAGTGTACCTGGTAGAGCTCGGCATCACTGATATAAGATTCCGCCAGGCTGCAACCGGGGATCGTTTATCGGAGTTCCGGGGGCTGAAGGCGCTGCAGGGGCAGATTGCATTGCGGAGAAGGTGTGAGTGGTCTTTGCGGAGGACGTCAAGGTTTCCAGACCCTCGAAGGCCGCTGAATTGCGCATAAGTGGCCTTGACGACTCCGTGAGTGGGCCGGAAGCGGAGGAGGCAATATCAGTTCGAGTCGGTCCAATTCGCCTTGGACCGGGAGATGTCGGCTCTGCTTGGGTCCAGTGCCCGGTTGCGGCGGCGAAGCAATTGGCCGATGCTGGCCGTCTCCTCGTTGGCTAGAGCTCAGTCAGAGTCCAGGTTCTGGAGGCCTGACCCATGAGGTGCTTTGGCTGTTTGGGCACGCGCGATAGAGGTGCACTTCTGGTGTGGACTTTAGTGGGCTCTGTTTTCGCTGCGGTAAGCCGGGGCATCTGTAAGGCCCCAGTCCACTCCACAAAAAAGGGCATGACAGCTTCGGCCTTGGCCACTTCCAGTGTGGTCCGAACGGAGCTGTCGTAGGAGGAAACAATGATTGCGGACTGATAATGGACCCAGACCGTAATCATTGCCTACTCCAGACGAACCTAAACCACTGCGCCGGTGCGCAGGATTTGCTCCTTCAAACCGTGGCGGAGTGGTCAATTGGCGTGGCTGTGGCGGCAGAGCCATACTTCGTCCCTCCCCGCCCTGACTGGGCAGGTGACCTCTCGTTTAGGCAAAGAGGTTCGGGGTATAGACCAATAGTTTTGCTGGATGATGCGGGGAAGATGCTGGAGAGGATTCTCGCCAACCGCATCGTCCAGCACCTAGACACGGGTGGCCCGAAATTGTCGGACGCCCAATATGGTTTCGGAGCAGGGCGTTCGACAGTGGACGCCACTGTGTGCCTGAAGGTTAAGGCAAAGGAAGCAGTTACACAAGGGGGGGTACTATTGGCGGTGTCTCTTGACATCGCCAATGCGTTCAATACTCTGCCATACAGCTGTATCGGAAAGGCACTCCGTTTTCACGGAGTGCCGATGTATCTGAGGCAGCTGGTGGCAGACTACAAGAGGGACGGTGCGTCAGTTACCAGGGACGCGATGGTCAAGTCGTGTGTAGGACGGTCACATGCGGTGTTCCGCAGGGGTCGGTTCTGGAACGTGGGGTACGATTGGGCCTTACGTGGTGGCCTCTCCCCCGGGCAGGGCGTCATATGTTACGCCGACAACATCCTCGTCACAATCACCAGTTCCCTCCCCGGGCGGGGAGGAAACTGGTGATTGGCCTATAGCAGCGCTAGGTCTCAAGGTAGCGCTTGAAAAAACGAAGGCTCTGGTGTTTCATGCACCCCGACGCCGGCCACCGGCTGGCACCCACATCACCATTGGTGATGCCAGTGTAGCGTTTCGGACGCATATGAAATATCTGAGCCTTGTCTTGGATGGAGTTACTACCTACTTCAGCCTAGCAAACCTATTTCCACCGCCAAGTAGTTAGTTAAGTAAGTGTAGTACTGACATCGATGTTCTTGTCGCTGCAGAGGAAGTGCTGCGCGACGTGCTCGGGCAGGATGTTGGCGAGCAGCTTGCGGTTGTACGCCTCCAGGTGCTCCATGTCCTCCTTCTCGTCTGCAAACACCATAACCCATCCTTATTAGCATCCCCATAAGGCCCTAAGTTTCTACCGAAGACATTAGAAGGTTCATCATCAATGATATTTAAAAGTATAAATATCATTGTTCATCATCATCATCATCATCATTCAGCTCAAAGACGTCTACTGCAGGACATAGGCCTCCCCCAAAGGGATATGCCATAATCGCCACGCTTGCCAGGCGGGTTGGCGATTGCAGTTGGTTAAATAAATACTCAGAAAACGCTGTTGCCCATCCTTTGGTGAACCCCTTAGTCTCCTTTTACGACACCCACGGAAAGAGATCAGCTGGTGATGATTAAAAGGTTGCTCGACAGCAAAGATGGAAGACTTTTTCATACCATACATTAAGCAGTATTTTAGATTAATTTTCTTCTGTATTGGAATTTGGAATCTTGGCATTCCTGTTACGACAAATCATTTTTAAATTGATCTTTTTATATAAGAACGGTAGTTACAGTCAACAAATCGGAATCATGACCCACTCAGCCCATAATTCGTATGAAATTGTCAAAACAGTAAAATTTTCATCTTATTAGCATCGTGCTGCACTTAAGACATTTTGAATATAAGGAAACTGTGTTAATACGGGTCATAGGTCTATGCAGTTTTGAGCTCTGTTATTAAATGCAATAGATTAATAATTGGATCGTCCGTGTGGTGCCGGACGCAAAGAATTTCACCACCCTATATCTTCTCATGGGTGTCGTAAAAGGCGACTAAGGGATTCACCAGAGGATGGGCAGCAGCGTCCTCCGAGTATTTAACCAACCAACTGCGATCGCCAACCCGCCTGCCAAGCGTGGCGATTATGGCATATCCCCTCATGCAAAGCACAATTAAAAATCGGCCCCTAGTCCCCGGCGGCCCCGCTAGCCCTGGTTACGGTAGCGGCCTAGGTAACGGCGGGGCAGGGGGTGCTAAGAATCCCCGGCAGAGATCCGGCTACCATAACAAAAAAAGACTGGACCTGGCAGCATACAACACACGTACACTGCGGACCGACGAGAAGCTTGTCGAACTCGAGGAAGAATTGAGCAAGTTACGATGAGATATCATAGGGTTATCTGAAGTCCGAAGAGAGGGGGAGGACACGATAATCCTCAAATCCGGTAACTTGCTCTATTTCCGGGAGGGCGATCAACTTTCCCAGGGCGGTGTCGGGTTTATCGTCCACAAGTCTCTTGTGAACAACATAGTGAAGATCGAGAGTGTTTCGACCAGGGTGGCGTACCTTATACTCAGAATAACCGAAAGGTATTCGTTGAAGGTTATACAGGTATACGCCCCGACCTCGAATCACCCCGACGATGAGGTGGAGACCATGTATGAGGATATCTCGAGAGCCATGCATGGCTCTAAAACTCACTTCACTGTTGTCATGGGAGACTTCAACGCGAAACTGGGCAATCGCTACGATGATGAGCTGCGAGTGGGGCAATTTGGATATGGATATCGGAACCACCGGGGTCATCTACTGGCTGGCTTTATGGAGAAGGAGGGACTCTATATGATGAACTCTTTCTTCAGAAAGCGTGAGCATAGGAAGTGGACCTGGTTGGGCCCTGATGGTCTAACAAAAAATGAGATTGACTTCATTATGTCGACGAAGAAGCAAATATTCAATGATGTCTCTGTGATCAACGCGGTCAAAACCGGAAGCGATCACCGTTTGGTAAGAGGCACATTGAATCTGAACATCAAGCTGGAAAGATCTCGACTGATGAAGTCTACGCTCCGTCCAGCACCGATCCAAATCCAAAACCCCGAGAGCTTTCAGCTCGAACTTCAGAATCGTTTCGAATGCCTAGGGAGCTCAGTGGACGATTACAGCGATGGGTTTGTGGAAGCTGTCCATACGGTCGGGTCTAGGATCTTTAGGACCCGTCGTACAAATAGAAACAAAAAGCTCTCTGACCACACTCTTGAGCTTATGGCGGAAAGACGCGAGATGATTCTGCAGTCCTCAGATGATGCGACTAAGTACCGGCAGCTCAATAGACAGATCTCAAAGTCCTTGAAAAGTGACCTACGCCAATTTAATACGGAACGTATTAAAGACGCGATAGAGAAGAACAAGGGCTCCAAAGTCTTCGCAAGAGACCTGTCTATTGGGCAGAGCCAGCTTGCAAAACTGAGGACCGACGATGGCAGAGTCGTATCCTCCAAGCCAGAGCTATTGAAGGAGGTCGAGAAGTTCTATGGACAGTTATACACGTCCACCCGGACACCCGCTGTAAATCGGGCTCACGACCCAAGAGCTCGATTGACCCGACACTATACCGAAGATATCCCGGACGTCAGCCTGTACGAGATTAGGATGGCTCTGAAGCAGCTCAAAAACAACAAGGCACCGGGTGATGACGGAATTACGGCCGAACTCCTGAAGGCGGGTGGAAAATCGATCCTTAAGGCCCTTCAGAAGCTGTTTGATTCCGTCATTCTCGAGGGAAGAACGCCACAGGCATGGAGCAGAGGTGTGGTGGTACTCTTCTTCAAAAAGGGCGATAATGCTCTACTGAAGAATTATAGGCCCATCTCACTTCTGAGCCATGTCTACAAGCTGTTTTCGAGAGTCATTACGAACCGTCTTTCGCGCAGGTTTGACGACTTCCAGCCTCCCGAACAAGCCGGTTTCCGAAAAGGCTTTAGCACCGTAGACCACATACATACGCTGCGGCAGGTTATACAGAAGACCGAAGAGTATAACTTGCCTCTTTGTTTAGCGTTTGTGGACTACGAGAAAGCCTTCGATTCGATCGAGACTTGGGCGGTACTACAGTCTCTTCAACGGTGCCAGATTGACTATCGGTACATCGAAGTGTTAAAGTCTTTGTATGAAAACGCCACTATGTCAGTCCGATTACAGGACCAAGCCTCGAAACCTATCCTTCTGCAGCGAGGTGTGAGACAGGGAGATGTGATCTCTCCGAAACTGTTCACTGCTGCATTGGAGGATGTCTTCAAGGTTCTGGACTGGAAGGGGCTAGGCATTAACATAAACGGCGAGTACATCACTCACCTTCGGTTTGCCGACGACATAGTAGTCATGGCTGAGACCATGGAGGACCTAGGTACAATGCTCGATGACCTCAGTAGAGCTTCTGATAGAGTGGGTCTTAAAATGAATATGGACAAGACAAAGGTTATGTCGAATTCCCATATAGTACCCATTCCCGTAAACATCGGAGAATCTACACTCGAAGTTGTTGACGATTATGTATACCTAGGACAAACTGTCCAGCTAGGTAAGTCCAACTTCGAGAAAGAGGTCAATCGTCGAATACGACTCGGTTGGGAAGCGTTCGGGAAGCTACGCAATATCTTCTCGTCCAAAATACCGCAGTGTCTCAAGACGAAAGTCTTTGACCAGTGTGTGTTGCCAGTAATTACTTACGGTACTGAAACGTGGTCGCTCACAATGGGCCTGATAAGAAGGCTCAAAGTCACTCAAAGGGCAATGGAGAGGGCTATGCTCGGAGTGTCCCTGCGTGATCGAATCAGAAATGAGGAGATTCGCAGGAGAACGAAAGTAACCGACATAGCCCGAAGAATTGCCAAACTTAAGTGGCAGTGGGCGGGGCACATTGCTCGCAGAACGGATGGCCGATGGGGCAGTAAAGTTCTGGAGTGGCGACCGCGTACTGGAAGGCGCAGCGTGGGTAGGCCCCCCACAAGGTGGACCGACGACCTGGTGAAGGTCGCGGGAATCCGCTGGATGCGGAAGGCACAGGACCGGTCGTTGTGGCGATGTTTGGGGGAGGCCTATGTCCAGCAGTGGACGTCTTTCGGCTGAAATGATGAAATGAATAATTGAATAAAAAGTTACGTTTTTGTTAAAGCTAGAATTATGTTTTGAATTTCGAATTAACTGTCGCTCCGCATAGTTTACCTATAAAAAAGACGTAAGCAATATTTTTTTTTTCAAAAACCTATACTAACTCTTTCAATTCCAGAAGAATATTAATCAAATTAAATGAAATTAAAAAACGAACTGTCACTGCCCAATAAAATTGATAACAAGTTTGTTGCCAAGGAAATATCTTTAAGCGAAATTCGACCTTATTGTATTAGAATGTTTGTAGAATATTAAGCTCATGGTGGGTCATGATTCAGTTTGGTCGAGTGTACATTATACAATGGTGTCGATTCACTTGTTCACGAACTAATTTTTTTTTAACTATCGCTGTCTTTTACTAATAGTAGATACAAGAAAGGGATGGCAACAATTTTGGAACTATCAAATTAGTCGGAATTTAAATATACATACAATTTTAGTCGTGATCTCGGAACGTGTCCACTAAAACAAAGAAATGTAACACGTAAACTAATTTGACAGTTCTAAAATTGTTGCCATCTCTTTCTTGTATCTACTATTAGTAAAAGAGAGCGATAGTTTAAAATAAGTTTAGTTCGTGAACAAGAGAATCGACACCAGTATCTGCAAGATTTTCTTTGTTATAGAGCTCGAATCCAATCAATAAGAATGCAGAAAGCAGATAAGCAGTTGAACCATTTGTGATGTACACACGGCTAAACATCAAGCTATACATTTCCAGTATAAGCTGACCTCGCATTGTATAGGCTTTCCGTAGAATGCGAGATCATCTTATACTGGAATTGTACAGCTTGATGTGTAGCCGTGCGTACAACATACAATATTGCAGTCAAATAAATTTGTGGTTTCCATTAAGAACTGAATAGCTTCTGATTTCAGTGAGTTGTGCTGAAAATTATGTCATGTCCCCCACCGCTACATCATATTTTGTACAGCTGAGTATTCATTAAGGACTAAAAGCTTGGTTACATATTGTCGTTGCACACAAAAGGCGAACACAATAGAATCAGAAATACTCGGTACTATAGGTAGATACCTACTATTAGCTTACTACTGTTCCGTGTGGTGCCGAACGTAAAGAATTGCACTAATATATAAAAAAAATGTACCTACATGGTAAACAACCCGTATAAGTATCAATATTATACATATTGTTCTAGAAGTTGATGTTAAGTTATTGTGTAATATATTATTAGAACCTAACTGTGTTCAGCAACTTTTGTTGCTGACTGTACTTTTTAAGGCCTCTCGCATATTAAACCCAACCCACGCGTAGCCCATGACTATTCCACGCGTGGACAGTTTTATAAAACGTGCAACTTCATGCGTATTGATTATTGACTCTACATCACTCAGTGCCGCGTGGCAAACGTTTAGGAACACAAGAATATTTACCATAGGTACCTGAGCTATTTGTGGGCTGGGTTGGGTTGGGTTAAATATGCGACGTACCTAATTTTATAGATAGCCACTGACGTGTCATTGGGTAAAATTTAGTTAATTAGCTTCTGCAATACGTGGATAGCAACAGCGTGCGTACCGTTGGCCTGTAGTTTCCAGATGAAGTCCAGTCGGTACGTGCTCTCGGTCTGCTGGGAGTGCAGCATCAGGGCGACCGTGGCGCCCAGGGCGATCACGATGTTGGTCCACTGCTGGTTCCAGTCGAGGCCGCAGCGGTGTCTGACGAATCAAACCAGAATTGTTTAGTATAAGCCATTCATACAGTGTTTTTAAAATGAAATAGTCTGGGTGGCAATTAGTTTAATAAAATAAAATAGGTAATTTTTTTCAAGTTAAACGGTTAAAAATAAAAGTTAAATAATAATGATCATTGATCAGACTCAAGAATAAAATCGTGGGGCACGTGAAATTTCTATCAACAGTCAACCACTCATATAATTATAATTATAAATGCTATTTACTTATTTACTCAGGTTATGCTACGCGACACGATTTTATTGTTGAGTCTGATCAATGCCGTAGTTTGATGAGGAGAGTGGTGTGATGATTTTTTAGCTTTTAGTACATTATCTACATAATTATAAGAATAAGAATAATCTTTATTTTCTAAATAGTTTTCAGGTTTACAATTCGCATAAAGCTAGTTTTACAATTATTATTATTATTTTCTTTATTTTCAATAAAACCGTTTAATTTGACTGGGTTGTGAAAAAATATGTAATGGGCCATTTTGATGGCGGCGGCCATCTTAGATTTACAATGATACTGAATATATTCAATTGTATTGTCATCAGAACTAAAGGTGTGTACCAAATATCAGATCAATCTGTCAACAGGGATGGGGTAAAATTTCAATTACTAGATTTTAACATAACGTTTAAAAACGGGTGGCGTCGGGGGACGCCGATAGAAGCGAAGCCTCTATCTACGCATTTCATTTTGCAAGCGTGGATAGAGCCCTGGAGTCAGCAAACTTACTCTGCTTTCGCGAAGGTGATCAACTCTCCCAAGGTGGTGTTGGTCGACACACTCTGATGATATAGCCGAAGCAATGTACGAAGACATAGCTAAGGCTATGAATGGTACCGCTAAGGCTCACTACAACGTTGTTATGGGGGACTTCAACGCTAAAGTGGGAGTACAAGAACGCGGCGAATCGAGAATCGAACTTTACGATTTGGGGCGAGAAACCACAGGGGCCAAATGCTGGTTAACTACTTGGAGTCCCAGTGGCTCTTCTTAATGAAGTCCTTCTTTAAGAAAGCCCCAAAGAAGATGGACCTGTAAAAACTCTGACAAGGTGACAAGGAACGAGATAGACTTTATCATGACGGATAAGAAGCACATATTTAGAGATGTCTCTGTGATCAATAGGTTCAACACCGGAAGCGATCATCGACTTATCCGAGGCACTCAAAATATCAATGTTAGAGCTGAAAGAACGCGCTTAATTAAATCTAGTCTCCGCCCTTCGGAGCCCAAACCAGTTTGGGCTCCAAAAGGTTCCAAGCGGAACTTAAAAATCGATTTGACTCGCTGGAAACCACTGGCAATATTTAGGAGAAATCAACACCATGGTCAAAATGTTGCAGGAACTGTCTCGCAAATTCTTTCCGCTACAGCGTGGAAGCAAGTTGCCCAAGCTTTCGGCTGAGACTCTCGGTCTGATGAGGAAGAGACGAGAGATGTCATCCGCACATTCGTCTTCATCAGATACATCCTACATGGGACGGATAGGACCTACGTCCTTAGGGACTGGATGCGGAAAGCAGAGGACCCAGTGTTGTGGCGCAACTTGGGAGAGGCCTATGTCCAGCAGTGGACTGCGATAGGCTGAGTTGATGATTGGATAGAATGCACGCAACTTAACAGTCACGTTTTCAATCGGTTTACTCCACAGAGCAGATAATAATTTCACTTTTCTATAGTTTACTCTCGAGCACGCAATGACGCTTTAGAAGCTTCGCTCAAAATGAAACAAAAAAATTATAGTATTATGATTTCTATTTTGATATTGTGTAGGTATATCTAGACTATGTTTATTATTTTTATACTATATTTATTTTACGTTATATATTAGGTTATGTATGAGTATATATATATATGTAGGTATATTTATTAGTACCTATTACTTGACACACTGTGTCTACATCTCTTTGCTTCAAATTTTCCTCTCGCAGGTCTGCTGGAAGAAATTTCTTATAGAAATAAGCAGTGCCTTTGTACTATTGATTTCTATGTACTTTATTATTATTTCTCTGTGTGTGCATAAATTTAATAAATAAATAAAATAAATAAATAAATATAGAAACCCGTCGAATGCATAACCTCCTCCTTTTTTGAAGTCGATTAAAAATGAAATGGAATAACAAGTGCGCACTCACTGGTAGTCATAGAAGTGCTCTTGGGTGAACAGGTGCTCCTGCGTGGTGACGGCCACGTAGGCGACGCAGGTGACGCCCAGCAGCGCCAGCTTCACCATCGTGATCAGGATCTGGTGCACCGCGCACATGAACATCGCCATCAGGGTCAGTTGCAGGTAGTGCTGGAGATTACACACATACATGTATTATAATTAATCGTCTTGAAAATATTTTTACTATGAGAAAACGATGAAGGCAGCTTCAGAGTAGAAAGGCATAAAGAATGGGCGCCGGAGGTACACTACACAGTACTTTCTCCTCGCCTTTTCCTTAATAACCACAGGGGTTATTAAAACACGAGTATGAGTGTTTTGTGTGCAACAGTTTCATGAACGAATTTTTAAATTCATTACAGGTGCATGTGCGTAAAGTCTGTCATTATGACATTACTTTTGAGCATCGTAAGTTTTACAAAGTCTTTGCCTTTGAGTTCATAACCCGAATTTTACGATGTGAGTGTAAATAAAATGTATTACCTCATTCATGTCATACGGGCAGTAGTGGAAGTCGCCCTGGCGCGCCACGGTGGTGACGTTGCCGCTGGCGTGGCGGGTCACGTCGAACAATCCCTGCACCTGTCACATAGTACCAACGGCTCAGTGACGCTACCAATACATAGCTGCTTTTCTACCATGATCACGTCTCTCACACATCGGTACTTCTTCTTCTTCGTGTCGACATGAGCTACATAATAATAATAGCTCATGTCGTGGGGAAAAGATTAGCCAGTCAGCAGGTTGATAGCGGGGCTGACTGTCCAGAGTGCGCCGGACGATCAATTAAATATCGTCACTCGTGGAGGCTCTTTTAATGCACCACATCGGTACTGAGATAAACAGTCGCAGTAAAATTACCTTCTAATTCATCATCATCATTTCAGCCGAGAAACGTCCACTGCTGGACATAGGCCTCCCCCAAAAAGGAGGGGGGATATGCCATAATCGCCACGCTTGGCGGGGCGGGTTGGCGATCGCAGTTGGTTGGTTAAATTCTCAGAGAACGCTGCTGCCCATTCTCTGGTGAATCCCTTAGTCGCCTTTTACGACACCCATGAGAAGAAATAGGTTGGTGCAATTCTTTACGTCCGGCACCACACGGAACCTTATAATTACCAGATATAATTATTATGACAATGTTGGGATTAAGAGTTTACTAACCATGATGATCTGTATCTGGATGATGAAGACCGTCACGACGATGAACGACATCATCTGCGACAGCGTGCGGTTGTTGTGCAGGCGCTGCGAGATGCGGCGCAGGCGCACGCTGGCATGCTACACATTTAAAAATTAATAAATATAAATAAAATATATAAATATTTTTGGGACATTTTTTTACACAGCACCATCTAGTCCAAAACTATAGTTTGGTTTGTAGCTCTGCTTATAAGCAGAGCTTGTACTATCGGCCAAAATTAATATCCAATCTATCCACGATTTACCCTACTGGAGATAGAAATTTGACATATTTTGTATGGAGCTTGTGTCAAATTCCTATCTCTAGTAGGGCAAATCGTGGATAGATTTGATATTAATTTTGGCCGTATGGGTACTAGACAATGGATATAATACAAATATACTTTTTTTTTGTAAACACCCACACCAACACAACCACTTATGTTCATCACACAAATATTTGTGTCCTGTGGGAATCGAACCCACGACCTCTTGATCAGTAGTCCGACGCTCGCTCGAACCACTGGATTTGTAATATAAACACAATACACAATTTGTACTATTCCTCTATGTTCCATTCGTTTTTGCCAGCCTGTATCAAAGAGTAAAGTAATCCCTGTATATGTATACTAACATAACATAACATCACGCCTGTATTTCCCCGAAGGGGTCGGCAGAGGTGTAATAGTACACCCACATTTCGCCAGTTATGTTATAGTCCCATGTAATAGGGGGCGAGCCTATTGCCACTGACCGGGCACGAATCCAGACTCCGGACTGCTACTGAGAATTTCCTAATGAAAAAAACCCAATAACACTTTGCCCGACCCGGGAATCGAACCCAGGACCTCACGCTCAGCAGTCAGTATATGTATAGTATCTCTATGATTTCTTGGGACAAGCACTCCACACATTTAAACAATTGTAACTGATTGTAACTGTATGCATCTACAATGGCGACGATTGGCGTGATCTCTGTTGGTATGTCCAGGCAAATGATTGAAAAGTCACTGAAACCATAAAGATATTATTCAGAAGATAAATCAGGTGGAATAGGAAGATGTGATTGTTTGAGTATTTAATATAATAAATAAAAAGAGTGGACGATTGCATGTAATGTTGTTTACTACAATAATATCATTAATTTGTAATGACGCTTCTACTGGACGTTAGTAAACAAAACTGGATACAACTGTTGTGAACTTAAAGAGATTTATTTATTTATCACAACATACATTTATCATTACCGGCTATCCCAATGCGATAGAGAAGGCACAAACAATTAATTTACACAGAACAATCAAATCCTAACATTATACACAAACTATAGACTACACAAAGTATGAAAAGTTTACATGTAACAGATAATATCAACCCACCTTGAAGTCCAGGCAGACGATCAGGTATGTGAAGGTCGTGATGATGAGGCCAGCCACGGAGATGGTGGCGATGCCCAGTGGCGACCTGTGTTAGCATAATATCATTAGCTCACAAAGCTAGTCACTAACCAAGATGCTGTCATAACTGCACACCTGTGCTGTGGAAAGCGTTCAACTATCATAATTTCAGCCTTCTCCCGTCAACTTTCGGTTTAAAGAACTTTATTTCTCACTTAAGACAATCGTCACTTACAATCAATCAATCAATCAAAATGTTTATTTGTGTACACAGGTAATTTTGGTGTTAGGTACATTATAGGTAGTCTCTCTGTGTGCTGCCACAGGTGGCATACAAATATTAGTACTTAATTAATTAAACATATACAACATACATGAGAACAATAAATAAAAGTACTAATTATTAACTCGATGCGGGTAGAATTAAATACATATGTGGGTAGTTTTGTTGGCTGTCAACAGAACTGGTAAGAAGCGAGTCACTTTTGATTATGTTCAAAAGTGACTCGCTTCTTACCAGTACCAGCCTCTCTTTAATATACCTACTAATAATTAATTCATTTATTTCGGATACTTAATAAATAAATAAATTACATCATCTCAGCCGAAAGACGTCAACTACTGGACATAGGCCTCCCCCAATGAAGGGGAGGGGATATGCCATAATCGCCACGCTTGGCAGGCGGGTTGACGAGCGCAGTTGGTTGGTTAAATACTCAGAGAACGCTGCTGCCCATCCTCTGGTGAATCCCTTAGTCGCCTTTTACGACACCCATGAGAAGAGATAAGGGTGGTGCTATTCTTTAAGTCCGGCACCACACGGACTATATAAACGGAATAAATTACATAGGTATCACAAAATATATAAAAGTATGTCACACAAGAAATATCATCATCATCATCATTTCAGCCGAAAGACGTCCACTGCTGGACATAGGCCTCCCCCAAGCATCGCCACAACGACCGGTCCTGTGCCTTCCGCATCCAGCGGATTCCCAAGAAATATAAATTATTTTAATTTACTTTAGCCTTCTTTTAAACTATTACCATTTTGACTATTCCATTTGTTTTGTCTGTAATTATAGCTTTGTTGTTGTACTAAGTATGGCCCGACATGTTTCATTTTACAAGTTACAGTAAAGTGACGCGTTTGACCAATTTTAAAACAATGTGTGTGATCATCTGGAAGGAGTCGGTTCAGTGGTTCAGAACAGAGCACTCTGCAAACGAACCTGTCGTCTTTACACATCGCAATATTTACAACTCCAAAGCTTACTTTCAAGTACCTAAAAATACATAAAAAATAAGCTTTTACATGTGGCTACCTGATTACACCACGCTGAAGAATTTAAGCTTATGCGATTGAGGCGTAACCTTAATCTAAAATAAATTGTGCGCTTCCCCGAAAATGTTACCTATTCATGAATAATGAGGGATTTTCTTTGGGCCCGAAATTCGTATCGGTATCTGGTAAATACAAGGGGTAAATAATGATCGGTACTGTGTACTTACAGTTTGTATGCGACTGTCTGGACGACGACGCCGGTGAGGTAGACCGCCAGCGTGCAGATGAAATACACCTTCAACATGCGGTCGCGCTCGGCTGTGTACTGCGAACAAGCAGAAGATGACATAAATACGAGTGCGAGCACGCATGCCTCCGCATCTCGTTACAGGCGACACGTAGCTCTGAGCCCCTAATGAGGACTTGTCTAGCGGCTGCGAAAATCTTCACAAGGAAATAAATATCATATGACTTTTAGTATTTTTTACAAGCTTAGCAGCTCCGGGAAATGAGTGTTCATTATCTATGGGTAACGTTCTATAACGTTACAGAAAATCAAAGCACTGTTTAAATATTAATCTAGCTTATTTCTCGAGACGTTTCAGGTAGAGGTGACATAAACGGCGGACATTTCTCAGCTTTAATAGATAGATAGATAGAATATACTTTATTGTACACCATGAAAATAGTAGTAAACAGGAACAACGTATAAATTATGGGTACATGGGCGGTCTTATCGCTAAAAGCGATATCTTCCAGACAACCTTTGGATGGACAAAGAAGACGTAAGATCTAGATAATGGGGGCAGTCCGTGGCGTACTACTAAACTAAAATAAATAAATAGCACAAAATAATAATAAAAAAATAAAATATAATAAATAAATAATAATCATTAATATCTTGTGAACTGGAGCGAATAGTCTGCAGAAACCATAACTAAGTACAAATGCTGTGGTATTCGAGTGCGTCTCCCGCACGAGTCCCGCCGGCTCCTGGGGATTTCCTTCTAATTCATTTCTATTTCCATGATCCCGAAAGTGCACCTTAAATATAAATGTCTTCGTTTTTTAAGCTTTAACGTTTCCCGCGGCTTTACAAAATCGTAACGTGACAAAAAAGGACAAACAATTCTTTAATCAAAGAACAACGTGTAATAGAAAGGTGTAGTCATATTAATTATATTGGTAGATCGCATTCAGGAAATGATATCGAACAACTTTTAATACGGGGTCAACCTTGTAATCGCGAAAAATTCATCAGCCCTTCCATAAATTTCGGTCGAGTAGGTATATCACATTTCTTCCCACGATTTTAGTGTTGTTGCTATATTAAAAGTTGTTTTATGCTATGCCCTGAATGTCTCAAATATGACTAAGATCCGTTGTCTTTAAAACGTGGTTTGACAATGAGGGGCTATACTTGCTGTAGGTAAGTTTTGTTATTTATTTTATGAGGTGGCAACGCTGTGACTTTTATAAAATATTCTATATTTTGCAACGAGGAATAAATTGCAATCTCGTATCGCGCTGTGTAAACGTTTCAGGTGTATAATGTTCCGCGCCGGCCGCATCTGCGCCACCGGCGAGCTGGCGTCAGAAGCTCTATAACTAAGTTAACAGCATAGACTACAGGATCTCAAACCGTGAGTAAAATTAAATAAAAAGGTCACAGTATAAAGCGAAAACAATGAGGCGGCAGCGGTTAAAACGTTCCGTTTTACTTTGACTGCAACCAATTTATTCATGTACTAGCGACCCGCTCCGACTTCGCACGGGTAACAATTAGCCTTTATACTTCTAAGATAATCCTTCTTTCTGTTGGTTAAAATCGTATGAAAATCCGTACAGTAGTTTCTGGGATTAGGCCGAGCAAACACGAACTCAGTGCGGCGGCGGCGGGGGACTTTAATTTATAATATGTAGTGATACTTATGATATGAATGGTTTTTCTGTGGTTCTTGTTTAGAGTTGGTTGCCTGTATAAGCTGCGACAGCATGTAAATAACATCACACGTTCAGACTCGATGCTGCCTGAGGAAATTCACGCGAGATTGAAGCTCACAAATTGAATTGATTTCAACAGTGCTTAGCTTTTAAACCATTTCTATAAAACAGGCCGGTGAAACATTTAGCAGGCATTTTCAGGGACAGTTAGGAAGTTATCAGATGCAACAGGAGTCTGCCTTTCTCAATCTCTTTTTGAAAGTAGCTGGTTTAGTTCCCACTTTCAGTTTTCTTCAAAGTCGAGATCACGGCTCCTTTAACTACATTTTGATTTGAACCTCCAGTCCTGCGTATCTCAAAAACTCACTGTGTATAATGACTCCCAAAGATTAACTTGAAGCAAAGCTGTTGAAGTAACGTAGTTTCCTTGCGAAGGCTATTGACTTGCAATTGTAGTGAAACACTCCGCCTGTAGGGTGTCGGGTCAGGAGGGCAAGTCTAATTGCGTCTGATCCCTTTCTCTGGCACCGGAGATAATCGCCGCCGACTGATTAAACACCTACAAAAAAGTACCTAACGACCTCACACTGTTTGTTTTTGGTCCGTTGAAGAAGTTTTTTTCGTGAGAAATTGCGTGCGTGATGCGAATATAATATTGAGCTATAATACCTTTTTTTGCCTGCTCAGCACTTCTTCTGGGGTTACGAGATCGACGGGGGCAGGGAAGGAAACAGACTCTCCGCTGCCTGCCCAGTGACAAGGTGAGTGTACGCCAGGTCCGTCCCTGCTCCTCATCAGAGGGACACGTGGAGCAACTCCCCACTGACCCAGATCGGGCCCCTCCCGTGCTAGAAATGTTCACCATGGGAAATATGGTCCCCCGGTCCAAAGAGCGTATCGAGGACCAGCAGCTGTCAGGCACACAAGAAGGTTTTCTGGCCCACCAATCCTAAGAAAACAATCCGTGAAGTCAAGTGTCAACGTTTTTACAATTCAGATGCAAATAAGTGTAGGCGACGCGCGACGGTGAGCGATAAGTAATTCAGGGTAGCGTTCCGGTGGCTACAGGCCAAATAATGGATTTGTTAAACAAAGGCATCCGACGTCACTTCCCCGCGAAAATAAAATGGTTTAATTAGCTGTCGCCTTTTCGGCCGAGCTCCGTACTCGACGGCGGCCGCCGTGAAAAACCAATTTACTTTGGACTTACTTAAATTGAGTTTTCTGAGAACAAATCTGTATGACTGGTTCACGCCGCTAGTATGGACCTGTCTCTCCATGCTTACAGCTCCGGCTAGGAAAGATGTTTCACTTCGTATTTTACTGCTTTGTCTCAATTTGTAGTTTTATAATTATTTCCCTTGTAGTTTTTTATTCCTAATAGGCTTACATTTGACCGCCACCTTGGTGCGCTGGACGATGTTACACGCTTGCCTTAGCAAAATACTATTCACTGGAGCCGTGAAGACCACCGGATTATACATATCGGGAAACACAGACGCTGGTAAGGAATTCCACTCCATAGCTGTACGCATGATAAAGCTATTAGCAAATCGCTTCGTGTGGGTGGAATGTCTACCATTACTAAGTATACAGCTTCAATGCAATTTATTTGTAGGATTTCTTTGACTGTATTATATTATTGACAACTCCGATTTAATTGTTTTTGTATGTTTTGCAAAACTTTATCTGATAACAACCTACTTCCTACTTTCTATCCTAGTTCCTACTAATATTATAAACGTGAAAGTTGGTGAGGATGTATGGATGTTTGTTACTCACCCAAATACTACTGTATGGATTTTAATGTTTGGCGTACAGATAAAACA
Source organism: Asteroscopus sphinx (assembly GCA_949699075.1). Lineage (NCBI taxonomy): Eukaryota > Metazoa > Arthropoda > Insecta > Lepidoptera > Noctuidae > Asteroscopus > Asteroscopus sphinx. Next base: position 35,066,363 of record OX453002.1, on the reverse strand, counting down.
TAACCCGGATCACTTTTTATACCGGGAAGATGAACAGTTCCCGAGCGATGCGTGATAAACGACATTCACGTGAAAAAGTCGCGGGCATAGGCTAGTAACGCTTAAATATGACAATTAATGCTACTTTAAAATATTATGTAGGAATAATAGCGAACGAGGTCTGCAATATAAACATTCTGTTCAAATCTGTGTGGCTTCGTTGCGTGCCACGTGCTGGGATTGTGTGGTGACTCTCAGTCTCAATAGTTACGTCCTGCGAGAATGAACCGTGAATAGCGCTGAGATAAAGCGGGTGTAGTCATAGTGCGGTGAGCGACCGCCAGGGGGCGCAGAATCGCAGTACAACCAGACATTGTATTTGATAACTGCTGGGTGTAGACTGTAGATGCAACTAAATGTTTTTTAAAGATGGAAAAGAAGAGAAGAATTGAGAACCGGGCCCACTTGCTTGGTATATGAAGAGTTAAATAAGAACGGAATCAGGAAAAACTGAAAATATCCTCATAACGACAAAAACTCTCCTGGGCACGGTCTTCTCTTCAGAATGAGGAAATACATCCAATAGTAGCACAATCCATCCATAAGAGTAATTACAGTATCTACAGCATATATATAATATCTCTCGTAAGTCGTCAGTCTGAAACCCCGAATGATCGACCGCTTGTTCAAGGTCCCGATTGAAAAATAAAATGTTTAAGGCGGGGAATCCGGCGGGTGCTACAACATGATGTGCGCTTTACAACATGGAGATATTGGACATACGTTATATTAAGGTTAGTACATTTTTATAATGTTAATAATAATGTCATCATCATCAGCAGCATCATGCAGTTAGAAACAGCAAAATAAGGCATTTTTGTGGGTTTTTGTTACAGTATTTATAGAAACAAGTCATAAGGCGTGCAGAGAAAGGCTTTGAAATATTCTGCAATATGGTGCATGGTGCTGCCACGCGCGCCCTGCCCACATGGTCATTCTATCTATTTCTGTGGTCTCTACCCTAATATCGAAGCACACACACACAAAAGCGTTGGGAATTAGAATATTGCTTGCAAATAATATCTATTCATGGGAAGCTCAGATTGAATCCATCTCGTATTAATATAAATAAATATTGTAATCTTACATGTTTTTTTTATTTTAAATTGAGGTTCTGAAAGTTGTGTGTGGTTGGAATATTGGACCAAGGTTAACACCTAAAGCCTTCATTACTAGTTAAGTTGAAACAGTAAGTCGTTACAAGGTCTAGGCTGTGAACAAACGTATGAAGAGAACGATTACACAACACCCTTGTGACCCTTGGGTGTTGTGTTTTATAGATGTTATCCGAGGGAATAATAGCGACATTACATGAGCCCAGGATATAAAACTAAGCTTTGTCATCGCGACTGTAATATGAGCCATCGACGCAGGGCAGAATGACGAACAAAGTGTATTCTTTAAATTCTTTTTCAGCGTGCCTGTGAGAAGAGACAAACTGCGCATTCTTTTTTGCATCCATACAAACGTCACAGATCGTTACGTGCTTCAATTTGTTTCCGGGGGCCTCACGGCTCCGCCGCCGGCTCAACGCCGGAGAGGTTTATCCGGCATCGGACGAATTCATCCGGTGTTCCGGTCTTTATAATTGGTACTGGCTGCTGTGTCCTTACCTACCAATATTGTCGTTATATTTTGTACGACTTTGTCCTGCTCTGAAAACAGTTTTTAGTAGTAACAACTAGAGCTTTTGTCACCTTTACGTATTAAAATTGTTGGCTGCAACCAAATGTTTGTTGCTCCAGTGCTTTAATGTTCACGCAAACGTTGATATCAGGGAATTCGGAACAAAATCATGTAAGAAATATATGTATTCAATTATATTATAATTCCGTTATCAAAAAAGCCATCACGCTCCATAGTTACAGGCTTTGCTGAATGGGGCGAGATTTAATAGTTTTTGTAGCAAAACATAAATGTATGGCGCTTTAATCGCTTTAATTTTTTACACCAACACTTAATTACACACTTAAACCATTTAAACCATTTATTTTGCCACACATACACAAAATATACATAGGTAACAGGACAAATTAATGAGAACACAACATGCATACAACATAATATGTGTGGCAAGGGATGCAGCTCAGTATTTGCTGTGCATGTAGGTATGCACGGCACTGATTTTCAGCTGGTCCCTCCCATCTGTATAGTAGGTACGTACCTTCTGCTCTAGCTTGCTGTCGCGGAAGGTCAGGGTGATGGGGCGGCAGTGCTCCGCTCGCAGGCGGTCAATGGAGCGAGCGTCGATCGCCTTCATCAGGTACTCATTGACCTCATCCTCCGGCTTCTTGTTCTCATTGCCGGAATCCACTCCAATCCTGTCGGTAACAACACTGTTATTGAAGCAAGAAGTCACTTAATGAACTTTCGAGTCTCTTTGCCACTTTAAAACTATGTTGAAGATAATTTAAAACTGACGAAAATTCATGCGGTCACTTTATAAGCGAAAAAACAATACGATAGTATTGGTGTAGTAATGGATTAGTGTCCGCCAGCCTGCAAAAGGCCAGCATCGTGGACGAGGCTTAAATCCTTTTCATTCTTAGAAGAGGCCCGTGCCTGTCAGTCGGATTGAAAAGAGCTGGTTGCGCTGTGTGTTTAGACCTGTTTAACAGTAGGTCTTTGCGTTTCTGTGTAATTTGTAAACTGATTCCCTATATACAGGTATGCCTACATTGGGAATCCTGTGATTCAACTGCAACTTTTTGCTACGATTGATGTAAACAAGTTTGTTGGTTCATAGGTTTAACTACTTCTTTTTATAAACAAACTTACAGTCCACATTTATCGAATTAGAAAATACGTCATGCCACGACACCGCTCACCTTATAAAATCATATGTTAATATTTTGTTACTTTAGTCGCAATATAAACTCATTGGAAGCCAGACGCTTGTTTAATTACTCCATACACCTTAAAGCATACTACATAATGGTCAATATCGAGCCGGATCGTTCGCGCAGTGAATAAACAACCCGTCCCGCGAGAACAATAGGACCTGCATTCCATCAGCGATAAGGAATCGTCGAGCGACGTCGAGTGAATATTCTTGCAAAACAAACTCATTAGTGATTTTTTACAAGTTATAACGTTGACGAATACATCTGTTTATGCATCAAATCGGTTATATTATTGAAGATTAACGTGTATTACATCGAAATATGGCTACTTCACCCGAACAAATACTTAGTATATTGGAAGATACAGCGGAGTTATTGAAGAAAACACAATCTAATCTAAGAAAATGTCCAAAACAACGATTGACTAAAGGTTATGTACAGTCTAGAATTCAGTGCCTTGAAGAATACTGGAAAACATTCAGAAGTGCTCATCAAGAACTCGCAAAGATAACACCGAGAGATAAACGCATTACATTACAGTATTTTGTTAATGAAGAGTATTTTATTCACGAAGATCTTTACTTGTGTTTATTGGGCGAATTACAAGATATTTTGACAAAATTAACTACGAAACAACAAGTAAATAATATGGAAGATGTTTTAGAAGAAAGTCAACAGACTCCAGTGAAACTGCCACGAATAACAATACCTACATTTTCCGGTATTTATGAAGATTGGCCTACATTCAAAGACTTGTATGTATCACTAGTTCATGACAACAAATCACTAAGCAAGGTTCAGAAATTGCATTATTTGAAGACTAGCATTACCGGCGAAGCGGCAGCCTTACTCAAACATATACAAGTAACCGAAGATAATTATTTACAAGCATGGGATACACTGAAAAATCGTTACGGTAACAAACGACTAATAGTTAACTCACTGTTGAAGAGATTGTTTACACAACGAAAGTCCAGCACTCAATCTGCCAGTCAACTTAAATCTGTATTGGACACAACTACAGAAATTATCAATAACCTTCAAAATTTGAAAGTTAGCACAGATTCTTGGGATCCTATAATAATATTTCTGGTCGTGCAGAAGTTGGACCCGGAATCACACAAGGACTGGGAGGAGTACGCCTACAAGGGAAATTCAGAAGAATTACCTTCATGGGAAGACTTGAAGACATTTCTAGAAGGCAAATTTCGTACGTTAGAATTAGTGGCACCCTCTTCAACGTCGTCTACGCGAGAAAAAACTACTAAAGAACGTGCATTTCATGTTTCAACAACTGAATACACTTGTACTATGTGTAAAGAGAATCACCGAATGAGTCACTGCAAGGCATTTGCAAAAATGCAACCTTCAGAACGAAGTGAGTATGTAAAGAACAACAAGCTCTGTTTCAACTGCCTGGCATCAGGACACACGGTTTTCAAATGCCGTGTCCCAATGTCCTGTCGCGTGTGTAACCGACGTCATCATACTCTGATACATCAATCAAAGAATACGGATACCTCGGCATCATCAGGAACTATACAACCGACGGTATCAAATCAAGCAGATGTAGAAGAAAAGGTGCAAGTTAATACAATGATTGCGTCATACTACAATGCCAGAGAAAACATGGGTCTTTTAGCGACCGCAATGGTGACAGTGCAGAGTGAACAAGGACACACCATTGCGCTCAAAGCACTGATAGACCCAGGATCACAAGCATGTTTTATAAGCGAGAAGGCGACTCAATGTTTAAAGCTAAACAGACGGTCTACTAACAGGATCGTCACTGGAATGGAATCCATGAAAGTAGTTGTCAAGCAAGAAGTACAAGCAAAAGTTCTATCACAAAGGGAATCAAATTTTAGTCTTTTTATACAAGCCTATGTGATGTCCAAACACTTGACAATACAGATACCCGAAAATACAAGATCAACCAATAAGTGGGCACACTTGAAGAATCTTGAATTAGCAGATCCAGAATACTGCTTATCAGGAAACATTGATCTACTTTTAGATGTCAAGGGTTATGCAAATATACTGCAAGAAGGATTAATCAAGGGTCCACCAGGGTCACCAATAGCGCAGAGAACCAACCTTGGCTGGATCATATTTGGAGAGATAAGTATCAAGACTAATACGAAGGAAAAATGCTTCTTAACGAATTATGATCAAGTTGATGAGAAAGAATTATTGAAGACAATGTGGGAAATAGATACTGATGCAAAAAGGAAATTTACTAGAGAAGAACAACAATGCGAAGAAATTTATGAAAAGACATACACGAGAAACAACGAAGGAAGATACATAGTAAAGTTACCCTTTAAAACAGACAAACCAAAATCACCGGAAGGAAGAACAAGAGATATAGCATTAAACAGATTCCTACAACTAGAGAGAAGACTTAATAAACAACCTGAACTAAAAGAAGAATACAAAAAGGTGATAGAAGAATACAAAAGTTTAAAGCACACCGAAGAAGTACCACAGCATGAAAATAATACAAAAAATACAGTCTATTTACCGCACCATGCTATAATTCGCAATGATAAAGAAACAACAAAGACTCGAGTTGTTTTTGACGCCTCGTGCAAGGGTTCTAACGGAGTGTCCCTTAACGATGAGTTACTCTCAGGCCCTGTGTTGCAAGACGATCTACGGAGTTTGATTATGAGATGGCGGACACACGCAGTATGTTTTGTGTCAGATATACAAAAAATGTACAGAATGATCTTGGTTGCCAAGGAAGACACAGACTACCAGAGAATACTATGGCGAAACGATACATCTGAAAATATTCAAGATTTAAGACTTCTGACGGTTACATTCGGCACAGCTTCAGCACCGTATCTAGCAGTAAAAACGCTTATGCAACTCGCTAAAGATGAAGGTGCCAACTATCCTGAAGCTGCAAGAGTGTTACGCGAAGATTTGTACGTTGACGATGTTATGTCTGGAGGTGATGATTTAGAACAGGCCATTAAAATTAGCAAAGATTTGAAGGAATTATTACATAAGGGCGGCTTTAAACTAAAGAAGTGGTCTTCCAACAACGCCGATTTCATGAAAAGTATTAATCCGAGTGAGAGGTCAATTAATGCACATTTGGATTTAAATGTTGATGGCACCATAAAAGCATTAGGTGTTCAATGGAATTTAGGCAACGATCAATTTGAATATAACCTGAACCTGCCTCCTCTTAAAAAGATTGTTACGAAGAGAAGTATTTTGTCAGACCTTCAAAAATTATTTGATCCGCTTGGTTGGATTGCACCATGTATCGTACAGGCAAAAATTCTTATACAAAAGCTCTGGCAAACCAAGGTCGATTGGGATGAAGAAGTCGATTCTTCTCTTAAGGAGGAGTGGAAAAGTATACGTGCAGATCTTGAGAATGTTAATAAATTACACATCGATAGATGGCTGGGCACACAAAATTCAAGACGTCAAAACATAGAAATTCATGGCTTTAGTGATGCATCAATGAGAGCATACGCAGCTACCGTCTATTGTCGTGTACAAAAAACGGACGAGACAATACAAACCTCATTGATTGCTGCAAGAACACGCGTCGCCCCATTAAAGACAGTGTCTTTGCCAAGACTTGAATTGTGTGGAGCTCTTCTGTTATCTAGATTATTAAATCAAATTTCTACTGCAATGAGAATTCCAGCATCTCAAGTTCATGCATGGACTGATTCCTCAATAGTTATTGCTTGGTTACAAGGAGAGCCCAGTAGATGGAAGGCGTTTGTAGCCAACCGAACAAGTGAAATAACAGGAAACGTTGCCAGAGATCAATGGTACCATGTACAATCTCATGAGAATCCTGCCGACATAGCGTCACGAGGTGCACTAGTGTCAGAGTTAATGACACACAACTTATGGTGGAAAGGGCCAGAATGGCTATCAAGTAAAGAAATTAACTACACAAGACCTAACATTACACCTACAGAATTAGAACAAAAGAAAACTATACAAGCTTTAACAATCACTGAAACAGAACAAATAGGAAGAAGTTTATCGGAAGAATTTAAAAATTATGATACATTGACAGAACTAGTTAGAAGTATTACATATTGTAGAAGATTTTTGAAGCAAAAGACGTTAAAAGATGACATAGACACAATATTTACAACCGAAGAATTAGAAAGTTCACTATACATATGTGTGAAGAAGTTACAAGAAGAAGAATATGTAGACGAAATAGAATCACTAAAAAAGGGCAATCAAGTAAAAAGGACTAGCACAATTAAAACATTAGATCCATACGTAGACGACAAACAGATTCTCAGGGTAGGCGGACGCCTAAGACATGCTGATTTAACAGATCAAAGTAAACATCCGATGATATTGGGCAATAAAAACAACCTAACACCTTTGATTATTGCCGACGCACATACCAAAACTCTACACGGAGGAATACAATTGATGTTGTGCTACCTGAGGTCTAAGTATTGGATAGTACGAGCCAAGGCACTAGTCAAGCAATATTATCACAAATGTTTAGTATGTGCCAAACATAATGCTACCGCTAAAACACAAGTGATGGGTGATTTACCAAGAGTACGTGTAACGCCAGCTCGAGCATTTTTACACTCTGGCGTTGACTTCGCTGGCCCATTAATAATTCTGAAGAGTAAAGGTAGAGGAGGTAAAACCCAAAAGGCGTACATATCTATCTTCATATGCATGGCTACTAAAGCAATACATTTGGAATTAGTTGGAGATTTGACGTCAGAAGCTTTCATTGGTGCATACAAGAGATTCTGTGCACGAAGAGGAAGGTGTGCTCATCTATGGAGTGACCAGGGGAGAAACTTTGTTGGTGCGAATAAAGAGCTAGTAGCCCTGTGGAAAGAAGCGTGCCTGGAGTTCTCTGGAGAAATTGCAAACTCACTTGCCACAGATGGCACACAGTGGCACTTTATCCCTCCGTATAGTCCTAACTTCGGTGGCCTCTGGGAAGCCGGAGTAAAATCCATAAAGTACCATCTTAAGCGGATATTCACCAGCAATTTAACATTCGAGGAAATGATGACCGTACTTTGTGAGATTGAGGCTTGCGTAAACTCAAGGCCGCTATTCCCCAAGAGATGATTTGGATAATGAGAGTATCGAACCCCTGACGCCTGGCCATTTCTTAATTGGGGAGGCGCCTATTGCTATACCTAGTCCAAATTTAGAAAATGTGAAGATACACAACCTATCCCGCTGGCAATATATTCAAAAGTTGCTTAATGATTTCTGGTCTAGATGGCACCAGGAATATTTGTCCAGATTACAGCAACGCCCGAAATGGCTGAAACGAGAGAAGGAATTTGAAGTGGGCAATATTGTTTTAATCAAGCAAGAGAACCTTCCTCCAGGAAAATGGTTACTTGGACGAATCATGAGCAAGCATCCAGGATCGGACGGCCACACTAGAGTTTATAGTGTCAAGAGCGGAGATAGTGTAGTCAAAAGGACTGTTACAAAATTATGCGCATTACCAGTCGATACTAGCTCAGAATCTGATTAATTTGTATACCTATTCATAGTTGCTTTTCTGGAATCGTTTGTTACTTGTTATTTTAGATTGTTTTTAAAGGACTGTAGAGTACTTTGGTGGGCGGCTTATGTTGGTTCATAGGTTTAACTACTTCTTTTTATAAACAAACTTACAGTCCACATTTATCGAATTAGAAAATACGTCATGCCACGACACCGCTCACCTTATAAAATCATATGTTAATATTTTGTTACTTTAGTCGCAATATAAACTCATTGGAAGCCAGACGCTTGTTTAATTACTCCATACACCTTAAAGCATACTACAAAGTTATTAGTGCGGCGACGGAGCAATCACCTAGCACCCGTAACACAGGTTGACTCCTAGCTCGGGACTGGGTCTTGCTCTGTCTCCCATGTAAAATTCTAGATGTATCTGTCGCTCAATCTAGTACTTAAGTCGACATGTACTCATACGTTTATAAATAAATAAATAAAATACTGAATGACTACCCTGATGTGCACTGTCTTTGTTAACCTTTTTTTTGGCTGCCATTTCCTTCTACTTGTTGTCTGTTACACGAAGGTTACACGTTTCAGAGTTACGAATGTTTCTGCCATTAGCAAATTCTTGCGATATCTTGCCATATTATTGTAATATAAATAATAAATTCATTTTATTATTATTATTATTTCTTTAATTCATCACTTCATCATCACTTCAGCCGAAAGACGTCCACTGCTGGACGCAGGCCTCCCCCAAGTGGGGGTGGATTTACCATAATCGTTTCTTTAATTATTAATTAGTTTTAATTTAATGACCATATTGCCGGTTGTTTCATGAACAGTTGCGTAGACAATTTAGGTGTAATATGTAACAAAAAGTTAAAGGCTATATATATTTCAGGTTTTATACTTGTCAATTTGAAGAACGATCCTGCGCCAAAAAAAAGACAGCAAAACCGTTACGTCTGTACCCCAAAGGATCATAGTGATCATACGCCCAGTTGGCTGATGGCTTTTCTGCTAGAAAAGTGAAATTAGAATTTTTACCCGACTAGAGAAAACCCGGTCTACAAGTACTTAGAAAGAACTCCACACATTTTGGTACACAAATGTGGGGACCAATATAGTTTAAAGCTTAAAGTTTAATTAAATTCAACGAAATGGTATCCACACATAAATAATTTTAACTTATACCAGGCCCCTCAGAAAGTATTGCGAAAAAAAGTTTTTATATATGGGAGACTGGCCAGTTATAATGTTTTTCGAAAATATGATTATTTATAAGTAAAAATAAGTAAGTTCCAATTTCAAAATTTCCCTCCACATTTTTTGCGAGTTAATTCAAAGTATTGTGTCTCACTGAAATATGGATCTGCGCCGGGAACATTTTAGAGCTATGATTTTATACGATTTCAAGTGTCGCCTGAAACCGGATGAATCGTACGATAGACTTCAAATGGCATTCATGGATGAAGGCCCTTCCAAGGCAACCGTGTATCGTTGGTATAACGAATTCAAGCGCGGTCGACCAACTTTGGGGGATGACGAAAGAAGCGGTCGCCCTTTGACGGCTGTTACCGAAGAAAACGTGCTAGCAGTGAAAAATTTAATCCAAGACAATAGGCGAATTACATATCAGGAGATTCAACACATATTGAAGATTGGATCGGGAAGCGTTCACGAGATTCTACACAGCCATCTTCGCGTGAGGAGGATAGTATCACGCTGGGTGCCGCACAACCTCACCGATGCTCAGAAGCAGGCCCGGGTGGAATGGTGCCGTGATATGCTTAACAAATTTGAAGCAGGCTCGTCTCGGCGTGTTTACGACATCGTTACAGGTGATGAGTCCTGGATTTATCAATACGACCCAGAAACCAAGCGCCAGTCGACTGTTTGGGTGTTTCAAAATGAGCCAACGCCTACCAAAGTGAAGCGATCTAGAAGCGGGGGTAAGATTTTGATCGCTAGCTTTTTTAATTTGACTGGCCACTTGGTATCAATTCCCTTACGGGATCAAAGAAGCATTAATGCCGAATGGTATACTACCAAATGTTTGCCAGAAGTTTTCTCTGTTATAAGCAACAAGCGACCAAACACAGGGCTCCGCGGGCTACTGCTCCACCACGACAAAGCACCTGCGCACACCGCACTCAAAACGAGGGACTTCCTGGACAGCACGCCAGTCAAACTCCTGGGTCACCCTCCTTACAGCCCTGATCTAGCACCGTGTGACTTCTTTTTATTCCCAAAAATAAAAAATCAGCTCAAAGGGATACAATTTTCGTCGCCGGAAGATGCGCTGGCTGCGTTCGAGCAGGCTGTAAACGAGGTGTCTGCGGCGGACTGGAAAAAGTGTTTTGAAAACTGGTTTAGGCGCATGAATCTTTGTATAGAGGCTGGTGGAAAGTACTTTGAAAAGATTTGATAAAAATATATGTACGTTTAGAACAATTTTTTTTAGTTTCGCAAAACTTTCTGAGTGTCCCACGTATGTGTACTATTTTAGTTTATTGTCTAATTGTTTTCACCAATTCCAAATAGTTTTAGCGGGGATCTAATGACTCATGTTCCGCATGTTCGGGCTACGTTAATATGACCAAACATACAATGTTTTATATGAGTCGTATCAGTTGGTGACAAAACAGAAAGCTAAACTAAACATGCTTAATTCCGTTCATATTAATTATTCGGTTGAATCAGTTTGCTATGTACAGTCAACAAATCGGAATCATGACCCACTCAGCTGATAATTCGTTTGAAATCGTCAAAACAGTAAGGTTTTCTTCTATGCTGCACTTAGGACATTTTGAATATTTTATTGGTAAACTGTCACTGTCACTTGCTAATAAAATTCATAACAAGTCTGTTTCCAGGGAAATAGCTGTTTAAGCTAAATTCAACCTAATTGTATTAAATGTCTGTAGGATATTAAGCTTATCGTGGGTTATGATTCCGATTTGTTGACTGTACCTAATATGCGAGATCAGGGCTTGATTTAAAAAACGATCATTCTCTGGTTAAACGACCGTTTACCCACAATGCCAGTACATTTTTCGAGTAATCGGCCGATTAATCAGAGAATTAACTTTGATGAAAACTGGCTGTCGGCTAATATATATATAAATCTTTATTTCAGATCACAAACTAAGTAGATCCATATAGTGTTAGTAAAAACAAAAGAAAACCTAAAAACCTAATGTTAGTAACTAATGCTTGATGATATACAGCCAATTAAATATGGACTAATAACTAGTATTAATACACGCTGAGGTTTTAATTTTGACGACCTCTGTGTTCTAGTGGTTCGAGTGTCGGACTGCTGATAACGAGGTCGTGGGTTCGATTCCCACAGGACACATATATTTGTGTGATGAACATAAGTGTTTGTGTTGGTCTGTCTGGGTGTGTTGCTTATGTATTATAAGTATGTATTTTCAAAAATAAAAGTATATAAGTATTATATTCATTGTCTAGTACTCATACCACAAGCTCTGCTTAGTTTGGGACTAATGGTGCTGTGTAAAAATGTCCCATAGATTTTTATTTATTTATTTAAAAAAAAAAAAAGTTATACTCAGCTACTGTGAAGCTTTTTGAATGCTCAATATAAATGTTATATTGTATTTGAAAGGACGGATTATTATTTAAACTATGTATTTTCTATGTATTCAATACAAACTTTGCTTTTTCCTATAAGAAACACATCACAAAAAAAAGTTTCTCAGTTGTCGCCGCGCAGCCTGTGTCGGGGCTGTCTGTGCGTGTTAGTCGCTGCGTGTTATCTGCAGGGCCACCCGGGATAACTTAGCCGCGGAGAACTAGCCTGTTTCCGATCGGCCGTGCGATACCAAGAGATTCGGCTTAGTGCTCAATTTCTGCAGCTTCGCGATCTATTCAATAGACTCGCTTCCGAGGATGCCAAAGATCAGATAAAGTAAGTAGAAATTGAGTCGAAAGGCGGCGGGCTTTGATTAAATACTGTTTCCATCAAACTAGCGAGACAATAGAAGACTACGGTCGAGGGTTGCCATGACTACCTCGGTTCCACTAGGTGTGAAATTCTTACCCAGTGCAGGACGCGCCTTGCCGCCGCGCGTCTAGTTGAGAACCCCGACTTGTCGCGAGTTTGACCTACATTCCGTGCTGATTTATTTACTGTTCGCGTGATGCGCCTCCAGAGTCGCGGCGTGGCGCCAGCGACGCGTGCTAATGCAGGAACTATCTAGAATGCGCGGTCTTTCAGTTGAGAAACTGGGCATACTACTACTGTACCGTTATGAAGTATGAAGTGCATCCTGTAGTTTTTCAAGGTTTATGGTTGTTTCTTTGTTACTCGTAGGTATAGGTATCTCTTTAAATGAACTGATTTTAATACCCACTTTCATCGTGGTTGTTTTTGAATGCACACGCAAACAAGCAAATATTTCAAGATTCATTATGACTTACTTTGTCGTAGAAACAATTTGATTCGACAGTTTTAATCAAATACTACTGTGGAGAAACGAGGTATTATGTTCTCCATTTGTCGGATGGACATAAGACCTCATTTTTCCGCACCACCATGCAATCTGCAAATAGGTATAGAGCATTTTAACTAACCAATAAAGCTGTCACCTGGAAATTGTTTCTGACCACTTTCTGACAATATTGGTGAGCTATTTTGCCTGCGCCTGCCCTCCCTCCACTAGCCGGGGGCAGGGACGGTTATTAGCGGCAAAACCTCACTAATTACTTTTATGTAAATAATTCATTGTGCGCCAATCAAAGGGCTATCGATGTGGCGGGTAATTACACGCCCGCCCGTCAGTTTGCAGCCACCAACCGACGATGTATTCAAATCAGGGTTCGCTGATATTATTCGCTATATCAGCGGATATATTATCATAATATAATAATATATCAATTGATATTTGTGTCGATATATATCAATTGATGTTCACGCTAACGCTGGCAGCACTTGTCAATAAGGCAATCTTGCCAGAAGTTTCAGAGATTCACCCAGTGTACCTGTACGTACCGTTCACCTTTTTATTGAAATCGGTGGTCTAATATGTTAGCCCAATAATAGACAATCCCGACGCCACGTCATGGCCATGCCTGAGACCTGACCCTGAGATTGATTGATGAACTGACTTAAATAGAATCAAATAATCAAACTCAGTTCCATCTTACAATAAAAATCGGTAAATTTTTGTATGTATGGTAAATATCGGATTTTAGCTAACCCTGTGATTAATATCGTGTTTATTTGGTAACGCTACAGTTGACTTCACACCACCGACCTGGCGACCAGGCTTGTGATTCAGCAACAATTGTATGATGCTGGCAAAATACATTTGATATTATTTTATAAGACCCACATAAAACACCTGAGCGTATCTTGGTGCGTCTCTTGATGCGGCACAGCTTAGTGGGATTCAAAAATCCAGACTCTGACCACAGAATATCTAATAGTACTATGCTCTGACCTTGTCTTACACCGCATAGGAGTTCCTTGTAGAGCTCAAGATCATTATTTATATTTCTACGTTGAGGAGACACAAACACAGTTGTAGCTACAGGTGCATACTTATATTCCTAGACTGTGGCTAAGAATTTATTCAAGAAATTTTTCTAATACTGTGTCTCAAGACAATAAAAGCCTTTGGAGCTTAATCCTTGACGTGTTGTTAATAGTTTGTGTTGTTCAGTGTGTATGATGCTGCTCTGTACCAATGCCTGCTTCTACAGTCCCAGAGTGAATGGCGCTCCAATGCTGTAGTATTGCACATAATTCGTGTTTGTTTATGCTACGGTTGTTGCTGTACTGTTACGGAACACCACAGGGCTAAACACTTAATTATTAAACCTAACATTAAAAATCATATAAATATCGAAGGACGTTTCAAATTCATCTAATAAAGGATCTTGGCTCCTATTTAGTGTTAAATTATATCCATAAAAATTACATGACTCAGCAGCTACTCAATATATTCGATTATAAAACATTTACATAGGTACGTTTTATTACAATAATCTGTTTTAATACACAAGTCTAAATAAATAAACTTTAGAATTATTAGCAACGATAAATTATTCGTTGTTTGTTGTGGTAATATTCGGGTTACAAATGTTATCGGAAATGCATTAGGTACTAATTAATTTCCCTAATATGCTAGAAACAACATCAAATTATGAATTTGCACGTTCAACGCAATATTTAGCTGAAGCTATTTCTCTATGGTGTATATTAGCGGTAAAGTGTTCACCGCAGATCGTGAGGTCCTGGGTTCGATTCCCGGGTCGGGCAAAAAGTGTTACTGGGATTTTTCTGTTCAGAAAATTTCTCAATAGCAGCCCGGAGTCAGGAAGTTGGCGGTGTTACAACCCCGTGCCTCGGAGAGCACGTAAAGCCGTCGGTCCTGCGCCTGATCTCTCTCCGGTCGTGTCGAATTGCCGTCCCATCGGATTGTGAGAGTGAGGGAATATATAGAGAGTGCACCTGTGTTTGCGCACACACTTGTGCACTATAATATGTCACGCGCAGACGGCTTGTCTTCGTTGAGATTGACCGCCGTGACCAAAATTTGGCCGGGAGGACATTATAATATTAAAAGGGCTACTGCCTACAGTACACGCAAATAATATAGCTCCGTAATGGCTGTAGAGCATGTTATTAATTTGTGCATTATTCAGGAACGCTCTGCAAAATGCATGATTGATTATGTTAATTGAATTGTACCAGCGGACGAGCGGACGGACGGATGCTGTCCAAATTTTAATATGGAAAAATTTAGTAAAATTGTGTACAATATAACAAATTTAATTATGCAAAGAAACACACATACCGGCGCACTTTGCAATAGTTGCGTATCATGTGAGCGAGTGCTAGATTATATTATATGTATGTAGTACCTAAGGCTAAGTGGCTGACTCTTGGTCACGTGACATTCACTTGTTTTAGCTTCTTTATAATATCCCACAACTTGGACTAAATCTGGGACGAGAAAGAGAGATAAATATCACAACACAGCACTTTATTTTCGTTTTCCATCATCATGGATAAGGGAGCGTTCAAGTATTACGTAACGAATTTGGGGGTGGGGGGGGGGGGTCTTCTGAAACTTTACGATGCGTTACAGGGGTGCGAGGGGCCTGAACCCTTCATATTTAAGTTTACTAGGACAAAAAAGAAAAAAGAATACCCTTGCTTTTAAAAACAAGACATTTCAAATGATAATAAATAATAAATAAAATTAAAACAATAACATAGGTATATTAGCGACTTCCGGTACTTTACGCCACATAATTTTGACTTTCAGGTAAAAATGGTCACTTGGTGGTGGTTACGTAGGGGTGAGGGGGGTGTTAAAGAAAAACGTTACGGCGCGTTACATGGGGGGAGGGGGGTCAAAAATCTCCAAATAGTCAAAACGCTCCCTAACCATCATCTGGGGAAAACGGTGCGGTGTGTCGGTCTCCTACCGACTAAAACCACAAGGTGGCCGTTTTCAGCACAAAATATAGCCCTAATGTCATGCTGAATTTCCTGGACGCCGTGCAGTTAAAGACAGAGCTCTAAAACAATCACTCATATAAATTGCAAGTGCACACATTCATAGTATCCATGTTTACCTATTGAGTCTGCTGAACTCCTGGTAGCTACATGTCTTGGAGTTACAAACAGTTGGTAAGACTGACAGAGTTGTGCTTTGTCGCCACGTAACGGGTTGCCAGCCCCTAGTGTGTGTACAAGGCAAACAGCAGTTGGCAAGCACTTCCACTGTTTGAACTTTTATAAGAGATGTGCAAAATAATGCGTTCAATTTAGTGAAGCAGAAATATATTAAGGTCATAAATCACAAAGTCAGTAACTTTCAGCCGCTATCTGAGCAGTAGGTTTCGAAAAGTTTGTGGCACTTTATACCTGTTTCATTGACAATCAACAGGCTGTTTGTAACTATGTTAGTAAAACAATAAATGTCACGCAGCGCAATAAACAGCGAAGCAAACTCAACTGTATTGCAATTACTTGTGGAATCTTTGTTTATTTTAAAATCAGTCTTGTTTGTATAAGTTGGAAAAATAAATTGGAAAAAAGTCAAGACGACTACTGCTACGTTGTCTGGTGTAAACATCACTCCGTTCATTATGATACTTTCACTTATTTTATTTTGACGATAGTTACATAAATGCTATAACGAATTTATGAGAAACTAGTTTCTGGCCGCTGCTTCGCACGCGTGTAATCTTCTGTTTATCACAGAAAGCCGTTATCGCGCATCCCTCGGGAACAATTTATCTTCCCAGGATAAACAGTAGCTTTTGTCATTCGCCAGATTCCAGGCTACCGCTTTGTCGAATTTCATTACGATCGGTACAGAGGTTTAGTAGTGAAAAGGTCAAACAGAGACTGACAAAGTTACATTCGCATTTATAATATTAGTGTGGAATATGGATTAGGCTACCATGAAACCGAAGAACACATCGAAAACAACATCGTTGTCGACGGTAATTCTCTAAAGTCCATCATCATTACAGCCGAAAGACTGCTAAGGCTAAAGGTGCTATTCTAATTAGTTGCTAAACCCGGGGAATCGATTACTCGCTCGAAGTGAGGCAAAGTCGGGAGGTATCGGATAGCTTCGCGGTGGTAATTTCACGACCTGCCTGTCATATCTATTGTCCGTCCATGGAACAATACTCGTAATAGGTAAGTTAGATTGTGTTCTCACGGGCTTTTGTTGTACTATTAAAATCAAGGTAAACTTTGGATGAGATTTAATACACCGAATAAAGTAATTAATTATTTTAAGTAAGAGTTTTCAGCTTTACGCTTTACTGGTGTTAAATAAGCAGTAGGAATATTTCAGTGACTGACACATAACACATACATAGGCAGTTCACAGACCACACCCCATCGAGAACTGTATGGAGCACTCTCTGGTGTGCAGGTTTCCTCGCGATGTTTTTCTTCACCGTTAAAGCAAGTGATAAATTAATTCAGGTCCGCATATGAATTCTAAAAGTCAGAGGTTAAGGCCGAGATCGATCTCAGCATCTCCTGCGTGGAAGGCAAGCATTCAACCGCTAGGCTATCGCTGCTTTATTGACTGAAAATATGATGCACTTCATATAAGAAGATTTTCAACTGAACTAAACTTTAGATCAACTTATCACAAGAAACCACTGAAATTCGGGAACCACATGAAAACATTAAAATCTCCATTAATTCGTACATAGATGCTATTATTTTAATATTTTTAACGCAGTTACATGTGAAGCGAAATGTAATGATTTAAATTGTGGAAAGAAAAAATCGCTCACGAGTAGGATTCGAACCTGCGACTCCTGGCTCACCAGCCAGCCTGGAGTCGCAGGTTCGATTCCTGCTCGTGAGCGATTTTTTCTTTCCACAATTTAAATCGATAGATGCTATTGTCAATATGTTAGGAGTAGGTACTGTCAGATGAGTGTATGAAGTTGTGTATTATTTATCTGTATTGACTTTAATTTTACTTGGCTTATTTTTTTTTGCAGTATAATTAACATTAAATAAATAAAGAGAAAACCCCGGTAGCCGTTTTATTTTTATGACCCTGCCCCAGATAAACCTGGTACCCCGTTACCAGCCATAAATAAGGCTTTAAGTAATGAAGAGTTGTGCTTACTTGGAGGAGTGCTTGCCGTGCTGCGAGCCGTGGCCCATGACGCGCATCTCTTTGGAGATGTTGCCGTTCAGCGAGAACGAGTGCTGCGGCTTCTTGTCCTGCACAATGCATATATATATTGTCATCACAGCATACTATTCACAAAAAATATAATATCTAAAAATTTGATAGAACTGTAATAATTCGGGAATTTCTATTTTTAGTGAGATTTTTCAAGTTTTTCTAAGCAATTGTAGGGAGTTGTGGAGCGTTGTGTGAAATTCGCTGTATTAACATTACATTACCTTACATATTATCACGCCTGTTTCCAATTGGGGTAGGCAGAGACTATGGATTTCCACCTGCTACGATCCTGACACACATCTTTCGCTTCATCTACGTTCATTAACCTCGTCATGCATGCTCGTCGGTTTAGAGTAGGTACTCTTAACCTAGCATTTTTTGAGAACGTCTGCGATTTGATGGCGATACGTTCGACGAGGTCGTTCCCTTCCAACTCTTCCATCCACACTCGCTTCGTATACTTGTTTCGTCAATCTCCTCTCGTCCATCCTCTCTATATGTCCAAACTACCTTATATAGGCTAACATTATTAAATAGCATTATTGAATAATTATTAGTATAAACGGTTTCACTCACGTTATTCCATCGGGTGAGCCGTTTATACTAATAATTATGAATTTAACTCACGATAGTTATTATATTATTGAATAAAGCAAAATTTTAGACATTCTGGGTTGTCAAATGACTGGTTTCATCGCCTAGATTGCGTTCCACAGCTTGTCTTCTGCAGAACCCTACAGTTTCCTCACAAGCTACATCAGCAATGCACACTGACCACTCGGCTGGTGTCGTCGGGCACGATCAGGTAGGTCTCGATGTTGTGGTCCTTGAGGTAGGTGTTGCGCAGGCCTCCGTAGCCGGGCTCCACCTTGTAGTCTTCGCCCAGGCAGCCCAGAGTCTCCTTGGTAATGTGGACTCGTCTGCCATGAACAATTACCACATTGGTGAACAACAAGAAAGATAAAATACATGCCATTAAATTCAATTTAATATTTCATAAAGTCATAATTTAGCTGCATATATTCTGTGATAAAGTTTGTGGTGAACATACATAACAAACACTTATTTTTAGAAAAAGTCAAGCTTCTTTGGTCGTAGTCATTAAAACGACGTCCGAATGGATTTTATGGAAATGATTCATCGTCAGGGCCCACCTTAAGTTATCTCGTATATTGCCAGAGGTACGGGCAGTAATGCTGTTCACCCAGACCCTTGCCCAAAGGGTAGAAGGAGGAGCACCTTAGTGATTTTAGTCCATAACAATTTGTGACATCCTTTCCTCTTCGCCAGGCGGAAGGTATTCCTAAGAATTATCATAGTTTACTTGAGTAGTTTACTCACCCCGCAACGCCACCACTCTCCATGTAGTTGGCGAGCGTGACATCGTTGGACCAGACATCGAACTGCCACTTGCGCAGGCCCAGCACGACGCAGTGCACGCGCCCCGTGTGGATGCCCACGCGCATGTTCACGTTCACGGCCATCACCTCACGGACCAGGCTGAAAGTAGAAGAATTCGTTAGAGCATACAATGATAACAAGGCCTTAGCACAGCAAGTGCTGGCGTCGGACGCAAGTAATCACTACAACTAATACAAGTTTGAAGTACTTATACAATTAAGCGAATACTAGAAGTATATTCATTAAAGATAAAGATATTTATCATTATTATGATTTATTTTCCTCACCGACGACCTTAAGGATGCTACATCGAGAGAGAGCGCAGGGCACTGGCGGTCAAAGGTAACATGTTGGCTCGTAGATTTGTTCGTTGTTCTGACCAAGTATAAATTACTTTATTTAAGGCTTACTGTCAGAGTTTTTACACGAGCAGTCTATGTATCTACTACACCAAAAGATCGCTGGATGTCCTGCGCGTAGTACAATATAATAATGCCTTCAGGATGTTGTTGCGACTGCCCCGTTTCTGCAGTGCCTCGGAGATGTTTGCGCAGGCCTGCACTGATGGTTTTCAAGCCATAATTAGCAAAAAAACAGCATCCATTCCAAACAAAGTGCGGAGTAGTCGCAACTATATCCTGAGGACTGTTGCGATTTGTACCTGTCCAATCATAAAGCATTTTTTGGGTAGGTTGATCAGATAAGAAACTCTCTTTCAATCTGGTCGTCCTACACACAAAATGCACCTATTTTCCTGTTACTCTTTTATTAAATAAGTTAATAACCCTAGAACATAAGTTTTACTAACCAAATATGGATATTGTTCACAGAAATAGAATTGTGATCACAATTTTACTTGCGATTCATGCGTGGCAACTTTCCGAACAAACTACGCCATACATTTTGACATCATTATAAAAAAAAAACAGATTGTAATTTACAGCTTTTGTTTCTGCAGTTAGAAACAGCACAATAAGGCATTTTTGCGAGTTTTTGTTACAGCATTTATAGAAAACAAGTCATAAGGCGTGCTGAGAAACGCTTTGAAATATCCTGCACTATGATGCATGGCGCGCGCCCTGCCCACACGGCCATTCTATCTATTCCTGTGATATTGTTTATGTGTATTCTGAAATAAATTAATTTGAATATGTATTAAAATTACTTACAGAATGTAACTAAAGAAGACTGTTTTCTATACGTTCAATGTAGTCAGGTGTTGGTCGATATCTTTATGGAATACTCACGCAATGGCGTCGATCATGTCCAGGCCCATCTCGACGCAGCACTTGGCGTGGTCGTCGCGCGCCTCTGGCAGGCCTGACACGCAGTAGTAGCAGTCGCCAAGGAGCTTGATGCGGAGGCAGTGGTGCTCCGCGGCCAGCCGGTCGAATCTGAATCAACGAAGAGACAGCTTTAGTTACTAGTCCAAAAGTGGGAACGAACACCAAGTGAAACAAGAAATGTAAAATACAACAGAACTTATGATTTAGATGAGAAACAGGAGCTAAGTAAAGATGGTATAGCGGCCAAATTAATATCCAATCTATCCACGATTTGCCCTACTAGAGATGGGAACTTGACATAAGCACTATACAAAATATGTCAAACTATCTCTAGCAGGGCAAATCGTGGATAGATTGGATATTAATTTTGGCCATAAAAGGTAAAGAAGATAAGTTCAAGACTAAGTGTATTAGGAGACAGTACGATGAAAAAAACGACTAGGTTAGTCACCCCAGCCCCCCTAGCCAAGTTGACAACCTACAATAAAAATAAAATGCATTTATTTCATGTATGTACCCATATAACACAAAATTACATAAAATACAAAAACAAAACAGATTATTATAATAATAACATTCAGGCACTTCCAGCAACATGTCTGTTACAGCAGTGCCTGATGTAAGGGCAGTCCAGTCGCCCAGCAATCATCGCCAGGACAGCATTGGAAAAGACAAAAACAAAAAAAAAACAAAACGAAAAAGTCATTCCGTAATTCCCATACATTTTGATTGTTTTCTATTAGCGTTGACCATTGTAGATTGTCAACTTGGCTAGGGGGGCAGGCGTTTTTAATCACGAGAGTAAGGGTGTGGTTCCACAAGAGTGAGTGATTTTGTCGGTATTTTTAAACGCACCTGTAAGGAAGCATATCCACTGCAGCTTTTCTTATAAAATTCTATTGGTTAATAGTTTTGACACACCCGCTGTTTCCTTGTGGTCATACTAGTTTGTCATATCAGTATGACAACGAGGATCCCGCACCTTGTCACGTGAGTGGAAACGAACCGTGTTGCGGGCGGTTATTATTTTATACATCACAAAGGTAGGCTAAGCTCTTTGACACCGAAACTTTGGTATATTTCAAAGGCATAACAAAACGTAGTACGTAGGTTATATTCGCAAACAGACTGGTCGCGGTCCGCAAAATTTTTTAATCAGTAAAGTGGTCACGAAAATAATCTTTTTGATACGGAGCACTGGGTCCATTTTTTAAGAGCTGTGACAACCTGATCGTCCCATACGATAAAGAAAAAGTTAGGTTGTTTATTTATATATTAATACTAAAACTATTGTACAGAGGCACTTGGCTATAGGTATGTCTTTGTTAAAAAAGTTCAAATTATCTGGTTCTTTGCAATCGTCCTAGGATTTTGCAATGATTCGATTTGTCCGGTTATCATCATCATCATCATTTCAGCCGAAAGACGTCCACTGCTTGACATAAGCCTCCCCCACAGTATCGCCACAACGACCGGTCCTGCGCTTTACGCATCCAGCGGATTCCCGCGACCTTCACTAGGTCGTCGTTCCACCTTGTGGGGGGCTTACCCACGCTGCGCCTTCCAGTACGCGGTCGCCACTCCAGAAATTTACTGCCACATCGGTCATCCATTCTGCGAGCACTGTGCCCCGCCCACTGCCTCTTAAGTTTGGCAATTCTTCGGGCTATGTCGGTTACTTTCGTTCTCCAGCGAATCTCCTCATTTCTGATTCGATCACGCAGGGACATCCCGAGCATAGCCCTATCAATTGCCCTTTGAGTAACTTTGAGCCTTCTTATCAGGCCCATTGTGAGCGACCACGTTTCAGTGCCGTAAGTAACAACACAACAGTAACTGGCAACACACACTGGTCAAAGACTTTCGTCTTGAGACACTGCCGTATTTTGGACGAGAAGATATTGCGTAGCTTCCCGAACGCTGCTAAACCGAGTTGGATTCGACGATTGACCTCTTTCTGAAAGTTGGACCTACCTAGCTGGACAGTTTGTCCTAGGTAAACATAATCGTCAACAACTTCGAGTGTAGATTCTCCTATGTTTACGGGAATGGGTGCTATATGGGAATTTGACATAACCTTTGTCTTGTCCATATTCATTTTAAGACCCAGTCTATCGGAAGCTCTACTGAGGTCATCGAGCACTGTACCGAGGTCCTCCATGGTCTCAGCCATGACTACTATGTCGTCGAAGAACCGAAGGTGAGTAATGTACTCGCCGTTTATGTTAAGCCTAGCCCCTTCCAGTCCAGAACCTTGAAGACATCCTCAAATGCAGCAGTGAACAGTTTCGGAGAGATCACGAATTGTCTGATTATGCTACGACATATATATAATGATTATTGAGGTTGTCACATACTCCTATATGAATTTTGTGACCTGAATATTGACGCCGTATCACGCCTCCATTCATTTGCTGCATTTCCATCAAGTCATATTTATGCTTAAGTACTTTTTTATTACCTTTAATAGTGACAAAATAATGTACATGTATATACTTAAAACTAGGGTGAGGGCCTGGTGATCCGTAACACAGGGTTTTCCCTAGTACGGACTCCAGTCTCTCGCAAAGGAGCTTATACGCACTTATTTGTTACATAATTCTAAGGTACCTATTTATATTATTAAGCCCACCTTTGTGAAGAGAGAAATAAAATTTTATTACTACTACTATTACTATTTGCTGGGAGGATGAGGTACAACGGTCATTCGACCCTCTAATAAACACACGTGTCGTTAACATGTCCACTTTGTATCCTCTCATAAGTAATTCAGTCCGCTGTCTGTCCCATCAAATCTAATCGGGTGTTACTGGAGAATCCGTGCAATTTAATAATTCTACGTCATTAACTATTCATCTAGGACATATTGGTCACCTTTTACTTTACGTTTGTGAATAAAATAGAAAGGATAACGTTAAAATGGTGGAGTTTGTACATTACTTTCGCGCTTGTGATGTTGTTAGGGTAGAAAGGGTCCCGATAATAACGTTTGGATTATTAATTTTGCTTACAGGAAGAAGATAAACATCGACTTTGGCGAATGGCAGTAGGTCTTTGTGTTAATAACAATAAACTGTGATTAGCGAACTGTATAATTTGCAGTGATTTATTGCGACTTTTTGCACTAGCGGAGTCTGATGAAATTAATTTGCAGTTTCTACCTGGTATTCGGATACATATATGCGCATCAGAATTTGATTATCAGTCTCAGGAATCAGTCAGGACAAGTACCGTAAACTGCCCTAACTTTGCCAACAAGCCCTACTTTGCCTAAGGCATTAACTTAATTTTTACACGCACTGACACTTTATAACTGAACCAAATTTTAGCGTTGTCATAGTTTTCAAAGCTCCCCAAGTACGGAAATCATAGCTATTATAGTTTACTCAAAAAATAACTAGGCAAAGTAGGGCTTGTGGGCCAAGTTAGGGCTGTTTACGGTAATTAAATATGTATAGATCACTGTACGTTTTTCTCGAATGCACCACTCAACACGGTTCGAATAACAAGTTGTCGAATATTCATTTTGTTTCCTTAGTGAGGTTGTTTTTGTGCACAAAAAACTTATGTTCTCGGCGACGATCCATAACAGTTTTGGTCGATGATTCCTTTGGTAATCCGATCTGGCTCGTATTGGACCATCCTTTGTTTGTAACTTTAATGAGGAATGCATGATATTTTTTCCCTAATATTTATTTACCTGTAAAATATTAGTGTAAAGCTTTTAGAGCGTCATAGTACGAGTTATTGGTTTTTTACCAATTTAATCAAAGTCCCAGTGTACATAAATCACGGAGCGTGCTATCCATATTGGAAGCTCAGCGTTTTATCGGCTTAATGGTGCGTAACTCCCTGCCTAACCTTCATCCAATAACTATTGCTAATAATGCCTACACTATACACACACATACACACACCCCATACACGCAGCAACAAACGCAGATTTATTTTTACCCAACGCTTGAAAACGTTAATGTGTACACTTATCTGGCCATTTTCACGACCAAAAATTGGGATTAGTTATGTATGTTAATGAAACCAACAAGGCATCGAATGTAGTATTGTGCAGTTCTAGTCTTGTAGGTATTTAACCTTGCTCTTAACCAGTGTGTCAGCCTTAGGTATTGCTTATCGCAGTCTATTACAGTACTCCATTTTTTTTTAAACGGTTTTATGCAATGTTTAAAACGTTTTGACGTGTTTTTATAAACTGTCTTCCCTTCCTTTTTTTCTGTTTGGTACAAATTTTGCAATCGATTTTTAACTAACTTCCTGATGAGCTAGAGACTTGAAACTTTAAAAATAGCTCAGAAATTATAAAAATTACAATCACATGAGACTTTTCATCTTCATGTCTCAGTTTGGCGATCCGACTTGTGGTACCATTAAGGCAACAGCCTAGGTGGTATTGAAGTTGTTATGGGCAAAGAAAATCGCTTAACATCAGGGGCCTTTGGCACGTTTCGCCATCCTAAACTATAAATGCAATACAATATTAACTTGCTTTCGTTTTAAACATAGCTTAGAACTTAATGACTATGCAATGCAATATTAACTTGCTTTCGTTTTAAAAACGTGGTAGGTATATATATAAAAAAAACCTAATTATTTATACTGCATCTCTGCATCTCTACGTTTTTAGGAAAGAAATATAAAATTAGTAATTTGCTTTTAGTAAACTGGCACTTTAAATATTTGATACAATGTAAACCGAAAGATAAAAAACCTTCATAAAATTTTGATATTGGTGGTATCTGTGTGCTCGCTATAAAATACATCAGGTTTGTGTGTAGCAAGTAGATGGTACTTTATTTGAGGTACGGCGCTTTTTATAGCTTACATCATGCTCCTGAATTACGGATGGGTTGTGGCTGGACGGACCGTGGCCACGTTGTAATTCGTAAGGGGTTCTGAGTACAAATATTTTGGCTAATAAAGATTGTCTTATTTGACTATTAATAGCTAGAGAGGGGCTCGTGGCTATAACTGCGTGGATTTTAAGATTTGCGAGGTTAAGTTGCGCTAGCCGCGGTCAGTGGATGGTTGAGCATTTCGTTGGACATCGAGACCCCCCCGTGTCTCGGAGAGCACGTTAAGCTGTCAGTCCCGGCTGACGAATACGAATATCTATGCAGTGAGGGCGGTCGGACTTCGAGAAAGAGGTCAATCGTCGAATCCGACTCGGTTGGGCAGCGTTCGAGAAGCTACGCAATGTCTTCTCGTCCAAAATACCGCAGTGTCTCAAGACGAAAGTCCTTGACCAGTGTGTGTTGCCAGTAATTACTTACGGCACTGAAACGTGGTCGAAGGGCAGAGAGAAGGCTATGCTCGAAGTGTCCCTGCGTGATCGAATCAGAAATGAGGAGATTCGCAGGAAAACGAAAGTAACTAACATAAGAATAGCCAAACTTAAGTGGCAGTAAGCGGGGCACATTGCTCACAGAACGGATGGCCGATGGGGCAGTAAAGTTCTGAAGTGGCGACCACGTACTGGAAGGCGCAGCATGGGTAGGACCCCACAAGGTGGACCGACTACCTGGTGAAGGTCGCGGGAATCCGCTGGATGCGGAAAGCGCAGGACCAGTCAGCAGTGGACGTCTTTCGGCTGTGATGATGAGGGCGGTCGAGGCGATGCAGCTGCCCCCTCCACCCTTAGCCATCTACTCGTGCGTTTTTGGTTAGTCATCAATCAAAACAAACGACTGATCGTATGACTAATTACTAATTGATTATGATTTATGATAGTCATATAACTGATCAGTTGATTGAAAAAAAATGTTGATTGACTTAACACTGCCGGTGACGCCATGGTTTCAAACTGACATATCATGCAAATTGGACCGTTTTAATTGATTGTGACTTGTGAGTGGTGTATATGGACAAAATGCAAATTGGATCGATTCTCATGCACATTGGACGGTATACTTGATCGTGTGTAGCTACCATTATATTATTCGTTATAATGTTTATCTACTGCAAGTAATTTATTTTTATTTTTATGGGAGTCCCCTCACCAAATGGTCTACTGGCCATCACTACTACCACAAAACGTACTTAATTACTAAATGTACGGCTGTTTACACAACGAGCAGTGATTTAATGCGACAAGTAAATCTGAGCGAGAGTCTGGTCGCTGGGGGCTCGTAAATCCGTGCTCTGCCTTATTGCAGCTTTTACGGTACACCGGCTGTGTTTTTACTGTGAAGTAATGAAGTCGTCCATGGGGGGGGGGGGGGTATGTAGAGGGTGAGAGGTGCAGATAAAAAAAATCTTAAGGGCAACAACGACTAGTTCCTTGACCACTGAGCAGTTCTTCATTTAATCACATTCTTTTTGACCTGAATATCCATTAAAAAAAACAACTAGGTAATAGAAGACCTAATTCAATCTCGGCTTCAAATGTGGTAGTATTTGGTATTTGTATACAATATGTAATAAAAACCCTGTTGTTCTGTGAGGTAGGTACGTTATCAGAATCGATATTCATACGTAAGGACACAACTCATTTGGAAAAACTCTTCAATAAAAATAATCAAATTACATATTAAATCATTATTAATTGTAATATGAAAGTGATATAATCACTTTTAATAATGATTTAATATTTAATTTGATTATTTTTATTGAAGAGTTTTTCCAAATGACTTGTGTTGTGTCCTTACGTATGAATATCGATTCTGATAACGTACCTCACAGGAACACAGGGTTTTTGTTACATGTTGTATTGAATACCAAATAATTTTATAAGTTATAAATTTCTGAGTCTGTAGGTAAGTATACTTATAAGACACTTGTGTGTTTTGGCCTACTTTTTGCAAGTATCCTGCATTTCATAAATGCTATGTATGCTATGCACGTAAAAGGATGCTGCCAAATTCTTCACATTCTCTCGTGTTATGCATGAACGGTGTGACACCAACATTCATTTCTCTACACAGTCGGTGACGTGATTTCATTTGTTTTCAGTAGTTGTTTCAGGCACCCTTCAGTAAGCATTCTTGTGCTTATATCAATTTACATAATGTACATCATGTGTGTTCTTGTCTCCATGTTACGTCATCACACTTGTGACGTCACCGTCTCACTTATTCAATATTTCGACAAGGTTAAATTCGTGCCTTTTACGACAATTACCTTCTTAGAATTTTGTAATGTATCAATTACTTTCAAAAACATTATAATATAAGAGTCAACCAACATAAAATAAATTAATTTTATATTGGTTGAAAAAGGCAGCTGCATCGTTTTCACCACAAAGATAAGTCTCAGAGAAATTAAAAGGAAACGTTTTTCTTTTAAATAGAAAGTATATTTAGATTAACAAGACACTGAAAAGACAATGACCTGTATTGAATAATCCAAATGAATATTGATTTATTTGTTAAACATAGGTATGATGTACAAGACGTGGTGTTAATTTATAAATAATCCAGTATCGCTATGCTTTGCCTTGATAGGCGTACACATTTGTTAATATAAAAGAGTATTTAAATGTAATCTTATAGATTTGTTCTTATAGATTAGAAATTAATCGTATAATAACAGTTTCTATTTAATCAAATCATGTGTTACCTGTACCTACCATACGCATTATGCATCCACACAGTTTTCTCACATTCTACACCTTCACACCCACACACTTCCTTATACACCGCACACTTCCTCATATACCACACACTTCCTCATATACCACACACTTCATCAAACACGACACATATACATACACATCCTCCGCATTCCCATTCCATACGTACTTCATTAGGGGCGATCCATAAATTATGTCACATGTTAAGGGGGAGGAAGCTGGTCAACAAAGTGTGACGTCGTGTAACGGGGTGGGGGACACGAGTTATAAGTTTTGTGACGTCACATGTATAAATCTAAAGTATATCCCTAACTTCAACTCTAACGAAAAACTTTTAAATATTACCAACTCTATCAATATCATTGTATATTTTGAATTTGTTTGTATCACTGGAAGTGTGTTTTAATTTAATAATTTCTAAATTTAAAATTGCAAAACATATAACGTTACACCAGTGTGACGTAATTTATGGATGGCCCCTTACACACCTCACACTCCCCCACATTCCGAACCATAAGCAAACACCACTATTCTTAAAACCCTACAAACCCTCAGACACGTCATAAATTACTGATAACATCAAATTAAGTCCTAATGACCATTGTCCAACTGGTAGGCGCAGCGTGGGTAAGCCCCCCACAAGGTGGACCGACGTCCTGGTGAAGGTCGCGGGAATCCGCTGGATGCGGAAGGCGCGGGACCGGTCGTTGTGGCGATGCTTGGGGGAGGCCTATGTCCAGCAGTGGACGTCTTTCGGTTGAGATGATGATGATGATGACCATTGTCTTAAGATTAATATTTTTGGAATATCAATAAGAATAAGAATAAATTATTTTTACAAATAAGATTTACGACAGTGTCATGAAATAATGAAGATACAATTTTTTTTGGCGCATAACAGAAATTAGTGTAACGTTGGTACCTGTACTAATGTAGAAACATTGTATCAAAGGCACCAGATGGGTAAAGGAACACTATCTTCTGATATAAATATTCACACCTTGTTCAGATGATAGGGTCAAAACCTTGTGGTTCGCACTATAACCACCACAAAATTAATTGTAATGTCATGTGTTTAAGACATAAAATTGTAAAACTGTAGTCTTTAATGGTGACAAAGTAAACACCTTTTACACATTTTGCGAAACATGACACAATGACCACAGTATACATTACACAGCACCATCGCGCTATTTATCAAAATTCCTGTTAGCAATAAAATTCGCGCTTCATTAGAAAATATCGATGTCGGTCCGATTCGGCCCCGGTCCGTTCATTGCCGGCGCGGCCGTGATGGATGGCCCAATCGCGCCAGCGCACTTTATCATCCGCCGAATGATAAATACGCTTGTTTTGAACGGCTTTCTTTACAATTAGGAAATATTGCGGCCGCCGCGTGTTTGATTTGAATCAATGGGAACTGAATCAATATTCATTTGCATTTGTAGAAACGCGGTTAGGGAATTCGATTTTTGCTAAGCTTAGTTGAGATGGGGGTGTTACAGGTTTGTACAGAGGGAGTTGGTGCTACTTTTGGTTTTGTTTTATGTAGCTTAAAGCAGTTAAATCAAAATTATTATAGTACCTAGATGGATGATGTTAAAATTGTTTAGGAATATAATATTTTACGCACAAAAAGGTTATCTGTTTATAGCTGTGCCCGCGTACTGAAATAAAATATAGCCTATGTTTCAGGCATGTGTATCAGATGCTTTATGGCGATAAAGCAAATCTATTGTCGTAGACTCGCGTAGGCCTGACGTAGAGCTACGGTGCTACGGCGTAGGTTTGTGTTGGTCTCCGGTCTGAGTGAAGTAACTGTGATCATGTTAACTGAAAATTAAACTGTAATTCAGAGTTGTTCTCTTGTATTTATTTAATACATTTATCTCACATTAGATATTGCCCGCGGCTTTGCCAGCATACTGTAATAAAATGTAGCCTGTTACCTCTGCATAAAGAAGCTTTCTAATGATGAATGAATTATTAAAATCAGTTCAGTAGGTTCAGAATTTATCGATTACAAACATACAAATCTTTCCTCATTATAATATTATTAGTAATAGTATAGACGAATTCTTTCTCACAGAATTTTAAATATTTCGATAGCTTACTGTTCCAATCCTAATTCAGTGAGATATCGCAACTTTAAAAACATTTTCCTTTTTTCGAGAGTCTGAAGAAAATTGGCAATCTGGAGAGCGTTAAAAAATACTCCGGTATTTCTACGCTGCAAGAATTTTGGTCGCTGTTATCTACGGATTAAGGTTGTACCGAAGTACAAGTAAATAATCCTAAATAAACACCGCTTGTAGAAGGTGGCTAGAAATCCAAATATAATAAGGTTTCCATTTTAGACGTAACTTTATGTGAATTAGAACGTGAGTGAGCAGTTTGACTGACCCGTTAGTGTAAAGACATAATATAATAATAAAATATTGTCGATCAAATATTTTTTCACCATATTATTGTTTTATACTAAAAAAGAATGTGAAGCGTTAGTACATAACAATAGTTAAATAATATAGTTTCACCAGATACATGTATGATCCCCAAAAGGTACTGAACAAATGTAAAATTTCAAAATAAATGTTCTCAGGAGTTAATTCATTGTAATACAGTAATTAAACTAGCGAAGAAGAAGAAGAAGTCAGGGAATTCTATAAAATGTACAAAGTAATTATGTCAATAAAGATTATGAATTATGAATAGTTTGTTCGAATTATAATTAGTAATTAACTTGCAACATGCTTATTTCTAAGCAATAGTTTTATGATTAATTTAGACAAACCATTAACTCCAGCTAAATTAATGTTTATTCGACTTTTGGGGCCGACTGTACAATAATTGTACAGTCAGAAGCAATATTATCTGCCATCGACAGTATTTATGTGCCTATGTACAGCCAAAATTAATATCCAATCTATCCACGATTTGCCCTACTAGAGATAGGAATTTGACATAAGATCCATACAAAATATGTCAAATTTCTATCTCTAGTGGGGTAAATCGTGGATAGATTGGATATTAATTTTGGTCAGTAATGAAGAAATGGCCCTAATAGTAATACCCTTATTATTCTCATGGCTTGGGTCAGATAAATTATATTATTGCTACTTTAAATCCGTCCGTAGGCAAATAATAATAGCTGATAGCTTTTCATTCGCACCGCTTAAGAATGGAATTCTTTGCGTCTGCATTTGTGTTTCCCGATAAGTATAATCTGGTGGTCAAAAATACCTATATTTACAACATATGGACGGACACATTCTCGACATTAATTTGTATCGTTCCTCGCGTCGTACCGCTACACCTTACCTCACTCGACTAATCCCTGCTACAAAACAAAGTGATTAACTTCGCCTATTATCCGGAGGGCCCGCAATTTGTAACACTAGCGGCGGCGGCGGCGTCGTGTTACGGGCCCCTAATACCCCCGCGACCCTTGAGATTATCACCTGTATCTTACAAGGGTTAACACCGAAGGGTTAAGGGCTGCCTTGCTTGGGAATTAAGCTAGACTACTTTGATATGCCAGCACGGCAAACTTCAGGGATACGAAGAAGGAATCCCGTTGTCTATGATTTAGACAAGTGTAGTCAAATGAACCGTGTCAAGAAACTAAGTTAAGTGTAATTACCACGAGCAGTCAAGCCGAGAGGGAGTCAAGGGCAAGTGAACCCGATGTGATTAGAAATGGCGCCGAGCTCTGTTAACTAATTGGTGTTACATAATTAATAATTAACACTTGTTGCTTCAAGCAAATTAACGAATTACTACGCAACTCTAATTCTGTGAAACCAAATTGGTTAAATAAGACGAGTCTGTGAACCAGCCCTTATCGACACTGATTGTAAATTTTTGTTTAAACAATTCTTACGGAAGCATTTTTTACGTAAGAAAAATGGAAAACGTTTTTATTTCCATTATTATTCGTGTTCCCTTGCTGCCCAGAGCCTCGTCCCGGGGGTACAGCAAGCCTCATTTATTATTCAACAAATTACAGATTTTATCCATGATTGGAGGCGACGACGGCGTGACCGTGTTTACTCTTTTTTCCTCTTTTCCTGGTTGAAGTCGAGGTACAACAATAAGGTTCGAGGGGAATGCCGTCCAGGGACGCCTCACCGTCCGTCCGTTCAGCGCGGGTGAATATGAACACAGATGACGTTCGGAGGCCGCATTAAAAAGCGCAGGCCGACGGGAAGCTCGCAAATGACTTTCTATGTATGTTTATTGAACTGTACATGATCTGCAAACGGATGAAACTGCCTTCCGATGCGAGTATTTTACGTTTATTAACTGCTCCGTATTAATGACATTTTTGTGAATTTGTTTTTTGAGATGGTTTCTTCTGATCTTCATCAAGATTTATACGTACACCAGTCATGTGTGCAAGATATAGGATATCAAATCGGTGCGTAGTAGGCACCTGCGTCATCAGTGCGGATGGGTAAGCTCAGGAGCCAACTAAACTTCGGTTCTAATTACCCTGTGGTAATTGAAAAATACTCGAAACCCCTTAGCAGAGGTGCATTAAAAGAGCCTCCACGAGTGACGATATTTAATTGATCGTCCGGCGCACCCTGGGCAGTCAGTCCCGCTACCAACTTGCTGACTGGCTAATCTTTTCCCCACGACATGAGCTATTATCATTATGTAGCTCGTGTCGACACGAAGAAGAAGAAGAAGACCCCTTAGCACTAACTTTGTACCATGACCCTGAACAACGTTTGTTCTTCTACGACTTTTTATAATACGAAACTTTTTTATTTCATACAAAAATGTGATATGGACCCTGTAGCTTGCATATTCTAGACGGCTGACGCGATCGGCCGGAGTCGCGCTGGCTGGGCTACACAGCTAGTACAAACTAATTCGGGCTTGCGGCATAATATGCTATAGTATACGCAAATTTTACACACTTTAAATAAACAAAAACAATTTTTTTTTGGTTAACCAGTTTTGTTTTGCCAAAGTCATAGAACTAACATTATTCAGGATCATGATACGAAGTTAGTACATACGGCTACCCATCAAGCTGTACATTTCCAGTATAAGCTGATCTCGCATTGTATAGGTTTTCCTTACAACGCGAGGTCAGCCTTTACTGGTGTCTTACAGCTTGATGTGTAGCCGTGTGTACTTACTAGGTTTTGGGTATTTTTTCTATTACCCTGTACAGAGACCTACATTATATGTCCAGCAAAAGCTGTAAGCAAATCACTAGTATGGTGTGTGACGCCACTGAACCATTTAAACCATTTTTTCACTGACCTGGCGAAGAGCTCGTTGAGCAGACGCACCAGCTCCTCAGCGGTACACTGGTCGGACAGGGAGGTGAAGCCGCAGATGTCCGCAAACAGGATGCTGCAGCAAGAAACATTATTATTATTATAAGCCTGAAGTGTCCCACTGCACTCCCTGTCTGTTGCTACAAGAGTTCAGTCCTTTTGGAAGGAGTTCAGCTCATCCCACCATCTCCTGGGCCTGGCGCGTTGACGTTACATTATAGTCATAAATATGATTCAGTTATTTTCCATTGTACCTAATCAAGAACGGATGTTTGTTTTGTTGTTGACGGCACGTTTAGTGGCTGAGCACTTTGCTACTACGCCACGTGGCAAGGGTTCGATTCCCGCAAACAACCAATATTTTTAAGGATTACAAGTAGTTGTTTCGGATTTGGGCGTTTAGGTATGTGAAATATACATATGTCGCTGAATATCGCACCCAAGATTTAAGTAGGAGAAGTGCTAGTAAGGAGAAACGTTTAAAAAAAAATTCAATTCGAAAGCGTGTTGTTATTATTTTCAATACCTACTCTTGTTAAAAATACACAAAAAAACGACGTTCCATTATAAATATTTACAAGATGTTGTTACAAAAGCACAGAAGCGCAATGTCGTTAGACAGCACTGGAGGAGCGCGAGGTCGCGCAAATAAAAACATAAATACTACACTCTGAATCGAGGACGCTCGACTTATTTCTCTAGGAAAAGAAACTGGAATGTCTGAGGTACTTTTTTAGGGTTCCGTAACCAAAGGTTGCCAAACGGGACCCTATTACTCTAGCTACGCCGTCCGTCCTTCCGTCCGTCCTTCCGTCCGTCTGTTTGTCTGTCACTGGGCTGTATCTGTTGAACGGTAATAGGTAACTGGTTGAAATTTTCTCAGAATAATTATGTGTTGCTTTGACCCCTATCACGACAAATAAAAAAAGTCTAAAACCAAAGGGGGTCCCCATACAAGAAACCTCGAAAAATATGACATTTTTTCAACGATTTTGTTCCTGCTATAAAAATAGGGTAAACATGGACATATATATATATCTTCGTAAGAAAGAGATGCGAAAATTCATATTTCGCTCACGATACGTTGATGTCTTTTGATGAACTCTTGTAAATTAAATCAGTTTCTATGGGGTATCAGGTCGATGTGTGGGTACGGAACCCTTACTGTGAGAGTCCGCTTCGCACTTGGTAGGATTTTAATATTGTAGGATAACGAAACGAGCTAAAGGTCCACCTGATATTAAGCGGTTAACTTTGCCCATAACAACTAAATATCACCTAGGAGGTTTACCGCAAGTCGGTTCGATAAACTGAGACATGAAGATGGAAAGTCTCATTGATTGTGATTTCTATGGCACCTGCCCTTTACATCGAAACACAGCAATGCAAGCATGACTCTTTGACGGCAGAAGTAGGTACGGTTATTATTGTTGATCAGAAGGTTTGTGGAAACTAAAGGCTTTCAAAGGAGCAACAGTTCCACATAACCCTTCGTGCCCCATAGCTCTCGATGCCCCCGATGCTGATCAAAGCCATCGACCCGTTGCCGATTGCTCATTCATGCTCTTCTAATATTGTGGGAACAAAAGATTACAAATAAGGTTTCTTATTGAGTGAACTCACGAAAAATGTAATCAAAGAGTCTTAACAAGAACAGAAAATTGTTATGATAATAGAACGCAGTCATGTCAATACAAATAATATGTGATGCGGGTACTGGTAAGATGATTTCAATTAGTGCATGAAAAATAATCGGATTCTTTGAGAAGTGGATTCAAACATCAAACACTTATTTGATTGCTTTCTTGATTCTCATTCATCCTTTGGCTTTCAAATAGCATTACGGTTAAAACGTAGAGGTGTCTACGCTCTTTTAAAGCAACGACGATGCATGTCGCATCTCTAATGTATCTGTTAATCGTGCAGCGAGCTAGCTCCACTCGTGCCTGGAATACTCGGACATTCATAGCAAACCTGCAATTTTCCTCAAATTCCAAACGCATTCGGAATTAAGCCTCACATTTGCTCTCGGGGCTGTTATCTCGGCTTGGATTAATAAGTACGAAATTGATTTAACAATGTGATCGTTGACAAAATGATTAATGGACGTAATGCCCTCAGTCGAGTTCAAAAGTGATATTTTAGAATAGGTGGTATGCCGATTCGACGCACGACGCGGTGGTGTACGGCGGAATGGTGCAATGTTTCGAATTCATGCCGCTGTCAACGAATTGATCCCACTGATGGTTGAAATTACTGAATTAAGCCGATGCGATCTGTTACTGTTAGCTTGTAACATCCCACTGCTGGGTAAAGGCCTCCCCCATGATTTCTATGTGTCACGGTTTTGCGCTATTGTTGACCAGTCGTTACAGTACTTGTCTAGCTCGTCCCGCCACCGCTTTCGCGGTCTGCCTCGACGCCGCTTCCCTGTGTTGGGGCTCCACTGTGTAGTAATTTTGGCCCACAGCTCAGAAGGCATCCGCCAGGCGCGGCCAGCCCAATCCCACTTTAGTTTTGCGGCTTTGTGAACAACATCAATGATTTGTGTTTTTGAGTGCAGTGTTGTGTCCCTGTTGCGCTCTATTGCACGTTAGCAGTTTTTTTTTTTTTTTTTTATCGTATAGGATGGCAAAACGAGCTAAAGGCCCACCTGATGTTAAGCGGTTACCTTTGCCCATAGCAACTTCAATACCACCTAGGCTGTTGCGTAAATGGTACCGCAACTCGGTTCGCCAAACTGAGACATGAAGATGGAAAGTCTCATGTGATTGTAATTTCGACTTGACATTGAGTTTGGACTTCTGAATATCTGTCAAGGACCAGGTTTGAATACCGTAGGTTAGAATGGGAAGAATTCACATATCCGTGAGTCGTCGTTTCAGTGATAGTGGACGGTCTCCCTTCATAAGCTCTATGCGATCTACTCAGATATTAAACACAACGGGTATGCAAGCGCACGTCCCCATTCAGGTGGAGTCCTGATTCAAAGCAAATGCAAAGCTGATCAAAGCAGCTCCGCCAAATTTGTTGTCCATTTATTGAAACGTTAAATAATTTCTCTTTGATTCGGATTTCGGACCCGAGGAACTCTTAGTGGTCCAGCGGTAATAAAATATGTATTTAGAGACGCCACCGACTGAGAGTCTCAGACATTAAACTGAGTGGTTCTGTTACAATTGGTGTATAAGTGACGTGATGAGTTTACCTGCCTTTCCTTTAGCAACGAAAATTTTGTTTTGAAAAACAGGTAAACTAGACATTATAATAAAACAAAGTTTAACCGGATTAAATCGCGTATATTATTTAAATTTTAATTAATAATATTGTACGGTAGATTAAAATAATTTTTTAGAAATATTTGTAAAGACGCTTGTCATCTTAGTCTACCTGCGACCACGAAATGCTGCAAAGCTTTGAAACGTCAGGGAAACCAATTTAAATAATATACGCGATTTAATCCGGTTAAACTTTGTTTTATTATAATGTGTAGTGATCGCGAAAACCTAAGAAGTTATTAGGTAAACTAGACTTTGTGTTTGTTAAATTTTGTGAAGAAACATACCTGTGTGTTGTTTCAACGATTAAACATTCGACATAAGGTAACTCAATCGCTTAGCCGTGCTATCAAGTTGATGGTGCTCATTATCCTACATTGCTCAGGGTGCCACTACGTGCCGTCTGTGGTGATCCACGAACTACTACATACATACTACCATAGAAATATAACATGTCTATGCAGACTACCAATAGTTGTCGAACCAAATCTGAGTATATACTCTGTACTCCCTTTGATTATACGACTGCTACCAAGTTTTAATTCCCTGCCTTTCTCCGAGACTTTTCCCAATTAGGTTTGTTGGGGTCGGTTTCCAGTCTAACCAAGTGTGGTTGAACATCAGTATTTTACACGGAGCGACTGCCATCAGACCCCTGCAACCCAGTTACTGGGTTATACCGACGTCCTACAAGGTTAGACCAGTTGCCAGATTTCGGGATTTTGACTACCTGTAACGACTGCCATAGATATCCATATACCAACCAACCGGGACGGATAAGTTCTGTCCGAAGTAACTAAGAAGTGTTAATTTGTGCGTAGTCAATTGACAGCTACAATTTTTAATTAATTAATTAAACTTCATTGTACACACATATACACATTATTATTACAGTAGGAAAGCTTATGTACATCGGCGAGCTTAACTCAAAAAGGAGTTTTATTAAAAAAATTAACGCCAATAAACAACCGTTTGCTTTAAAACGAGATACTTATAATACAAATTCGTATGACAATTTCTGTACCATAGGCCTTACTCCCGAATAATTCGAGTTCAGAAACAAATCGAGCTAATGTCAATTCCTAGAGGAACTGCAGTACATTCAATTGATACAGAACTCGATCCAGTCCAGTAAGTAAATACAGTGGGTTATGTATTCTATTTCACGTGAATAAATTAAATTTAATGCTCCTAAGCGCCAGTTTTAGCGTTTAACCTGCGTTGCGTAGTATGTAGTAATAAAGTTCCTGGTAGGCCTCCATACTTTGTGCTCATGTCGAGTGCCAATCCCATGCCACAGAACAAATAACAATACTACCCATGCTAATGACGAAGCCACGAAGTTTCGCGCTTAATCCGCGTCAGTATTGTAATACAGACAAAGTTTTATTCGGGGATGGCGCGTCAGCGTCGCTTCGCGTCTGGGCGAAGATGAACCACATTTAGTCTCGAATGTACTCGCACTTTTATTTAGGGGTGAAACGGATTTAGAATTGTCGCTTTATGTAATTAAAAATGTATAGCTGTAAATGGGGAAAGTAAAACTTTTAGACAAGAAAAACGGATCGCATCGGGGGATGCCCGACAGAAGCGAGGTACGCATTTGCATGGCTGGAGATGGCCATGGTGCCCACACCTACTGGCTGACGCAGATACTCTCGGGGCACGGATGCTTCGGGAAGTATCTGTTTCGCATAGGCCGGGAGCCGACGCCCGAGTGTCATCACTGCGGGAGCTGCCCAGAGGACACGGCGCAGCACACACTGGCGGAGTGCCCAGCTTGGGCCGCGCAGCGCCGTGACCTCATCACTGCAGTAAGCGGCAGCGATCTCTCGCTTCCGGCCGTGGTTCTGTCTATGGTCGGGAGCGAGAGCGCTTGGGAAGGCGTCGTCTCCTTCTGCGAGGATGTAATGCTCGCTAAGGAGGCGGCGGAGAGGGTTCGAGAAGCGTTGACCTCTCTCCCCATCCGCAGGAGACGACCTGGGCTTCGCTGGAGGGCGTATGCCGACCTCCAGCCACCCTAGGTGTGGGCCTGCGGGCGGCGGACTCGGGGTGGCGCCGCCCGACCAGTCAAGGCCCGTGACGGTGGCGCGTAGTGTTCCGCGCGCGCCAGTCAAGAGGAGGGTGTGGCCGATGTGGCTGCCGCACGGGGAGAAGGGGCTCGTCTACTAATGGCGAGCCGGGACCTACCGGGGATGGTTGGGAGAGTAAAAGTTTCCCACGCCCCCGGCCAAGGGTCGTTAGAGGAACACCGTGGTGGTTATTAGTCGGTAAGAGTCCGACACTGGCTCCGCCTACCCCAGGCGGAGTGCGTCCATGAGGATTTTCCCCACGGAAAAAAAAAAGTACGCATTTGCAAGCACGGATAAAACACGAGTTCACGGTGACGTTTTTCTTAGTTTACTGCTCGGCCGAGCGTGCAACGATGCTGTAGAAGCTTCGGTTTAAAAAGTGGGTGGGAAGTTTTGGTTTTATTCAGAATGAAATTGTTTACCATTTGTGTTTAACAAATTAATGTTTTGAATCAAGCTCCAGCAGTGCAAAGCCAACATTGTTGAGTGTCAATTAGCTGTGTAGACTGTGCACTTGTTAATTAGTCTCATTGCACAGCAGCCGACACTCGAGCACTTTCCAGCTGAAACAGTGAGCTTGTATCTAACCAAAATTATTATTGAAATGATTTATATGTCTGTGAGTGCAGCTGAAAGTATAATTGGGAGACTGCTCTTTAAAAGATTATTGCAATATAGATATAGATGTTTATTTTTATTTTTATAGTATAGGATGGCGAAACGAGCTAAAGGCCCACCTGATGTTAAGCGGTTACCTTTGCCCATGACAACTTCAATACCACCTAGACTGTTGCCTAAATGGTACCGCAAGTCGGTTCGCCAAACTGAGACATGAAGATGGAAAGTCTTAAAAGTCTTGTTAAACATAGATAAAATCTATCCCTATCTCTTCTCATGGGTGTCGTAAAAGGCGACTAAGGGATTCACCAGAGCATGGGCAGCAGCGTTCTCTGAGTATTTAACCAAACAACTGCGATCACCAACCCACCTGCCAAGCATGGCGATTATATTATATCCCGATTGGCGATTATGGGGGAGGCCTATGTCTAGCAGTGGACGTCTTTCGGCTGAAATGATAATGATGATGATGAGATTTTATAGATGGTTCTTTCTGTCAATTTAATTGCTTAGAAAGAGGAGGTGAGACATAAAATACAAGACCGTATCTGTTTTCTTTCTATATCCTACTTTTTTATCCTACTAATATTATAAACGTGAAAGTTTGTGAGGACGTATGTATAGATGTTTGTTACTCTTTCACGCAAAAACTACTGTATGGATTTTAATGAAATTTGGCATACAGATAGAACAGAACCCGGATTAACATTCAAGCGGGCGAAGTCGGGGGCATTGGCTAGTAAATCATAAATGGAAATAAAAGCATTGTTTAAATATATTTGTGATGACACTCTGAAGGATGTTTATAGAAAACATTTTTAAATTTTACCTAAAATACCTTTAAATCTTTAAAAGAGGTTTAAAATTAGAGCGAGACGTCTGTGAAACGTGAAAGGTATAACATTAAACGTTATTTGGAATACAAAGAGATTCTTAATTTCATTACTTGTTTCTCTTTTGATACTGTTATTTCGAAATGCGACAAGAGAGATGAAGTACGAGTAGGTCTATACGGTAAGAATCTATGTGAAATAAAATATTATTTCAAGACTTCTGTTTAAGAAAGGTTTATTTTTGGAAGATTTAATGTGGAATAAACGAAATCAAATTTTGTTTTGAAAGGTTTAGTTTCTATATCAAAATCAGTTAGATTGAATAAAAAGTTTTGTTAATGTTTTAAAGTTGTGGTTGAACAAAACCGCGACTTTATCGTCAAAAGATGAACTTGTGACCTCAAATTAGTTAGTACTGAAAGCTGCATGTCACCTAGCTTTTGATTATTCTCTACAATTACAAGCTTACTTGCTACGACTTATATATAATTAGTGGCTTTACCCCCACTCTTCGTTTTTGGATGGTCAGGCCCGACAACCGGGCAGATGGGGAAGGATTACAGCGAATTGTAATCACCGGACAATCACCCGGTAAATACTTACACTTAGGTACAACCTTTTATTTCGTTCAAAGTAAATAATGTTAAGGGATTCCTTTTTATTGACAAGCTTGCGAATAAATTTAAACCTTTGGACAAGGTTCATTACCATTTCGTGGTCGGTTGTACTGTATCTGCGATTATTTGATTTTTGGAACTAAATTTATGATTATGAACGACAGGATATAATTCTGATGCTGATAGTTCGCACCTACTAATGTAAATCAGATTTTAGCTTATTATCTACAGAATTAATTTACATAGAAAATAAAATGTTGTAAAAAATTGGTTCTATCTAATTTTCTCTAAATCTTATGCATCTGAAAACTGATATGATTAGCTAAGTCTGAGTGTTTTAATAATGTAGTGTTTTATTTATTCCTAGCTGCGAGATTATCTCGGCTTAAGATCGCCCACATGTAATTCTAGTGTTTGCAGACGATTACAGAGTTTAAGTCATCACTCATTGTAACCGCACCACTCCGACACAGCAAATAACTTGTCATTTCAGTTAGGGATTTAAGTCGGCTGTACATTTTTTTATAATATCAAGATAAATTACCACCAGCTCGCGGCTCGCTCTCGTCCCGCAGATAACGCACTTATGAGCAGACTGCGCAATTTCAAGCATGCGGTACACTCGCTTACCGAGCGCGCCGATTGTGAGCGATCTGCTTGCCTGCACCACCCTTTACTCCGTGCTCATTGCTTTCTCACGCGTGGAAAGCGAGCTTTCATCTCACTGGTGGCGCGTTGGCGTCTGGCGTTTTCCTTTTTCGAAGCGATATCGTGTCGTTGCTGTGCTGGAGCGGTACGTTACAATGAATGATGACCTTTATGCTTCTCAGCGTACCACAAGTTCTGTAGACTCTATGGTACTTAGAGTATTTTGCTTTTAAGTAAATATGTAATTAAAGTCTGATAACAAACATGTCAGAGGGACTGTTCGTAAAAGTTCTATTACAAGTAAATACAACAGCGCCTGCGTTCCAAGATTGAAACGGACCAATCACAATAAAATGGTATGATTGTTTTCCCGTATGAAATCAAGTATGTTCACAGTGTAACAAGTAATTGTGTTGAAGAACTTGTTGAAACAGGCGACGCGTCTAATTTTTTGGTAATTTCCCCACAGCCCGACGCGAGCCGCCGACCTACTGTTTGTTTAAGAAACGGGAGCCGTTCAACTCGTTTTCCTTGAAGGGTACAATTGGCCCCGGGCCGGAGCATTGCACTAGAGAAATAATAGAAAAGAGAAATAATGTAAATGTTATGCTAATACTTCTAGCTTTGTTCATGATGGGTTTTGACTTTTGTGGCATACCTACAACCTGAAAGTTATATAGCTATATTGGTGGGAATTCTAGAAGAGCACTGCTAGTCCCAGTATAAATCTCGATTTATCGCATCTCAAAAATAGTTGTTATCTAGTGTAATCATTGATCCAAATACACCGAGTTCATGGCGTGACGTCATTACGACTGTGACGTCATTACACGTCACACATTTGAAATTTGAAATTTGAAATTTGAAATTTATTTATTTTCCAGAAAACATGTTTTTACATTATAAATGTGACACTGGATCCCACACTAGGATACCCTGTGTTGCAGGATCCAGTCTCTTTCGACACGTCGGAAATGACATTAGTTTTACCACAATTAGTTGCGTATTCTAATACAATAATAATAAATAACTGAATGTGTGTGGGGTGTGTGTGTAGTGAGAGTGTGTGGTGTATGTGTGTGTGGGGTGGGGGTGAGTATGGAGTATGTATGTGGGTGGTGGGAATGATGAGCGCGCGAGTATGACCGTATTAGTGTTGAAAAACAGCATTGATGAATATTAAGTTTATTTGTCTACGGAAGTAGTGATAAGGTCTTCCGTTTTCATATAGCTAAGACCTTGCAGCCAATTCGTCGCTTGTTTTTTACAAGAAAACTTGGTCAAGGGTAGGATATTCAACCTTTTGTTAACTTTATCGTACAAGTATGGCCCTATGCAATAAAACCCTCTATTGCTGAATTTAAGATTGCAGAAAGCTCTGTTCCATTTAGGATTCCTACGCGAGCGCTGGTCCTTAACCTGTGTGGCAATCGCAGTTTTATGAAACTTCAGAATCACTGACAGAATGTAAAGTTGGCGCACTGTTAGCACTCCTGTCTCTTGATATAGCAAGTTTGTCGGATATCGGATTCGTAACTTGTATGAGACTTTTAAAATAGCTCTTTGTGCACGTTCTATAGTTATAATGTAAGTCATACCAGCGGAACCCCATGAAACTATGCAGTAGCTTAATATCGACTGACATAAGGCAAAGTAGGTCATTTTGAGAATTTTGTGGTCTGCTATTGATCGAAGTCTTTTAAATATGTATAGAAGTTTTCTAACGCGAGTACTTAGTGATTCTATTTGGTGGCCCCATTTCAAGTGTTTGTCTATATTAATACCAAGGTACTTTATGCAGTCTACTTGTTCAAAAACAGGACAGCTGCAGCTGCCCCTTAAGATGTTATTGCAAAGGTGGAATTTAAGTGTGAGTTGTTTAGGGGCTGTTCCTGTTATGTTGACTGAGAAGTTTACCGTCTTCGTTTTGGTAATGTTCAAGGTGAGTAAATTATGTTGTAGCCAATTAGCAACTATCAGCATTCCAGCTTCCGCGGCACTATAGGCTTCTTCCCAAGTGTCACCGTGGAAAATTATAGCTGTATCATCAGCATAAGCGGATATTTGAGCATTTTCCAAATTTAGTGAACAGAGACCATTAACGTACAGGAGAAACAGAGTAGGACCAAGGACACTGCCCTGGGGTACCCCATAAGTCACCTTCGCAAAAATGCTCTGATAGTCACC
Source organism: Asteroscopus sphinx (assembly GCA_949699075.1). Taxonomy (NCBI): domain Eukaryota; kingdom Metazoa; phylum Arthropoda; class Insecta; order Lepidoptera; family Noctuidae; genus Asteroscopus; species Asteroscopus sphinx. The sequence continues at coordinate 35,022,450 of OX453002.1, read as the reverse complement.
CAGGCAAACTCTTTGTTCGCGGTCGGTAAGATAGGAGCTGAACCAATCCAGTGCAATGCCCCTAATACCCATACGTTCCATTTTTTGGAGGAGTATAGGCCTTGAGACGGTATCGAAGGCCTTGGCAAGGTCAAGGAAGACGCCGACACACCTTTTCTCACTGTCAAGTTTGCCAATAACATGGTCCACCAGGTTAGTGACTGCGTCCTCCGTTGACCTGCCATTTCGGAAGCCATACTGGTTCGGCGATAGTAGCTGCTTCTTTTCTAAGTACGTCAATAGTCGCTTGTTCACCAGTTTCTCTAGTATTTTTGACAGTGACGTAAGAAGGGATATAGGCCTGTAATTTGATACGAGTGTCTCATCACCTGCCTTGAAAATCGGGCAAACATTTGCTATTTTCAGATTAGCTGGAACTGTTCCTGACGACAAGCTCAAGTTGCATAAGTGAGTGATGGGAGTGACTAGACAATGCTGTGCGAGTTTAAGTACACGATTTGAAATTCCGTCCCATCCTGGAGCAGAATCGTATTTAAGGTTGGCAACGATAGCACTAACTTCTGTTTCGTCGGTTGGAATCATGAAGAAGGACTCTGAGAGAGATGGATCAGTGCCATCTAATGTAAGTACTAAATTAGCCAATTCTAATTCTGTTTTGTTTAGTTTAGTCAAGGTCTGTTCAGCAAGTTGTTCTCCTACATCGGCAAAGAATTGATTGGCAATATTCAGTGAGGCCACCGGATCGGGATTTGTATTTAGTAAGGTTAAACTGTTAGATTTTTTGTTTTTAAAGTCACATATTGTTTTAACAGCCGCCCAGGTTTTTTTGCTGTCACCCTTAGAATTGTCTAACAGTCCTTTGTTATAGGCATTTTTAAGATTTTGTATAATGTTGTTACAATTATTTCTGTAGCTTTTATATTTTTGTTGCAGGGAGTAATTGTCCTTATTTTCCACTTTTTTTGTTTCAGAATGAAGTGTGTCTCTTTTACGTACACATTTAAGTAAGTTTTTAGTCATCCAGGGTCTTCTAATGGTTTTAGAATTACGCAAAATTTCTTTGTTGGAGTGCCGATTTATGATATCTCGTAATTTTTCTGTAAACTCATTCGTTGCCATATTCACGTCATGGATGTTTAATACAGGGCTCCAGTCTGTATTTTCAATATCTTTGAGTAGATTAGGATAATCTAACTTAAGCTTATATTTAGTTTGCCCAGAAAAAGGTGCCTGTCTTCCTGTATCCTTACAAATACCCAGAAGCACTGTATCATGGTCAGTCAGAGATGATTCACATACCACTACTTTAGCGTCTTTTTTAGTTTTGATTAGGGCATGATCGAGGCACGAAAGTGCTCGTGACGGATATTTGTGTCCAGGATAAAAACCATGGTATCCTGTGATATCGAGGTATTCATTAGCACGTGTGTCTTTTGTATCTATTTTAATGTCGATATTTATGTCCCCTATTATTGCCATGGATGATGTGTTGTTGGTTTGAAGGAGGTTATCTAAGGATGTGAAAAAATTACGAGTGTTATATACTGAGGGCGACCTATAGATAGCAAAAATTGTAAATTCCGTACCCACATTAATGACTAAGCAATTCGCATCTTTAAATGGCGGCTCTTGTATAGCGACATTTAGTTCAGATTTATAAAGGATTGCTAGGCCATCGTTTTGATTTAAATAGCATTGAGAATAGTGGCATTCGTAGCCATTAAGTTGAACTTTTGGAGTATTTTCATCAAGTCTACATTCGGTCAGTATGATAATATCAGGCAAGAAATTAAGTCTGGACAGGAATACCGTGAAGTTATCAAAGTTTTTCCGTATACTCCGTATATTTTGATTTACAATGGTAAGCTGATTTTTAACATTACCTAAGTCCTTCATACATTGTTCTGGGTGGTTATGTTTAGTACTCATAAATATATCGGTGCCGTCAATATCATTAATTAAGCTAATTTGATTAGCCATTAGTAATATTAGTTAGAAATATTATGATTCTGTTAACTGTTCTTATTTTGGTCGAGTAATAGATATTTATTAGTGTCGTTGCCATGGGAGCCAAGTGTGATACAGCTTTATTTAATGGATATATGTAGTAGTTTGTGTGTGTTGTTATTAAATTTGTATATATTACAGTAGTGTAAAAATGTGAAGTTTTACGCGCGAGAGTAGGTGAAAAGTAGGTGTGTGTCATTTTGCAGTGATGTGTGTATGTTAGTGAGTAGATGTTTTTTTTGCAAATAGAATATTGTGATTTTAGTTTGTGTATAACAATTATAATTATTTTAGTTACTTTAAAGTATGAATTTAAAAGGCAAAAGTATTTTACATTACAATGGGATGGTTTAGTTACTATAACAAGGTAAGTACAATTGGTTACACTAAACAGTAAAAGTTTACAATTAGTTCCCACGCAGTTGAAGGAGTGTGCTCTCATTTTTGACAAGAATATATTTAGCTCCTTCTTCAACAACATGTCACTCATGCGCGACAATTAGCGCGCCGGTCGAGTCGTATGACACGATCGTACGCATGATGTCCTAACACGCGTCACGGTATAAGATACGAGTTTTTGAGCGAGTGATCTACGAGTAATTCAATTCAATTAAATTCAATTCAATTTTATTTATTTGCTAATAATGTTCACATTTTACAAGTGGAGTAAGGTATTTTAAAACGGCATGAGCTTGGGACAGGAATTTAAAAGAAAAAAGCACATCTATTTTGTAAAACTGGAAAACCCTGGACACGATAGACCTATACCACAGAATAACGAATATTTTCTAAGAGTACAAAAACAAGGGTAGTCGTAAAAGTACCCAGATTTAAATAAGGTCAATATATTTTGATGTTAACCATTAATGGTCCTTTAAGTCCTTAATTATGAATTAATAAAACAGAATATGAGAATAGGATGTCCAGTCCACTTTACGTAAATCAAACCTTTTGAAACTGGATCACATTTAAAATTGACAAAGCTTACCGGTCAAAGAGGGTACGCGGCAAAAGCGTCATAATGAAGTAGCTATCACTTTTAAATAGCATTGCTCCTTGTGTGACGACACTCATCTACTAAGGGCTCGTGGCTAAGAAACAACCGCGTGAAAATGCAAGATATGAATGAAAGAAGAAGAAGAAGAAAGAAACATGGTTTATTGTCCCAGTTAACGAGAATGAAGCAAACCAAGTTTTCCACAATACTGATAGTAGTAGTACTGTGGAACATAACTTTTCCTTGTGGTACTACTAAGGGACATTGCGTGTCCCTATGGTACTACTAGTAGGACCATGGCCCATAATGCGGCCCCGTAGGACAAATCGGTAGTACCACGGGTCTGTAACGATTTAAATAACCGTGCAACAGATACACAAACAGGTAACTAACAGATATGCGATATTAAGTTGCGCTCACCGCGGTCAGTCCGAGGATGGGTGATCATTAAGTAACATTATAGCAGCGCTTTACTTATACTGGTTATTGCATAACACTTTCTATTAATTATACTGGTTATTGCATAACACTTTCTATTCAATTGAAGATTTTTTTAAAGTACTATGAGACGAAAGAATAACATTATACGTATCTGTCTGAATTCTATTTTTTATTTTTCATTATTATAAAGGACTAGCGGACCCGGCAGACGTCGCTGCGTCGTCCTGCCCGGAAAAGCAGCGCCACCTGTCATTAAAATCGTCCCTGCCGTTTAGGAAAATATCAGTGTCATACCGACAGCAGCGCCACCTACCGGGTCCAATTGTGTTTTCCAACCATCCAGGAACGAATTGAAAGATACACACTAAATTTCACCTAAATCGGTCCAGCCGTTTAGGAGGAGTTAGGTGGCAAAACACGTACAGAAGAATTATATATATATTAAGATGTGTAAAAATATAAAAGTTCCTAGTTTTTTCATGCTATTGATGATGATTAAATGGGCTTGAACAAATTTTCATCATGTAACAACATTCGATGTACCCTATTTATTGCAAATAATGAATTTGAATCGAGACCCCTCCGTCCTCGAATAGTACGTTAAGCTATCGGTCCCGGATATCAGTGCCTAGTACTTGGGCTGAGGGGGTCTGATGCCAGTCGCATCTGTTTAGACTGCAAGCCGAGCAAAGAGGCTCGGCGGAAAAAGAGACCCACTTATCCACTATTATATCATCCTTCAGATTTATAGGTAATCATTTTACACGAATATTTACGGTAAAAGAGCCAAATACCTCATTTAGAGAAAATATACACCGAATAATACATAAAGAAAAACAATTTCCTTTTACACGGCGTCTATTCAAGCGTTGCTTGTAATTTGGCGCTCGTAAATGTATGGGAATAAAAAACATATTGCGAGTCGTAAGCGCGGCACGACAAGGCGCGGCGCGGCGCGGTACGGGGCGGTGCGGGGCGGTGCGGGGCGGTACGGCGCGCTCGTAACTCTGAAATTTACGCCGAACGTGTTACCGACATGGCTTTGTTGGAAATTTTTATACGATAGCGGTAAGGCCACGTGTCGTGGTTGCTCTCTATACCATATCGACAAAAACAACTTTATTTTTTGTTTATACTAAACCTCATAAGGAGTCATTGTACTCATCATTATGAACAACTTTAAAAAAAAAAGAAAAAAAAAAAAGAAAGAAAGTGCATTAAAAGAGCCTCCACGAGTGACGATATTTAATTGAACGTCCGGCGCACCCTGGGCAGTCAGCCCCACTACCAACTTGCTGACTGGCTAATCTTTTCCCCACGACATGAGCTATTATCATTATGTAGCTCGTGTCGACACGAAGAAGAAGAAGAAGAACTATGGGACCAAGTTTCTCTTTCTATGATCGTTGACGTCTTGACGTTAATATTTTAGGTTACGTCCGCACTGAGAGGTGGCTAGCTTTTTACTGAACATCTGTCGACCTTCACAAAGGAAGAATTTCGGCCGAGAGTGTTCCGGTGATCGAGGTCAGATACCCAACCCATCGCGCGACACACAATGCCGATTTTATTAAATAATTTTAAGGAATAACTTTTTTATTATTATTTATGTGTAGTATTTTATATTATTGTTTTATGTATTTTGTATGGGCCTTATGCTTCGTGAATTAAATTAATTCCTATTATTATTAGCGCTTAGAGCCTAGTGCCATCCATCTGGTTCCCTTGTGGATTGCGTGTTGAGTCGCTAGGAGCCTACAGTCATTTGCATATTGGCACGTCAAGATATCACTTTTAATAATATATCGTAATCTGCTACTTAAGCAGGGAATTCTTCTTTAAAATATACCATTCTACGTTCTTATCGGTCTTACCTTGGGCTTATGGCGTAAATGAGTCAAGATGAACTCATGAAGAGTTTAATGTGTATTTTTACGTAGATCTTACATGGCTTCCAAACAAGTTCTCTTTTGAAAACTGCAGCAAATTAATGCTTCATCTTTTTTTTACCTATAAATGCCACGTTTGTTTACTTCGCTACACGCTAGGCGACTAGCGAGGCCCCGAGCGAGCAGTGCGGCCAGGCGCTATAATTCTAGAACGTTTGATTCACTTCGCTACACGCCAGGTTCGCCCGTTCAGTGCGGACGTAACCTTAGCGTTCTGACCACGTCACTTCTACGTTGAGATACATCATTCCCATACATTTTGTTTGTTTTCAATTAGCTTTGACGATTGTAGATTGTCAAATTGGCTAGGGGGGGGAAATCAACTCGTACCTAATGTTTTAATGGCGTAACAGGAGCTGAATTTGAGCTGACTGTGAGCTGAGCTCCCGATACTTGTCAGTAACTCAATACGCCTGTGGTCGACGAGTGGCGTGTCCTTATGGAACCCATCGTAACCACAACAACTGGGAGCAATGCGAGACGATGCGCGGCGCACTGTTTTAGTTAACAACAACAAACAAGAGTTATTAAATAAGGATGAGTTGGGAATGGAATCTTTACAATAAAAAGGCTAATTTTATTCGATGTAGGATGACAGTCGCAAACAAGCCGTGTAAAATTTTATTGTCAATATAATTAAGCATTTGTAATAAATTACATACAACAGAGTTTATAGAATTTTGTTTATTTATCGAACGCTGCCAGAAGCGGGCCTTCAGTACGTTTAAAAGTGTTCTTACTACATTTAAGCAAAAACTTAATTTAATTTTTTTTAAACATATCTATCATATACATATTTATCTGACAATAAACTGATTAATAATAATATCAGTTATAGTTTGAAAAAATCCCAAATTGGGAATATTGGTCGACTGTTTTTTTTCCGAAGGGCATTTTATTTTATCAAATTGATAACACAGATAAATAATATAATATTGATTACAGGCACTTTTGAAACGTCAGGCTTTATTTGCATGGTTCCAAATTGTGGGTCCTATGGAGAAGAACCGGAAAGAAACTCCATGGATATACTCTTTTTAAAAGAATTGTTCAATACAAAAAATATATTCAAATTAATATTCTATACTTATAATATTTTAGAGAGGAAAGATTTGTTTGTTCGTTTGTAATCGATATACTCTGAAACTACTGAACCGATTTAATAATTCGTTCACCATTACAAAGCTACTTTATCCAGAAGTACCATAGGCTATATTTTATTTCAGTATGCTTGCGAAGCCGCGGGAAAAGACTAGTGTGGGTTTTTTTTTATAAATCCAAGAGTGCACTCTTGATGTTCTGAATTACAATTTAATTGTTAGCTAACAAGACCACAGTTACTTCAGTCAGACCGGAGACCAACACAAACCTACGCCGTAGCACCGTAGCTCTACGTCAGGCCTACGCGAGTCTACGACAATAGATTTGCGTTATCGCCATAATGTAACTTTGATGTTTATTGGTATGGTTAAGCACGTTGCTTTTCAAAAATAAAAAAAACGTAGATATTTTTCACTCCAAAATTGAGCTCATGACGTAGTATGTTGTTAAGACGACTTACTTACTACCTTGGCTAGGTCTTAACCCCGCAGTCCCATAGTCCTACACAAAGATGGTCGCGGGATGGTGCGCAAGCGCAGTGAGCGCGAAATGTTTTGCGATTTATTGCGACAACATGACGTCAATTGTTAATAAACGTACTAGCTACTAGCTGTAAAATGTAAATCATTTTAAATTTACATTATCTGGATTTTATAACGGCAATTGTAGAAGTTTTTCTATTAAACTAGTTGAAATCTACTGAGTAAATACCTACTACTGAATTTCTGGTAAAAATCACATTATTTAAGAAAATTAAGTAATATATATTATTAATTATATAACCAAAAGAACGAGACAACGAAGACGACGACGAGTCCAAGAGTGACGATATTTAATGGATCGTCCGGCGCACCCTGGGTAGTCAGCCCCGCTACCAACCTGCTGACTGGCTAATCTTTTCCCCACGACATGAGCTATTATCATTATGTAGCTCATGCCGACACGAAGAAGAAGAAGAAGAATTATATATAGGTACAACATGTAACAAAAACCCTGTTGTTCCTGTGAGGTTAACAGAATCGATATTCATACGTAAGGACACAAGTCATTTGGAAAAACTCTTCAATAAAAATAATCAATCAGCGCTTTTGAACCCGCATGAAAAACAGATGGAATATACAGGGTTATTGATAAAACAATAACAATGAAAAATAAAACATTTATTTCAACCAAAATTGGATCATAGGAAAGCAGCTGTTCCCTACATTTTGTCGATTTAAGTGAACACAAATGCAGGGACAACCTAATTTTTTTTGTCGATTTCACAACGACTGGTCCTGCGCCTTCCGCATCCAGCGGATTCCCGCGACCTTCACCAGGGTATAAGGTTGTTAATGTTTTACAACTAACCTTGCATATTCTAAATGAGGACTTTGACCCGGTCACTCAAGGATACCTACTTAGAAGGACGACACAAAAAAAGTAATCCAAATATAATTCATAGATATATGAATTCATAGAATTTTAGAATTTATTATTTGAATATGTAATTTTTTTTATACGTTCAGGTCGCATTTTGATGAGACTGTTTATAACTCGTCCGATGAAATTCAATTCAGATAACAGCTTTCAATTTGGATTTGATAAAAGTATTTTATGAAACGTTGGATTTAAGACATCGGTACGTTGCCTCCTTGAGAAAAGACCGTTTATATTAATTTAGCTGTCTGAGTGCCTGTTTCAAATGGTAATCAGAAAAAAGATCTTTCAAATTATAATAGTTGGGTACCTACTTTGTTCTTAAACCAGTGTAACTGTTGTTCTGTACTGGTAATGTTATGCACTTCAAAATAATGATGTCTGTGATTTGACTCCTATCTTTAAATAATGTAAAGATAAAAAAGAGGGGATCTTGGCTACGTAATAACCACGTGTATTGCAAGATCTGTGAGGTTAAAGGATGGGTGACCGATTCGTTGCATATCGAGATCGTCTGTGCCTCAGAGAGTACATTAAAGGCAAGCGTCCACTACGCATCGGTCGGATCGCATTGTATAAAAAAATGCAGACGTCGTCATCGGCATCCAGATGTGAATATTGAAAATCAGATTGTTCATAGAAATTCGTTGACAATCCGTATGCTGCGGATAGGTGGACGCACTGTGCTATACGGATTCGTTTGACGCGATCCGTCCGATGCGTACGATACCGATAGCTTGACGCGTGTGTTAAGATGTGTGTGTGATGGCAGTCGCTCCTTGTGAAATACTGATGTTAAGCCGCATCTGGTTATACTGGGAGTCAACCACAACATAGTTGGAAAAAGGCGAGGAGAAAGAGATTTGAAGAAAGTGGGTACTATGTATTTTAATGTAAAATTTCAATAAAATAAAATAAAATTAAGTTGTTTCGAGAGAACGATTGCTTGGGCAAAATAGAAGTAAGGTTGTGTTAGTGTAACCATCCAAACTCCAACATAAAATATTTGTCTGTCGCTATGGCGCATGGCGTGATGGATTGCATGTGAGAATGTATGGCTATACATGCACATTGTACTAAACATGGCTAGGCTGGCCAATTACTCAGAGCCAAAATGAGTTGTCCCGTCTCAGTGTGAAACTAATATTTAAAAATATGAGGTAGATCAGATTATATTTTTTGGATTGTATAAAATTATGTGTCGGCAATTATACAGGTTGAGTTTTGAGAACAGTGCTGGGTGAAATAAAAAACTATATGGTAAAGTGTAAAGTTGTTGAATGTGTCATCAGCTCTATTTTGGAGAAATCAACAACCATATTTTTCTAAAGAGAAACTGCTGTTTCAGCCAGGTACAGAAACCAATATTTATTTTAAAAAACCACGTCCTATATTATTGTAACCAGGTTGCTGACAAAGAACAAAACCTGCAAAGAAATACTAACAGATACTCAAAGGAAATGGGATCTAATTAGATAATTTTATCTAACACCGATGTTAGTTTCACAGTCTCTGCTGACACAAAACACGTTTATAAATTCATGAAAAGTAAAACTTCTAACGAGTGCACGAGTGTCGTTATAAGTTCCAGTTCGCTCTGCAGCGCAGCCCGTCTCAAGAATAACTTGTTAATAAACTAGAGAGACTAGGTCTAACGTTAAGTTTGTTGATTAGAAGATGCATCCAATAGAAGTTTCGCGAATATCACTAATATTGAACTATATTTACGGGACTTTTCACGCACAATAAATTCAAAACAAAAGAAACATTTTGACTAACCTCAACGTTTTGTCGTGTTGTCGTCTGCTCGTGACCACGGCCAATGCAACTTGGCGGAAATGTCGAGGTTAGTCAAAATGTTTGTTTTGTTTTGATTTTATTGTGCGCGAAAAGTCCCGATTGCCTCGTTGGTCTAGTGGTTGCAAGCGCTACTGCTGAGCGTGGGGTCCTGGGTTCGATTCCCGGGTCGGGCAAAGTGTTATTGGGATTTTTCATTAGGAAATTCTCAGTAGTAGCCCGGAGTCTGGATTTTTGCCCGGTTTATGGCAATAGGCTCGCCCCCTATTACATGGGACTATAACATAACTGGTGAAATGTGGGTGTGCTATACACCTCTGCCTACCCCTTCGGGGAAATACAGGCGTGTTGTTATGTTATGTTATGAAAAGTCCCGTAAATATAGTTCAATATGTGAAATTCGCGAAAGTTTAAAATCTTCTATTGGATGCATCTTAAACGTCGAGGTTAATCAAAATGTTTGTTTTGTTTTGATTTTATTGTGCGCGAAAAGTCCCGTAAATATAGTTCAAGATGCACCCAAGTTTGGAACGTTGTAGACAGGATCGTGAAGTTGTTACAAAAGGCACGTTCCGGCAAAAGATCGTTCTATTAAGCAGTCAAGGTTACTAATAGTGATAAAGGTAGTCCATTTTGCTTTGGCAACATTATGTATGAACTGAATGTTTGTTCTTCAATCACGCTGAAACGGCTGAACGGATTTAGATGATATTTGGCACACAGATAGAACGTAATAGTGATATGTGCGAATCTAGACGAAAATTCAAAGAAAAATTGAAATGGTGTCAAAATAATCAGCAAACGATCAAAATGGACATTTTAGCCAATCATCACTCCAATAAAAACTTCTCAAAATTTTGGAAAACCACTAATAAATTAAATCCGAAACCGAGCCTACCGGTGAGCGTCGCTGGCGTGTGTGAGTCGAGTGAGATAGCCAGAGTCTTCCAGCGTCACTTTAAGGTGGAATCTCCTCTTGGGTCATCTACGTCAGTACAGTTGCCGATGCTTGGTACTGAGAATGTTAATGTTACATTTACTGGAAAAGAAATTGCAGCTGTTATAAAATCCATGGTAAGAGGCAAATCACCGGGACATGACAGCCTCAGTACCGAGCACCTGCAGCACGCTGGTGTCCACTTACCGAGAGTCCTGGCTATGTTGTTAATCTCTGCATTAGCCATTCTTATTTGCCAGATAAACTTATGCAAACAGTGGTTGTACCAATTGTAAAAAACAAAACGGGGGACAACTCAGACTTGTCTAATTACAGACCCATATCTCTTGCTACAATAATTGCCAAGGTGCTGGACAGTCTGCTTGACAGGCATTTGGATAAACATCTTGATCTGCACGACGCTCAATTTGGTTTCCGTACCGGTCTATCAACAGAAAGTGCAATCCTATGCCTCAAGCAGACTGTGCAGTACTACACATCTCGTAAAACACCGGTTTACGCGTGCTACCTAGACCTGTCTAAGGCCTTTGACCTCGTGTCTTACAAATTGCTCTGGGAAAAACTTCAAAACGAGACTACTGTATCGCATGAGATGGTATCAATATTAAAGTATTGGTACAATCACTAAATGAACTCTGTTAGATGGGCGGGCTCATACTCGGACATGTATAGGTTGGAGTGTGGAGTTAGGCAAGGAGGGTTGACCTCACCAAAACTCTTCAACCTATACATGAACCGACTAATCGGCGAGCTTAGCAGTGCCAACATCGGCTGCCATATTGATGGAGTCTGCATAAATAATATAAGCTATGCTGAAGATATGGTACTGCTGAGCCCGTCGATTGGAGCGCTGCGTAGGCTCCTGAAAATGTGTGAGTCTTATGCGGAGGCCCAGGGGCTTAGATACAACGTGAAAAAGACAGAAATAATGGATTTTAAAGCAAATCAAAAGTCATATTCCACCGTGCCTCCTGTGACGCTTTACGGGACGCCATTGAGACAAGTCACACAATTTAAATATCTAGGCCACTGGGTCACCGACGACCTTACAGACAACATTGACATGGAGAGGGAACGTAGGGCGCTGTCTGTCCGCTGCAATATGCTGGCTCGCAGGTTCGCACGATGTGCTGATCAGGTCAAAGTGACTCTTTTTAGAGCATTCTGCCAGACCTTCTACACGTGTAGCCTGTGGGCTAGCTACACGCAGAGGACATACAGCACTCTGCGTGTTCAATATAATAACGCATTCAGGGCGCTGATGGGGTTACCTCGCTATTGCAGTGCATCAGGCATGCTAGCGGATGCACATATGGACGGCTTCCATGCTATTATTAGAAAGCGTTGTGCATCAATACTGGGTCGCGTGCGTGGCAGCCCCAACAGCATCCTGAGTGTGTGGGCCGACAGGTGGGATTCTCCGCTGTGGGCACACTGGATAAGCCTGCACATGGATAGGTGATCAGTTCAGGTTGGAGTTGTGTCCCTCCACCTGACTGTAATTTTAATTTTTTAATTTTATTTTAACTGATTTTTATTTTATTTTACATAATTTCATTTTATTTTATTTTATTTTGAAAGGTGTGATAACAGATGTTATTTTAATTGTTATATTTGATTATGTGTGCGAACATTAGGTTAAGTAAAAATATGTAAAACTTTCTATGGGATTTCCTGAAATAAACGATTTATTATTATTTATTATTATATTATTATTAACATAGAGGATATTTTTTATCTCAGAAATATAAACAGTTACCAAGGAATGGATGCGGGAAGCGCAGGACCGGTCATTGTGGCGATGCTTGGGGGAGGACTATGCCCAGCAGTGGACGTCTTTTGGCTGAAATTATGACGATGATGATGATCAAGGGATGCGCGATATCTTCTTGTGATAAACTGTCTTGTGTTCTTGTGATATAAGTGGATACCTACCTTGAATAAAAATGTATGGAAAAGCTGTTTTTTTCACCATTTCAGAGTTGGTTATAGGAAAACTATGAGCAGAGACAAACTTTAAAGGTTTTTTTGGTAATTAAAATAATAGGGGTGTTTAACACGTTTTTACAAAACCTCAATTTATCCAAAAGATTAACCCCTAGTTTCTGGAAGGCTGATCAATTTGATCTATTGTCAAATTTAATGTCAGCTTCTGTGATTGGTCCGCAAAAATACTAACAACCAATAACATCGCTTGACCTGAGATTTGACAGTCGATTAGTTCATTTTTGTGTTGATCAGCCTTTCAGAAACTGGAGGTAAAAGTCTGATTACTAAACTATCGAATCGAATTATCGAATATCTTAATGAAATATTTTACACAATCCAGAGTCCATTTCCTATATATTACCGATGATTCAATCGAGACGCTAGCTCAGCCTTCTTCACAAGTCACAACTAACACAAAGTTCTTCGCAGTAATTATATTCACGCTCAAATTACAGTAAAGAATAGACACATACCTGACGTTCTCGTAGCGTTGGATGTAGATCTTGTGGAACTGCTCCTGGCGCGGCTGGCTGGCGATGTCGGCCTTCATTTCCATGGCCACGTGGCGCGGGAGCACCGACAGCAGCAGCCGCTCCTGAGAGGACACACACAATGCGTTAGGACTTGTATCAAGAAAGTCTATTATAGCTATATATAAACAATATAGACGAAGTGCTGCGAACAATCATAGTGAAGCCAAAAAAAAACTATGCTCTTTCGTGTACAACCAGCGCTCACGCACATACATCTGAAGGATATTTGCTTTCGCGATACTTACTGGACCATGCCGCGACATGTGTACTGGGAGAGGTGAGCACGGTTTTAGGTACATGTGTGTGCGTGAGCGTTGGTTGTACACGAAGGAGCATAGTTTTTTTTGGATTCACTAGATTGTTCGCAGCACTTCGTCTATATTTTTACTATATCTGTGCGCATAATATACCAAGTTATAATTAATAATTTCCGCAAGCTAAAAACGTAATCTAGAAATGGTTCTATAGTGAGTAACAGATGTTTTTAACCCCTGACGCAAACAGACGGGTGTTATGTGTTTAACGTGTATATCTGTGTGTCTGTCTGTGGCATCGTAGCTCCCAAACGAATGAACCGATTTTGATTATTTATGTTTGAAAGGCGACTCGATCGAGTCTTCTTAGCTAGGATGCGCATAATATACCAAGTTATAATTAATAATTTCCGCAAGCTAAAAACGTAATCTAGAAATGGTTCTATAGTGAGTAACAGATGTTTTTAACCCCTGACGCAAACAGACGGGTGTTATGTGTTTAACGTGTATATCTGTGTGTCTGTCTGTGGCATCGTAGCTCCCAAACGAATGAACCGATTTTGATTATTTATGTTTGAAAGGCGACTCGATCGAGTCTTCTTAGCTAGGATTAAAGAAAACCAGTTCAGTCAGAACGGCTGACCGTTTGAAGATCATCAGCTCTTTTCTAGTTGATGAAGGGTTGTGAGTTCCTGTGAGCAATTTCTACAGGTCTAATCTATTTGAAATTTGGTATCCTGTTACTTCAATGATATTGCAAGAACATGATAACCTTAACTTGACGCTGCAGCATCACCTGGAATCTGCAGAATACCCAACTCCTTTCGAACTTACAGCAAATATATCGTGTTTGGGCTCATTGGAGTGGTTTCAATTAATAGGTTATAGATAGATGGTAATCAGGGTCTGATGATGGAGCTGGAAAGATAAATGAGGATGAATTGGTGAGGAATTCTAAGTTACTTTCACTCGTTCAATCGACATAAAATTAATCTGGAATTATTCCTACAACCATGATTTTTCTCACATTTTTAGCTCGGACACAACCGCTCGTCCGATCCACAAGTATTAAGAAGCGTTGCGATCATCATCATCATCATCATTTCAGCCGAAAGACGTCCACTGCTGGACATAGACCTCCCCCAAGCATCGCCACAACGATCGGTCCTGCTTTTTCCGCATCCAGCGGATACCAACGACCTTCACTAGGTCGTCGGTCTACCTTGTGGGGGGCCTACCCATGCTGCGCCTTCCAAAGAAGTGTTGCGATAGTACCTCGCAAAGGTTATTGCTTTCCTTCTGACTGTGCGAAGTTTCATAAAAAAGATTCGCAGTATTACTTCACAAGAGCAAACGTTTCGTTTCCTTCGCCTAATATTAAAACATTTGTTAAAAAAATCTTTCTGATTAAATTGGATGTTGTAAAAACATAATTAGCTTCAGGTATGTACAGTTCTGTTTCTTTGTTGTACGCGGCTAACATGTACCTAAGCAGAAATTTTGATTAAATTCAATTTTTTTCTCTTTATCTCTGCGTTTTGGAGATGGGTAATATAGTGTATCAACATTGGACGGTCGGGATATTGAAGATTCAATAAGGAACGATCAAGAATAAAGAGGGTCTCAGAAATGCTGTCAGAAACAGATACAAACTTGTTATCAAAATGGGAAAAACTATAAGAAATCTTCTTGTGCTGCTGTATTTCAAGAAAGTATAGAGGGTTATTTTTAATTCATTAATAACCCTTTAAGGGATGTGTTGAGTGTTCAATCGCTGAGGTGCCGGCACTGGGGGGGGGGCGTGACGACGAGTAATACAGTAAGTGCATTCTGCAGAGGAAATAACGAATTTGCAGAGGGAGGCAAAAAAATACATGAAAATTTTTCGTGAGCCAAAAGCCCCCTGTAGACTGCAAACTTTTATGCAATTATAATCGGGCGATAGTTATAATTATCAGCCCCTATATCTCATACAAAAATTATGTCACCCAACTATCGGCCGACAGTTTGGTCTTTAGTCTTTTGTTTTTTAAATAAACGTCGCTGCTATAGTCATAGAATGTAGTGCAAGGTGTGCCGCGAGTGCTGTGTGCTGTGACACCTCGGAATGGTTAATGCTGTCGTCACAATCAACAAGTTCTGTTCACAACTTTGTTTAATTTAAAAAAAATGTGGTGATAATTACATAAAGTAATTAACGCTCACAAGGAAAACGTATTAATTTATTTTTCTCTTTGAGTGACAGTATCAAACCCTCAATGCTAAAAAAATGTATAGGTATATGTAATTTTGTTGCTTCCATGATATGCCGCTTGTGTTCCGTAATTTAACCATTATATTATTCAGTTAGGTACATAACGATATGGATGCGAGAGGAAGAGAGTATTATTACAATCGAATTGAGAAGAGTAGGTACAGTCAACAAATCGGAATCATGACCCACTCAGCTGATAATTCGTTTGAAATCGTCAAAACAATAAGGTTTTCTTCTATGCTGCACCTAGGACATTTAAAATATTTTATTGTTAAACTGTCACTGTCACTTGCTAAAAAAATTGCTAGCAAGTATGTTGCCAGGGAAATATCTGTTTAAGCAAAATTCAACCTAATTGTATTAAATTTCTGTAGGATATTAAGCTTATCGTGGGTCATGATTCCGATTTGTTGACTGTACTTGATGGCGGACTCGAAAAGCGATCGAAATATGTTGGTACATATATCATTGTTCATTGTACTGTGAAATATGTTGTGAAAGCGGATACGCGAGTCAACAGTGTTGACGAGGAAGCGAGGCCGGGCGACGTCGAGCAGGCTTAGTCACACAGTGTACCCCGGCTCTAAGCCCCTGTAATGCCCTGAAGTGGCTCACACTAATGCCAACAAACTTGAATGAATATGCAACGTGTTAAATTGCTCCCGACAGCTGCTAAGTGCATTATAAGCGTACGATCAACTCTATTAGACGTATCAGTATCGGAGCTATAATTGCGTAGACTAAATAGTACGTCGTGAGACAAATTAATTTGGATGCATACACGCCTGTTGGATTCTATAATGAATGAGCACGTACAATTAGAATAATAAAATTATTGTACAATTAGATCATAAACAACAGTATTATTAATAAAAGAAAGAAATAATGAAAAATGGTTTATTGTCCCAGTTAACAGCGCGCAACATTTAAATAGGTAACAGTGCAACAGAAACACAAACAGGTAACTTACAGGTGGGTATACAATAAATTGTAAAACTAAAAAAAAACGCATAAGATATAAAGAAAGTATAGTCGACATATAAGGAAAGTACAGTCGACCTCATGACAGTGGCAACACCTGAGTCAGAAAACCACCCATACTGCTTACAAAATAAAGGCGCAGCCAACGTCAAGCTGTTAGCACTGTCGTGTGTGTCGTGCAATGTGTACATTAATAATAATCTTGGTAGAAAAAGTCGAAACGTTTTTGACACTATATTTCATTTCTGAAGTATTCTGATTGTAATCACTATGCCAGTTTTGTTAGGAAATTATAATTAACATTTTCAGTGCAATTTTATTTCACCATTTGAAGCAATCTTTAATGAGAATCACGATGTGGAAATGAACTCCCTCTGCTCCAAACGTACAACGCAAGTTTGCGCTAAAATTTGTACCGAGTAGGTCCCGAAAAACGTCCAACAGCTTCGCAGCAGACCCAGGCGAAGGTGGCGGGATGAGCTGGACGCGTATAGCAATGACTGGTCCACACTTGCATTTGGAAAGAGTGGAAAAAGGAAAGGGAGGCCTTTGCCCTGCTATACGACCATACATGCTAAAAATTACAATAATAAAACGTAAAGCATTTTGCTGAAGGACATACGTGGGACACTCAGAAAGTTTTGCGAAACTAAAAAAAATTGTTCTATACGTACATATATTTTTATCAAATCTTTTCAAAGTACTTTCCACCAGCCTCTATACAAAGATTCATGCGCCTAAACCAGTTTTCAAAACACTTTTTCCAGTCCGCCGCAGACACCTCGTTTACAGCCTGCTCGAACGCAGCCAGCGCATCTTCCGGCGACGAAAATTGTATCCCTTTGAGCTGATTTTTTATTTTTGGGAATAAAAAGAAGTCACACGGTGCTAGATCAGGGCTGTAAGGAGGGTGACCCAGGAGTTTGACTGGCGTGCTGTCCAGGAAGTCCCTCGTTTTGAGTGCGGTGTGCGCAGGTGCATTGTCGTGGTGGAGCAGTAGCCCGCGGAGCCCTGTGTTTGGTCGCTTGTTGCTTATAACAGAGAAAACTTCTGGCAAACATTTGGTAGTATACCATTCGGCATTAATGCTTCTTTGATCCCGTAAGGGAATTGATACCAAGTGGCCAGTCAAATTAAAAAAGCTAGCGATCAAAATCTTACCCCCGCTTCTAGATCGCTTCACTTTGGTAGGCGTTGGCTCATTTTGAAACACCCAAACAGTCGACTGGCTGGCTGGCTGGTTTCTGGGTCGTATTGATAAATCCAGGACTCATCACCTGTAACGATGTCGTAAACACGCCGAGACGAGCCTGCTTCAAATTTGTTAAGCATATCACGGCACCATTCCACCCGGGCCTGCTTCTGAGCATCGGTGAGGTTGTGCGGCACCCAGCGTGATACTATCCTCCTCACGCGAAGATGGCTGTGTAGAATCTCGTGAACGCTTCCCGATCCAATCTTCAATATGTGTTGAATCTCCTGATATGTAATTCGCCTATTGTCTTGGATTAAATTTTTCACTGCTAGCAAGTTTTCTTCGGTAACAGCCGTCAAAGGGCGACCGCTTCTTTCGTCATCCCCCAAAGTTGGTCGACCGCGCTTGAATTCGTTATACCAACGATACACGGTTGCCTTGGAAGGGCCTTCATCCATGAATGCCATTTGAAGTCTATCGTACGATTCATCCGGTTTCAGGCGACACTTGAAATCGTATAAAATCATAGCTCTAAAATGTTCCCGGCGCAGATCCATATTTCAGTGAGACACAATACTTTGAATTAACTCGCAAAAAATGTGGAGGGAAATTTTGAAATTGGAACTTACTTATTTTTACTTATAAATAATCATATTTTCGAAAAACATTATAACTGGCCAGTCTCCCATATATAAAAACTTTTTTTCGCAATACTTTCTGAGGGGCCTGGTACTATATCTTCGTGATTATACCTAGAATGTTGGCAATTCTGAACGGCTTTCGCTTGACGATAAGCTTCACTTTGAGGACACGGTGGAGGATCCATTACTTACTTACGCCTACATTGTCTAAGAGAGATAGTATCTATCGGTGTTGAAAGAGTCCATTTAGTTAATGCTACATTGTGTGAGATCAATCTCTTGTGTGTGAAACGACAGTAGAATGTCTTGTAAAATAGTGGTACAGGCCACACGGGTTACAGGTGAGGAGATAAGTATTTTAGTTAGCGCCATGAATTAGATTGAGTTACATGCTCACAATGGGCCTGATAAGAAGACTCAAAGTCACTCAAAGGGCAATGGAGAGGGCTATGCTCGGAGTGTCCCTGCGTGATCGAATCAGAAATGAGGAGATTCGCAGGAGAACGAAAGTAACCGACATAGCCCGAAGAATTGCCAAACTTAAGTGGCAGTGGGCGGGGCACATTGCTCGCAGAACGGATGGCCGATGGGGCAGTAAAGTTCTGGAGTGGCGACCGCGTACTGGAAGGCGCAGCGTGGGTAGGCCCCCCACAAGGTGGACCGACGACCTGGTGAAGGTCGCGGGAATCCGCTGGATGCGGAAGGCACAGGACCGGTCGTTGTGGCGATGCTTGGGGGAGGCCTATGTCCAGCAGTGGACGTCTTTCGGCTGAAATGATGATGATGAATGACATGCTAACACAGTTCCGTATGTTGCCGGACATAACACGCATAGTTATACTCAAAAATCATATAGCGCCCTTCGTATACAATATAACAACGCGTTCCGGTGGGGCTGTCCCGTTTCTGTAGAGCATCAGGGATGTTTGCTGAAGTCCGCGTCGATTGTTTCTACGCTACGATGCGAAAAAGATGCGCCTCCCTTGTGCCAGCCCCAACGTTATACTGCGCTGTACAGCACGCAGGCTTGACTGCGCATGTGTAAATCGCTGCTGCAAGCTTTCAACTTCGGTGCTGAACTTGTAGCAGGGATTTGCTTACCAGTGCGGTTTCGGTTAAGTGCATAGGATAGGAATACTAACATGGTTATTAAGTAATATTGTTACTAACACAGTGATTCATTGTTACTTATTCAATAAATAAAGAATTGCACTACCCTTATCTCTTCTCATGGGTGTCGTAAAAGGCGAGTAAGGGATTCACCAGAGGACGGGCAGGAGCGTTCTCTGATTATTTAACCAACCAACTGCAATCGCCAACCCGCCTGCCAAGCGTGGCGATTATAGCATGTCCCCCCTTTTGGGGCAGGCCTATGTCCAGCAGTGGACGTCTTTAGGTTGAAATGATGATGATGATGATGACATGCTCACAATAAAATTAACCAACCAACTGCGATCGCCAACCCGCCTTCCGAGCGTGGCGATTATGGCATATCCCCCCAAAGGACATGGCCAATTACAGGCTAGTTACTCGGTAGAAGGTGTACATTAACAAAAGTCTAATGATAAAGCAGTAAAAAATAATTTATAAATTACAGTTCAATTTATTTTTATGTAGGTATAACTTCACTTATAAACATTAATTATAGACTTAAATTGTAAATATGTCGTTGGTGTGCCTTGCTTAAATAAATAGTGTTTTAATATTTTTAATGGTTTTTAATTATTTGTTTTCCGGCCATTTTCAGTAAACGTTTTGTTCCAACACAAGCAAATATACAAAATATTTACGTTCCGCGACAATACGCAGTGATTAACGGGAATGTAATAATAATAATTCATTATATATAATGATATTGATCATATTTTTTTTTTATAATTTTGAGTAATAATTACTAATTTTATTTACCACTTTTTTGTTTATAATTTTTCTTTGCGATAGCGAAACGTAACAATTTGACAGTTGATTTGTGACAAGTTGAGTTTGACATTTTTTTAGTTTGTTTGATATAGTGATGTATCGATTCGATTATTTTGATAATCGATTATGCTTTTTAAGCATAACTAGATCATCAAATAAACCAACCGGCCAAATGCGAGTTGGATAGTATTATTATGTTACTTATCCATTCAACAAAGCAAAACCGATATTAAAAATCGATATTAGAACATGACATATTTTTTGTAAATATAAAAAATAATTGAAGTTTTTCGACTATGTAACTCATATAAATAATAATTTTAGGAATCCCTGAATCCAAAAAAGTAAAATTCATATTAGTACATGAACTTTCAGAAGCTAGGCAGAGAGCCTAATACAAACAGGCCATGTCCTTTGGGGGATGCTTATGTCCAGCAGTGGATGTCTGAAATGATGATGATGCTGATAATATGCTCACTATATAAGCTTAAGTGCATAAGGGAGTTAGTCCAGTTTCTTCTCCATGATATTATTGCATTAAATCAATATGAGTAATTGGTTTCTGTGTGGTTACTATTTGAAATCACAAAATACAGTTTTTAATTTTTTTGTCACCCATCATGCTTAGAATGTTGAGTGACGTTTTATTATCATGCTTTAAGTTTGCGAATTAAGGCCCGTAGCCCAGAATGATGCTCAAGCATAAATCTGAATGAAGAACTGTCATTTCGTTCAGTGACATCAAATGAAAGTAGGAAATAACAGTTCTTAAATATTGATTCATGATTGTGATTGAGCATGGCTCTGGTATTCCTGCCAAAGTATCCGACTGATCTTAGAGGTGCAAGTAGCTTCTTGTTTCATACAGTTGGATAGAACAAATAACATTGTAACATTTGCTTTGGTATTCTCTCTGTGTGATCTGATACTGTAATGTATCGAGTTGCCCCGTCTTGAGGTCGGACAAGGGAGTTGGATACAGTATTGGCCCTTTGTGACTCGTCAAGGGATTTGATTGGGAATCTTAGTCAAGCTTTAGTAGTTAACAATGTTCTATAAAAGACATAAGAGATTTTAACAACGGTTTTACCGGGGTGCTCAATCTTAGAACAAATAATCGGGTACAACAGCCTTTACAACGCTGCAAAAAAACGTAGTACTTCGAATGCTTGTAGATAACAGGTAAGATGGTGGTTTTTAATTTAGTAGCATTATATTTGTTACTGTTACGGACTAAACGTAATAGATGGCAGGTTTTACAAATTTAAGAAACGAGATTTTGTAATAGTGTATTCAATTCGATAGATGTCGCTACATGACCCCATTATGGATAATTGTTCCTAAGAGATTAAGATTTCATTTTACGAGATAATTGTACTGATTTTTCACGAAATATTACATTACATTATTAAATAAGTATCTATTTCAGAGCCATTTTTGTTGTTTTTTGAATAATAAAGTATTCTACTTTTGTTGATTTTGACTGGTTGATTATACTGCTAAAATTCGCAGGTAAATAATAAGTATTCGTAGCAGTACGATCCTGTGGTCTGATTTATAAAAGCAGGACGTACGTTCGATCCTTATGAAACGTTTCTCTTTTTGCATTCTTTATTTTTAGATTAGGTGATAGTTTCACACTGAAAGTATCAGATGGCGCTAGTAAGCGGTTACCTGTTTTGTGGTTGAAGATTGGTCTTTATTTCAGTATATTACAATGTACTCTGTGGGTTTTACTTAGAAAATCACTCCTTTGACATGTTAAATAGAGAAGAACAAACATTTCATTTACATAGATTATACTACATGACATCACTACTATACGACATAAATGGTTAACTTGTAGATTAAAACGCGACATTACACCTCCATCAACTTCAACAATATTAATCGGCTCCAAAGTTTCGTGATCCTCGCAACCGAACGGCAAACAAAACTACAACAACAGTGTCATTGTCAACAACAAAGTGTCACTATCAACAACACAGTGTCACTATCAGAAGCTCAGCCAACAGCTTGCGAGTCATTACAAACCATTAGCGTCATGTACCGTCAATTGTGACACTAATCCGACACGCGACGACATCGCCCCGCTCGACCATCATCGCTACTCGGGTGCAGAAAATAAATTTAACACCCTAGGACAAACCAGCAATGTATGTTGTCTTAGCAAATCTAGACGGGGCGGTAAAATTTACTGTAAGTGTTATAGTATGAGCTACAGAGTTAATTTATATTAATATACGAATTTGTTAAGAGAGACGTTTTGTTAATTTTCGCGTAATTAATCTTAAGTTAGAGATAAAGAAATTGCTTTCCTAATTTGATTTAGTGTTTAGATACAGTGGACCTTTTACTTTATAAATAAGTTTGTTAAGTTCCTCGGCGAATAAAAAAGGCGGACGGAATCTCGCGAAATAACGACTGAAGCACTTCATTTTTTCCTAAACCCACTATAATTTCGAAAACATTTAACACACCAGATTTATACTGTTATTTTATTTGTGACAACTGTGACACTACAACAATGAATAGCATCACACTACATTTTTTGCATAATCGCGGCTTTTTGGCATACTATGGATTTGAATGTGTGCGTGTCGGCCCGTACTTTTAAGGGAACCGGCATACTATGGATTTATTATTACTATGGATGCTTCACTTATTGTTTAGCGAGATTCCGTCCGCCTCTTTTATTCGTCCCAGGTATTAACTGAATTAACTAAACATAACAACTTTTACTTTTCGTGATATAAGTATAAGTCAAGTTAACCTAAGTAGTTACATAGTTATTGTTGGAATATACAAAAATAAATCTATCTCATTTCAACACAATGTTCTATCGCTTTCTTACTAAATATTAGTTTTTATATGCGAGCCCTTCAACCACTTGACTGTAATTCCTTTTATATTTGTAGACTTACTTCTCGTTAAGCTCCGCGTGGAATCGCATGCTTTATCAAAACACACCTTCCGAATATAAAAAGATAAATAATAAACTTTCATTATTACGACATTATAAAAACAGTTGTTTCCTTTTGTGTCCCTATACCCTAACAGTTATGTTGTTATCATCTATTTTCGCTCAATAGATTTGATCAAGATACTATACCCACTCAACCGTCTGAATCATAAACTATCATATCATTCCTCACCGCCGAGGGAGCGGACGTCTCGACTTGGGGAAGGATATCCGTAAACAGATCGTTTCTTCTCAAACATGCTGACAACAGAACTATTGTGTACAGTCACAGTGAGATAAAATTATCTGAAGCTGAACACTGGTATTGATTGATATCAACTTTTGTATTGAACGTTATACTGTTCCTTTTGTCCGAAAAGGCACTTAAAAAAACTGGTAATTTTGATATCGCACACATCCCGTCTCCTTAGCTAGAAACAATGTCTCACTTATAAAGTAATTGAATACGTTTCTAAACTAAAAATATCTATTAACTCCACCCTTAATGAATATAATGGATCTAGCTACGGATCTCTAATTTGGATTCAATCCCCAGGTTTAGTAAATTATAATTGGGGTTTTCTGTTCTAAAACATCACAGCCCGTGCTCATAAAAGTTGTTTGTAGGCAGAATTTTTAGAAAACAATGCATATTATGAAAATATATCTTTTTCTAACATTGATCACTATTAAACCCTTGATTGGCATTGGGTACAGGAGTACCCAAATGTTTTGTTCCTCAAATTAATTCTTCTTTGGTTATTATTTGGTTCTTTTTAATATTTTTATTATAATAACAGCTGTCTTGCATGTACAGCTCATTTCCTAGCGACTTAAAGCTTTATATACTTTATGGTAATCTGTGAACAGCGCTGTGGGCTACATTATTATTATGTATTTATTTACATAAGTTATATAATTAGTTATATTATATAATGTAGCTGTTTGTTGTTCCTCTTTTAATAAAATAAAATAAATTGACCTTGTGTACTAGCAGCACCCAAGCAAAGATAGCGGTGGGTGGTCACTCAAGGGGTTATTCTAATAGTGTTAAGCAAAGCGAATTAAGGGTTCAACGGAACAAGTGCTTTCCTTGTTCCGTTGGACCCTTCATTCGTAGTTGTTTCGTCGTAGTACAACGCACACATGCGGTGCACTTATCTGGCGAGTCAGTGTTGCCAACTTAACGGATTTCCCGTCAGATCTAGCGGATTAGGATGGGGTGATAACGGGATCAATTTTATTCTGACGGCTGACGGATTTGTTAACGGAAAATATTACGAGTTTTATTAACATGTCTATTATTATCTTCCAATATCGTAGTCAGATTTATGAACATATTTTAATTTTTTGTTACTTTGTCACTATTGCTAAATGCAGTCCACGGTGCTCAATTGTTATCAATGTCTTGGCAAAAAAGAGTAGAAAGCGGATTGCCAAGCTATAGGTGATTTTTTCATCGTAAATTATAACTAAACCGTCTAAATACATTATTTTCAAAAAAAAATTGACGCAATTTTGACGGAAACACACCCCACTTTTAACGGAATTTCAAAATTATTGTTGGCAACCGACGACAAGTGTTGTGGTGGTGTCGGGACACATTACTTGTTCCCCATTGCATTGTTCCTACTGGAAGATGTGTCAACAGGTTGTTCACTTTCTTTCTAATAAGCATTAATACAATACTCACTGTTACTGGTGATCATTACTTACTTTGTTGAAATATTGGAACTTATTCAATTATGATTATTATATATTGATTTATTAGTCATTGGTCATACGCACACTAATACAAAACAGAGCTCACTCGTTTTGTGTAGCGTTTATGTGCATTCGTACCGACCGCGACCAACTCATTAGCTTTACGCACACAGTGACAGTAACCCGTCTGTGTGGGGGGTGTAAACAAACAAACATTACATTTTTCACGATGAACACCCATGATGATCTGTAAACTAAACTGTCTGTGTAACTTTGTGTACGGCACGTTTGCAAAAACAGTTACAAAACCCTCAGACCTTGTTGGTCTTTGATAAAACCATGTTTATTGCAGTCCCAAAAAAGTTCCTTTAGTTAATATCCTCTGTAGTCTTTTTCAGCCAATATTCTCATAGTGTATCAATAGTCCCACTAAAAGACATGGGGTGTATTAAAAGAGCCTCCACGAGTGACGATATTTAATTGATCGTCCGGCGCACCCTGGACAGTCCGCCTTGATACCAACCTGCTGACTGGCTAATCTTTTCCCCACGGCATGAGCTATTATCATTATGTAACTCATGTCGACATGATAGAAGAAAAATAATCTCACTAAATAGCATTAATAGTAAATTATGATACAAGTGAGCTAAGTTGACTATTATACTCGAGGCTGGATTGCAGCCCGAGCCGAAGGCGAGGGCGTAATGGAGTCGAGAGTATAATAGTCAATGCTCACGCGTGTCATACGACGTTTTTCAACACACTTACGAGGAAAAAAACATAAATTACACATTTTAGACAAATATTGAATTTGTGAAAAATGATAAAAGTGGCGCGCGGATCGCGCGGTGACATACAGCTATGCGCGCGCAGGTGGTCGAAGGAAACTGCCAAACAGCCTAATATAAAAATATTATAAATTGTTTTATTTTTATTTATAACACATATAATATTAATTTGATGACAAAAATTTATAATTTGATGAAATGAAATGTTTATATAGCATATTTTAATTAATACAGTTGATTTATTCCCAATTTTTTTTAATTTAGTTCAGGCATAAAACTCTTTGCTGCGATTTAAAAATAAACTGTAAAGTAAAAAGCACTAGTGCGATAATATAATGAAAAAAGCACGCGTGCGTTATAAGCCACATTATGAACCTAAAAACGATGCAGTAAGACCCACTTTACGCGCAAGTGTGTTGAAAAGAAATTAACTCGCTGTTGACATAAACAGCCCCGTGTTTCACCCAGGTGGACAGTGTAGATAGAAGCCGGTAGTGGACAAACAGAGCGTGGCGTCTCGGGCTAATCCCGGCGGATATTACGCCGCTCCTCGCTTGTTATACACTGCGCCCGCCCGGACAAGCCCGGACACTGGCTTACTGATGGCCAGCGTTGAAAAAACGAAGTGTTGCCTCTGTGTTGTTGTTGTACACTTTGGCACCTTAAATTATTGTAATCTTCGACAATGAGTGATAGACGTTTCTGAGGATAGGTATCCTGTTTTAATCAATTCAATAATACTGCAAAATATACATCGTTTATAATCATAATCATGTATTGCGTCAAATATGGTACAGAGTGGATATTATAAATAAATGTTCGTTACACATATTTGGCCGTTTTACAGCATGCAATACCCAAATGATCATCATCATCATCATCATTTCAGCTGAAAGACATCCACTGCCGGCCTCCCCCAAAAAGGGAGGGATATGCCATAATCACCACGCTTGGCAGGCGAGTTGGCGATCACAGTTTGTTGGTTAAATACTCAGAGAACGCTGCTGCCCATCCTCTGGTGAATCTCTTAACACCTTTTACGACACTTATGAGAAGATATAGGGTGGTGCAATTCTTTACGTCCGGCACCACACGGAGCAATACCCAAGTTCAACGATACAAACAACTACAAAAACGTAACATAACGTTTGTAACGTTGTTACAATTTTTTTTTGTATTCACTAACGCATTCAGAGCATTAAAGGTATAAATTGTGGAAAGAAAAATTCACTCACATGACCCAAAGGTGGATTCAAAGTGGAAGTTTAATTCGATACCACGAGGAGATCAATTCACGGTAGTTTAGCGGATAAAGCACTGTTGTACCGAACCATGAGTCGCAGGTTCGATTCCTGCTCGTGAGATAATTGTTCTTTCCACAATCTACATATTTGACGGCCTCTGTGGACTAGTGGTTCGAGTGTCGGACTGCTGGTAACGAGGTCGTGGGTTCGATTCCCATCAATCAATCAATCAACTCAGCCTATCGCAGTCCACTGCTGGACATAGGCCTCTCCCAAATTGCGCCACAACGCTCGGTCCTCTGCCTTCCGCATCCAGTCCCCCCCAGCCACGTTCTTTAGGTCGTCGGTCCACCTGGCAGGGGGGCGATTCCCATAGGACACAAATATTTGTGTGATGAACATAAGTGTTTGTGTTGGTCTGGGTGTTGCTTATGTATTATAAGTATGTATTTACAAAAAAAATGTATTTAAGTATTGTATCCATTGTCTAGTACCCATAGCACAAGCTCTGCTTAGTTTGGGACTAGATGGTGCTGTGTAAAAATGTCCCAAAGATATTTATTTACATTGTTACTGATTGAGTAACTGATCCTTTGAGACTTTTTAAAATAGAAAAGTGCTAATGTCTACATTTGTAGAAGATCGTCATTATTTAATCTAAAACTGATCTAAAACGAAAAAATACAAGCTTGCTAGAAGAAAGCTGAAAATCAGGGCCATAAGGTTCTTAGTGACATACATACCTAACAATTATTTACTAAACCCTATTTACTAAACTCCGTGGACACAAGATAATATCAACATTCAAACCATTTCTCTATCTCAAAGCTTTCAACAAACTTATGATCTGTAATTCTGTTGTAATACAATAATGATATCTTGTCTGGTGGAACATTTCAATGAAGAGATCCGTTTATTTGTCTCCGGATTATAAGATAACGAGATTATCTGAAGCATTCAATACAAATATAGCACCAGGACCATTGATGTTTTGAGGTGGAACAAGATATTAAATCAGCTGAAAAGCTAGATGATTATATATTTAGAAATTATTATTATATTTGGCGAATATAATAGACTTACTTATTACTTACCCCTTTAACTTATAAACATTGCAGAAGCAAAGACTGTTTTTTTTTTCTTTCGTTTAAATAAGAACGACATTCGAACGAAAGAAACAAAACAATGGAGTCGATTCTCTTGTTCACGAACTAAGTTTATTTTAAACTATGTAAGAAAGAAGAAGAAAGAAAAAATATTGATTTGCTTCAAAAGGGACTAAAATACAAAGAAAAGTAACACGTAAATTAATTTACAGTTCTAAAATTGTTGCCATCCCTTTCTTGTATCTACTATTAGTAAAAGAGAGCGATAGTTTATAAAAAATAACTTTAGTTTGTGTACGAGCAAACCCGTTCATATCAATAGTTTTAGTTTTATGCTGACATCGACGCGCATAAATTAACGGTAACGAGTTAGTTGCAATCTATCAGCGCATCGGGCAATAGCATAGCAAAGAGACTCGTTCACCGCGTGTCGATCATCATCAATTGTAGCATTTTATCACCTATTCTTCGTCATCTTATGTAGTCAATCAATACATCATTCCTACATATCATTTCGTATCATTTAAATGTACCTTACCCGTACAGTTTGTGAACAAGAGAATCGACACCAATTTCAAGTAGAGGTGTGTAACTCAGCTCAGAACCGGTTCAAATATGCAGATCAATAAGCTTGAGCTGTTCAGCTGCAGCTCAATGACAAAACACGCGGCTCACGGCTCAAATAATAGTATCTATCTGTGCGACAATGTTCGTTGCACGAAAGATTAAATCAATCAATCAATCAATCAAAAAAATGAAAAAAAGATAAAAAAAAAATAAAAAAAATTAAAGATGTGCACATCAATAAAAACCTGTTTGAACCGATGAGCGGGAGCGGCAACAGACCGGCGGTGAGTCGCAGAGTGAGTGAGCGAGTGCAGCTCAAACAGATCGAACGCTCTGTAAGCTCAGCGACTCGCATCACAGATCATAACTCGAGTAGGCAGATATACAAATTGAGCTGATCTGTGAGTCGGTTCACAGCTCCGGCTCACTGCCCTGAACCGTGAGCTGAGCTGCAGCTCACGCATTTTTGTTGAGTTACCCGTGTCTAATTTCAAGCAGTGTGTGAGTTCGTACTGACCTGTTGCTGGTTCTCGCGCTGCGTGACGAGGCGGGCCTCGACGCAGTCGCGCGTCTCCAGGAAGGCGCGGCGCTGCGCCAGCTCCCGCGGGTGGTGGGTCATGATGCCGGCCAGGTTGCAGGCCAGCAGCGTCGCCACGGAGCAGTAGATTTGCTGTACACAATGGTACATTCATAACTTTAAAAATAAAAGTGCGTCATGTCATGTTGACCTAAAATACTTCTAGATTTAACTCTGGCTAGCCTTGACAAAATATGGACGTGGACGCGGAAATATGGCCATTTTTAACCGACGAAAAAAAAAGGAGGAGGTTCTCAATTCAACGCGTATTTTATTTTGTTTTTTTTTTATGTATGGCCATGCATAACTTTTTACAGAGTAGTCCGATTTTGATGATTCTTTTTTTAATGGATAGCGTATATCTCGAAGATGGCCCGATTTAAATTTCAATATCAAAATCCACCCCTAAGGGTAGGAAAACAGGGGATGAGTGCTTGTTCACCCAAAGAATTCTAACCGATTCTTTTGAAACTTGGCACACATAAATGTAGTTTTAGACATTACAACATAATGGAGACCTGGAGTTAGATATTAGCCACAAAAAAATTATAAAATAAAACTTTTTAACAAAAAATTGAACCGATAAAATAGAAACTGAAAAGCGATAAATAAAATGAAGCTTTTAGTCTTTTCTAATTTAAATAACAATTATGAGTCGGCGTCAAACAAACAATCAACGAAGATCATTAAATTACTTTAAATAAATAATAAAAACAACATAACATCAAATACAACGTGAAATTTTCAACGATAAACAATAACTTTTTTTAAATGCGTTCTCCGCTCGAACACTTGCAACTTGCACGCACTTTGCTTGTTTGTTTGGCGCCGACTCATAATTTGTTATTTAAATTAGTTAAGTTAGGAAAAGAAAGAAAGAAAAAAAAAGAAAGAAAAAAGATTTATTGCCACAACAAGACGACATGCGGTAGGTACACATAAAAAATAACTTCATTACATGGTACATTTTAGGAATTACAGTACAGATATCTACGTAGTTGTAATATCATACCAATACCAACTTTGCGTGTCGTAGATGCGGCAAAGAGGTAAAGACTAAAAGCTTCATTTTATTTTTCGCTTTTCAGTTTCCGTTTTCGTCGGTTCAATTTTTTGTTAACAAGTTTCATTATCTTTAATTTTATAGAAAGAGTGGGTGGTTGTCCTTTTCTGTTTTATTACTATTTTTTCATTTTTTTTATTCTTTAAGTTTTAACGACTTTTCCGCGTAGCGTATGACAGTCCCATCGTACCCTAAACAAAAGTAACACGACACTTACATAAACTGTATCATCTGGGCCATGAATTTGAACACATCTTTTGCATAATCACAATTTGGGTTATTTAATACTTGGTGAAATGTACCTACATCAGTCCTGCTCAAATTCAGAGCCCTAACTAAATCATTCCACCAAAAAATGGTGTAAATCCTCAACAACTCCACACTCCTCATATATCTTTCTTATTGATATGGAAGTAGATTTGACGCCTTCCATTTTTAGTTTTGTTCAAATATTTATTGATGTTGTTTTCACAACGACCTCACTAAACTAAACGCAATAAGCACTTAATCTTGACATCGAATTCCCAGTAAATGTTTTGCCAAGATAGTGTAGCCGAGTTGTTAAACAAGTAATGATCGTCGGCGACTTGCTTGATGGCTGCAGTGCTGGTAGCCGCGTCAATACGCCACAATAAGCTCTCTCGATACTTAGTAGATTTGCTTTGTATTTTCTTAATTGGTAGACTTGCAGAATTAATGTCATTGATAATTGTGTAAATGTTATTACTATTCCCAATTTCAACGCTCGTGGCAGTCGCGATCATAAACAATTAAGTGCTAGGGTTGTGAACATGTCATACTCGTTATCGATAGTTTTATAAAGCAACAAAAACTATAAAAACTCTAGTACTTAATTGCTTTATGATCGCGACTTCCACGAGCATTGGCGTTGATACATAATCGAGGTCAAAAAGACTAAATTGTTGAGTAGGCATCATCTATACCACAGCGGTGACACTCTGTGTACGTGTGAGTTCGCTCGCCGGTGACCTTGAGCGAGCGCGTGAATGCAAATAGGCCTTGGCTAAGGCAGCCGAGAGACTGCCCGTTCCACACGCCGCGCACCGCGCACGGCCCCCGAGCTCGCCCCAACCCGCACACATAGCCGCGAGAAATTTTACGAGCACACATGCTTAAGTGTCGCTTCTTGTCGTTAGTATATATTCTATGTCTATACGACAACATTTTTTGGAGTCATGAAGCCGAAGCCGGCATCTCCATTACCTTTCGCTAAGAGCTCATAAAGGTTGTGTTCAACACTCACGTGGATGTCGGCGGTCTCGTCCAGGATGAGGTGCGCGCCGATGTTGACGGCGCCGAGCGCCAGCCCGCCAATGGTGGCCTCGTGCAGCCGCACCGGCAGCGTCGCGTACGTCGCATACGTGAACAGAGCGCATGCGCCCGCGCTAATGCTCAGTGACCTGCGCAAGGACAGACTTCAGTTGATAATTGTTTTTTCAACACACTTGCTCGTAAAGTGGCTCTTATTGCAGCGCTTTTAGGTTCATAATGTGGCTTATAACGCACGCGTGCTTTTTTCATTATATTATTGCACTAGTGCTTTTTACTTTACAGTTTATTTTTAAATCGCTGCAAAGAGTTTTTATGCCTGAACTAAATTAAACATTTTTGGGAATAAATCAACTGTATTAATTAAAATATGCTATATAAACATTTCATTTCAACAAATTATTAATTTTTTTCAACAAATTAATATTAATTTGTGTTATAAATAAAAAAATCAATTTATAATATTTTTATATTAGGCTGTTTGGCGGTTTCCTTCGACCACATCCGCGCATAGCTGTATGTCACCGCGCGATCCACGCGCCATTTTTATCATTTTTCACATATTTAATATTTGTCTAAAATGTGTAATTTACGTTTTTTTCCTCGCAAGTGTGTTGAAAAACGTCGTATGACACGCGTGAGCTTTGACTATTATACTCTCGGCTCCATTACGCCCTCGCCTTCGGCTCGGGCTGCAATCCAGCCTTGAGTATAATAGTCAACTTAGCTCACTTGTATCATAATGTACTATTATTTTAAACCTAAGATTTCGTGGGTGGTGTATAGAGCATGCCTATATCTAAAACAAATAATAGATTGTTTTTTATTGGTCTGCAGTTGAGAAAAAAACCTGTATTCTGAGCCAAACCATGAACTATGAAAACTAAATTATATGTAGATACGTATGTAGTTTATCGAAATTTAACTGGGTTGCGGGGGTCTGATGGCAGTCGCTCCTTGTAAAATACTGATGTTCAGCCGCATCTGGCTAGACTGGAAACTGACCCCAATATCATTGGGAAAAGGCGAGGAGGATGATGATGATGTAGTTTATCGAAATATTTCAACAGCCTCTGTACCTATTCCAAATGTCTACTTCTTATTCTCAGTATCAGGTACACTATCGAACGCACGTATTTAAACGTTGTAAATAGGTACTCGAAAATTGACGTATTGCATTGTTTTTACATTGTGTGGTGCCGGACGTAAAGAATTGCACCACCCTCTTTCTTCTCATGGGTGTTGTAAAAGGCGACTAAGGGATTCACCAGAGGATGGGCAGCAGCGTTCTCTGAGTATTTAAACAACCAACTGCGATCGCCAACCCGCCTGCCAAGCGTGGCGATTATGGCATATTCCCCCCCTTTGGGGGGAGGCCTTTGTCCAGCAGTGGACGTCTTTCGGCTGTTATTATATGATTGTTTTTAAAATAATTGAAAAATCTAAACCGCAGAGCGGAGGACGAATCAAAATACGATGTACTAAATAGTACCTTTCGGTGCTACTTATAATAATTTTATTGATGTAAAATAGAATACGGGGTCTAAATGTTTATGTGTGTATGGGGGCCAAATGGGGCCTTCCAGCAGTCCTATATAGCATCATCACTACATATTATAAATTAAAGCCCCCGTCGCGCTGAGTTCGTGTTTGTTCGGGCTTATCTCAGAAACTACTGTACCGGTTTTCATGCAGTTTTCATAAATACAAAGAAGGAATAACTAAAAGGTTAAAGGCTATAATTGTTACCCGTGCGAAGACGAGGCGGGTCGCCAGTTTATAAAACAAATGTTGTACTACAGCTATAGCTAAGCCCGGATTTGTAATAAGGTGAAGTATGTCTAGACACCAGATGGTAGAGAGACAGCAGACTCTTCTGGCTCACACTTCTCGTTACACACGTTATATATAGTTCTCTATGCGACCACATACTTTGTTAAGCCTTTCAAAGTACCACTTATTCATAATCTCTACTGTCTGTAATGTTTCTTTAAATACAATAAAATCTAATGAAAACTGAACACAATACAAATAATATTGTGTATTTAAGGCAGGGTACAGTCGACACGATGGCAACACCTTCCGGCTCTCAGGCGCACCGCATTACCCTGAACGACCACTTTCCGGCGCTCGTAAACGTCCCCCCTTCACCCCTAATACCCTTTGCCCGCTAACGTTAAAAATAAAACAATAACACCTTTAACGACTGGCAAATTTGCCCGAATATTGGCCGAGTAATGCACTATCCGATAACAATTCGCCGTAAAAACGATCATTGGCAGTAAAGTCGGTGATAAAACCGCGCACGACTCGCTTTGATCTAAACTCGGTACAAACACGTCCACCAGCACTCTTCTTAACTTCGTTTGAAACGGATTTGCAAAGTTCCTACTAACATTTGAAACAGTTTTGAAAATCTGGTGTAAACAATTGGACCTTTGCTCTGTGGTCTGTTTGAGGCGAGCTCCGGGTGGAGAGGAAAGTTTTAATTTCAATCTAGCACAAGTTGCGTGGTGCCGGTCGCCGGTGGCCGGCGGAACAACGGACAGCCCCTCGCCAATTGTAATGACTTTGTATGCAGTTGTGCGAGAAGTGGTCACAGTAACCATAAACTTGTTTCTGCTCTAATGGTCGTAACTTGTGGTACGTCCATGTTCACGTCACATTGTTCAACGAATTCGGATTAAATATAGAAGTTCAATAAGTTCGGGAATCCGCTGGATGCGGAAGGCACAGGACCAGTCGTTGTGGCGATGCTTGGGGGAGGCCTATGTCCAGCAGTGGACGTCTTTCGGCTGAAATGATGATGATGATGATGATAGAAGTTCAAATGACGAAAGGGCAAGTAGTAATGCAACTTTTATGAGAATTTCTCTCAAGTAAATTTACCTTATGTTGATAAATACAGTTGTTTCTCATAGAAAATAGAAGTACTGCTATGACCTACCATATTGGCGTGCAGTTCATGTATCAATAATAATATATGAAACAGATAAAGATTTCAAATATAATCAAAAACAAAACAATATGTAGGTAATCTTAAACAGCATAGTAACATTTTTTTTTTACAAGATTTTTCTTTCAGTATTTTGCTAACATTATTCTTAAAAATATTGTAATTGGATATTTTAGAACAGAATTTGATAAATGTTTATAAATACGGGCTACAATACAAAATAAACTGTTAATTAGTAGTGCTGTTTTATTTGTTGGAAAATGTATTCGTATATTGTGCCTTTGACTGCTTACTTTTTAGTTTTGTAATCATGGCAATTTCGTATATATACCTACATGCAAGTGTGAGAAAATGAAATTAACATGGGAGATCCACTTCGATTGTTGATCGAAGAGGATCCTAGCAAGAGTACTCACCGCAACACTGAGGTGCCGGCGAGGGCCAGCTCGATCAGCAGGAAAGTGACTAGCACCACGTAGGAGATGGTGAGTAGGTAGATTTCGTTAATAGCCGGGCGGCTCAGGCACGCCAGAAGGCCTGCAACAAAAAATATCATCAGACATCCTAAAGATTTTATATCATGTTTAGAAGGATCGTTCCTTTTCAAACGCATAAAAATATAGTATGGTTACAGAAAGTGGAATCCTGTACTAAACTTGGATGCTGCTGCCAATCTAAAAAGAAAACTACTACTACTACTGGTAAAATTCCAAAGGTTATCATACTACTAACAATTAGAATGTTTTAAACCATTACAAGAAAAGTTTCGGCACATTTCTGTTTTGTACACATTGTAAGATCGGCAATTATTCAAGGAATACCTCAATCTTCGCAAATGAACTATGAGCTGTAAATGTGCCATTTAAAAGAAATCACTAAACAAGATAAATACCTTCAGGAACAATCAAACATGCCAAAACCTCTCGAAGTATTATCAAACCGATTGCTGCAACATAGTTAACCGTTTACTATAACAACAGATCAATATCAGTGAGTTGAACAGTTCAAATTATTGAGGACTATCATATTACTAACCGCTCAATTTAACGGTAGTGCCCAACTGGGAGCCAACTATACGCAGTCAGATCTTAGAAACAATAAGAGATAATGGAAGCATGAATGTGTTACCTCGTAATAACATTTACAAAATTTATTTATTTATCACAATCACCACTACCTTTACAGGACACTCCCAATGCGGTAGTGTGGTCCATAATTATGCCAAACATAACACATACAATCTAATTTTTATGAATTCACTCAGAGAACCGGAAAATAAACGTAGAGCAAGAAGTAAGCTGATGAGAGATTGTATCCTTGTGGTTATTGTCATTGACTTATTCGTAAAAATAATAAATAATTGGTGTAAGAAAAAATTGAAGAAAAATATTTTTTTATATACCAATTTTATAAAATAAAACAGAGTTTATATTGCATTGTCATCTAGTTCTGAGCTATGTTTAAATTTACATGTCTCTAGATCATCGGGAAGCTAGTATAAAATCGATTGCAAATTTTGTACCAAACATTCAGACAGGACTGAAAGCGAGTAAAAAACCAGGTAAATTAAACATTAATATTATGTTTAATCATAGCGATCTTAGAATACTAATCTAATGACACCAAACATCTCTCTTATCATCCTCTCCACATCATTATACTGTCTAGACTGAATTTTGCCAATAACTAGATACAAAGACAATATAAAGGCTAGCCATCGCAGCTTAATAGTGGTTTGATAGCCGATCAGTTCGGTTAGTTCGAGGATAACACTGCACTTAACAACGAGATTAGACGCTTATACGCTTCACCGTGATTGATACCTACGCCCCTGAGTTCCTAATTTATTGAGATAGTCTGAGCAGAGAAGCAGTTAGCTTCAGCTCTATTACTGAAATTCACTACATTTGAAACTAGTTTGGAAATATTCAGGAAAACTAAGACTACTTGAGAACTTAATCCAGCTTAAATCACGAGAATCGGTTGTACATAAATATGTACAGAAACTACTTAATAAAATCACCTTCATTAATTTAGAAAATTCGAAAGGCATTTCATTCTTATAGACAATACACAGAAGACCAACGAATTTGCCACTTAAGACGCTGACAACACCTAAAAAATCAGATCTCTGCGGTCACTGTCGTTTCGTTCAGAACTGAAAGAGAGGCAACGAGCCGAGGGACGTCGGATACGCCGCTCAACTTGAATGAAAATTAACAATTTTTTTTTAAATTTAAAACTAAAAGCTTATTTGAAAAACAGAAACAACAAATGTTTAGATTATTGTCTTTCTCAAATGTTTTCCTAATTTTATTTATAATATTTAGTAAATACTAGATATTGTTTGCTTTAAAGCATGTTTTAAGAGGTTAGTTTACAATTATTTTCTATAGAGAAAACTTCAAGAAAACGTGTTTTGAGCACAATACAGTTTCAGAAAATACGATCAAGATTAACATTTTTTTTTTCACTGCCACAAACTGAATAGATACAGCTAAAAATGTTTTTAAAAGAAGCCTATTTGGAGTATTTGGCTGTTGTCAGCGTCTTAAATACATTGCATGAGTTTAGAAAAACAAGTTTCTGCAAACGATTACACATTACTAAATACGTCAGGGACTTCAATCAATCCAATAGTAGTCGATTCCCTACGGTATACTTAAGTGTAAACGGAAATTGATCAGTGAATACAAAGATTGGATGCCCACATATCGCGTGTTCCTTAGTTCCGAATAACTACTAATACCGTTTTTTCGATGGTCCTGAGAGACACACAAAAGGTTATATCAGGTTGGTTCAATTATATTTTATCAGTTATGCCGTATGCTTGGTTTCATTCGAGACATTATTACGATGTTCAGCATTTGACATTAATGGGCGAACAGAATTTAGTCTAAATTATCAGCCTGCTAGACTGGATATCGGTTCTCTCCTGAAAAGGAATAATAAGTTCATCACGCAAACAGGTTGGTAGGTGCGCAAGTTTCTCTATTGTTTTCCCGGGACGTGCCAAAGGCATAGCACTAGAGGGGCACCGGCGCGGTCCAATGGAGTTCCCGGAGCTCCTCTATTTTGTACAGAGGATGGCCACCGTGTGGTTTTAGTCGATAAGAGTCCGACATACCCCTCCGCCGGCCCCAGACGGAGGGTATCCATGAGGATATCCACCCGAAAACAAAAAAAAAGTGCGCAGGTTTCTGTAATCAACTAGATTTAGAATGTCCACTGTCGACAGTTTGTGTGTTATTGGTCAGCGGCAGGTTCTAATGCTCCATACCACGACACGTGAGTATGTTGTGTAGTACTCACAGGCGTACACCAGAGCAGTAATTCCGAGGATGATGATGTTCACGATGTGCGCGACGCGCTCCTTCTCGTAGTACACGAGGCGCAGCTGCGTCGCGTTCATCGCCGACAGCTCTTCTTGCAACCGGAGGGTTGACATGTCGGTCGCGTTCACATACGCATGTGGATCGTAATTGCTAGAAAAGAACAAGAGATTTGTAGCTTAAGAACTATGTAAGTAGCACAATACATGACAATGTTTTGTACTCAAAAACTCGCATTTGGGATGTAGCATCTCGTCAAATTTAGATATTAAAAAACGCCATACCGTGAGCTCTTGCAGATTGTGACATACGCCACGTATTAGAAATAATATATCACTATAGGGCTACTGAGATAGATACTGGGTGAAATTCTGCTTTAAATAATGATTGATATATAGTTAGTTGATATAAAATACATACTGGGTGTAAAGAGATCCATCACAAAGCCTAATAAAAGTAAGCCAAAAGAAAGATGTAATACTTTACATAAAACCAAGTAGCATTGTACAAAAATAATTGCTAGGAAATCAATTTTATTTTGAAGTATTAAAACCAGATGTTAACAGCACCCTGCAGTGTAACTGACTGTGCCGTGGCTTCGTGTGTATAGCTGTATAGAATGGGACGGGTGAGCGTCACGCATCCCGCGCACTGACTTGTCACCTCGCGCGTAATAACCCCAAAAAATGTGACCTTCAATATCTCTTCAACCAGTTGGTTTCCAGGTATGGTCTAATACAAAAAAAACGTCATAATAATACACCCGTTGTAGATGGCATACTTGTAGTTGTACAAATAGGTGTTGTTGAGCAGCGGCTCGTACTTGTTGAGATAGCTCTGGGCTATCAGGAGCGTCCGCACCTGCACCACCATCAAGCCCACAGACACTGCCAGCAACAAACCGAGCAGGTGAGTCATGTTAGTCTGGTTCATTCGTAGGAAGTAACGCTGGTACAGCATTTCCACCTGTGGACAAGGAAAATGTGTATTAGACCTCACAAATATTAGTGTGCAAATCAGGGTCGCAGGACCAAAATAAACCTCTTTACAAATTCACAGGGCTAAATGGACCAGTTTTGTAAGTAGGCTAGTGAAAAAATACGATTTAGTCGTTTCCAATAATATTGATTGATTCTTTTCTCATATCCGCAGAGTGAGAATTTCATAATCCTTTCAATAATGCCTAGACGATCCTGTAGGGATAAAATTCCTTTCATCCTCACATGCCTAGCACAAAGCTTTCATACCACAGCAATCTGTACAGTTCCCCCGTCTAATGCTAAAAGCAATCCTCGATGACGTCGGGATTATCCGGACTATACATGATAGCAGATATAGTAATGCTGCTCTTTGTCTGTGTATGTTTTAAAGACAACACTTCTTAATGCTGCATGTAATCTGGTAACTGGCGGATACATTTTAAGAGACAGTTATTTTGGTTTATGTGAGCATTTAAGTATTCTGCTTCTTTTGTGTCCATTAATTTTAACTATTTCGTCTGGCCAACGTCATGACTACATGTGCATGTGCATGTGTGTGTCATGACTTAAGTTTGCTTAAGGTATTTTATTTGAGCTGTGAGCTATGATAGAACAGTAGTGCATCCAACACTTCTTATAATTATACTAACCAAGACAAAAACACCCGACACAAGTGTCACTAATCGCCATTCTTAAGCAAGATGTTCTTTCCGTTAATTTCCAGCAGTTTGCTTACAACGGCTTTTATGAGATGGTAATGAAGCGTGAGTTGCTCCGCAGCCCGGGCGAGTGCACGCGAGTGTCATTACCATCCCGCTGTTTATTTATAATTACCACCCGTTCTAGCAACAAATTACTTCTGTTTCTGACGTCATTATGACGATGGCTAATGCAATTTTTATTTTTATGAAGCATTTTTCTTAATGCCTTGACTGGGGTGAAGATAGCAACATAATAAACGAAGAGGGAAGATATTGCCTTTAAGACCCGTGTCTGTCTGCAAATTGTTAAAGAAATACTTGATGGGAGGTGGAAGTGGAATAGCACACGGGGCAAGATCATTGTCGTGCTTTGGACAGTTTTCAGCTTAGCATAATGATTGTTTTGTGTTTGATGAAGTGTGATTGTTGATTCTCTTACTAAATTACAGTAAGATATAATAAAAACATCATAATCCTCCTGCCCTTATCCCAATTTATTTGGGGTCGGCGCAGCATGTCTTTTTCTTACATACATCTCTATCAATAATCAATAATCATTTATTTAGCATATTCAGTACAGTACATTCATGTGGTGCCCCGACTCCCGAACTAGGATGTCCTGTGTGTCAGGAGTCAGTACATTCCCTTATGGATAAAGGAAAAAAAAAAACATCAAATTATCTGAGCTAAATATAAACATAAATTAATGTAACCTGATAAATTTTGAAATTAAATTAAATTAAATTGATAACGATCTCTATCAGCCATCATCTCCGTGTTCACTTTCTTTTTATCCATATCATCTTTCACACAATCTATCCATCTTTTCTTTGGTCTACCTCTTTTATTATAGCCATCCACATTCATAAACAAAACTTTTTTTCGTAACATGATCCTCATTTCTTCGCATCGCATCACATGTCCATAGTCCATACCATGACAATCTACTGCATCTCAACTTTACTGTCACTGGCGCTACTTTCAAACTCCCTCTCACATACTCATTTATTCTCGTTACACTACACATTCCTCTTAACATTCTCATCTCAGCTGCATGTAATTGCCTTTCATTCCTCCCTTTCGTAGCCCAACATTCCGATCCATAAAAAACAGCAAGTCTAATCATGGTCTTGTATATTTCCCCCTTTAGTTTAAGGGGAAAAAAATATTAGAATAAAAACCATAAAACTAAGATCGCTATTAGGTAATCGGATGAAATGGAGAGGCTTAATATACTTAACATAATATCATCAGGTTTGCCAATATTGACCGTCTGTTAATCTGAGCAAAGCTATCAATAGATGGTTCAATAATACTCGATATCCAGTATTTTACCGAAACAGTAAGGGCACACGTATTATACAAGTATCTAATAACAGAGAGGCCTAGTAGAGATATTATTATTCGGCGAATACGACACAGACCAATTACATAGGCAGGGTAAAATGGTGGCTCTATTAAAATATCGGGAAACATTTTGGCTATAATTTTGAGCGTGTATTCGGATATTTTGATTTTGGTTCAATTATTGTACTTTTGTATGCGGATATTTTTATTTAGACTCAATATTTTGGTTCCCATGACGTTTGATTGAAGATTGTTTGTCAAAAACTAAATATGATTTCATAATTGAGTAAAATTTTCAGTATTAGGTACATTCAGACTTTATTACATGCAATTTCCTGAGCAGAATAACAGCGGAACTCGAGTAAGCAAATTAAGTTTTTCCGAAGCACAGCTCTTACCTTCTTTAAAATTAATAGCCTTTAATGAGTAAACCTAAGAACAAAATGCTTCCTGTTCCCGACTTCCATGGCCGACTTTGTGAAGCCACTTGCGGTGACAGCCCGCAGCGAGAAAATACTTAGTAATTAATTCAGCTCTTTGTTGGTTCAGAGTTGCCAAGCTTTCTGCTAAGGGAAGATATATTTGCAACGGTAATGACAGGAAAAGGTGGTGTTGACAAAAAAAGTGGCAGTGTAATAGTTTTGTATGTTCCTTTACGCATTTTCTATTTGTCAGAAGTTTATTTATTCATTCAATTGCATTCGGACTTAATACACGTTAAATCAACGAATTAGGGATTTCCACATGTTTTGGTGAACAATGCTTTAATTTTTATGTTTAGTAATAATTGTAAAACAGAAGGGTATTTTATCTTTAAACGTCCGAGGCGTATTAGCTACACGTGTTGATTCATAGCCATTGAATGGCATAGAGTATCGTATCGTTGTGTTATTATGGTCGAGCCTAAACATAAATTTTATATTATTATTAATCATTAATTAGTTTACTTCAGTGAATTTGTCTCAGTCATTAACCTACATTGTTCTCACACAAATCTTTCCATAATATGCATTGAATTATATATAATATGTAACAATTAAACATTGTACCACTTATTATTGGAAATTGTATACATGGAGTTTCTTGCCGTTTCTTCTCCATAGGACCAAATTTTTGGAACCGTGCATTCATAATTAATATTTTGAAATTGCATTGTATATGAATGCTTATTCGAAATAAACACTTTTGAATTTGACTTTGAAGTATGTAGATACAGTTTTTATACTTAAAATAACTTATTTGAAGAGTTATGATAACAAAGAAAATGCTATTTTTGTAACATAATAATGGAAAAATAAAAGAAAGTGACAGCTGCAGCATAACAGAGAAAATTACAACCAGCTATTTAACACAATGTCAAGAACACCCTACCAATAAATTCACCATCTTTGCCCAAAAAATATATTCCAAGTGGTTATAAAAACGTGTCCTTATTGGCAGACGGGCCACGATCTCGCATAAACGGGCCAGAAAAGGGACAGTGAGCCGACAATGGCTCACAATGGGTCTGAGTGGTCTCAACTTAGGAATAATTCGGAAATACTTAGCCGGCCCTCTGATGCCTGTAAGTAGATACATATATGTCTTCAAATTTTGGTCTATTTGTAGTTATTATTATCATCAAACCTGCGTTTTTAGTTTAATTATGTTATTTTTAATTGCGGCCGCGGCCATAGAGAAGATTAATTGCGGCGGCAGGTAGCTTGAAGCACAGAAGTCTAATATATGGAATACCATACAACAAGTATTTTTCTTTAAATATTCTGACAACAAGGCCTTTATGGCAAAAAAAAAGTAAGTGAGTTATGAAAAATATAACTATTTTCGAAACTTACAAAATTACGAACATTAAATATAGAATTTCTATAATAAACCAAAAGTCTATGTTCAATCGATGCCAAGACGAAGCTTAAAATACGAGAATAATACTAAATATTATCCTGTCCTGTCAAGATAGTGTAAACTAATTGATGGCAACACTAGCGCGC
Organism: Asteroscopus sphinx; assembly: GCA_949699075.1. Classification (NCBI taxonomy): domain Eukaryota; kingdom Metazoa; phylum Arthropoda; class Insecta; order Lepidoptera; family Noctuidae; genus Asteroscopus; species Asteroscopus sphinx. The sequence continues at coordinate 34,979,409 of OX453002.1, read as the reverse complement.
TGATATATACAATAGTGTTCACTATTGGAATAGTTCTGTTACATCAGATTATAGTAGCAACATGTAAGGAATTAAAAGCTTAAGCTAAAAATGTTTATCAAAACATACGAGATGGTGTTACTCTCGCTGGAATTTGCTCAAATATATAAAAGTTATGACTGAACACATCTTAATCTTTGTACTCATTTTTATTCATTTTACGAAAGTCTTCGCTTTCTGAGATGATGTTGGTAAATAAGAATCGTAACATAAATGTGGAAGAAACAAATATTTTTGTGAACAAGATGTCATGATGCTCTTGTTTTATAGACGAGACAGAGAGCTTAGTACATATAAGTATATGATTATCTGTACACACTGACTACACTCTACGATACATAATATTATGCGCAATGTCACGCTTACTAAAACCCTTATAATGTAAGCAAGAAAATAAAAGGCCCACTTGAAACTGGACTAAAACATCAATATAAATGCACGTTAATGGACATCATCATCATCATTTCAGCCGAAAGACGTCCACTGCTGGACATAGGCCTCCCCCAAGTATCGCCACAACGACCGGTCCTGCGCCTTCCGCATCCAGCGGATTCCCGCGACCTTCACCAGGTCGTCGGTCCACCTTGTGGGGGGCCTACACGCGCTGCGCCTTCCAGTACGCGGTCGCCATTCCAGAACTTTACTGCCCCATCGGCCATCATTTCTGTGAGCAATGTGCTCCGCCCACTGCCACTTAAGCTTGGCAATTCTTCGGGCTATGTCGGTCACTTTCGTCGTCACGGTCGTTAATGGACAATCACAACTAATGCCATTACCATCTTCTACTTAATAAAATTCTTAAAACTGACTGACAGACAACGCACAGCCTAAACCAGTGGGTCTATGAAGATAAAATTTAGCACAGCGGTTTCTTAGATAAGGTGGGTGAGCACTAAGAAATAGAAACATATAGAAATACTGGTGGTAAGCCACGGCCGACGGCTTACGACCACCCACCGGGCAAAGACGTGCCGCCAAGCGACCTAGTCGTGTTATGGTACAATGCCCGTGCCGATGTAGCCACTTAAGAGGATGGGTCGAAATATTTCACTGCCACCCTCTCACCTTTGCTGGGCAAACGTAAACGATCGTCAACCGCAACATCGCTTAATATCAGGTGAAGTGGCAGTCAAACGCAAGCCCGTTAAGTGTAAAATAAAGGAAGGAAAGGAGGAAAAATCATGTTTCAGTGTTATTGTAAAATCAACCTTTTACAATAACACTGAAAACAAACTAGCAAACTGCGCAACTAATCACGACACCCAGTGCATGCGGGTAACGTTTACAAACATAAGATAATAGCGAGCGGCCTGGTACTCGGTTGGGCTGTGCTGGATGCAATATGAGGCGGGCCTATGGGTTGTATTGTATCATTCGGAGGTACAGCTTGATCCTTCTAATACTTACTACACGTTCCTAATCAAAACGCACATTATTAGTGCAGGTCGAAGCCGCGGGCGAAAGCCAGTTGACAATAAACTACTACAAATAGACAGTTACGAGGAATATAGGAATATAGAGCATGTTACGAGGATAGTTTTAAGTATGAATGTTGATGGCTATAAGAAAAGAGGCAGACCGAAGAAAATATGGATGGATTGTGTGAAAAATGATATGAATAGAAAGAAAGTGAACACGGAGATGACGGCTGATAGAGATGTATGGAAGAAAAAAACATGCTGCGCTGACCCCAAATAAAAACATGCTGCGCTGACCCCAAATAAATTGGGGTAAAGGCAGGAGGATGATGACGAAATAGACAGTCTAGGTTCTAGGGTCTTGCTGGAGTATGTTGTGGCGCACCGAGTGTTGAGCAACTTGTGAGAAGCCTATTCTGAGCAGTGGAATGCGGTACACCCTACCGCAACTAATATCTAATTGTATTGTATTGGTATAATTTAGTCAGAATGAAAATTTTCATACAAGTTTAGTCGTGATCTTGGAACGTGCCCGCACTAAAAATATGAAGACATCGAACGCGTAAGATAATTTGACAGGACTAAAATTGTTGCCATCCCTTTCTTGCATCTACGACTAGAAAAAGAGAGCCTCCATATTAATTATAGTACGCCTTACTATTGAACTGATACATGGTTAGTTTCAAGGAAGAGAAAGGCATACGTCCAGGAGCCTGGAGTTTAGGGATTTTTTTTTGTTCAGTGTATAAACATGCTGAAATTTTAATAGCTTATTTCCCGAAAAGGGGTAATTGTACTCATTACTATGAACAACTTTTACTATGGAACCAACCCTGAAATCGCGAAAAAAAAATCAGTTGGTCCCTACATTTTATCGATTTAAGTGAACACAAATGTAGGGACCATGGTCCCATAGTAAAATGATAAGTACAATTACCCCTTTTCGGGAAATAAGCGATTCAAATTTCAGCATGTATATATCACAATTTTTTTCTTACTTTTCCATGCTAAAAAGATGGATGGTTATATTATTATATTTTCCTAAATATCTCTTGAATACATCTTGCAAACAAAATCCACCCTTAATAAGTAATATAATATCTATTCAATAGCATAAACGTAACTAGTGCTGACATGTTACCCTTCCGTCTGCCCCCGTTAGCCGGCCATGTTAACCCCTCGCCGCGGGTAACTTGCGACTTGCTAACTAGTTATGTCATGTCTCGTTATAGTTATTAACAGGTTTTCGGATAACCCTCGGCGGGAGACGGGTTTTGATTTGTTCATGATAGTATATTGTAATAATTAATACACAATATTTGGGAAATAATATTGTAAACATTTCTAGGTAATTAGCCTCATGTTAAATCATAATTATTTTCTGCGTGGAAAAAGGGCAGCGTGTTCGAATACTTCGTATGATTTTTTCATCATATAACAGTGTTGAAATCACATAAATAGATAGAAAGAGTGAAAAGAAAAAGTGGGCAGGGCGCACGTGCCAACACTCTATAGGGCATTTCAAAGCCTTTCTCAGTACGCCTTATGACTTGTTTCTGTTAATACTGTAACAAAAACCCGCAAAAATGCCTTATAACTGCAGAAACAAAAGCTGTAAAGTACATTTGATTAAAGTTAATTTTTAAAAATAATGACGTCAATAGTTGACGTAAGGCGTAGTTTGTTCGAAAGTTGCCACGCATGAATCGCAACTAAAATTGTGATTACAACCATTCTACTCTATTTCTGTGGTTGAAATGATGCCAATAGAAAAAAAAAACAATCAAGAATCTTGAAACGATGTAACTGTTACTGCCATGTAAAAATATGATGACACGCCACACTGTTCTGCAGTCAATAATTTGCAAGTGTCAACGGAAAATACAATGCAAATACTTAGGAATTAATATAATCTAATGGAAAACGTTATTTTGCTTATGAAAAAGCAATCTTGGAAAGTCAAGAACAGACTTTAACCACAGAATACCTAAGAGTACTACTTTAATTATAACTTAACAACGTTTAACATTTAACAAAATGATCTACGACGTGTTATTAAAATAACTGAAAACCTCTTAAGGGGTCATTGTACTAATCAGTATGATCAACTTTTACTATGGGACCAACCCTGAAATCACGATAAAATCTGATGCTGCCTACATTTGTGTTCACATTACCAGGCCCCTCAGAAAGTATTGCGAAAAAAAGTTTTTATATATGGGAGACTGGCCAGTTATAATGTTTTTCGAAAATATGATTATTTATAAGTAAAAATAAGTAAGTTCCAATTTCAAAATTTCCCTCCACATTTTTTGCGAGTTAATTCAAAGTATTGTGTCTCACTGAAATATGGATCTGCGCCGGGAACATTTTAGAGCTATGATTTTATACGATTTCAAGTGTCGCCTGAAACCGGATGAATCGTACGATAGACTTCAAATGGCATTCATGGATGAAGGCCCTTCCAAGGCAACCGTGTATCGTTGGTATAACGAATTCAAGCGCGGTCGACCAACTTTGGGGGATGACGAAAGAAGCGGTCGCCCTTTGACGGCTGTTACCGAAGAAAACGTGCTAGCAGTGAAAAATTTAATCCAAGACAATAGGCGAATTACATATCAGGAGATTCAACACATATTGAAGATTGGATCGGGAAGCGTTCACGAGATTCTACACAGCCATCTTCGCGTGAGGAGGATAGTATCACGCTGGGTGCCGCACAACCTCACCGATGCTCAGAAGCAGGCCCGGGTGGAATGGTGCCGTGATATGCTTAGCAAATTTGAAGCAGGCTCGTCTCGGCGTGTTTACGACATCGTTACAGGTGATGAGTCCTGGATTTATAAATACGACCCAGAAACCAAGCGCCAGTCGACTGTTTGGGTGTTTCAAAATGAGCCAACGCCTACCAAAGTGAAGCGATCTAGAAGCGGGGGTAAGATTTTGATCGCTAGCTTTTTTAATTTGACTGGCCACTTGGTATCAATTCCCTTACGGGATCAAAGAAGCATTAATGCCGAATGGTATACTACCAAATGTTTGCCAGAAGTTTTCTCTGTTATAAGCAACAAGCGACCAAACACAGGGCTCCGCGGGCTACTGCTCCACCACGACAATGCACCTGCGCACACCGCACTCAAAACGAGGGACTTCCTGGACAGCACGCCAGTCAAACTCCTGGGTCACCCTCCTTACAGCCCTGATCTAGCACCGTGTGACTTCTTTTTATTCCCAAAAATAAAAAATCAGCTCAAAGGGATACAATTTTCGTCGCCGGAAGATGCGCTGGCTGCGTTCGAGCAGGCTGTAAACGAGGTGTCTGCGGCGGACTGGAAAAAGTGTTTTGAAAACTGGTTTAGGCGCATGAATCTTTGTATAGAGGCTGGTGGAAAGTACTTTGAAAAGATTTGATAAAAATATATGTACGTATAGAACAATTTTTTTTAGTTTCGCAAAACTTTCTGAGTGTCCCACGTAAGTCGACAAAATGTAGGATCATATCAGCAGATATTTTTTTCGCGATTTCAGGCTTGGTCCCATAGTAAAAGTTGTTCTTACTTGTAGGGCATTGATTTGTTGAGTACCCAGAGAAAAGATTCACCAGAAGTTAAACTTATGTTTATTAGTTAATAGTTCACAGTAATTTAGTAAAAAGGCAATTCTTTCTCTACAGTCTGGATGGTTACAAGTTTAAAGGTGTACTGAAGTACCTACACGTAATTATTGCTATTTTATTGTAATAACTTAGACGCGCATAGCGGGCCTAAAGTAGGTTGCCGCGTAAGCATGAAAATGTACGGCAGTGACACCGTACAATACTGATGAGTACAATGACCCCTTAAGAGGGTTTCAGTTATTTCAATAACACGCAACTGGACTTTTTGTACTAGGGTTACATACATGTACTCGCGTTTGACGAACGACAAACGAAGTACCATAGTACAAACTTTCGTTCCGACTGATGCCAACACCATAAATATAGGCACATAAAAAAGGCACAATAAAGAAAGAGTACGGTTCATAGTCCTGAAATTGACCGGAGATCAGAGAAACAAACGTCAAAACACGATCATCGCATACAATATGAAAATGATGGTTGATCGGAGTAGCAAAGTTTATTTATTTATGTTTATAGTATAGGATGGCGAAACGAGCTAAAGGCCCACCTGATGTTAAGCGGTTACCTTTGCCCATAACAACTGCAATACCATCTAGACTGTTGCCTAATGGTACCGCAAGTTGGTTCGGCAAACTGAGACATGAAGATGGAAAGTCTGAGTCATGAGTGCGATAAATGGTACGATTACCGAATATCGTCAAACGCGAGTAGACCCCCTGGTCCTTATTACATCTTCGGCATCCTCGGGGATTTAATGCTTAAACTTTTTTAATGCTCACGTCAATCATAGCTGTGCATGATTAATAACAATATATATAATACAATACATTGTCCGTCTCCATCCATAACGTGCGTGCATATATGTTCGCGTTCGCTCTTGTTAATAATTGCGTTATTCGCTCCAATAATTGCATCACTCGTTCCGAAGCCGCCAATAAAACCGACAAATGACGCCTACCTTTATATCATTACCATGTAGTTTGCAATGTGTCGATATGAACAACGACACTTTATTGCTGAAAACTGGCGTTGTAAATTAAGTGCTGGCGAACGAAAACCATAGAAATCTAAATAAATATAAGATAAGTGTGCAAAGGTGCGTGAACTTGTCGCCGCGTACAGGTGTCTTTTAGGCAACGACCATACAGTCCATAGACACCTCATAACAGGCGACCGAGATGTCTGCATCACATCTATGCAATTTCACTAATGTAGGTCGGCAATATTTGCCATTTGAAATCTTCAAGTCAGTTTCGACCACATGAGCCGTCAAAACTGCCGCGTTAGTGATTAGCCAATAGCCGCTTTGGCAGGGCCAATCGGATTGCAGTACCCCGCCTCAGCTAGTGGTAGAATTTACTGTAGCAATTATATTCAACACTAGCTTTTACCCGCGGCTCCGCTCGCGTTAAATTCTGCTAACCCACGTCAGTCCAGTCCAGTCCATTCCAGTCCAGTCCACTGTCCCGCTGCCCCGCTGCCCCGCTGCCCCACTGCCCCGCTGCCCCACTATCCCACTGCCCCACTGCCCCGCTGCCCCGCTATCCCACTGCCCCACTGCCCCGCTGCCCAGCAGCCCCGCTGCCCAGCAGCCCCGCTGCCCAGCTGCCCCGTTGCCCCACTGACCCGCTACTCCACTGCCCCACTACCCCAGTGCCCCACTGCCCCGCTGCCCCACTGCCCCACTACCCCAATGCCCCGCTGCCCCACTACCCCACTGCCCCGCTACCACACTGCCTCGCTGCCCCACTGCCCCGATGCTCAGCTGCCCCACTGCGCCGCTACCCCACTGCACCTCTGCCCCACTATCGCACTGCCCCACTGCCTGCCCGCTACCCCACTGCCCCGCTACCCCGCTGCCCCACTATCCCACTGCCCCGCTGCCCCGCTACCCCACTATCCCACTGCCCCGCTTCCCACTGCCCCGCTGCCCCGCTGCCCCATTGAACCGCTGCCCCACGCCGCTGCTCCACTGCCCCGCTGCCCCACTATCCCACTGCCCCGCTGCCCCGCTACGCCACTGCCCCGCTGCCCCACTATCCCACTGCCCCGCTTCCCACTGCCCCGCTGCCCCACTGCCCCGCTGCCCCGCTGCCCCACTGCCCCGCTGCCCCACGCCGCTGCCCCACTGCCCCGATGTCCCACTGCCATCTATCCCACTGCCCCACTGCCCCGCTATCCCACTACCCCACTGCCCCGCAGCCCAGGTAACCCACTGCCCCGCTGCCCCACTGCCCCGATGCCCCACTGCCCCACTATCCCACTGCCCCGCTACACCACTGCCCCGCTGCCCCACAATCCCGCTGCCCCACTGCCCCGCTGCCCCACTGCCCCACTATCCCACTGCCCCGGTAACGCACTGCCCCGCTGCCCTGCTGCCCCGCTGCCCCACTGCCCCACTATCCCACTGCCCCGCTGCCCAGCTGCACCGCTGCCCCGCTACTCCACTGCCCCACTGCCCCACTATCCCACAGCCCCGCTGCCCCGGTACCCCACTGCCCCGCTGCCTCGCTGGCTCGCTGCCCCGCTGCCTTGCTGCCCCGCTTCCCCGCCCAGCTGCCCCGCTGCCCCACTGTACCGCTGCCTCGCTGCCCCGCTGCCCCACAACCCCACTGCCCCACTATCCCACTGCCCCACTGGCCCACTGCCCCGCTGACCCGCTGCCCCACTACCCCACTGCCCCACTGTCCCACCGTCCCACTGCCACTGTCCTACTGTCCCACTATCCCACTGTCCCACTATCTCACTATATCACTATCGTCCCGTCCCACTATCTCACTATATCACTATCGTCCCGTCCCATGTCCCACTATCCTGTCCCATGTCCCATCCTATGTCCAGTCCCATGTGCCGTCCCACTGTCCTGTCCCTTGTCCCGTCTCATGTCCCGTCCCATTTCCCGTCCCATGTTCCGTCCCCTGTCCCGTCCACTGTCCCGTCCCCAGTCCCGTCTCCTGTCCCGTCCCCAGTCCCGTCCCCAGTCCCGTCCCCAGTCCCATCCCCAGTCCCATCCCCTGTCCACTCCACTCCACTCCACTCCAACGTACATCACTATCCGCTCGTGCAAATGCATAGAAGCTTCGATCTGTCGGGTGAGTACGCAACCCACGAATTAATTTTTTTCTTTTTTCTTTCTTTCTTTCTTTCTCAAAACCCATACCAGTTTTTAAGTCAGATCATCAGCTTTCAAACAAAAAAAAAATCATCCAAATCGGTCCAGTAGTTTTAGCGTGATGCTGGAACAAACAAACAAACAAACAGACGTTTACAATTTTATAATAGTTAAGATTAGGCGTCTATTGGGCTGTATGGTCGTTGCTTTTAGGACACCAGTGTACTAACCTTTTGCTTGATCAGTGTTGTATTGGACGCCGAGTCACTTAAATTGTATTTTGCAGCATATCTAGCAGCAGATTTTTTTAGGCTTAATTTACTTTGCATTGAATGCATTGAAGGCGTGACTGCGTATTTACATGTTGGTGGCGAAAAACCGGCGACACACATTCCCGTAGTAAAACACAGTAGATACCATTTTTATTACCTTATTATTTTGATTTCAATGTCGAAAACACTACAGTGACAAAGAGATGTTTGCCTGATGCCTCATTAAAATAAATATATATTTAATAAATATTTTTTGGACATTTTTACACAGCACCATCTAGGTCCAAACTAAGCAGAGAATGTGCTATGGGTACTAGACAAAGTAGACAATGGATATAATACTTATTACTAGTGGATAAAACACCTTATCGTTCGCCAGAAAAATGAAATATGTAACTATTTAACTAGATTCAACTTTAACGTACAAACGAGTAGGGAACTATTCTCTCAGTACTATTCAATTCAAAGATGTTATTTCAATGGAATTTCTATTCGCTTTACAGCAAGCTTTGTAATGTTAAATCTTCACTGTATTGCTGAAAAGGTCGGAGCACTCGCACTGTGAAATAACTTGCGTATTATTTCAACGATGAAACATAAGATGAATTCTGCAATGCATTTCCATTGAGCAAGCTTCTTTGAAGGCACTGTTGGATATTACAGAAGCTATTTCAGTACCGATTGCGAATTTTTATAGCAGAAAATAGAGAAAAATCTACGATCCATCTAGTTTCGTATGTACAAATACAGCGGTGAAGGTAAAAAGCAGGCCTCAATGTAACGCGGACCTCACAATATTGTGATAGTGATCACGCCCCGAGGTTGTCTGGAGCAAACACTGCTGATTGATGTTAGTTGAACGGTTTTTGGTGAACACCTGTAAAACAAACCTTATACCGTACACTGTTCACTTTTGGTATTCGATAGTTTTGAAAATTTCGAGTGGATTATATTTATCGGGACGGTATTTAAATAGCGGAACCAACAATGGCGTCGAACCTATTCTTTATAAACTAAACTTATTTCAAACTAACGCTCTCTTTAACGCTTTTTTTTAACTTTTTAGTAGAAGCACAGATACTACAAGTACAGTACACAGTAAGTGTAGTACAGTAATGGAAGGCGCAGCGTGGGTAGGCCCCCCACAAGGTGGACCGACGACCTGGTGAAGGTCGCGGGAATCCGCTGGATGCGGAAGGCACAGGACCGGTCGTTGTGGCGATGCTTGGGGGAGGCCTATGTCCAGCAGTAGACGTCTTTCGGCTGAAATGATGATGATGATGATGAGAAGCACAGATTACCTATTAGTTACTGTAGAAGCAACAAAGGGATGGCAACAATTTTAGTGCCGTCAAATTAGTTTGTGTTCTACTTCTTCATATTTTTAGTCGGCACGTTCCGAGATCACGACTAAACTTGTGTAGAAATTTTAATTCCGACTAATTTTGCAGCACTTAAATTGTTGCCATCCTTTTCTTGTATCTACTATTAGCTTGGACGAATAAAAAGAAACTATTAGTGAAAGTGAGCGATAGTTTAAAATAATCTCTAACCAAACTATTAACAGGTGTTTCAGCCTCGTTGGTCTAGTGGTTGCAAGCGCGACTGCTGAACGTGGGGTCCTGGGTTCGATTCCCGGGTCGGGCAAAGTGTTATTGGGTTTTTTCATTAGGAGATTCTCAGTAGCTGCCCGGAGTCTGGATTTGTGCCCGGTCAGTGGCAATAGGCTCGCCCCCTATTACATGGGACTATAACATAACTGGCGAAATGTGGGTGTATTATTACACCTCTGCCTACCCCTTCGGGGAACTACAGGCGTAATGTTATGTTATGTAATTTATTTATTTAATTATTTATGCACAACAGGGTACAAAGGCGGTCTTAACGCCATAGGCGTTCTCTACCAGACAACCTTAGGGTAATGCAGAGACAAAGAATAAGGTAAGGTAAAGTAGTAAAATATGTTTCGTACTACGGACTTATAATTACATATAATAAAAATAGATAAATACCTAAGTACATTATACATATAATAAAATCTACATATTATACATACCTACATATATAACTATAAATATATAACATCAAGATAATTCAAAGTCGAAGTCGAGCTGTTATGTTGTTTCTAGTTCAGTAGGGTCCACACTGAACTCTGCATAATCATAACAAAGCTCAACAAACTTTCTCTTAGCCACAGACTTCCGAGAATATGTTAAACTATAACCAAATTGAGCGGTTTAACAATCGTGCATAGTTACAGTTGGGTATTCTCGGAATAGTAAAGCAATTATTTTATTATTTTTAACGCATTTACGCATGCGAAGCGAAATCTTACGATTTAAATTGTGGAAAGAAAAAATCACTCACGAGCAGGATTCGAACCAGCGACTCCTGGCTCAGTACGCCAGTGCTTTAGCCACTAAGCTACCGTGAACACTGCTCGTGGTATCGAAATTCTCATCCACTTGGCCCGTCTTTGGGTGACGTCAGAGATATCTTATTGAGACACAGTGTTTATATTTAAATTATAGTAAAGTAAGTTTAGCCTCAGAGCAACTTATTGACTAGCCGACACGACCCGAACGGTTCTGCATAATACCAACAAAGCCTGAACGGGTACAACAAACGTCTGCCGACTTCAGTTAAAAAGAAATTCCCTTTGTTTTTTCTTAGCTTCAATATTAAAAGCTGCCTTTCTTTACTGACAAGTGATATTTAGGTCGAAATTGCGATTCTTTTGTCAACGCTTTACGTTTCACACTTCCAACGATACGTTGATATTAAAAAAACAATTTAAATACAAGCCGAGTTTGATGAGTGTTTGGGTGAAGTCGAACAATGATTGTTTAATAGCTGCACGAACGAATGAAAATTATTTTAGGGTCCACATTCACGTTTCCTTGTGTAAATATGGAAAATATCGGCTTACGTGTGTTTTAATTAAAACAGATATAAAGTATCGCTTGGGAAGTCGGGAAGGGTAATTGCTCTAACTAACCTGAGAGGATGTTCAGTTTATTGTTGGACATTTAAAGCCAGAAACAAATTATCGGTAAGGACGGTAGTGACTGATGCTGTATCACCTACATGCGCAAACTATCAGCAATAAGTCGCGTGTGTGACCTCGAGTGCTCGGACTTACGACGAAGGACATCTATATCCTCGTAGTCATACTGTAGGAGACTCTTCTGGTGTATTTAAATAAAAAAACTGTTAAGCGTTGAAATTACGTGTATTCCGAGTACAGGACTACAGAAGACAGCAAAATATAAAATTGTAATGACTCATAGCTAAAACATTAGCAACGTAGTGTTGACGGCAAATGATAGCTCGGTTTATTCTCGCAGGCGCTCGAACACATACTGATATGACAAATTAGTATGACCACAAGGAAACAGCGCGAATATCTGGCTCGCAGGATGTTGACACAATGTGTAGACTGTTAAGTCTGTTTGTTTGTTTCCAGCGTTAGCATTTCATAAAAACGAAATCGTTCATGTAACCAGTAGCACATCCTTTCACATTTGACTATGCATCAATTCATCACTGGCCTGGTTCATGAGGATGCTGCAAGTTGCACGACCAGCCCGCTCAACCCCCTGACTGCCTTGTCGATCATAAGTAAAACTTTACAGTACAGATGAAAGGTTTATGTTATAGCTATGTTTTGCGCTACCCCTTTTTCTTAACAGTCCGTGTCTACGCATAAAGAGGTGAAAAGACATAATTATCCGCGCAGGAGGCGGCAGGGTGGCATGCGATCGAACCGTCATTAAAACTTTGCTTAAACTCAAATATAATGAGCAAGAAGTTGAGCGCCACTTGCGTATTCAATTAATACGAGTTTAATTATTTTTTATTTAAATAACACGCCTTTTGTGACGCCCCGGCTCTGTGACCGGGTTACAATTCGAGGGAATATAATGTTTAAATTAGGGATTATTGTATTTTAGTGCCGAATCTAGCACCGCCGACTCAAAAATTTCTCCGCATAAAAGTTACAGAAGTAATTTTTATGCGGAGAAAGGTAAAGGTTGGGATAAATAATTATTATAAATGTTGACTTCTGGTCGTTTTTTGTGGTGTAAAGGTTGGGATAAATCATTATTATAAATGTTGACTTCTGGTCGTTTTTTGTGGTGTAAACAGTAATATGAGGGAAAGCAAACTTAGGATGACATGTCATGGAGAAAGATGTATTTCTATGCTTCTTCTACTAGAAAGTATCAACCCCTAAAGTGTTTGGGTCAAAAAAATGTCTGATCTTCACAACAAGCAAGCTCAAGCTCTGCTTAGTTTGGGACTAGATGGTGCTGTGTAAAAAAATGACCCAAAGATATTTATTTATCTTAAAAAAACGATTTTAAATATTAACATCTTTCCTTCATTACTTTTCATCGAATCAAATCAAATTTCTATTGCCGTTGGAACATTTATCTTTAGTCTTCCACCGTCAAAGTCGAAATACTCAGTGATAAAGCGAGCACGATTACAATAAATGATAGCTATTAACTTTGACTTCCAGGACCAAATAATAAAACTGAAGGACCACTTTGATTGGTTTATTATTCAATAAACTCTACGGTTAACACGGAATAGTTGTTGATATCAAAAGATTTGAGTAATATTCCTTCCAATTCCTTATCATTTCTTTTTCATTTTTTTCATTTCTTATTTAGTCTTTTGAGCTTGTCAAAATGTTTTACCAACAAATTAGTCCTTTTGTACCTACCTATCTTTTATGTGATTTGGGATTTTTGTATTGGGATTTTTCCAGGCTTGAGGTATTTTTTTGTTCAAAGTTATTAAAATGTATTTAATAATCAGTGGGGTAGTTATAATAAATGTCGGGACGCTGTTTGTCACAAGCCGACTTGAGGACAAAAAGTATTAAAACGACGTTTATTTAACAATAATTTGTTGAAGTTTTCAACAGACGGAGGACGGTGTTTTATGTCAGTGTAGTCACATAATAGAAAATAGTACACACAATATAAACTATACAATAATAATATAATTATATTATATATAATTGTAACTGTGATTAAAAAAAAAAAAAAAAAAAACCCGCGGCACGCTATGATGGCTTTTTTGACATTTTCCAATAGTGTTGTGACACATTTCAAATTACTAGCGATTGGGACCAGGTTTATTACTTTGACCAACTCCAACTAGTTACTATGAATAATATCTACATAAAGTAAATAATTCATCAAATTATTCAATAAACATAACGTCTAGCCATTTTGTTTAATCGCTATTTAATCAAATTTTCTGTGACAAAAAAATATTAGAAACAAATAGACTTTGAATTTGAATAATATATTCGAAATTCGACGAAAACTATGGAAGTATTTGTAAGTGTCAAACTCGTACTAGGCCGGTGGCGTAGTTACCAATCAGATTCACAAATGCTTTACTGGCCTATTACCTACACGTCAAGCAGGGCTAGGGGTGGGCTAAAATCGTATTTGGAAATTAAAATCAGTTAGAGGTGCCAGTTCGTGATGAATGCTATTTGTATAATGACGTTTAGTTTGACGCGTCTGTAGGAACCAAATGACGCAACTCACGCAACCTTCTTGGCTCTTCGATAAAGGTCAAGCATGCACTGCGTCATAGATGGAAACAAAGCCGTTATAATTAATTGTGTAGACTCGGTACAAATTTCATTTTTGTTTATTATTACGTCCACTACAACACTCGGCTACCTAGTACTAGCAGATTTATGAGATATTGTTAGATAAATAAGTATCTAGTACCTATCATTTGGGTTGAAAACTTATTATAAACTATTGCTTCTTTTACTAATAGTAGATACAAGAAAGGGATGAAAACAATTTTAATGCTGTCAAATTAATCGGAATTAAAATTTGCATACAAGTTTAGTCGTGATTTCGGAACGTGCCCACTAAATTACAAAGAAATGTAACACGTAAACTAATTTGCAGTTCTAAAATTGTTGACATCCCTTTCTTGTATCTACTATTAGTAAAAGCGAGCGATAGTTTAAAATAAATTTAGTTCGTGAGAATCGACACCATTGTCTACCTTCGGTCTAAGGACCACAACAGTCGGCCATTTTGTAGATATTAGTTATAATAATTATTATAACACTCTCTTGAATAATTCGGCTTGATAGCTTAGCTCATTTTTTTGGAAGCAGTCTAAGTAGTACTACCTTTTAAGGCTTTCTCTATGTAATTGGCGATCTATTAGACAGGTTATCCAAAAATAGGTATAATACCATATTGTTGCTAAGGAAATGTATAGAAACAATATCAACACTTGATTTATAAATATACATACTCATCTCTGCAGTTTCTCGATCCTAGAAGTAATTTATTGTGACAGTATCGAAAAATACAGAACACCGACTGTTATACGATTTAGAAGTAATTCGATTATATTGTAATGCCTTCGACAATTAGTATCAGCTTCAAATTTATTGTTTACTAATATTTTTGGTAGCAGCTTCAAGCGAGCCACTTATTTATTTATTCTGTAACCCTTAATACTGCAATATATTCTAGTCTCATTAAGAAGAGTTAAAGATGCCCTCGTTTTAATAGCTTCCGTAATAGCTAAAGCGCGTTATTAATTTGTTCCATGAGACCAGCACGTTCTGTTTGAAACAGTATTAAGCTCTATGAGGAATAACAGTAATACATCAAGATTGTAACTGTTCGCGGTTCATTTACACTGCCTTAACACTTTAAAGTAGGGACATTAGTTACTAATAAACTTTAAATGCGAGCGTGCACACAGGGTGAGCCAAAATATTCCTGCGTTCCCAGTTCGGATTGGCTCGTATAGTGCCATGAACCAAATACATTATTAAACGCTTTTCATCAAAAGCCGTCAAAAATCGATGCGTGCGATGAAAATTCAGAAATATGGAAAATGAGAGCATTGAAACAACGCAAATTGTATTGAGTATTTCGTCCGTTTGCATTCTGTGAATTACAAATACATCAACCTTTATTACTGTAATTGTTTCCCATGTAGCTAAAGATCAGTGTATATCGCTAAATCCCACAGGATGAGCAGAGTTCACTGGTTTAGCAAACGTCACGAAGTTTCTGAGCCGTGTCGTCCGCGGGTGACGTAGGTGTCGCCACCTAGAGGCACGTTTTGTGTGAGAGGTAGTCACCTGAGCCCGACTCATATCACTCATAACCCGGGACCCGGGTCCCGGGTCCCGAGCTCGGCAATCCCTTTGCCCTTGACTGGGCACGGCTTACACCTCACGTCTATTTTACGCAAATATGTGTAGAAAGAGGTAGGTAGAGAGATATACGCTCCGTAGTAAATAGATGATAGGGATGGTCAATGGAGAAAAGCTTTGACCGAGTAGTAGCCAAGATCAGGTCGGAGAAACCCGGGCCGTCCGATAGCGCGTAATTGGGTTATGATATCGCTAAATCCACAGCTAACAACTGGAAGAGGGCCGCACAAGACCGAAGAGGCTGGCAAAAACGAAAGGAGGCCAAGCAGTGGGTGATATCGGGCTAAGATGATGATGATGATGAGTAAATGGAGGTTGTTTGACAATAGTAATTGTCCAAAGGTTGTCTGCAAGAGATTGCCTTGTGCGATAAGACCGCCCATTGTACTTACCTAATCTTTCTGTAAACTATTGTCTTTGTTTTCGTTTGGTGTAATGTACAATAAAGAATATAATAAATAAATAAATAAATAATTCAAAAATCTTGTTGTAATCTTGGTTTTGATGATATGTTGATGTTGGCTAACGGCCAAAATTAATATCCAATCTATCCACGATTTACCCTACTAGAGATAGGAATTTGACATAAGCTCCATACAAAATAAGTCAAATTTCTATCTCTAGTAGGGCAAATCGTGGATAGATTGGATATTAATTCTGACCGTAAGTATACAGCTACCATAGACCAAGTAAAAACTCAAGACAAATTCCAGCAGAGCATTGAATTGATGCAGGGTCTGCAAATGTATGAGTGACATTGACAGCGATGGGAGTGTTGCTAGATAAAATATTTTTACCCCTGATATCAAACAACTGACCACGACTAATATCAAGTCTTTAAATAATTAATACGATCCAATTATGAAAAGTCACGGAAAGGGATTGTTTAGCAAATTGACTGTCAATTTAAATTTTCCGTATATTACTAATCACAATTATTGTATTTCGTTATCAGTATACCAACGACTAGGATCAGGGCTAGAAAGGCAAAATACGGCAAAATTTGTGTCTCAATTTGCTAAATAATTCGTGTCCCTGGCCGTACTTAGAATATAACTATATAATAAAAAATAGTTATTTGCTATGCAAGACTGTAAAGTTGTTATTTAGCGCGTTTTCTTCTATTAAAGCAAGCGAAGGATTTAAGATTGAATTCTAAAATATAATCAAACAAATGTAAAGGCACGAGACGCAAATAATTTTGCAGCCGTGCAAAAGACACAACTTTTCATCTCACTGCAGCGAATAAAATGCTAGATGTATGAAAAACAATTGAAATATAATTAATCAGGGTTTAATTATTCATAGTAGTTACTTAAAAAATGGAACATTATACTAAAACTAAAAATAAAATTACTGCTGTTGGTTGGATACTTGTGTACTATTCCTGGGTAAATTATTTGCAAAATTATCAAAAATTACTCATTTAATTGGATTCCATTGTGGTAGATGTGAAGGATTCATTATGTTGTTTTAATAGAAATTTTCACCCGACTGCGGCGCAGCCCAAAAGGAGGGATCACGTTTTTAGTCATGTATAAATCATGCTCAACAAAGTGTTCGCTACAAATGAGTGAATAATTGGATGGTGACTAATTATTTTCATTTATGCTATTACGTATTACTTCAACCCACTCTTTTTTTCTGTTATGGTCTTTCGGAAAGCTAAAAAGTAAAAAAAGCGTAAAAATAACATGACGATTAATTTTACCCGATTTCTGGGGTAAATTATAATTTATTAACATGCAACACAGGAATATTCCTTGCCGCGGTAAGGTTACAACAAAATGAATTGTAAACATTAAAACTTTTTAACAAAAAATTGAACCGACGAAAACAGAAACTGAAAAGCGAAAAATAACTAATTATGAGTCGGCGCCAAACGAACTTTTAACAAGCATAGTGCGTGTAAGTTGGAAGTGGCCGAGCGGAGAACGCATTTTTGGAAAGTTATTGTTTATCGTTGAAAATCTCACGTTGTATTTGATGTGACGTTGTTTTTATTATTTATTTAAAGTAATTTAATGATCTTCGTTGATTGGTTGTTTGGCGCCGACTCATAATTAGTTATTTTTCGCTTTTCAGTTTCTGTTTTCGTCGGTTCAATTTTTTGTTAAAAAGTTTTATTTTTCATTTTTTTGTGGTTAAACTCTAAATCCAGGTCTCCATTATGTCGTAGTGTCTAGAACTATATTTATGTATGTCAAGTTTCAACAGAATCAGTTAACAGGTAAGAATTCAGTGGGTGAACAAACACTCATCCCCTGTTTTACTACCCTTAGGGGTGGATTTTGATTATGAAATTTAAATGGGACCAACTTCAAGATATACCCTATCCAATAAAAAAAGAATCATCAAAATCGGACCACTCTGTAAAAAGTTATGCGTGGTCATACATAAAAAAAAAAAAAAAAAAAAAAAAAAAAAAAAAAAAAAAAATATACGCGTCGAATTGAGAACCTCCTCCTTTTTTTCGTCGGTTAAAAATATGATTAAAATAAATTACTAACTTGTGAAAAGTAATTCCATCTGATTTTTTATGCGCTGTAGAATTATTTTTGCACCGTTTCACGACATACGAAGGCATTTTAAGATTTTTTTCAAAGCTCTTTGACAGTTAAGTGTCGTGGTGACACGTTCGGTGATTCGAAATACAATAAACAGTTCGGCTTGGTTTGAATGTGAGTGTGTGCGTAATTCGCGTGTACTACGCAAATCGGCAGGGTTTTGAATGTATCAAATTTTTGTTCTTGACATTTGGTCTATAGGTATCTTGTCAAAGACAGCTACCTAAAATGTAGAAAGATGAAGCAAGCCAAGTATGCGTTTGAAAAAGCAATATAAAATAATAGAAAAAAAAGCTGATATAATGGCGCTGATACTGTTATTTACAAATGGTCTTATTATGTCTCTTTCTAAAGGAAAACATTAGAAAATGATAGGAAATATTTGTCATATCTTTAAACCCACTTGCTTATGTTATACGTGAATCTAGTAGCAATTATTAAAGGTCGCAATATTTATTGGCAAAGTATGTACACTGATTCAAAGTAGTTAATAGTTCCTTGTCTTGTCTGTAAACTACATTAAAACTTGCCTGGAGAGGAAACCGATACCTAAATTAAAACTTTGATTCTCAGCAAACCGAAAATCAATCAACAACACTTTGAACAAGATGGGGTTAAAAGGAGCTTCTCTCCAAATTGTTGTAACAATTTCAGCAACAGTTTATTTATTTATTGTTGCACAAACAGGTTACAGGCACGATAATTACAAAGGACATTGATAAAAATAGCCTTAAACTGTTACAAAGATGAACAATATACGAAAATTACATGCGAATTTTTTCGTTTCCTAATATATATTGTATTTAATGCGGACAGTACAAGAACCATTTTTTATATTTTAAGGAGTATCAATACATTAATGACGTAACCGGATAAAATTGTATCATCTATGATATCTGTGTATCATCCATATTTTTATTTCGATACTCTATAGTCTATGATTCAATATTATAGACTCCTTTTCACACAAGAAATTCCAAAAAATTGGCATCGACTGACAACTTGACGACAATGTAGGTTGTTTGACATACCGAAAAAAGCAAAACATGACATCAAAATAGCACAGATAGCAGTGATTATATGTGTCAAAATAGTAAATATTTTAAAAATCTAACATTATATTTAGTACTGTCCGTGTTTATGAATGTATTGCAATACATTGGCTTCATTGAGTTGTACCAGGCCCCTCAGAAAGTATTGCGAAAAAAAGTTTTTATATATGGGAGACTGGCCAGTTATAATATTTTTCGAAAATATGATTATTTATAAGTAAAAATAAGTAAGTTCCAATTTCAAAATTTCCCTCCACATTTTTTGCGAGTTAATTCAAAGTATTGTGTCTCACTGAAATATGGATCTGCGCCGGGAACATTTTAGAGCTATGATTTTATACGATTTCAAGTGTCGCCTGAAACCGGATGAATCGTACGATAGACTTCAAATGGCATTCATGGATGAAGGCCCTTCCAAGGCAACCGTGTATCGTTGGTATAACGAATTCAAGCGCGGTCGACCAACTTTGGGGGATGACGAAAGAAGCGGTCGCCCTTTGACGGCTGTTACCGAAGAAAACGTGCTAGCAGTAAAAAATTTAATCCAAGACAATAGGCGAATTACATATCAGGAGATTCAACACATATTGAAGATTGGATCGGGAAGCGTTCACGAGATTCTACACAGCTATCTTCGCGTGAGGAGGATAGTATCACGCTGGGTGCCGCACAACCTCACCGATGCTCAGAAGCAGGCCCGGGTGGAATGGTGCCGTGATATGCTTAACAAATTTGAAGCAGGCTCGTCTCGGCGTGTTTACGACATCGTTACAGGTAATGAGTCCTGGATTTATCAATACGACCCAGAAACCAAGCGCCAGTCGACTGTTTGGGTGTTTCAAAATGAGCCAACGCCTACCAAAGTGAAGCGATCTAGAAGCGGGGGTAAGATTTTGATCGCTAGCTTTTTTAATTTGACTGGCCACTTGGTATCAATTCCCTTACGGGATCAAAGAAGCATTAATGCCGAATGGTATACTACCAAATGTTTGCCAGAAGTTTTCTCTGTTATAAGCAACAAGCGACCAAACACAGGGCTCCGCGGGCTACTGCTCCACCACGACAATGCACCTGCGCACACCGCACTCAAAACGAGGGACTTCCTGGACAGCACGCCAGTCAAACTCCTGGGTCACCCTCCTTACAGCCCTGATCTAGCACCGTGTGACTTCTTTTTATTCCCAAAAAAAAAAAATCAGCTCAAAGGGATACAATTTTCGTCGCCGGAAGATGCGCTGGCTGCGTTCGAGCAGGCTGTAAACGAGGTGTCTGCGGCGGACTGGAAAAAGTGTTTTGAAAACTGGTTTAGGCGCATGAATCTTTGTATAGAGGCTGGTGGAAAGTACTTTGAAAAGATTTGATAAAATTATATGTACGTATAGAACAATTTTTTTTAGTTTCGCAAAACTTTCTGAGTGTCCCACGTATATGGTGAGCATCAACTTTAATTTGTACAGAAAAAGGCCGAGTCACTAAGGATCTTTAGCAATGTCCTTTATATGCATAAATTAAACTGCCTTGTTGGTCTAGTGGTTGCAAGCGCGACTGCTGAACGTGGGGTCCTGGGTTCGATTCCCGGTTTGGGCAAAGTGTTATTGAGTTTTTTCTTTAGGAAATTCTCAGTAGGTAGCAGCCCGGAGTCTGGATTTGTGCCCAGTCCCTGGCAATAGGCTCGCCCCCTATTACATGGGACTATAACATAACTGGCTAAATGTGGGTGAACTCACTATAAACCTCTGCATACCCCTTCGGGGAAATACAGGCGTGATGTTATGTGTCATGTTGTTAAATTAACAAATATTGTACTGCTGGTACTTAAAAAAGGAAACCTTGAGCTATAAATACCAGTTACCAACTATATTTCTAGAGATATTCCTTTTCGAACAGTTTCTCGTACCTAATCACCCATGCCTCGGACACGCTCTCCTGAATTCAAATCCAAATTTTGCCCTGTGACAGACAGACGGACGGACGGGCGGACGGACGGATGGACGGACGGACGGACAGCGTAGCGAGAGTAATAGGGTCCCGTTTTGCACCCTTTGGGTACGGAACCCTAAAAACAGTAGAGGAAATATAATTTGAATTTGAATAATAGATTCAAAATTTGAAAAATTATATTGCTGTAGCAGTGCATCACTATTGACAGTAAAGTACGGCAATTGTTCCTTCATACGTAATATTTAATAATAATAATAATAATATAATATTTTTGGGACATTTTACACATCACCATCTAGTCCCAAACTAAGCAGAACTTGTACTATGGGTACTAGACAATGGATATAATACTTATATACTTTTTTTTTTGTAAATACATACTTATTGTAGAATAAAAATGCTGGTTGAATTTAAGCAATAGACTGTATTTATAAATTTCACAATTACAAGATCGTTACACCGGTTAGCACAGACCAATATGGAATCCATAAGAAAGAATGTTGCCACTACATAAAAGTTGTGGTAATAAAATATTGTTGCTAACGTTAATATATTATAAATTATTTTATGTTTTAATTATTTTCAAACATAGTTGGGCCGGGGCCATGAAACAGACAAAATACTTTAAATTTAGAAATTTAGCAGAATATTGACTAATAATATAGCATAATGCTAACAAGTACCTAAATGGTACATACATACATACATACATATTATCACGCCTTTTTCCCATTGGGGTAGGCTAAGTTATATAAAATTGTGTTTAATTAAGCGGTAAAGGACATAATTTCCTTAATGATCTAACATATGTTTTATTGTTTGGCAGTTTTATTTCTGCAACTCTGACCATACCATCTGGTCCGGGGATTACTTTAACAATTCTTCCCATAGGCCATGTCCATGGAGCAGTATTGTCACTACGAAGAATAACCAAATCACCTTCCTTTAAGTTGGGACTGACATGATGCCATTTAGGCCTGCTTTGAAGTTGTGCAAGATAATCCTTGGACCAGACTTTCCAAAAGTCTTGCTTGATTTTACATAAAACATTCCAAAACTTTAGTTTATTAATAGATTGATCAGATACATCAGGTTCAGGATAACTCATCATAGAGGTTCCTATGAGGAAGTGGCCAGGCGTTAAATACTCAAAACTGGAAATGTCTGAACTTGTGGGAAGGAGAGGTCTTGAATTTAGCACCGCTTCAATTTCTGTGATAGCAGTATATAAGGCCTCAAAAGTCAAGACAATGGATCCAACAATCCTCTTAAAGTGGTATTTGAAACTTTTAACCCCTGCCTCCCACAAGCCCCCAAACTCCGGAGAGTAGCTTGGTATAAATTTAAATTTTATTAAATTTGGAGTACAATAATTATTCACTGAATCTATATGAATTTTTGAAATAAACAATTTATACAGCTCATTTAACTTATTAGCAGCACCTTTAAAGGTTTTGGCATTGTCACAGAATATTTTCTCTGGCATTCCTCTTCTAGCTATAAAGCGCTTGAGACATGCTAAAAAGGCTTCAGTCGTAAGGTCACTGACCAGCTCCATGTGGATTGCCTTAGTGGCGAAACATACAAAAAGTGCTACGTAGCCTTTAGTGATCAATGGTTTCCTGATTCTAGAAGCTTTAACATTAAAAGGTCCACAAAAGTCCACACCAACTACATTAAATGGCCTGACAGCATTAAGCCTTTCTTGGGGGAGGGAACCCATAAGCTGCTTAGCAGCTACAGCTTTTAAACGAAAACATGTGACACACTTGTTTACCACTTTCTTGACTTCACGTATACCACTGATAAGCCAAAATTTTTGTGAAAGCGAGCTCAATACTAATTTTGCTCCAGCATGCAACAAACGCAAGTGCTCATTTCGAATAAGGATATCTGTTAAATGACAGGATTTAGGAAGTATGGCAGGGTGTCTTTTGTCATACGTCATATTTGTGGCACATTGAAGACGGCCACCAACTCTGAGCACACCTGCCTGATCTAAAAAGGGATGTAAACATGATAAACCTGATTTAATAGGTGAATTATTTTTAAGACATCCTATTTCTTTACAGAAGTATTTTCTTTGGACACTACGAACAATCACTAACAATGCATCACGGAGCTCTTGAGGGGTCAATGAACCGTTGATTTTATCAATATTTTTTGAGCAATTTTTAACTAATCTTAATATATAGGCAACAACCCTCTGAAGTTTACTAAAATCTGATATTTTTTCAATTAAATCATTCAACAATGGTGGTTCATCTTTTTTGGAAGTAGGTTCATTGACCTCACAGACGTTAATAACCAAGTCAGTTTCGGCCAGATAAGGAATGGGAAGTTCGACACTACTCATAGGGTGCTTAAATTCTTTATTCACCAATTCCTTAGGACCATGCCACCAGAGTTCATGAGATTTCAACGTATGTGGTTCACAACCTCTTGAGAGCAGATCAGCAGGATTATTATTCGTACTAACATAAGACCACTGAAAGTTTGAAGTTAATGTTTTTATTTGATTTACCCTATTAGACACATAGGGATTGGATTTTATTATTTTAGACTTAATCCAAGCTAGTGTAATCTGAGAATCACTGTATAAGTGAACTGTAAGACTAGGGAATCTAGGTATTAAAGCACTGTAAACTCTTTTCGCAATTTGCGAAAGAAGCAAAGCACTATTTAATTCCAACCTTGGAATTGTTAATGTATTTTTTAATGGGGCAACACGTGACTTAGAGCACAATAAATTAACCAAGACTGTTCCATCAGATTTGACTATTCTTAGGTAAAGACAGCTTCCAAATGCTTTCATAGATGCGTCAGCATATCCTACCAACTCTATGATGACCGCATTGCTAGAATTAACACATCTTGGCACAGTAAGTGTATCCATTAATATTAAGTTTTTTATAAATCTATTCCAAACATTGAGTTGTTCCTGGGTCAATTTTTTGTCCCAGTCTATATTTATTGACCACAAGGTTTGCATGAAAAGTTTGGCCACAACTATAATGGGACCTATCAGGCCCAGCGGGTCAAACATTTTGCCAATGAAACTCAGAATGGACCGTTTGGTCCTGGTATCATCATCGTTAATCATTGGACAGGTAAAAGTAAAAGTATCATTTAATACATCACATTTTAAACCCAATGTTTTGACAATATTGTCTTTATTAATGTCTAATTTTTCAAAATATTTAAGCTCACTGGGAATATCTTTAATAGCCTCAGGGTAGTTTGAACACCACTTATGAAGCATGAAACTGCCTTTTTTTAAGAGAGCAATAAGCTCATATTTGAGTTGAACAATATCTTGAGTGCTATCAGAGCCACATATGACGTCATCGCAATAAGTACTCAACAACATGGCTTGAGCAGCAATAGGGAATTCAGCTTGAAACCTACGAGCTAGTTCTATCAGGCAACGGGTAGCCAAGAAAGTAGAAGATTTTAACCCGTAGGTTACTGTTTGGAGTTGCAAACAGCTGATCGGTTTGCGGGGATCATCACGCCACATAATATTTTGAAGACAAGTTTGACTTGGATTGACAATAATTCCGCGAAACATTTTTTGAATATCACATGTGAGCGTGTATAAGAAAGTTCGCCATAGAAGGAGAATATCAAATAGTTCGCTCTGAACTACTGGACCGTTTAACATTACATCATTCAATGATATCCCAGCTTTAGATTTCATGCTGCCGTCAAAAACTACACGTAGCTTGGTCGTCAGACTCTCCTCATTAAAAATAGCATGGTGAGCCAAAACGTAAACATGGCCATTTTGGACATCATAGCTGTCTATATCCACCACCTTAGCATGTCCCAAGGCTATGTACTCCTCAATGAAGTTTTTATATCTGTCTAAGTATAATGGGTTACGTTTAAATCTTTTCTCCAGTGTTAGGAATCTTTGAAGAGCCACTGAGAATGAATCCCCAAGCTGCAAATCTTCCATCTTGGAAGCTAAGGGCATATCAACACAAAATTTATCATTTTCAAGCTTAACAGATTGTAAAAAGCATGTTTCAGCTTTTTGAGCTTCATTGCAGCCTTTTGTTGCAGCCTGAGGCACCATCTCAGTGAGCCAAAATTGCTCCATTACATCCTCTAATTTTTGGCTATCACAAATGGCCAAGTTTGTTACTAAATTATTATCATAATTATCAACATGTTGGTTGGTTATACTACCACCAACAGTGTAGCCATACAAAGTATTTTGCAACAGTATGCTATCATTCATTTTGATTTGACCATCAATTAAAATATTAAAGTAAACATCAGCACCTAATAACATAGATATTTCTGTTGGAACATTAAATTTATCATCAGACAACTGAATGTGTTCTGGTATTTTAAATCCAGAAGCATTAAAATAATATTGAGGCAAATTAGCTGTAATGGAGTCATTAACCACATGACATTTTATTTTTAATTGTACATTGTTCACTGGAGAATTGATATTAACATCAACATATTTGTTGATTTTATTGTGATTATTACCTATGCCAATAATATTAGCATTTTGGCTTTTAGGCTTTAATTGCAATTTTTTCACAAGAGGTGAAGTTATAAGAGAAACTTGACTTCCAGAGTCAAGTAAAGCTCTGACAAAAAGTTCAGAACCCTGATAGTCAATCAACTTTACCTTTATAGTAGGCAATAAAGTATTCATTGAATAATTAATAGAATGCAGTGATACAGAAGGCTGTGAGCCTGGATCACTGTCTTTATGCAGGAGTGTATTATGCGCCTCCTTACACATCTTACAAGAAAAGGAAAACTTACACTTACCAGTGTGAGCCTTTAAACACATAGTGCACAACTTTTTGGCATCTATGAATTTTTCACGGTCTTCTATAGGAGCCATTTTAAATTTGGGGCATGAATGCAACAAGTGTGCCATGCCTTTACAAAATAAACAAGTATTATAATTTTTTGTGACAACATTGCTCACTTTTTGAACAGTATTCTTCTTATTGTCAGAATTACTGCTATCTTCGAAGGCTATAGCGCGCTTCTCTAAATATGAAATGAACTCTTCCATAGTTGGAAGAGTATCTAAATTCCTATCTAACTGATAGGCACGATTGGTATATAAATCTAACTTTTTAGTTAAGCTTGAAATTAGAAGCATATCCCATTTTTCGACGGGCTGCTCTAAGTTTTTGAGAGCATACAATTGCTGTTGCACTTGAGATATAAACGACCTTATAGAGGCTGCTGTACTCTTCTGTATCACAGGCAATTGTAATAAAATATTAATGTGATTAAATATTAGTCTGGACTTATTGTCATAGCGTTTTTTCAAAAGTTCAATAGCTTTTTTATATGATTCGTTGACAAGTGGTAAGTTAACAATAACTGCTAAAGCTTCATGTGATAAAAATTTGCGCAGATAAAACAACTTTTGCACATCTGAGAGTGTTTTGTTTTTATCAATAACAGCCATAAATAAATCAATGAATGGAGTATATTTAGTAAAATCCGTGCCATCAAAAACTGGTACTTCAATGTTAGGTAATTTAGATGTAGAAACATTAGTGCATAGTTTTACCTCAGATGTGCTTAAGTTTCTTAAAACTGAGTTTAATTTTGAGATGATCACAAAATATTTATCTTCTAAAATTGCAACATTCTCTTTGTCTTTTTCATCTAAAGATAAAATATCTAATTGAGTTTTTTCATATTCTTGAAAGGTTGTATTAAGTTTTTCGATTCGTGCTTGTATCATCTCAATAGACGCAGACGCTATATTTATTGGATCACTTATGAAATTTTCAATGCGAGTGATTGTACCTTTTTGTTGCGCTCGGGCGAGACGCAACTTTTTTATCACATCCTCCGCTGCCGACATGATGAATTCCGCACAACACAGACGAAAACGAAACTGATTTACGAACTCACGCAATTTGAACCAAAAACACCGGTCTAACAATTGCAGGTTATGTAGAAGTTTGTTTACAATCAACTCGATCCCGACGTCGACGACAGATGACACTTGACAGCTGACAGTGTGATAAGTGACAGCTCTGCTGTAGTACCAACACAACGACAGTGCGAACTCAGACCACAGACAATTATAGATGTACCGTGGCAACTCGACAACCGTTTCCCGCGCACCGATTTTATAATAAAGTTGAGGGTGAAAATCAAAAACTGTATGATGCAAAATAGGTTTGCAAATTCACAATCCACAGTGAAACTGATCTTGAATTGGATGTATTCCTGTGAAATACGCGGAAATCCTCGCGATTCTTCGTATACTTTGCAGAGAAAATATAGATTTCGCGCAAAACTTGCCCGGCGTCGGCGTCGAACACGAACAATGGCTCCGCGTTCAGACCACCTCAAACCCGTGAATACGCGATTTATACACTCCACTACGCACAAGAAAGTTCGAAGGACTACGCACAGTATGTAGAATAAAAATGCTGGTTGAATTTAAGCAATAGACTGTATTTATAAATTTCACAATTACAAGATCGTTACACCGGTTAGCACAGACCAATATGGAATCCATAAGAAAGAATGTTGCCACTACATAAAAGTTGTGGTAATAAAATATTGTTGCTAACGTTAATATATTATAAATTATTTTATGTTTTAATTATTTTCAAACACTTATAATACATAAGAAACAACCAGACCAACACAAACACTCTTGTTCATCACACAAATATTTGTGTCCTGTGGGAATCGAACCCGAAGTGTCGGACTGCTGATCACGAGGTCGTCGTGATCAGCAGTCCGACACTCAAACCACTAGACCACAGAGATACGTAGCTGTTAATATTTACGGATCTTCGTGGCTGGGGGGGGACTGGATGCGGAAGGCAGAGGACCGAGCGTTGTGGCGCAACTTGGGAGAGGCCTATGTCCAGCAGTGGACTGCGATAGGCTGAGTTGATGAGCAGGCAAACGTCAAAAACGATATCATAACGTGCCGCACCTATAGCTTTTAGTATGTTACTCTCCCCATAATCTGTATGCTAAAATAAAGCCGATCCGTTGCTCCTTTGTCGCTGCGTGAAAGAAGGACAAATCAATAAACACAATACTATTAAAAATAAATAATAATAATGAATTATTTATATTGGACTGAATTTTAAATCAGAGAATTCGTAAAAATATTCCACCCCAGTAAAACTTTGTGTAAAGATTCATACAATTTAAATATGTTTCTCCTCTCAATTACATGAATTGTGTAAAATACAAACACATTTAATTAAACAAAGATGAACATTTTCAGTGTAATTACACGTCATCATTTGGTAAGTTTTCAGTGAAACTACTCGTTATCTTACACCCTACAGCCATTTAATATGTATAATTATGTTTATTACGAGCTTAATTTACACCAACGCAAGGCTTTACGCCCTACTTCCATCGTACGGCCACGAGGCGACCCCGACGCGAATCCGGAAAACTCAAAATACACAAAGTAACAGGGCATTTTTTGTTTTTTTCCGTGAAGAAAATATTACGCTAACGTAAAAAAATCATCTTACATATTGTATTTAATTTTACTTTTATTAGGATTCCGCCGGCGAAAAATATGAATTCTAAGTATGTTCGTCTTTTTTCGTTGATGTAAACAAATACGCGATGTTTTTGTTCTTAGCTTGGGGTGAATTTTATTTAAAACTCGTGTTATTAATAGCGTCCATTGAGTCACACCACAAAGGTGATATGTGATTATGAAAACATGATCTCTGAATGAAAGAGAATTTTAGGAGGATTATTTAGCTCGTTCTTATATTTATAATTATAACTCCACACGGTGTAATTATTAGGGTAAGTTTCAAGTCTGTAATCCAACCAACAATACCATAATCAACTCACTGCACTGCACTATCCCACGGCTGGTTACGGGCCTCTTTTCAGAATGAGAAGGTTAAGGCCTTAGTTCACCATGCTAGCCTAGAGCGGGTTGGCAAGTCTGTACCTAATCAATACTACATAATAAATCTATTTATCTAAACTATACCCATATAAGTACCTAACTACAAACCTACGTTTTGTCCATTGACTTTTCAAAGTAGTCTGCAGTTCACATTGAACTGAATTTAATGCATCGCATTACATTGCAGTCGTTGGTCTGGGTGTTTCTTATGTATTATAAGTATGTATTTACAAAAAAAAAGTATTTAAGTATTATATCCATTGTCTAGTACCCATATCACAAGTTCTGCTTAGTTTGGGACTAGATGGTGCTGTGTAAAAATGTCCCGAAGATATTTATTTATTAAAGCGGTTAACCATTTTTATTCAGTCCAACAGTTTCAATTAGTGGTTTGTTGTAATTACGTGCCTAATCATTGTATCAAACTAATATCCAAATTAGAATTATTAGCTGAACAGTTTTCGTGATTCATTCCAACACATAAAACAGCGTATCGAAGTCCACTGCTGGCCTAAGGCCTGGCTTATTCCCGCGCGCTCCTAGATTTCCTTCCCACGGGCTCCAAAACGAAAAAATATTGTAATATTCATTTAAAAAATCGGTCCCATGAGCTCCAAGGATTTCAAAGTACAGATTGCATTAAAGTTAACACGTTAAAGATGTATTTTATTTTTAATTTGACAAAGCAATCATACTAACGAACGGAGAACTGCGAGATGCGAGTCTGACCATGCAGTCCACACCACCATCGTCGCTGACAGGGACTCGCTGTGTCTCGTTACTTTTTTTTTGTATATCATAAGATCGATCGAAGATTGTGATATCCAAAACCGTGTTTTTTTTTTACTTTTGTACAATTGATATTTTATGTACCTGACCAGTAGCATAATAATATCTAAGATCGACGTGTAAAATCAGAAACCGATTTTTAATATTTCATTTACTTTAAATAATTTACATTTAAAATATACATAAGGCCGATTTGTGATATCAGAAACATTGATTCCTGGTTATTTTTTACTTTTCTGTAATTGATGTTTATAGCTTCTGATTCATGTGATATAAAATAAAATAAGTAGACATGCGCCAACAGATTTAAAATGGGGCTTAGAGATTTAGGGGGCCAGTAGGGCTTAGCCTATATAGTATACCCTATATGATAAAACAAAGTTTAACCGGATTAAATCGCGTATATTATTTAAATTGGTTTCCCTGACGTTTCGAAAGCTTTGCAGCATTTCGTGGTCGCAGGTAGACTAAGATGACAAGTGTCTTTGCAAATATTTCAAAAAAAATTATTTTAATCTACCGAAACGTCAAAACGTCAGGGAAACCAATTTAAATAATATACGCGATTTATCCGGTTAAACTTTGTTTAATTATAATGTGTAGTGATCGCGAAAACCTAAGAAGTTATTACCCTATATGAGTTTGGTTTTAATTTCATACTCTTAAAGAAAATCTATTTTAAATTCGTGTAGTAAGTCTCACTTTTCAAAATCAGCTTATTATTGTTATCAGCCTGTAGTGTCCCACTGCAGGGCAAAGGTCTCCCTTCCCTTTTTCCACTTGTCCCTGTCTTTTGCCTTCTGGGGCCAATCTTTCAGATAGGAGTCAAGTTCGTCCCGCCATATTCTTCTGGGCCTAAAATTAGCTGAGGTTTGTAAGAACCATCACACACGCCACACATGGTAACATAACTAGCTCAAACCCCACTTCAGTAGTAAAAAATTTAACCGTTTCATAAAAAGAACTGCAAAAAAAGTAACCATGTAATCCAAGTGTCAGCCATCTTGGCTTTGTGTACACAATTTGTCGCCGTTTACTTGAGAAATATTAAATGGACATCATAAACTGTTGCGAAGCTGTTGTTTTTCGCCGACAAAATTAATAAAGCCTAAACGGTCTGTCGGCTCTAATTTTTATTTTAATCTTAAGGTGGCAGGAATTTTGGCAGCTGGCACCGGTAGAAAAATTAACAAGAAAATTTTTGAGTGGACGAGACAAGGTGGGTGTCAGGTTTTGCGGCAATCGAAACAAGAATGAGTGTTTTACTTGTGTTTACATAAAATAACATAACATCACGCCTGTATTTCCCCGAAGGGGTAGGCAGAGGTGTATAGTACACCCACATTTCGCCAGTTATGTTATAGTCCCATGTAATAGGGGGCGAGCCTATTGCCATTGACGGGCACAAATCCAGACTCCGGGCTGCTACTGAGAATTTCCTAATGAAAATACGCAATAACACTTACTTGTGTTTACTTGTGTTATACCTACTTTTTAGGGTTCCGTAACCAGAGGGTGCTAAACGAGACCTTATTACTCTCGTCCGTCTGTCTGTCACAGGGCTGTATCTTTTGAACGGTACCTAATAGGTAGCCAGTTGAAATTTTCTCAGAATATGTGTTACTATGACCCCGTTATCACGACAAATACTTAAAATAAAAAAGCCTAAAACCAAAGGGGGTCCCCATACAATAAACCTTGAAAAATATGGATTTATTTAAACGTTTTTGTTCCTGCTCTATCTTCAAAACAGTAATACAGACTAGCGTCAAACTTGGTTTGATTAAAGTACATAGGTAGGTACTATACAGTTCAGCAGCATGTAGTAAAACTAGGACAAACATAGATGTATGTGGTGGTACCTGCGTAAGAAAGTGATGCAAAAATTCATATTTCACGCACGGTGCGATGCGTTGATGTCTTTTGATGAACTCTCGTAAATTAAATAAGTTTCTATGGGGTCGATGGGTGGCACGGAACCCTTACTGCGTGAGTCCGACTCGCACATGGTTCGATTTTTTCTATTTTGTGCTTGTATATAGAATGTGACAATTATATAAACTAACCAGAAATACTTATGTACACACGGCTACACATCAAGCTGTACATTACCAGTATAAGCGGACCTCGCATTATGTAGGCTTTCCGTACAATGCGAGATCAGCTTTTACTGGAAATGTACAGCTTGATGTGTAGCCGTGTGTACTCAGATTGTTCATGAACTTGTCATCTTGAAACACTGAAGTCGCACAAAACCATACAATATGTATTCTCGTTATACGTTACCTAATCAAAGTCAACCCTTAACACCGTGTCTACATCACTGTCTTCCTATATTACTTCGAATCCGAGGATTTTCCAAACAATATGAAAAAACATTCATCGGCATTTCGGGATCAAACTGTCAGTACACCACGCGTGCCTCTACCAAAGCCTTCCGTATTACCTCCCATTACTTCGACAAGGTTGTAAAATTCACCCACACGCACGTGAGTTAAAACCTCTTCGAAAATTGGAGCGGAGATATGATTGAGGAGTAAACTAGTTTGTTTGAGCTGAACCGATCTACTTTGTCATGTAATCTCGTTTGCGATTAGGATTCAGTTTTGCGAGTATTTGACAACTTTTAGAGTAAAGTTGCTTTAACTGTGAAAGCAGGAAGTCGAGAAAGGTCTGTCTTTGTCATGCAGTGCTTTCGTATATCAGTCCGTGAATCCAAACTGAGCTTATATCATTGATCACTACTTTCGCTACGCTTATGGGAGCCATACAAATCACATTCATTAAGAATACTGATAAAGACATGTTTGTTTGAGCGGAAAATCAGTACCTATAAAACCCTTTTACCCGCTTCGAAAAAGATACAACTAATTTAAATGACTAATAGATTAGTGGAACAGTTACCTCTGGCGTGGAAGCAACAAAGTCTAATTGAACCTTGTCAAGAGCTTTTAACTTTATTGAATATTTAATACATGACGTAAAGTTCTGCTATCCATTGTCTACTAAATGAATGACGGTTGCTTGTTGCAGTGTAATGGGGAATATAGGACACTTATTGTCTTGTGCGGTTGTCCATTAGGTTGCTAACAAGTTTATTGAAGCTACTTACGAACGCAAAATGTTCTAGTTATGGGAAGAAGCTGCCGCTGGAATAGACGTGAACATTGAGACTGATTAATAAGTATGTATATGTATGTGTGTATGACTGCCGCATGACTGTTGGCCCAAATGGCTCAGAACTGGAACCCAGAGACAGTTACACGAGGTCGCAGCAGACCGCGGAGGAGAAGGCGGGACGAAATGGATGCATTCCTTAAAAACTGGAAGGAAGAGGCACGGGATCGGGAAAAGTGGAAGAAATGGAGGGAGCCCTTTACCCAGGAGTGGGACAGCACAGGCTCATTATAGATCGATTAGAGCGCCGCACAATGTTTATTGATATCGCCGTTCTACATGACGGGAATCTCGTGAAAGCTGAGACAGATAAACAAATGAGATATTTGGACTTAGCACACGAGGTTGTCGACATGTGGGATGTGGATTCGGCAATCATTGTGCCGATAGTCGTAACGGCCAATGATCTCATAGCCAAGAGCCTCGACCAAAATCTTAAGAGGCTCTCGTTAGGTGGCTGGGTCAAGATTCAAAGATTTATTGCATACTAAGTGGTGTACATGGTTGGTGTTACATTTTGTTTTGGTGCTTAAAACAAAAGGGCCAAGGGCCAGATTCAGGAGGCGGTTCTCCTCGACACGGCATGTATTGTGAGGAGGTTCCTGTCTCTGGGTCCCTAACCGCCGGCCGCTAGCTTTGAACCCGCTCCCGATGCCGGTGGAACACTTTTTTTCCTTTTTCTTTTTATATTTAAAAAAAAATGTATTTAATAAGATAATAACTAAATAAATCAACTCAGCCTATCGCAGTCCACTGCTGGACATAGGCCTCTCCCAAGTTGCGCCACAACGCTCGGTCCTCTGCCTTCCGCATCCAGTCCCCCCCAGCCACGTTCTTCAGGTCGTCGGTCCACCTGGCAGGGGGGCGCCCTACGCTGCGTTTGCCGATTCGCGGTCTCCACTCAAGGACTCGTCTGCTCCAACGGCCATCGGTCCTTCGACAGACATGGCCAGCCCACTGCCACTTCAGCTTACTGATCCTACAAGCTATGTCAGTCACTCCGGTTCTTCTCCGGATAATCTCGTTACGGATTTTATCCTTCAAAGAAACTCCAAGCATAGCTCGCTCCATAGCTCGCTGAGCGACTTTGAATTTGTGGACTAGCCCAACTGTCAGTGTCCACGTCTCGGCACCGTAAGTCATGACTGGCAGGACGCACTGGTTGAAGACCTTTGTCTTCAAACTTTGCGGTATAGGCGACGAGAAGACTCGGCGAAGTTTGCCAAATGCTGCCCAGCCCAGACGGATCCTTCTGTTGGCTTCTTTCTCGAAGTTGTGTCTACCAAGCTGAATTACCTGCCCTAGGTAGACGTATTCCGTTACAACTTCGAGTGCCGACCCTTCGACGAATATTGCCCTCGGCATGACATGCATATTGAACATGACTTTAGTCTTGTCCAGATTCATGCCGAGACCGAGACGTCGAGAGGCTCCGTTTAAGCTGTGCAGCATTTCACCCAGTTGTTCCAGCGACTCAGCCATTACAACGATGTCATCGGCAAAACGGAGATGTGAGATGTTCTCGCCGTTAACGTTGATACCCTGTCCAGTCCAGTCCAGCGTCTTGAAGACGTCCTCCAACGCGTTAGTGAACAATTTCGGGGATATTACATCCCCTTGTCTCACCCCTCTGCGCAGTTGGATTGGCTTCGTCTTTTGGTCCTGGAGCTGAACAGTCATGGTAGCAGCGTTGTATAGGCATCTCAGCATCTCTATATACCGCTCATCAATGTGACATCGCTGAAGAGCATCCAGAACTGCCCAAGTTTCGATAGAGTCGAAGGCCTTCTCGTAGTCCACGAATGCCATACACAGCGGCTGATTGTACTCTTCAGTCTTCTGTATGATCTGCCGAATAGTATGGATGTGGTCTACGGTGCTGTAGCCTTTTCGAAACCCAGCTTGCTCTGGTGGCTGGAATTCGTCGAGTCTTCCGGCGAGACGATTCGTGATGACCCTCGAGAACAGCTTGTACACATGACTCAGGAGTGAGATGGGTCTGTAGTTCTTCAGAAGGGTTTTATCCCCTTTTTTGAAGAACAGTACCACCGCACTCCCGCTCCATGCCTCCGGTGTAGAGCCTTGTTGGATGACGGAATTAAACAGACTCTGTAGCTCCTTCAGGACTGGAGCCCCGCCTGCTTTTAGGAGTTCAGTAGTAATGCCGTCATCGCCCGGAGCTTTGTTGTTCTTAAGCTGCTCGAGGGCCGCCCTAATCTCGCCCTGGTCAACGTCCGGAAGATCCTCGGTGTAATGGCGCGTGAGCTGGGCTCTTTTGTCGTCATTGCTAGGAACCGCTGGTCTCGCCGTTTTCGTTGAATACAATGGAAAAAAAAAAAAAAACTAAATAAAGGAGATAAAAAATATGAATATGCTGATATGGTTCCTAATTAGACCTACCTCTTTCTCATTCTGAGAAAAGACCCGTGCCCAGTAGTAATAAAAGAAAAGAAAGAAAAATATTTATTTGACACAACTGAGACACATACAAAAGAAATATACATGAACAAGAAATAGATATAGTGAAGAAGTAACAAAGCGAGGAAAAAAGTCATTGACAGTCATGCGCCATGTGTGTCTCAAAATTGTGACAAATGGGTGTCCAGCTCAGCATATTGCCAGGTTATTAAACCTGACGCTGGTATTCTGCTGGTAATGGGCTGATTATGTGTGAATCCTGGTAACTACCCACTAACCTAGAATACTATCACTACCCTATCACTATCCTGGTTCTATTAAATAAATAAATAAAGAAAAAACATTTATTTGACGCAACTGAGACGAAAGTAACCGACATAGCCCGAAGAATTGCCAAGCTTAAGTGGCAGTGGGCGGGGTACATTGCTCGCAGAAATGATGGCCGATGGGGCATTAAAGTTCTGGAGTGGCGACCGCGTACTGGAAGGCGCAGCGTGGGTAGGCCCCCCACAAGGTGGATCGACGACCTGGTGAAGGTCGCGGGAATCCGCTGGATGCGGAAGGCGCAGGAACGGTCGTTGTGGCGATACTTGGGGGAGGCCTATGTCCAGCAGTGGACGTCTTTCGGCTGAAATGATGATGATGAACTAAGACACAAAAGAAAGGACGTGAACAAGAAATAGATTTAGGTATAGACGAAGAAGTAATACATGAGTAACAAAGCGAAGAAAAGTACAGCAGTCATTGACAGTCATGCGCCATGTGTGTCTCAATGGTACTGGTGGTTTTGGTAGCCTAGTATAGAATGGCGAAACGAGCTTTAGCTTGGCCTTTAGGCCCACCTGATGTTAAGCGGTTACCTTTGCCCATAACAACTGCTATACCATCTAGGCTGAATGGCTAAATGCTAGGCTAGGCTAAATGGTATCGCAATTCGGTTCACCAAACTGTGAAATTAAGATGGCAAGTCTCATGTGATTGTAATTTCACTGGCACCCGTACCCTTCAGACCGAAACACAGCAAAGCAAGCGTCACTATTTGGCGGAGAAGTAGATACGGTGGTAGTACTTCCCCGAACAAGCTTTTTCGCCAAGGAGCTCTACTAGTGATGACGTCTTTTAGAGGAAATCCATGATTTAAAAAACAAATTCAGAACAAAATCAAGATATCCAAATTGGTGATTCTATTTTATATTTCTTTGCAACAAGTAGGTCACCTTTGCCAGAACAAGAAGGAGAAGCAGAGGAAATTAATGACATTCTGCTACACGACAACGTGAATAATTTATTTCAGCAATTAATACAAGGCCGCCCGCGTCAGCCCTCGGAAAAACTCTCATCAAATTATATTAAGTACACAACATGGGACAATTGCACCAGCTTTGTAAACTGCTGGTTAAACATAGATTTAAAACATTTTTTTTATGCGTTGATGACACAAAGCTACTGCTTACTACGCCGCATACAAATATTGAACAGGTAACACGAATGACACGATTCTTTTATCGTTCTAGTATCAATCTTCAATCAGAGGATCTATAGTTGAGGTGTGGTTAAGGGATAATTTTCAGAGAGATTTTCTTGCGTTTGTTAAATAATGTTATGGCTGAGTTTACTATTCAAGTACTTGAAAAGATTATAACAAGACTAAGGCCCGTATTACAGAAAGTTCCTCAAGCGTTGATCACTGTTTAAAACTAGTTTTGAGTTGGGATTTAATTTTAGAACATGCCTCAAGCAGATTTATTGATCACAGTTCAGCTGAGTTTAGCTTTATTTTATACTGTCACCTGTTTCGTAATTTGAGCAGAGATTTGATCTGTAATAACTCTAGTGTGGTCCAAATTACGCTTGAGTAGAGATTCCTATTCTATTTCAGGTCAAATTCGTGTGTTATGTTGTTGAATTAAAGTTTATAATTACCGTATTGGAATAAGACCGATACTCAAGTAACGATTCTATCCTTATGTAGTGATCAGGTGATTGAAGTTTAAACTGTACTTGAGGAACGATCTGTAATACGGGCCTGAGTACTCTGTAGAAGTCTCCGTTAGTCTTATAATAATTTCAGTGCCATCGCGCCTTTGTTTATAATGAACATCGTTTGTAGGGCGTCTCGTCGGTACAAAGAGGTTTAACTTAATCATTTGACAAGTGTGACGCTGTACTACGAATTATGTCTTTGCGCTCATTATCCTTCTTTGGATGAGCTGTAGCTCAATTTGTGACATTTCCATGTTATATCAAAGAAAGCGTCTTTTTCTATGGATATCGATAAAGGCAGTAGGTCTACTCGCGTTTTACGAACGACAAACGAAGTACGAACTTTCGTTCCGACT
The DNA here is from genome assembly GCA_949699075.1 of Asteroscopus sphinx. Lineage (NCBI taxonomy): Eukaryota > Metazoa > Arthropoda > Insecta > Lepidoptera > Noctuidae > Asteroscopus > Asteroscopus sphinx. The sequence goes on along the minus strand of OX453002.1, from coordinate 34,941,529 downwards.
GATACTTACATAATAAAGATAGGCACATAAAAAAGGCACAATTAAGGTAGACTACGGTTCATAGTCGTATACAATTTACCGGAGATGAGAAAAACAAACGTCAAGATACGATCATCGCATGCGATAAGGGAACGATTGTTGACCGGAATAGCAAATTGTGCGATGAATCGTACGATTTATCGAATATCGTCGAACGGGAGTAGACCCCCAGGTTCTACATGAAGGGAATACTGCAATAACGACCACGCTTGGCAAAAAGAGGGTCGCTGTAAGAGCCCCCTTAGACTAAACCCGTATGTTGGGTGAAATAGTTTTGTATGGAAAATCGAATATAAATATTTTTATTTTAATATTCAATAGTAGGTAATGTGTATTATTATAATTTTATTGTAAATTTAACATGATTTTCGCATGCCTACAAAAAGGCTAGATATGACGGACTTGTAATTAATTGTAATATCTTTGTACACGATATCTTATGGCGAATAAATTATTTGATTTGATTTGAATCCCCCAATGTGCGTACTCCCGCATGTCCTCGTACAGGTTAGGAACATAACTAAACTATCAACGAATTAAAACTCTGCAACATGAGTTTTTAAACTAACATGGTCACTAACACTTAAATTATCGTATGTCACGGGATATTTAACATGTAACCCCTTTTTCCTGAGATCCCCGCTGTTACAAGCGCCAGTCACGGATAAAATAAAGATTTTACGGGTGGGTGTTTGTGAGTAAATCAACCGATCAACCGAACTGACCGAACTTTAGTTTATCCATCCGTGACCATGGTGCTTGTAACAGCGCCGAAATATCGGGAACTCAGGAAGAAGGACTTACACCATACACGGTAAATATTCCGTGACATACAATAATATAAGTAAACGTCTGAAGTCTACAGGAGGCTTAGTTGTTATACCCATGAATCCACAAATTGATGCAATTCTCCTGGCACTATCTCTCAGTCGCCTGTTACGGTTCTCACTCGGTTTGTGGTTTATATGTTACAGGCAGAGTTCGATAGGGTGCAGAATCATCACTGCCCGGATATTGTCGACATTGCACAGGCCTTCTGAGCAATGAAAAAAAATTGTAATGTCGAAAATGCTCATCATCATCATCATTTCAGCCGAAAGACGTCCACTGCTGGACATAGGCCTCCCCCAAGCATCGCCACAACGACCGGTCCTGTGCCTTCCGCATCCAGCGGATTCCCGCGACCTTCACCAGGTCGTCGGTCCACCTTGTGGGGGGCCTACCCACGCTGCGCCTAAAATGCTCGGGCAGTGCTAAGTCAGGGGACATAGTACGAGTTTGACACGTACGAATACTTTCATAGTTTTCTTCGACTTTCATTCGAAAATCAGTAGTTCCTCTTCGTATCCGCCAGAGGCGCTATTGGTTTATGAATGAAAGTCGACGAAAACAATGAAAGTATTCAATCGTGTCAAACTCGTACTAGGCCCCCTGCACCCTGTGCGGACTCTGGCCGTAACATATATACGGACTATATTTCGCTGTTTATATCAGATACATCAACAACCAAGTGAGTGAGATTTATAAAATAGTACAACCTTGATGGGTTGTTGTTTTTTTGCTTCACATGTTGGCTTCAGGCTTTGCCTAGTTCGGTTACAGATGCAGATTCATTTGTTTGCTAAGTATATTAACAAAACTGTTATTTGTAATATAGTACTAAGTTTTTGGAATTAAAAAAAAAAAAAAATACAAATACCAAGTGAGTAACGTAACATTCTTGTGCTTTCATATATCCTACTTCCTTCTAAATTTCTAATGTTATAGGTTAAGGTGAAAGTATGAATGTTTGTTTGTTTATCCTTCAATTACGCTGAAACGGCTGAACGGATCTGAATGAAAATTAGCACACAGGTAGACCATAGCCCTTTTTAGGGTTCCGAAGTCCTACAAGGAACCCTTATAGTTTCGTCATGTCTGTCCGTCTGTCCGTCTGTCCGTCTGTCCGTCTGTCCGTCTGTCCGTCTGTCCTAATCCTTTACAGCTTAATAACTTCTACAGTTATAAACATAAGTAAATGAAATTTTGTTAAAAAATAGTCTATATATAGATCTCAATTTTAAAAGAATAAAAAAATAGTTTTTCCGTATTTTAGGGGTGGCGTCCATACATGTGAAATGGGGAAAAAAAAATTTTTTTCGCTGCACCCCCTCGTGTGGGATATAATTGAATAGGTCTACTAAAATGAAGGTAATGTTTCATACACCATTTTTTTATCAGGTGTACCATCTGCGAAATATAGCCCGCCAAAGTGGCTTGCAATGTGTCCCCCCCCCTGCCATTTCTAAACTATGCAATGTAGAAACTTATAATCTTCCACATTGATAGACCTTTGTGAAAACTCTCTTTTAAAATTATTTCGAGTATAATGTGATTATAATTTTTTGAGTTATAGAGAGAAAACTGAAAAATACTTAAAACGTCCTAGTTCAAAGGTCATTGACCTTAGAGAAAAATTATCGTAGCAAATAATGCTCCTTTATCTACTTTCAATTTGAAAAAATCACAAAAAGTAACTTTGAAATGACCATTGAATTAAGAAACCTATGGAAGTGGCCATTCTTCTATATCCACCTAGTTTATACAAATATCTATTAAATCGTTATTGAATTATGAAACTATTCTTTGTCTCTTGTTAACCAACGTGTTATGTCGTCTGGTGAAAGAGATCGCATGCTATTTGTATATTCTCTATTTGGCAACATCTTTACGGGATGTCAAAATACCTACGCCGCGTGGCAACCCCGCTTACCCCGCAATGTGGCCCATAGTACATGAGCTGTCAAGTAAACAAACTAGGGCTGTTGATATTTTTTAAATATCAGATTTTCGATCTATCGATATTTTTAAATATACAATTGGAGTTCGATATATTGAAAAAAAAAAGATTTTTCGATATATTGGCCAAATTTCATGATTCTAGGTCAATGCGAAGTACCCTACAGGTTTTTTATGTGAGTTTGCGAGTATCAAAATGTGACATAGCCGTATGATTGCCTTGACCTAGAAGCCGTGGCCCGGATATTGTAGGTATACCACGCTTATTTCGTAGGTATTACTGGTCCATAGGTACAAGTCAATGGAAATGACACACTTCTTAAATTTGGCTTCTCGCATTTATCGCTAGATGGCGATGGCGCTACTAACAACACGCTCTGAGTCGCGAATGCTGCCGATTATTGCAAAAACTAAAATAGCTATGATTAATATTCGATTTGATTCGTTTGTAATTAGTAATTACACCTACTTAAGGAACCCTATAATACTGAGCATGGCCCGACATGCTCTTGGCCGGTTTTTTTAATACTTTTTACTCCGGGGAAATAAACAGTTTCCGAGGGCTTTCTGTGATTAGCCGAATTATACGCAGGCGCAGCCGCGAGCACAGGCTAGTACAGTATATTATGTGAAAGCACAAGAAATCTATATAATTCTACATTTAAGTACAATAATGATACATTGATAACATAGACGACCTCTGTGGTCTAGTGGTTTGAGTGTCGGACTGCTGATCACGAGGTCGTGGGTTCGATTCCCACAGGACACAAATATTTGTGTGATGAGCATGAGTGTTTGTGTTGGTCTGGTTGTTTCTTATGTATTATAAGTATGTATTTACAAAAAAAAAAGTATATAAGTATTATATCCATTATCTAGTACCCATACCACAAGCTCTGCTTAGTTTGGGACTAGATGATGTGTAAAAATGTCCCAAAATTATTTATTTATTTATTATTATTTATAGTAGGAGTGATTATGTTTCGTGTTCACGCTTGAAGTAAAATAGCAGTGAGTAGGAGTATAGTAAATCTGTTACATATCACAGTTCTGCTTCGCTGCGCAACTGTGACACTGATACAGCAGCTTACACGCGTGGGGAGTGCGTTAGCGAGCCTGTCTAACTAGGATTACGGCAGTAAACGTGACAACTTTCGTAGTTTAATGTTTGTTTTATGTTTAGAACACAATACAAAGCACGAGAACCAACAGCAGGTTGGCCGTAACGGCCGGTTTCTGATTTGAGAATTTCAGCTTTACTTAACTAAGCGGCGCTCAAAAATTGAGTTTTCTTAAAACGAATATTTAAGTATTTTGTGTTTCACATGTTGAAAAATCTTCCACTCAAACCTCCATTAGCTAAGTAACTACTTAAGTCTAGTGCCAACGTTCAGGCAAACATTTCTACGTATCGATTCATGTGCGGAAACCGGTTATGAAACGATAAATTAAATCATATGTAAGTCTAACGAAAAGAGTATCGACATTTAGAATTCAATAATATTATGCCGAAATAATTATAAAATGCTACAAAAATAATTATTTACACTATTTTTTAACAAAATATGATGTATAAATTTAGAACGCAGCGGCACGATATGCCTAGAATGGATTGCACTTCCGTCACGTCAACGTCAACAATTTAAAGAAAACCACGGTATTTTAATTTACTGTATCATTTGTATCTCTATTGATTTAAACACATACATCAATAGAAATGAAATTATTTCTGCAGTATTCGTATCTTGTCACACAAGAAACGTGTGAGAAATCCAGCAATGTTATAACTTCGTTAAATCTTAACCTGCTACCTAAAACTAGTGACTGGAATACGAACCTTACTATTAATTAATAATAAAATCGTTATGTTGGGGTCGTTGGTTGAATTATAACATAAATTTATTGTTACTGGATTACAACCTTGCATTGGTTGATTCAATATGTGAGATAGTGGACATATGCCGTCACAGATTTAGTGAAATGCGAAGGTGAGACGCGAAGAATCAATCTGCAGGCCGTACAAACATGTTTGTCTTTCGGAGGAGTACATGCTGATAATATCTCATTCCTATTAAAACACCAACCAATATTGAACCAGTTTCTTCCAGTCTGCGCCGATCGTGATAGACAAATAAATCTCTCCAGCTAGGCAGATGGTAGTGATTATATTATCTGGGCATCTGCCCATCTGTTTGTCCATCTGGACTTCGTAGGTGTGGACCCGAGTATACCAAGGATTGGGATTGTCTACCAAGGATTGGGAAAAACCAGTGATAGTGTCAGTGAAAGTTACAATCATAACAAAAACAGTTTAATGTTATATAAGTACCGAATGTTCATAGTTTATTTATTCAAATACCTACTTATCAGATCAAAGACATTCAAGGTATCTATCATAAATCTCTAAACTGTGAATTTTTTTCCAACAAACATGTGGAAATAAAAATGACAGACTTATAGAGTGTGTTTTTTCATTCATCAAAACAATATTATGTTTGTTCCATGGATGTATGACCTTATGGTTCTTAGTTTTTTCCATAAACATTGGTTTTTTCGTGGTTTTTTCCAAGTATTTTCATGTAGATTTATTTTCATAATTTTACAATATTTTTGAAGTCAACAAATGTATCACCATGACGACGTGTGGTTTGTTTTTTCTCGTTTTTCTAGGTGGCATTGATTCCATAAAATACCTAAAGAGGTTGCATAACAATATTCAAACAAAAAGTTTTGTTATTAACTTTTCGTTTTACTATAGAATACTGACTTAATTCTTACGAGGTATTCTATTTTACATACATTCATAATATCACGCCTGTAGGTATTTCCCTGAAGGGGTAGTCCGAGGTTTATAATAGGTACACTCACATTTTGTTAGTTATGTTATCAGTCCCATAGGGGCGAGCTTATTGCCACTAACCGAGCACAGATCCAGACTTCGGACTGCTACTGAGAATTTGCTAATTTAAAAAAAACCTGTGCGGTCAGGGGACCCTCGGTCAGGAACGATTCCTCACGCACACACGCACGCAGCGTGGGTAGGCCCCCCACAAGGTGGACCGACAACCTGGTGAAGGTCGCGGGAATCCGCTGGATGCGGAAGGTACAGGACCAGTCGTTGTGGCGATGCTTGGGGGAGGCCTATGTCCAGTAGTGGACGTGTTTCGGCTGAAATGATGATGATGATGATGACACACACACAGACATACTAGAAAGAAAAAGAAAGAGAGAGCGTGCGGTGTGCGAACATGCCCGCACATAAAACAAAAATCTTACGTGACGTTACATTTCCTCCAGAATCACACCTTTTTTTTTTTTTTTGCCGGAGAAAATGCCTATCGCATGTGACGCCACCCGGGGAGGTAGCGTGGTTATATGGGGCTTGCACCCACTAAAAACTCCGCCGTGTACCTACTCTCGCCTTGGTGGATGAGCCACGAGAACTGCGATGCATGGCATTCGCGACGTATCCAGCGCGGCCCATTTTCGGGTCCATCTCTCTGTAGTGACGCTCCTTAGGCGATGTCCGGGTACACTTGGGACATCACCACAACTAGAAGGCCGTGCAATGCGGAGGACTGACTCCCCAGTCTATCGCCCGCTGGCCTCTGTTAGGGTGGCATCAGTTCGGCGTAAAGCCGCCTGCGCCGACCCGTCCTCCTGCGGCGGATTGGATCAGTGAAGGAGTCTTCTTCCCTGACCCGCTCCGCCGCTTTTTTCTGCGAGATAACCTCCTCACAGAAAGATGCGACCGCCTCCCACGCCTCCACACTGTCAGCCATGGCCCTGACCACGGCTGGCAGCGATACGTCTCCTCCAATCGCTGCAGTGAGAGCACGGCGCTGCAACACCCAAGCAGAACAGTATGCAAGGGTATGAAGGGCCGTGTCCTCACTACAGCCGCACTGGTGGCACATGGGAGTAGCCTCCCGTCTCGCCACTTTATGCAGGTATTTGCCGAAGCAACCATGCCCCGACAACACCTGCACCAGACGGAAGGACAACGTTCCATGTCACCTCCGTAGCCATTCCTCAAGGATCGGCTGGATAGCCCCCACAGTCCAACGACCGGCACTGGGCGTTTCCAGCCTCTCCCTCCATTGCACCATTATGGCAGCCTGTGCCTCCCTGCGCCACGTTTTTATGACTTCAGGCAGCGGGCGTCTGCCACTTTCTGCCTGATGGTCCACACCCTGCCGATAGATCTCGGCGAGCACCTTGGCCTCTAAGTCCCACGGGGGGGTGCCTGCAAGTGCACACGCCGCTTCCGCAGATATTGTGCGGTATCCGCGTATGACCCTGACTGCCATGACTCTCTGCGGCCTTCGCAGCAGAGCCTTATTTTGGGCATTCAGGGACTCCGCCCACACTGGCGCCCCATAGAGTGCCATCGAGCGCACCACCCCCGTATAGAGCCGTCGGCAGCTCACACTCGGTCCGGAATCACACCTACTTCAAGCCTCGTTAAGGAACTTCGTTCGAAAAACTCAAAGCTGCTTATATTTTATTTATTTTTTTCCGTGGGGAAATCCTCATGGATGCACACCGCCCGGGGTAGGCGGAGCCAGTGTTGGACTTTTACCGACTAAAACCACCACGGTGTTCCTTCAATTACCTTAGCCGGGGGCGTGGGAACCCGTGAGTATTCATCCCCGACAGGTCCCGGCCCGCCACAAGCATGCGAGCCCCTTTTACCCGTGCGGCCTAGCGTCGGCCGCACCCTCCTCGGTGCCGCACACGGACCACTGCACGCCACCTCACCTCACGGGACTTTACCAGCTACGCCAGCTGCGCCAACTACGCCAGCTGTGCCAACTGCACCAGCAGGTGTAGCATGGCCATTGTAGACAACCGATTTGTCTACGGAAGAATCGACAAAACTACATTGTATAGAACTTTATCTGTCATTTTGTCTATTCTTTCGTAGCCAAAACGCTTGTCTACAGTGGTCATGCTACGCCTGCAGCTGCTGGTCGTGCAGCAGACTACCCCGAGTCTTCTGCTCGCAGGCTCCACCTCCTGTAATTTTTATAGAGGTTTTCTTCCTCGCCGTCTGGGCGGTGAAGGCAAGACCCTCGGTCCCAAGAGGCGCGAGGACACTACTTAGCAGGCACTCCTGGGGTTACGATATCGACGAGGGCAGGGAAAGACAGTCACCCGCTGCCTGCCCAGTGGCAGGGTGAGTGCACACCGGGCCCGCCCCTGCTCCTCCATTATGCCCTCTGCTAGCATCAGAGGGACACGTGGAGCAACGCCCCACTGGGCCCACATCGGGCCCCTCCGGTGCCAGAATATTTGCCATAGGCAATAAGATCCCCCGAAAATTAATCCCTCGAAAGGATTCTATTGCTCGGACCCAGGATGCACCGTCCTAAAAACTGCCATTCCCTCCAGACGTGTCCAGAGGAACAGGCAGCCGTCAAACATACGTGGAGGTTTTCTGGCCAGCACCCGACCCAAATCTGCTGGTCCTTCTCCATACGTCTGGAAAGAACAGCAGTTTGATGACCCGGTGCAAGTCGGGCACGGGCAATAACTCTTTTTCGGTGTACTTTATTTTCCGTGGTGAATATTCTAGCACGAGAGGGGCCGTATCTGGGCCAGTGCGGCGATGCTCTGCGGGTCCCTCTGAAGTTAGCAGAGGGCACAGTGGAGGATGCAACGCACGGTGTGGTCTCGATGTGCAATGAGATGGTCACCCATCCACGGACTGACCGCGGCAACTGTAGCTTAACCTCGCAGATCATACAACCCGCGCAGTTGCTATTGCTACTTAACCACGAGCCCCTCATAGCAACGTCACATTTCATTCATAAATTAAAAATTAATTATTAATAGTTAAATTCATTTAGAAATATACCTATAGACCAAACCACGGACGGGTTTAACTATAATTTATTTAATAAAGAACCGTTAATACCTATTCAAACCTAACCAATAGAAAACTTTGTTAGAACGACTAGAAAAAAAAACACTACTGCAACAAGGTGTTGTATGGTCAATTCTGGACTATAATGACTGTTTTGAGAATACCAGCTACACTTAACAAAGCGGCACTCAAATTTTGAGCAATACTTAACTAATTTTGTGTTTCACACGCCAAAAACTCTTCTGCTCAATCGTCCATCAACTAAGTATTTCTCAAACTCTGCCTGGGTGCAGTACCAACGTTCAGGAAAACATCAATGTACGTTTCAATCAAAGAGGATGTAATACTACGTATAGTTTCAGCCCACCCAAATCGAAAACGATTTGAAAAAATAATAATTACATGTTAGTATAGCAATCGATACATCGTTTTTTTATTAATATTATTCCAAAACCATTGAAAATTTCTATAAAAAGGTGTTCATAAAATAAATTGAATGCACAATGTATGAACTAAATGTAGTATATTATATACTCTTTGGTATGTACCTCGCCGACCTTGTTTCATGCTTGGCCAGTTTGGCCACGTCAAACCTTTGCGTCAAACAGAGAAAAAAATCACTAACGCAGTGTTGCCAATGCTACGGCAATTACCGTGTTCTACGGTTTTCAGGCTAAAAAACTACAATATCTACGGCCTACGGCTGTAACACCATGGCCGTAGCAAAATCTACGGCTTTCAGTCACGGTAATCATGTTTTCGATAAATATATCACTCCATGTATCCAAATGTATCTAGTGCGTGTTCATCTTTGCTTGTAAATCCGAATTCCAACTTTGCAAAGTAATTGTGGGTGAGTGTTATGGACAGGTATTTCCCGATTAGATTACCCATTTAAAATGAAATGTTGTTAATACGTTTCTTATTAAAAAGAAAAAAAAAGAAAAATGACGAACAATTAAATATGCACGAAAAACTTAAACAAAGCGCCATTTGGTTGATGCTGAAACGTATCTCCTTTTTTTTGGCAGTGCTACGCAAAGTACTCTGTGGTGCTTCGGCCGACCGTTGATCTTTTCCATATATACACGGCTTTTCTACCGAACGTACACAGCTGCCTAAAAATTATTATTGGCAACACTGCACTAACGTCCAAAACTCAAAAAATCAAAAAAATGTCAACTGCAAAATTCTATAATTTTAACACGAATAGTTGAACTTATTTGAATTAAAATAATATAAATTAAATTATTTCTACAGTACTCGTGTACGCATAGTAGTATCTACGTCTAGTATAAGCTACGTGTGAAATCGAGCAATATAAGATTAATTACATAAAAAATTAACGTCTTACGAAAGTAGTAAATTGGAATACGAAATAATTATTGTAACATAGAATTACAACCATTGGTTGATATGTGAGAAAGTTATCCCATGTTATTGCAGCTATAAATGCGACGCGAATTCCGTACGTTGTTGAGCAGTCTTTGATTATATACCTGCCTCTGGGCAGTATACATTGCTCATTTTTATTACTTCATCGACAAAGATCAGCGATTCTCCTCCAGTCTGCTGTCTATACAGATGTCTGAGCTACGACGTGAAGTCATCACTCGCATCATGATATAAATCAATGTCTGACCCCTCCAGCCAAGCAGACTACCAAGGCGTAGACCTAAGTGTAATCAAGGATTAAGAAAGAATTTGTTATAGTGCCAGTGATATTGAAAGTTAATACATTGGGTTACAACAGTGTATGAACTTGAAGCAATGTTATTTATGTTATAATGATCAAAATTTTGTAAAGTTATGCAAATTAATTGATACGTTACAACTTTACGACTAAAACCGAAGTGCGGCTACACGCAACGCATCGACGCGGCGACTGTCAGCTGGCCTTCCCCTGGTGTCACCGATGTCCATGGGTGGCGGTGATCACTCACCACTCCGCCCGGTTACCCACCTGCTCGTTTGCCCACTCTATTATTGAAAATAAAGCCAGTGGTATTTGGATATAACTAGTTCTAGCCTTAATCATGCTGGCTACCAATCCAATTGGTATAAACAGTATGGTTAAAACTATGGAGGAGTGGCTGGAGAGGTGCTATGATGCCCTCACCTACTGGCTAACCCAGATTCTCTCGGGGCATGGTTGCGTCGGGAAGTATCTGTGTCGCATAGGCCGGGAGCCGACGCCCAAGTGTCACTGGAAGAGTGCCCAGCTTGGGTCACGCAGCGCCATGACCTCATCACTGCAGTAAGCAGCAGCGATCTGTCGCTTCCGACTGTGGTTTTGTCTATGGTCGGGAGTGAGAGAGCTTGGGAAGGCGTCGTGTCCTTCTGCGAGGAGGTGATGCTCGCTAAGGAGGCGACGAAGAGGGTTCGAGAGGCGATGGCCTCCAGACACCAGGTGCCCAGGTGGCCTGCGGGTGGTGGACTCGGGGTGTCCCGCCGCCTGACTAGTCTCTAGTGATTACATTGTAGGAGAGTGTCGCTTTTACGTATCTATTATAAATCCTATGTTTGTACCATTTTGTAATTTGTAGAACCTACTTATTATTTATAGTCCTATGTTTTATTTAGAATAACACAAGTATGTACAGTCAACAAATCGGAATCATGACCCACGCAGCTGATAATTCGTTTGAAATCGTCAAAACAGTAAGGTTTTCTTCTATGCTGCACTTAGGACATTTTGAATATTACGGAAACTGCATTAAAACGGGTCAGAGGTCTGTGCCGTTTTGAGCTTTGTTATCAATGCAATAGATTTATAATTGTATTGGAAATTATGTTTTTGATAAAGCAGGAATTATGTTTTGAATTTCGAATTTGCTGTCATTTCACATGGTTTCCTACAAACAGCTATATTTTTTAAGAACCCTATACTAACTTTTTCGATTACAGAACATTAATAAAATAAAAATAAAAATGACAACTAATAAAATGTCAAGTATGAAAAGGTGTCAAACAATACTCATAACTTAACGGCCAAATATGTGGAACATACATTTAATTTATAATATCCTCTGTTTCACGCAATCAATGATAAATAAATAACAATATTTGGATATCAAGAATAAAATTTAGAACAATAATTTTACTGGTAAACTAGCTGTCACTGTCAATAGTTAACAAAATTGATAACAAGTCTGTTGCCAGGGAAATATCTGTTTAAGCCAAATTCAACCTAATTGTATTAGAATGTCTGTAGGATATTAAGCTTATCGTGGGTCATGATTCCGATTTGTTGACTGTACATTTAAGACAGTGATTTTGTGGAAATAAAAATAAAGACAATCTTTCACAGAATGTGTTTTTTATTCATTATCATCATCTTTTTCCTGCCCTGATTGCAATTTAAGGAGGCTGAGGTGGAAGACTTGTGTTCTTTAGGTTCTCTAGGGTTTCCTCATAAAAGAGCTTGAGTTACTCAAGGAGCTATGGAAAGAATAGCTTTTCAGTTAGGGGTTTGCTCAGTGGGTAAACTTTGGGAGTAAAGATGATAAGGTCATCATCTTTGTCTTAACTATTATAAAATTGTAAACGTCTAGCGTCTGTTTGTTTGTTTGTTTGTTTGTTCCAGCATCACGCTAAAACTACTGGACCGATTTTGATGTTTTTTTTTTTGTTTGAAAGCTGATGATCTGACTTAAAAACTGGTATGGGTTTTGAGAAAGAAAGAAAGAAAGATTAAAAGAAAAAAATTAATTCGTGGGTTGCGTACTCACCCGACAGATCGAAGCTTCTATGCATTTGCACGAGCGGATACTAATGTACGATGGAGTGGAGTGGACAGGGGGTGGGACTGGGGATGGGACTGGGGACGGGACAGGGGACGGGACTGGGGACGGGACAGGGGACGGAACATGGGACGGGAAATGGGACGGGACATGAGACGGGACATGGGACAGGACAGTGGGACGGCACATGGGACCCCAGGACAGTGGGACGGCACATGGGACAGGACATAGGATGGGACATGGGACATGGGACGGGACGATAGTGATATAGTGGGACAGTGGGACAGTGGGCCGTGGGACAGTGGGATAGTGGGACAGTGGGACAGTAAGACAGTGGAAGTGGGACGGTGGGACAGTGGAGCAGAGGGGTAGTGGGGCAGCGTGCCAGCGGGGCAGCGGGGCAGTGGGGTACCGGGGCAGCGGAGCAGTGGGATAGTGGGGCAGCGGGGTAGTGGGGCAGAGGGGTAGTGGGGCAGCGGGGCAGTAGGGCAGCGGGGTAGCGGGGCAGTAGGGGAGTGGGGCAGCGGGGCAGGCTGTGGGGCTGTGGGATAGTGGGGCACCGGGATCGTGGGGCAGCGGTGCTGTGGGGAAGCGGGGCAGCGGGGCAGTGGGATTGTGGGGCAGTGGGGCAGGCTGTGGGGCAGTGGGATAGTGGTGCAGCGAGGCAGTGGGGTAGCGGGGCAGCGGTGCAGTGGGATAGTGGGGCAGCGGGGCAGGCTGTGGGGCAGTGGGATATTTGTGCAGCGGGGCAATGGGGCAGTGGGTTAGCGGGGCAGCGCGGCAGTGGGATAGTGGGGCAGCGGGTCAGTGGGGAAGCGGGGCAGCGGGGCAGTGGGGCTGGCTGTGGGGCAGTGGGATATTGGAGCAGCGGGGCAGCGGGGCAGTGGGATAGTTGGGTAGCGAGGCAGTTGGTAGTGGGGGGCAGTGGGGCAGCGGGGCTGTTGGGTAGAGGGGCAGTGGGGCAGCGGGGCAGAGGGGAAGGCTGTGGGGCAGTGGGGTAGCGGGCCAGTGGGGTAGCGGGGCAGCGGGGCAGTGGTGTAGCGGGGCAGCGGGGCAGTGGTTTAGTAGGGCAGCGGGGCAGAGGGGCAGGCTGTGGGGCAGTGGGATAATGGTGCAGCTGGGCAGTGTGGCAGTGGGGTAGAGGGGCAGCGGGGCAATGGGATAGCGGGGCAACGGGGCAGTGGGGTAGCGGGGCAGTGTTGCAGTGGGGTAGCGGGGCAGTGGGGTAGTGGGGCAGTGGGGTAGCGGAGCAGTGGGGCAGTGGGGCAGTGGATTAGCGGGGCAGTGTGGCAGTGGGGCAGCGGGGCAGCTGGGCATGGGGCAGTGGGATAGTGGGGCAGTGGGGCAGCGAGGCAGAGGGGCAGTGGGGCAGTGGGACAGTGGGGCAGCGGGGCAGCGGGACAGTGGTCTGTACTGGAATGGACTGACGTGGGTTAGCAGAATTTAACGCGAGCGGAGCCGCGGGTAAAAGCTAGTTTAAGAATAAAATTAGCAAGTAGACCTGAAACGATTTCCATTAGGAAACTGAACGCAGTATGGCATCAAAGATGGATCGAATATATGGAAGGTCGTAGAATGTGCTAGATGATAACCATAATAAAATTGCAGGGAAATGAAAAAACCGCTATTATTTGCCTCCAAAATATATTGAGTGGAGTTTAAGTAGCCAAATTCGGATACTTACATTTCTTCCGCTCAAATCAAATTTAAGTATGTATTTGAGCGTAGGTAACGTGTTGTGAAATGCAAATTTTGATTTAAGCGAACGAAATTTAAAATTTTAAAAATTTTGACGGTTGAATGCTTATCTTTGAGAAATGCTCAGATTTTTCCTTAAAACCATACTCAAATGATACCTAAGTACTCCGTAAGTAGGTGATGTGAAACGCAATTTTCTAGTTAAGCGGACGTAATGTCAAAATTTAATGGGAATTTGAGAAAACTTATCCTTGAATGCTTAACTTTGAGAAATACTCAGATCAGAAACAGAATTTCGTTAAACCCATACTCAAACCACATTTAAGTACCACTTAACTGAGTTTTCTCAAATCAGAAACCGGCCGTATGGCTTCAGTTTTATAATACAACTCTGACATTTCAGTTTTGAGCAATGCTATTTAAAAGTACAGATAAGTTACTTGCGCTCGCAATCTGAAGACTCGAAAACTTCCTAATTAGGACGTTTTTCTATTAGTACGCATCAAGCAAGATGTCAAGCGTGACCAGTGACAAAAACAAATTAAAAATGCCGTCATGTGTGTACAGAAAGTGAAGCAATTATGACGCGAAAGAACCTTAATGTAACTAACTTTGTACTATTTTATGTGTATGTGTGCTGTCGCTCTATTTTTCGCAAAAATTATTTAAATATTTTTCTAATATCTTTTGATTTTGGTACTTTACTGATTTATTTTTTAAATTTCCGCTATTTAAAAAAAATCGGACAGTAACACAACACAGCCACTGCACAAGAAATAAAATAAGATCAATCAACAATCGTGCTTTTACCAACCCAAAGATCAGCATTCTTTAAAAAATTCACCATGTTCGCTTCAAATATAAAACATACTGTATTACTACTGTGAATAAATTAAATTGACGTAAAAGGTATAATAAGCCCCCGCATCAGTCTGTCAAGCTGACTTCTTAATCAATAAAAATACCTACTCTTTATGGTACACCAAAAAAAAGCAACAAACGTGAATTATATTTTGACTTTATACAACACAATTTTTTAATCACCAAATTTTTTTCAAGTTAATAGTGATGAGCAGAAACTACCCGTTTCTGCTCATAATTATGAACAGCTTTTACTATGGGACCAACCCTGAAATCGCGAAAAAAATATCAGCTGATCCCTACTACATTTTGTCCATTTGAACATAACACAAATGATCAGTTGATATTTTTTTCGCGATTTCAGTGTTGGTCTCATAATATAAGTGGTCCATAATGACGAGCAGAAACTACCCTCACTTTTTTTTTGGTGATTTTAAAGTATAATTATAAAGATAAAGTAAGTAAGGCATATATCTTAATTTTTTCTTTTTATACTATGACTTTGTGGTGCACAGTTGCACATACCGGCTGTTTTTTTTTTTTTATGAGATATAGTTTCCCATAGAAAAATTATATCACCCAACTATCGGTCCGACAATTTAGTCTGTACTCTGCGGTGGCAAGCAGCTCTGAGGCAAGAGAAATATGTTCAGCAAACTACAGAATTATTAAGAGACATTCACAAAACATCAAAAGAATCTTCTTTCTTTTTATAAATAGTTCTCTATTTCCGTACCACTTAACACATTGAGCGCTAGTGTTCCGACAGAGCTCTGTCAGCGCCTGATAATGGAGCTGATTAATTAGCGATATTGACGCCGCGCTTTACTTACACATTGAGTTTCTTTGCTTAGCTCCACTCTGATTGGATAGTGGATAGGTTAATCTTTCGTGACACTTCTTTTTATATGAAAAGTGTGACCGACTATAAACATAACTTCTCAAGCTAACTAAGTACAGATAAGATGACAATATTTTGAAAATGAAGACGAATTTTTATTTTTAACCGACCAAAAAAAGGAGGAGGTTCTCAATTCGACGCGTATTTTTTTTATGACCACGCATAACTTTTTACAGAGTAGTCCGATTTTGATGATTCTTATTTTAATGGATAGGGTATATCTCTAAGTTGGTCCTATTTAAATTTCAAAATCAAAATCTACCCCTAAGGGTAGGAAAACAGGGAATTGTTCACCCACTGAATTCTTACCTGTTAACCGATTCTGTTGAAACTTGGCACAAATAAATGTAGTTCTAGAAACTACAACATTATTTATGGAGACCTGGAGTTGGACTTAAGCCACAAACAAAATTGAAAATAAAACTTTTTAACAAAAAATTGAACCGACGAAAACAGACTCTGAAAAGTGAAAAATAAAATGAAGCTTTTTAGTCTTAATAACTATTCTCCTAACTAACTTGCACGCACTTTGCTTGTTTGTTTGGCGCCGACTCAAAATTAGTTATTTACATTAGTTTAGTTAGGAGAATAGTTATTAAGACTAAAAGCTTCATTTTATTTTTCGCTTTTCAGTTTCTGTTTTCGTCGGTTCAATTTTTTGTTAATAAGTTTTATGAACTAGTTGCAAAATTTTGAACTTTTTTGGGTAAAAAGATTCATATGCTAAACTCTAAAAGTATCTAACCTACAAAGTAAGTTCTTCCTAAAATCATCAAAACTCCTTTGATAGTTTAGCTGTGAAAGGTAGCAGACAAACAGACATGTTTTCAAATTTATATAATAACAGTGTGATTTCGTACCATTTCCGTAATGACAAGCTACGTCTCTGTATAATGACCGGTTACACACAAATGATGGCATAGTACGATGGTGTAATAAACTCCGTAATAGAGGATTTATTGTTGATTACATGGATTTAATCACTGTACTTAAAAATCTACAATTCTACATGAATCTGTCTGTAATTGATCTGATCGTTGAAGTAGCTTAAGAATGATCAAAGGACGGGATTTGCATGCTGTGTATTATATGGCAAAATGTGTCTTTGCACCTATTTAGAATGTACCATCCTCTGTACATCATTTTAAGCAAATAAAGTTAATTTGAATTTGAATTTGAAATCAGTTTGAAAAGAGATATGAAGAAGAAAAAGAATTAAATTATTAGGGTAATAAAAAGGACCTGACACCTACAAAATAAATCAACGAAATATTGCACCATTCTTCAAGAAACCGTTTTGTGATGTCACAACAATAGTATTTAATATTTTAATACACTCTTTAGCAAAGCCGGTACGTTGCGATTTATTGAAGCAAACACACAAAGCAAGCTTGTAGAACATGTTCCTCTCCCTCCCCGTGTGGCTTCTCGTAAGCTTCTTGGGGGGCCTCGCCGTAAGACCGGCAGCTGCACGTAGCTTGCTAAAACCTTGCTCGAGTGGATGCACTCATATTTGAAGTAAGCACAAGTGCTGGAGCAGCTCTGTGAAAGAAGCTTAAGTTTTTGCTAAAGGAAATATAGCAAAAATATTTTTTGGTTGAAGAAACATATATGTTGGTCCAGATTAGTGGTGTGAACCGGAGGCATTTTCAGCCTCCGGAGATTGTGCGGAGATTTTATTGAATCACCGGAGATTATCCGGATATTCTCCGGTTATTCAAAATACTCTAAATCTATACATATGAGAAGAAAAAACACGCTAAAAAAAAAAAAAAAGTAGTCGAGTCCTATCAGTATAGTTTTGAATGAAGCCAGATAGAAGACACTTCCGAATACGAAACAAACAATTTGGAAGACAAAAATTCGTCGAGCCTCAATTTCTCTTGTCAATCCTCAAGAGACTGTCCAATAGCATGTTTACAAACTTTTCGCTACATTGTAATGATGAAATTCAAAACGCTTATGTTTGTGTTTTCTAAAGAGCCGACCTCGTGTAGCTCATGGCTCATGGTCCGCATTTTATTTCGCTGCGATCTGAAATATAATTGATATTATACATTGTAGTTATCTAATCCGAGCGCTTAGACACCGCGTTTCGTTTAGAAAAAAAAATAAGTTAAAAATACTATATTTATTATTTCTATCTGCTGGCCACCCCGGTATATGTCACTTCTGTTTCGCGCGTCTTATGACATCTGCGTTCTTATTTTTTCTCCTTGAATATTTTCTTTAATTTTTGTCTAAATTATCGTGTCAAGTGAAAGAAAACCAATTAAAATGCTAGAAAGTGCTTTGTTCGAGAGCCGAAAGCGAAAACGGGGGTGCTTTTCGCCTGAAGGAACGACCATCGAACGACAGGCTGTGCAGAATGTCGCAGCCGCGCTGTTGCAGTTATTCGATTCTCAGGAACACCTAACCCTGATTATTGGATGGATGCGAGTCTTGAAGAAGGTGAACCCTTTCTTGATTGTAAAATAAAAGAACAGGTGAGTTTTACCATAACCATAACATAACCATAATCATAACCTTATTCCAAACACGTCCAAACCTGTTTTTTCCCGTGATTTACCTAAAACAAATAGGTACTTGAAACGTCGCCTTCGTGGGACAACTCTACCTTACTCTGCTTATGGGGCGTGTGTATTACATTTACAGTGAAACTGGTGAATACGAGATATTCGAGCGATATTAGATATCTATGTCGCTAGCTGGTTTGCAAACTACATGTGTGGGCATGTCAGGCTTTAGTAGACCACCGGGGCACGCGATGCTTTCAGTCGTTTTTATAAACACTGGCGGTGGTCCATATGAATATCTGCCATCAAGTACGTGATGCTTAAGTTAACAGTAAACATGTTTCTGTTACAATGGCTGATAAGTGATAACAAATGCTTCAAATAAGGCTCTTCGTTATTTAACATCCCATTTAAAAATGAACCTAAGAAAGAAGAGTAGAATCCAAAACACTCAACTAAAAGTCCAAGCATATTCCTACAACTGTACCCACAAGAAAAGGTTACTTACATTAGGGGAAAAACACACTGCTTGACAACTACTCTTACTGGGATGCACCACCACTTAATTCAAAAGTGAAAGCGGGGCTCACGGAAGTCTCTAAACTCAGGGACCAAGGGATTGAGAAGTCATACATATGAATTAACCTATGACTGGCCTTCTATTATAAGGAAAGCTATGACGGATTGTATGCAAAATGAAAGTAAAACCTTTGCTTGATGATAAATATTAATCAAAATCAAGAGATATCACACATGGTGTGAACTTTTATTAGACTTAATAATATATTCACAAGTGCATTAAGCCGCTACAAGTGGTAAGGTTGGCATAGCTGCTCAGGAACTGCCTTATTTCTATGCTCGGTTGTATTGTGATTCCTCGGATCGATACTCGGCTCTTGAAACTCTTTCCAACTCTGGAAGAATAACCAATGTGTACCAGCTCTGATAAAGCAACCTATCCATCAGCTCCGAGAGAGCATAAGACCCACAAGGCTGATACTGAAATGTACCAACCATATATACATATAATATACCAACCAGGTAACCACATACTAACAATTTATCTAAGTACTGTAGCTGCTGGAAATATATAACTGACGATCCTGTCATTTTAAAAAGGGTACAAGTGTACGAGATACCACATGATACCTTTATGTATTCTAACTAGTCATTTTTCATAGTTAGAAATAATATCATTATAAACAAACAGACTTGTCACATCAATGCTATGTCATCTTGTCAACATATCTACTAATAATGAATCTATTACTTAAAACCTTCCATGATGCATAATATAATGGCACATTCAGGTTTACCCTTAATTAATAACCTAACACCATAAATAAAAGAAAATTATTTTGAGCAAATGATATCAAAATTCTTTCAAATCAAAATTCTTTATCTTTCAGACAACAAATTGGTCTACAATGTGTTAGTAACAAATGCAACTTATTCTATGTTAGTACTTAATAACTAGCAGAGATTTAGTCCGGGTGACCAGTGCCCACAAGAGGGCTATCAGCCCAGGCGGCTATCGCACGCGGGTTGGTGTCGGGGCTGCTGCGCAGCCTGTGCAGTATCAAACTGCTAAGATTTATATAAAAATATTTACATGTGTTCCTTCAATGGAATCATTGATTAATTTATTCATAGAAACTTTTAATACTGACTAAGTAGTAGTAGACCCTGTATTTGCAGTGCATAACACCACGCCTGTATTTCCCCGAAGGGGTAAGCAGAGGTGTAAAAGTGCACCCACATTTCGCCGGTTATGTTATAGTCCCCTGTAATAGGGGGCGAGCCTATTGCCATTGACCGGGCACAAATCCAGACTCTGAGCTGCTACTGAGAATTTCCTAATGGAAAAACCCAATAACACTTTGCCCAACCCAGGAATCGAACCCAGGACTTCACGCTCAGCGGTCGCAAGCAACCACTAGACCAACGAAGCACTCTTTTGCAGTGCAGTTGGGTAAAAATACAGAAAAAAATTGTGTCATTGACTTAGTACTGCTATTAAACAATTATGTTTCACAGCTATGTTCCATCATGGTTTATCACTCAGATACATATGATAGTGCGAAAACCAAGGCTTTATAAATAATTATTAACTATTTACCTTGATGTTTACCCACATAGAGGTCAAAACTTATCAAGGATGTACTGAAAATGTAAATGTTAGTCTAAATTTATTAAAACATTTTGGGTGGATTGCTAATAAACCCTGAAAAGACTAACCAATCATCATCAACCCATAACTATCCCACTGCGGGGTACGGGCACAGAGGTATGGGCCTCTTCTCAGAATTAGAGGAGTTACCAACAAACAATGTAAATTTCTAGGTTTTATAATTAATACACAAGTGTGGACCTAGAACAACACATAGAAAATAAAGTGTATATTACAGATATTTAATTTAACTAACAAATTACCAGCCACTTTGCCTAGAAGTTGTTGAAGTTGTTGTTGTTGTTGAAAACCTCTATAATTCTAATAATAATTACAATACTATAAATAATTTTAGTATGGGTACTGAATACCAAATTCAGCGTTGGTCATAAAATATCAGAAGCCTCTTTTACTGAAAAGGGTTTGAAGGAGGCATAGTGAGAGTGACCACATTGGTGTATTTTGATCACAATAAAAGGTTGTCCATACTACTTATTATTAAAATTTGATATAAACTAAAATTAATCGCAGCATATAATATGTAACATTAAAAATTATTTGCTTAACAAGCATTAACATATTATCACTTGCTTTGCTGTTAAGAATCAATATTACAACTGCCATCATCTGCGTTAACAAAATGGAAACATACAATTTCTTCACTTAAAAAATGCACCCTGAGGTATTATTATATGGATATGGACCTGGTCATAGTCAAGAGACTAGTTCACATTTATGCTTCTTAATATGCTAAACTAAAGACAACCAGAATAAAAGATCAATAATGCAGAAACACCAAGTACAATACAGTAAGAGAACTGTCACTCAATAAATTCAGCTTAATTTACTTACAACTTGGTCAGACTAAAATTGACTTATGGTAAACATATTTCATGGAGTAAGGTCCTAAGCATATAACACAAAAACTTCAAATTATTTCATCTATTTTTCTTTTATTCGTCTTTAATAAGAAATGCCTACAAAACAATACTAAATACTTATAAAGTATGGTGGACCGACCTGGTACAGAACCTATGGATTTAGTGTACAGCATCTGTTCATCAAAACTCAGGATTGGCTATTGCAATGAACTTGGAGCCTTATCAGCCCTGATCAGTCCACAAGTGGATAAGGCTGATATAATTATAAGATTCCTTATAGGTGCATACAGATTTGGAACATCATTATCAAAACACTCTTGTTCATAGAATCTTACAAAAATATCCAATTTCATCACCACCTTCCTGGCCTAATAACACAAGACTAACTTTAGGAAAACTTGCCAAGAAGTTGGCTGATAGATAAACATATCAATAATTAATTAACAATTTTATTTATTGTATTTAACAATATATAAACCTAAATAACAGATTTTATTAAGATAACAATTGTGATTAAGTCCAACTTACAATAATATAATTTAATAGATTTTTATTTTTACTTCCATATTTAAACTGTTAGAAATAAATAGGTAATGATGAACCTTACTTAAGTCTACCTTTCGAAAAATCCCATGAAAAACCTAACAGTAAAACCATTAGTTAATGGTTAAAAAACATGAAGAAAGAGGTACAGTCAGCTACACCGATTGGTTACCCCCACTTATGAACAAATTTTAGAACATGAGGGGTAATCAATTAAGGACGCTGTGTGTACATTGAAACTGAAAGGCAGCTGGATAGAAAACAGCTCAAAAATATCTTTAAAACCCAATATTATAATTCTCATTAGTGAAGAATCTTATTCATCAACTTTGCATTATCAGTTATTTATTATAACAATAATCCCTACTTAAATTTTAATGATGTCAAACAACATAATATGTCATGTAATAAACAAGAAAATACATTAGCATGTATTTCAATCTCGTACATTTCATATCTTAGGTTGATAAATAAATAAATAAATGTCTTTGGGACGTTTTTACACGGCACCATCTGGTCCAGAACTGGGCAGAGCTTGTGCTGTGGGTGCTAGACAATGGATAATTAATAATTAACGTTCTGTCTGTTGATTACCAACTATTGTTTAATATTTCTACATTATACATTAAGTATCCCTGATGTTAGTATAGAGTTTAATAAATCAAAACAAATTGTATTTAAATATCCAATTTAATTATTGCAGCAAACTCTGAACATCTACAATGTATAATATCAATTATATTTCAGATCGCAGCGAAATAAAATTGTAGATCAGACGAGCTTACCTGTAAGCGAAGTCTTGATTCTAATTTTATGAGCTGCGATCTGAAATATAATCACCCACCCGCCACCAACAGTCCCAAAGCTGCAATAATTAGTAAACATTCTTCGTTAATCTTTCAGATGAACATAGTGAATGTTAGATTGTGGAACCTGCCCTGTACAGGCAACAGGGCTTGTTCCTTATCTTCGTTATCTCTAAAACTAGTGACATATACCGGGGTGGCCAGCAGATAGAAATAATAAATATAGTATTTTTAACTTATTTTTTTTTCTAAACGAAACGCGGTGTCTAAGCGCTCGGATTAGATAACTACAATGTATAATATCAATTATATTTCAGATCGCAGCTCATAAAATTAGAATCAAGACTTCGCTTACAGGTAAGCTCGTCTGATCTACAATTGTAACTCCGTCGCTTTCTGACACAATGACCCAATTCCCTTCCTTCTACAATTCACAAACTGACTTCCTTTATTTTTCTTTCTCCCTTATTTCCTGTGAAATCATTCCTAATATAACCAATTTGTCGATAATATGTACCTGTTTCAGCAGCGAATCTTAGATAACTTTGTAAGTGTTGCCAAACTTGTCAATTCGTAGATATGGGCAAACCACAGAAAAAAGAAAACCTTTTTCTGTGGGCAAACAAATTTGTACTTACGAGGCCTACGACAAAGAACGGAGGGTGATTGTATAGAGTGGGGTTGGTAGGTGATGGGGGTGGGGCGAGGTGAGGCAGGTAATTTTATGCGGAAACGGAACTCCTATTGAGTGACAATAAGTTCACGATCGGGATTTAAGATAAGTGATGTTTAACGGACAACTTCGGTTCGGGTGCTTACGATCGGTAGCGATAGCGGTAGGTGGATTTATATTTTACGACTTGAACGTAATTGTTTATGCCATAGACGAATACAAAAAGGGCGGACGGAATCTCGCAAAAAAAGATTGGAGCACTTAATTTTTTCCTAAACCCACTATAATTTCGACAGCATTTTAACACACCAGACGGAATATTGTTATTTTATTTGTTACACTGCGACGATGACTACCGTCACATGAGATTTGTTGCGTAATCGCGGCTGTTTGTCTTACTATTGGTGCAAATGTGTGCGTGCCAGCCCGTACTTTTAAGCGAACCGGCTTACTATAGGTGCTTGACTTATTGTTTAGCGAGATTCCGTCCGCCTTTTTTATTCGTCCATGGATTATGCATTTTCTTTTTGAGGTGTGGTGAGTAGTTTATATTGAGCAAGTTAATATTGAGTCGTATGATCAGTGGTTTTAATAAGCATTCCTGTAACATTTACGTTAATCTACGTCTGCATGGCACTACCTTAGCTGAGGTGGTCTAGATTATTCATTTTTCTAGGTTGTGCTAGTGAAACTTGGCAAGTAGTTTTAAATATTTGAGTTAAAAGAAATGTTCTCTACGGTGTCAACACTGCTATTATACCTCAAGAAATATTAATTCTACAAATAGCTCTAGGGCATTTGCGTACCCCAAGTTTGCTTCGTCCCTAAAATATAATAACATTAGTCCGTGGAGGTGTCTGTGTTATAATAGTGTTATTTTATAACAAGACAAAGCTAAATCGCTTCTGTTGCCTTGCTTCAATTTCTCGTCCAAGGCATATGAACAATAAAGATTCTAGAAGAGACCTCAACCTGTGAGCTGACAACGCTCTTGGTGATTCTCCAAAGTTGCTAGGTTCCTCAGTTACCTATGATTTCTGATATCCGAATTAATTGATTCTGTTGTCAAATACTGTTGAGCACTCAAGTTCATTTTGCGTAAATCAGCTAATCTAGGGTGCATTTAAAGAGCCTCCACGAGTGACGATATTTAATTGATCGTCCGGCGCACCCTGGGCAGCCTACGCGCTACCAACCTGCTGACTGACTAATCTTTACACCACGGCATGAGCTATTATAATTATGTAACTCATGTCGACACGACAGAAGAAGAAGAAGCTAATCAGGAACCCTCAGTTTTTTAGCCGGCAATGCAGCATGCTAGATATCGACAGTCATTTCTTCCTTCATATTTTGTACAAACACGACGTCATCATTGTACCGTACCGACTTTCTCCCGGCATCTGTACGTAACCATGTTTGTCTCAAATTCGCTCGCAAACACAATTGAGGGGGTAAACAAAACATTTTTCATTAAAAGCTTACGGCCTGAGGAGAGAGAATTAAGCTTGCTGACATATTTCACTTTATGTGGAACTGTGTTTTTGAATTTCATGGTTCATAGCTATTGTGTTTATCGTTCGTTCCCCAAAACAGAAAGTTTTTTTAAATTCCAGTGTTTACGTCTCAACGAAAACACTGGAATTCAAAAACAAATTGAGAAATTTCTGGCTCTGGAAAACTTGTCTCGCGTAACAAATGTTTTGTCGTCGGTTTCATTAGTCCGTTATCTCCTGATGCATTGAGTGTCCCTTCAATACAGTCTTATTGAATTGTTGTAGGGAACTACTGGCATTAACCTTTTTTCCAGTCCAGTTGGGAGTTGGATTTAGGTTTATGCGACAAATATTATCATGTTACAGTTGGTTTCCTGTCGCAAATATACCAGGCCCCTCAGAAAGTATTGCGAAAAAAAGTTTTTATATATGGGAGACTGGCCAGTTATAATGTTTTTCGAAAATATGATTATTTATAAGTAAAAATAAGTAAGTTCCAATTTCAAAATTTCCCTCCACATTTTTTGCGAGTTAATTCAAAGTATTGTGTCTCACTGAAATATGGATCTGCGCCGGGAACATTTTAGAGCTATGATTTTATACGATTTCAAGTGTCGCCTGAAACCGGATGAATCGTACGATAGACTTCAAATGGCATTCATGGATGAAAGCCCTTCCAAGGCAACCGTGTATCGTTGGTATAACGAATTCAAGCGCGGTCGACCAACTTTGGGGGATGACGAAAGAAGCGGTCGCCCTTTGACGGCTGTTACCGAAGAAAACGTGCTAGCAGTGAAAAATTTAATCCAAGACAATAGGCGAATTACATATCAGGAGATTCAACACATATTGAAGATTGGATCGGGAAGCGTTCACGAGATTCTACACAGCCATCTTCGCGTGAGGAGGATAGTATCACGCTGGGTGCCGCACAACCTCACCGATGCTCAGAAGCAGGCCCGGGTGGAATGGTGCCGTGATATGCTTAACAAATTTGAAGCAGGCTCGTCTCGGCGTGTTTACGACATCGTTACAGGTGATGAGTCCTGGATTTATCAATACGACCCAGAAACCAAGCGCCAGTCGACTGTTTGGGTGTTTCAAAATGAGCCAACGCCTACCAAAGTGAAGCGATCTAGAAGCGGGGGTAAGATTTTGATCGCTAGCTTTTTTAATTTGACTGGCCACTTGGTATCAATTCCCTTACGGGATCAAAGAAGCATTAATGCCGAATGGTATACTACCAAATGTTTGCCAGAAGTTTTCTCTGTTATAAGCAACAAGCGACCAAACACAGGGCTCCGCGGGCTACTGCTCCACCACGACAATGCACCTGCGCACACCGCACTCAAAACGAGGGACTTCCTGGACAGCACGCCAGTCAAACTCCTGGGTCACCCTCCTTACAGCCCTGATCTAGCACCGTGTGACTTCTTTTTATTCCCAAAAATAAAAAATCAGCTCAAAGGGATACAATTTTCGTCGCCGGAAGATGCGCTGGCTGCGTTCGAGCAGGCTGTAAACGAGGTGTCTGCGGCGGACTGGAAAAAGTGTTTTGAAAACTGGTTTAGGCGCATGAATCTTTGTATAGAGGCTGGTGGAAAGTACTTTGAAAAGATTTGATAAAAATATATGTACGTATAGAACAATTTTTTTTAGTTTCGCAAAACTTTCTGAGTGTCCCACGTATGTTTAAACTGGAAAGGCGAGTTTTAATTTACTGTTTTCATATTAGCCCACTGTTGCGTGTTGTTAAAATCACCACGCTTCGTAAATGGAATGGTGATTTACTTATTTGTCCCATCCACATCTGGTAATGAGTATGGCCGCTCAAGGACACACAAACGTCAAACTAGAACTACTGACAAAATCAGTGCTTCACTTTGAAGAAGTCGGACAAGTAAAGTAATGAAGACCTAATAAAGTTTGTCCTCTTACTTTGTGATCTTGCGATAATGTTGAAGTGACTAACGTCTCCTCATCATCGTCATCATTTCAGCCGACCGGCGTCCACTGCTGGACATAGGTCTCCCCAAACAGTTTGGGGGGGGGGGGATATGCCATATCGCCACGCTTGGCTTGGCGTGCCCATCCTCTGCTGAGTCGCCATTTGCGACACCTATGAGAAGATATAGGGATAGAAGATATTGATAAAAGTAAGTCTTATTCTACCCAATTCTATAATCTATCTGCGACATAAATATATTTCGAGGTTTGCACAGATAACACACACAAACACTTGCTTCTTATTACGTTGTGCGACTATTTATGCACTAACAAAAAAAATTTCACGTTAGGTATAAGATGTTTTCATACAACTTGTTACAACTTATCATGGTTGATGTAAACAAGAGTTGCAGTGCGCTGAGAACTTGTTTCATATTTTAAATAATTTCGCTTGCGTTGTTATATATTATTTTATGTCACCTAGCGTTCGTTTATATTCTGAATATCAAGCGAGACAATAACTTGTAATCGTGTTTTGGTCTAATTAAAAGCGGTTTTTTTTTGTAAACGCAGTTCCTTCAATATAACAATAGGTACGTCGACTACTGAGCATGTCCGATCATTGGCAATAGGCTCGCTATTACATGGGACTATAACCTTACTGGCGAAATGTGGGTGTACTATTACACCTCTGCCTACCCCTTCGGGGAAATACAGGCGTGATGTTATGGTATGTTAACAATAGGTATATTTATTGATATCGTAGTAATAAATTGCAAAAAAGTTGAATAAAAAATAACATGTTTTGAAACCTACTAATGTGCTTCATAATCAAAGTGTCTTCTCGATTATCCTTGAACAATAAACTGTCTGAAGGTCCCAAATCCTGCTACAGGTGATTTTTATTAGTACACTTATGTATGGTAGTGAAAGTTGGGTATGGCAGAAGAAACATGAAAGCAGAATAAATGCAGTAGAAATGAGAGCTTTGAGAAGTATGTGTGGTGTAACTTTGAGAGATAAAGTAAGGAATAACATGATAAGGGAGCGTTGTGGAGTGAAAGAAGATGTAGTGACAAAGATTGAGAAAGGTATGTTAAGATGATTTGGACATATAGAGAGGATGGACGAGAGGAGATTGACGAAACAAGTATACGAAGCGAGTGTGGATGGAAGAGTTGGAAGGGGACGACCTCGGCGAATGTATCGCGATCAAATCGCGGATGTTCTTAAAAAAATGCCAGGTTAAGAGTTCTCTAAACCGACGAGCATGCATGACGAGGTTAATGGACGTAGATGAAGCGAAAGAGGTGTGTCAGGATCGTAGCAGGTGGAAATCCATAGTCTCTGCCTACCCCAATGGGAAACAGGCGTGATAATATGTATATGTATGTATGTATGTATTGATGTCCATTCCAAACAAGTTTTAATTCACAAAGTCACTCCCCCTTTCAACTAATCCACGTCAGTGGTCCGTCACGGCGCGGCGGCGTGACGGGCTATTTCGGTCCGAGGCACCTGAGCGTGATTTAAAGGCGCCGTAAAAGCAGATTCGTTCGATACCGCGCCTAGCTTCGCCATTATCACGTGTTTTATGGCCCCAAGACGTGCAGGATTTGTGTGTCCATCTGTGTGTTTGTTAAAGGGTTGCTTTTATTTAAAGGGGAGTTTGATGTCAAAACTAGTTTTGCAATGGAAGGCAAGTAGGTTGAGCTGACAGTTATGTTACTTATTGCTAATGGCATAACTTGAGAGCTTTTTCAACCAACTTTGGCTTGGACCGTGGTGTCGCTTATACCTATTCTGTAGTATTTCTTTCTTATATATTACATTCGCAAAAAACTATAGTTAAATAAAGACAAGAATGTAATGTTTAGACATTAGGTGTTACATCACATCATGATATAACTCAAATTGCGTGAATGTTTATTGAAAACACCATCACTCACTCACTCGGAGAGTTTCTGTATAATACATCTCACCACACCATTAATAATACTTCCACATTCTTTCTACTTCTTCATCTAGGCATATTTAAAATAGCACGGTATTCCTCATCTGGACAATTTATATAAGTTAAAGGTAGATATGACTCATGACAGAGAATAGTCGTTGGAAATTTTTGTGAAACAGTTATTTTCCCACGGCCAAAGCCACAGGCAAAAAGTAGTCTTTATTTAATTTAAAATAAATATTTACGCGACTAGTCAACCGCGGAGGCCCCCAAAAGAAATTTATCGTCTGCGAAACTCTTGCAGACATTAAAATTGTTGTTCTAGTGTTAAATTGGGATTGCTTCTTGATAGTTTGAGTGCTGGCGTTTACACATGTGCGTACATCAGTGAAGTATAGACAGAAGAGTTCGTGCGAGTGTAAGAGTGAGCATATTTATTGTTCATTGCTCTGAGCAGACTCCCAGGCTATGAAATATTGACCCTGACACTAGACTGAGCAACTAATAATGCTTTAAAATATTTTAATTCATACTTCGCGCATCAATCGTTTCAAAACCGTGTTCAAAGATAATGGCTCGTTTATAAACAGTGACAGAATGACTTCAGTTTTTTTTTTTGCAATAAGTCTTGTAGGTCCGAACAACACGCGATTCGCGCGTATTCAAATTAAAGCGAAACGAAAACAGAAGCCAATAGTTTCACAACAAGCAAGTCATACAAACTGCTGAATTTGTAACTGCAAACAAATTAAGCGCCGCGATTAAATTTTCGGCGAATTATCGCCGGTAATTGTGAACGGCGGGAACTATGTAGCGATCACGTCGTACAGTCTGCATACAGCTTTATTCTACTGAAGAAAAAGTGAGTGCGCGGCAGGTGAAATTATTATACTAGTGAAATTACTAGAACCGAAGTTATTAGCAGTTTAAATTCTTTTTTTAGGGAGTTTAGTGATAGGATTTATGTTGTTTTTGTGCGAGTGGGCTTATGTTGTTTCCCCTTAGATTGTAAATAGAATCCCAATGGGAATAGTGTCTGTTTGACGAGCAGTGGAGTATTCCTGATTCCAGACTGATGTAGTTAGAAATAAATGTTCTTCAACTTTTTTGTAGGCGGAATTTTAAAACAAATTTAGGGAAATGGCACTTTGAGATCTCTGTGCCTGGGATGAAGCACTGAAATTAAAATTAGACTTGACATTTACAAGGCAGTGGTTCTATTATAAAAATAGACTAATAATGAGTCCCCAAAATGAATGACAAGGCTTCTGCCTCTGTCGCAAAGTAATTCACCCCCTGTTTTCAATTCTAAAGGAGTAATATTAATATTACATACAGTGTGATAATAATAGTTCAGTATCAGGGCATACAATCTGCAACCTCTTTCGAGAGCGATCTTTATATAATAGGTAGAACCAAAGACATTTCTATACTGTGTCAGTATAATATCTTTATGGGTAGAAAACACGACGCTCAACAGCCACAAGCTACAACTAATTTACTGATGAGCTAATCATCATAGTTTATTTTGCTACTATGCTACTAATATTATAAACGTGAAGATGTGTTTGTTTTCACGCAGCAACGGATCTATGTTATTGTTTGCATATACATGCTGAAATTTGAGTCGCTTAATTCCCGAAAGAGGGTCATTATACTCATCATTATGAACAACTTTTACTATGGGACAATACTGAAATCGCGAAAAAAAAATCTGTTGGTCCCTACATTTGTGTTCTCTTAAATCAATAAAATGTAGGGACCATCTGATTTTTTTTTCGCGAATTCAGGGTTGGTCCCATAGAAAAAGTTGTTTATAATGATGAGTACAATGACCCCTTTTCGGGAATTAAGCGACTTGAATTTCAGCGTGGGCCGAGAGTGATAGATAAGCATTTTTATCCCAACAAAATTTAAAATTCCTGTGGGATTCGCTCCACTGAAAAAATTAAATGTTTAATGAAACTGACGAAATGTGTAATAGATGCAGATGCAGGTGTGTATCTATCTGTTCATTTGATTTCTCAAAACATGACACATAAAATTCTTAATTATTAAGAGCTTTATTCAATACTAGCCTATCCGCAGCATCGCTCCCGTGTTTCTTCCCTCTTTAGTGGCAAATAACCGAGCCCCATTTCTCGTGTTATAGAGATAAATGTAATACCTCATTTTAAATCTCTACGAAAAATGTCACCGGTAATGTCGATTAATATGACTTTGTATGTCGAGCACTGGGTGTAGACATTTCTCTAACGTGAAATTCCGAGAAGACGAAAATTTGTTTTCAATCGACATTCGCCATTTTGTTTCGACATTATGTCGTGTTCAAGATAATGTCTATGACAATGACGCGAGAATCTCCCCCAGAGCGGCGTGGGGTGGTGCGGCTGTCTCCCCCGTGGCAAATAAACAGGAGCAGCGCGGCAGCGTAGCGTACCTCAGTTATATATTCTATGCCTCAGTGAGTAGACCCTTAAATTTTTCCGTTGCATGCGCAGTTTAGTAACTAACTTACAAGCTTCGTTGTAGATACAAAACTGCGGATTATACCTAGCTTGCTAGTTAGCAAGTTGTGGTGGACTAACTCTTAACTATTCATTTTGGAAACATGGAACACAAAGAGCTTCTCTTAAAAATAACTGGACGTAATCATCATGAGGCTTGTGAATCCGCAGACAGACATCATCATCATCATCATTTCAGCCAAAAGACGTCCGACGTCAGACGACGACTGCTGGACATAGGCAGACTGCCATGTCTGATAATAATGTATTGACTTAGGTATATACTTTATGTCAATTAGTGATGCTGACTATAGAAAATCAGCCAAACAATAAGGACCTTTCACACAATTACGAGCGTGAGTACTATGGCGTTAGTGTAAACGTGCTGCATACAAACGCGTCAACGGTCCGCGTCCAGCAATAAGCCCGATGTAATTACCTCTTTATTCACCGTCGATACAACCACGGTGCTCGTGCTATACACTGCCACGTTTGTGCAACGCCATTGATTAAACGACCGTATTTGACCAGCAATATGTACGATCACAAAACTCAGGACTTCAAAAAAAGGAGGAGGTTATGTATTCGGTGGGTTTTTTTTTCATTTTTTTTCATGTATGTACACCGATTACTCCGAGATTTCTGGGCCTATTTACGTGGCTGTTTTTTTACTTGGTAGAGGAAGTCCGCGCGGTGGTCCCATTTAAATTTTATTGACTTAGGTTTAATAGTTTTTTAACCAGCTTCAATAAATCAGTTTATTTTAGCTTCGCCTATCTAGATGATCTGCTCATAGGTTCGTTTTTCTGAGAATGCTTGGCCAATTTGCGTTTTTTTTTACGACAATGATTGGACGTTTGGAAGAACATGGGTGAGACCTTTGCCCAGCAGTGGGACAGCATAGGTTAATAAAAAATATATTGGTTCTATAAACATTTATGAATCATTCCTCGAATTATCAACTAAAAAGTATGAAATAAAAACTTTTTAACAAAAAATAAAACCGACTTCAAAAACCTTAACTAAAAAGTATAAAATTATCCTTGTATGTATTACAAATTCTTTTCATAAACCAACATTTTGATGGCGGCGCGTGATTATCATGTACACTCAACCAAACGGAATCATGACCCACCATAAGCTTAATTTTCTACAAACATTCTAATACAATTAGGTCGAGTTTCACTCAAAGATATTTCCCTGGCAACAAACTTGTAATCAATTTTATTGTACAGTGACAGTTAGTTTCTTTTAATTTGATTGATATTCTTGTGGAATTGAAAGAGTACGTATAGGTTTTTGAAATAAATAAATTGTTTACTTCTTTTTTACAGGTAAACTATGCGGAACGACAATTAATTCGAAATTCAAAACATAATTCTAGCTTTATCAAAAACGTAACTTTTTATCCAATTATTAATCTATTGCATTTAATAACAAAGCTCAAAATTGCAAAGACCTCTGACCCGTATTAACGCAGTTTCCTTAATATTCAAAATGTCCTAAGAGCAGCACGATGCTAAAAAGAAGAACATTTTACTGTTTTGACAATTTCATTCGAATTATCGGCTGAGTGGGTCATGATTCCGATTTGTTGACTGTACGTTCACTTATACTGTTTTTTTATTTACTATCGATATGCGCTCGACTGTACATTATATTTACATGACACTCACGATGATTGATCGTGAAAACATGTTCATACATAAAGAAAGGGTCAATCACGCGCCGCCTTCAAAATGTCGGTTTATGAAAAGATTTTGTAATACATTCAAGGATTATTTTTTACTTTTTAGTTAAGGTTTTTGAAGTCGGTTTTATTTTTTGTTAAAAAGTTTTTATTTATTATTGCTGATAGACGACAAACTAACTATCTTAATACATATTATTTATTTACTAGGACAACATTCGAGGTTGCCCCAGGAGAAATCTGGACGTTATTTTGGTAGGTACTAAAACTGTGGTCGGTATTTGTTTGACTCCCTCCGCCTTTCGGTGTGATCCGTGTGATTACTCAATTAACGGCCAAAATTAATATCCAATCTATCCATGATCTGCCCTACTAGAGATAGGAATTTGACATATACTCCATACAAAATATGTCAAATTTCTATCTCTAGTAGGGTAAATCGTGGATAGATTGGATATTAATTTTGGCCCTAAAAGTATACTAGCATAAAACGAATACGAGTATACTGTGTTGTTATCTACATTTATATTAGTTAGTGTTGATCTCTGTTTATCGTCATGCGTTGATTGATAGTCAGTAATACGTTGATGAAAATATGACTCGTAAACACCATTATTATAGAACACATATTGGAGATTTAACAGTTCATCATTTTTATTACGAATAAAATCAACGCTGGAATTTAGGAATTCAATTCAAAGAAAAGATGGCGGGATAAACTGCAGGGCATTTGCGTAACTCATTTGACAGTTTCATTTTGATGTCAAATTGAAGACGATGTTGATAACCTCGCAATCAAACATTGGAATTGTGTAACGACATATACGTCAGGAGGGAAATCCATTGCGATGAAAATGACGTCATGTATAAGCAAGCATGTATAGTAAGCTGCTGCAGCTGCAAGTATGCGTTTTAAGCATTATCATTCATTCAATTTCATGATGAATCCCTCCGACATCGTAATCAACAGTTTTGTAGTCACGCAATTCGAATTGTATAATTTTTCCTGATTCAAACGTCAAAATTGACATTTTTTAAATTGCGATGCAGTTACACATTGCCCTGCTGGCCTTCTACTTAAAGGATTGGCCACAAATTGCCATAGACCGCGAAAAGTGGAAAAAAGGAAAGGACATCTTTGCCCCGCAGTGGGACAAAACAGGCTCGTAAAAAATCCAACGATTACTTACTTCAAATTAAGTATTATAAGGACAAAATCGATGACAGAATAAAAACCGATGTTTGCATTTATAAAGGGGCTGTATTTTATTAGGGGATTATTAGAGGCAACTTCGTCACCGATATGACGTAGGAACTGAACTAGAAGTGTCGGTATTTCATACTGCACATGAGACGTAGCTATCAGTTTACATTCTCACAGCATCACACGGGTTAGAATTTAATTTCCTCGAGACAGCTTTTGTTAACACGTTCCCTGCGACGCCAGGTTGAAAGGACCGGGACTTGGCCGTCGCCATCCACGATATTAAGGGGACAGGATCAGAAAACGTTGAAAGCAGTATGGGTATTTGATTCCACCCGCTTTTGAAACCGGAACGCAACTCAAAGGTTTGTTATCTCATTATTGTAGATACTGGAATGCAATATAGTTGCGTTTTGAAAATAGAGCTGAAGGGCCTAATCTGAAACTAATAATAATAATAATAATAATGTCCTCCCGGCCGAATTTCGGTCACGGCGGCCAATCTTAATGGAGACAAGCCATCTGCGCGGGACATATTATAGTGCACAAGTGTGTGCGCAAACACAGGTGCACTCTCTATTCCCTCACTCTCATAATCCGATGGGACGGCAATTCGACACGACCAATCTCAATCTGAAACTACAAAGTATAGAAAAACGTCAAAAGAGTCGTGAGCTCGATTTTGGAGAAAACTGTAACTGCATTTTAAGATTTTTGGAAAAGCTTATCTATTTGCAAAAAAATATCAAACTATATTATTACTTATACCAATTGTTGCTGATAAGGAACAAATCTTTCAAAAAAATACTATTGTTAGTAGTTAGTGTTTTATTATGATATTTAGACATTTTATTAGCAGACTACAAACCATCGATAGTTCTCTCTGCGAAGCAATCCATGGTATTTTTTTATAAAACCATGATCTCAATCATAATCTCAATTGGATGTGAAAAATAATACAGTAAGACCTTTAAGATTTCTCAAAAGTGAGTTAGTATAGCAATGTATGGAAAATTAAGTTGTTACAAAAATCTCATTTCCTTTTTTTTCCACATAACATTTTTTAAAACAATCTATACCTTAGTTTTGAATTTGGAAGCACTATGACCTCAAGCACTATTTTCAAAACTCATCCTGTATAATAACGTTCTCTTTCGTACTTTGACACAGTGTAAAATTGTATTACAAGCCGGGCTTACAATAATAATTCTACTTGAAATCTAGCTGCACATGCGGTCCCAAACAGAAAGCATAATTTGGTGCCTCGGTCTGTGGATCAGCAATTCTTAAATTATCATTACAACACGGTATCTGGAAACCTGGTACGGAAATCTGTTGGTTGAAGGTTGCAGAACGTACCTATGCAAAATATGTTGCAAAAAACTATGGCTCCCATCTTCTGTTACGTGCGCATAAGTTTGAATTCACGTTGCATTTGTCAAGAAGGCTACTTACGTGTAGGTTGGTGAATCGGTTGGAGGTGCAGAGTCCTTGCAAGGGCGGCGGGCAGGTGCGCACGCAGCGCCCCCACCAGCTGGTGTCCTCCTCCTCATCGCCGTCGTCGCCGCCAGCCCCACCCGTACCATCCGCCTGACCTTCTGAGGACAAGGAGAAACCAACTGGTTAGCAACGCAATATATCGGAAAGCAATACCGGAGACTGTCATCATCATCAACTCAGCCTATCGCAGTCCACTGTTAGACATAGGCCTCTCCCAAGTTGCACCACAACACTCGGTCCTCTGCCTTCCGCATCCAGTCCCCCCCAACCACGTTCTTCAGGTCGTCGGTCCACCTGGCGGGCGCCCAACGCTGCGTTTGCCGGTTCGCGGTCTCCACTCAAGGACTCGTCTGCTCCAGCGGCCATCGGTCCTTCGACAGACATGGCCAGCCCACTGCCACTTCAGCTTACTGATCCTACAAGCTATGTCGGTCACTCCGGTTCTTCTCCGGATAATCTCGTTACGGATTTTATCCGGAGACTGGTTTTCAACAAATAATTCGGAAGATACTTCACAACTATAAAAATTACAATACACACAAATATTTACTACCATGAAATAATATCATACTCAAATGTAATAAAAGCATAATTTCAACATTCAATATCGTTTATCGAAAAAACAATCCTTGATATTTTCATCTGCCGAGTGAACGAGCATGTATCGCAAACAAAATAACGATAGAACAGAGGCCATAACATAACGTTATTAATATTATAGGAGGTAAGCGAATTCCTTTGTTTGTTATATTTAATACAAGTTAAACAAACGGCTTCGTGGCGGCCGGTGTTATTATCTCATTTGCCGAGAGTGGGGTGGGGGTACTCGACACACCTCAAGCCAAAAAATAGACGGCAATTTTTTACCTAAATCTTTACCACATAATCGCTTTAGCGATTTCCAAGATGGTAGGTGTCAATAATTAGCAATAATGAAGCTTTATTGTTGTTATCAAAAGATAAATATCGGACGATCTTGTCTTAAAGTTTCCCAATGACTCCTTCTGATTAGAAACGTTTAAACAATACAGAATCGTCGAAAAACTGTCTGTGTAACAATTAGACCAATTAAGCTAAATGTTTGTATTATATATCCTGTCAATATAGAACAATAGCGCCAATGATTCTATAAGTAATGAAATTAGGACACTGGACTGGCGCCCACTTTTTCAAAATACTCTGATCTGAGCGCCCATTGTTATGAATCGACAGAATTTTTCCCGCAAAGCGACACATTCATTTGCAAACTAAGAGAGAAAAAGAAAAGGCTCTCTCTTCTGAAGCTATTAGATCCCGCTGATGGGCCGCTGGCCCCCGCGCCCCGGGTTGTAGCGAGCGATCGCAGATACTCCGGACTATTTGCGCATATTAAATCAAAGCAAATATTTTGTTGCTCATTGTTCTGAAGACAGTAATCCTTTCCTTATCCCCGACCGATTTGTTAAGAGACTTATTTCTGTCGGTTTATCTTTTACTCAAACGTTTGAGAGTTTATTCCAATTTGCTATTTGCTTTTAGGTAAAAGGTTTTCATTTCATCATTTTCCTATTGACAAAACAGTCATTTCAAAACAGCTTTTTGCTTGACAAAATTTAGCATCTCATTTCATCAGTGCAAGGGAGACCTTTTTTAAAAAGGGTCGCCACTCTTAATTAGCTGTAGTTAATGCAAATAGTATCATAAACCACAGACATCAAAGTGTATCCGGGTAGACTAACTCGTGACAGCTACGGTCAGACCACGTTCGTTTGTTGCCATTTTTATTTATATTTTGCCCGTACACTTCAATATAGGACGCAAAGTAAACTTTTCATGTGTGTGCAACAGGTAGCTACAAGTATTCTGCTTAATGTAAGTTGAACACAGTTTGTTACCGACAAACAAGCGACACACAGTTACACATAATCGGATGTTTTTGTTGCGCAATTTGTGAGTTTATTGTTTTAACATCAGTACCAGTTCTGTGTGAAAAACGCATATTGTGAGAGCTGTCACCTTAAATTATGGACGCTCATTCAGTCATATGTGACCAAACATTGAGATAAGTAAATAAAGTTCCCGTTACGATTGGTATACAATTACGAAAAAATTTGGAAATGGTAAAAAGGGAGTTTCTCCGTTTTTGTGGAGCATTAAGCGGGAATGGGAATAAAATGGGGTCTGTTGCGTCGTAATGGGCAACAAAACGCGTGTAAAACGACGCGAGGAGGCTTTGATCTGCAGCTCTTGTCACGAGCACGGTGAGTACGGTGACGTCACGAGACTGGGAATCTGTAAGCTACCACGATTCTGTTTCATTGATTTCGTGTTGGTGTTATTGTTTAGTTGTATAATACTGTATGTTCTTATATCATTTGTTACAAACAGGAATATAATACAAATATTTTGTTTATTAGAATCATATCAATGGCAGAATTAGTTTAGTTTTATTTTTTCCAAGTGTTTCTTTTAAATTAATTGTAAAGCAATACGCTCGATTACTTGGGTATAACTTATACTACTTTGTGGGTTATGGTACTTATAACCAGATCATCCTAAAATATATATTGCTTCTTGCAATAAATAATACACTAAAGTTATAAGGGATACTAGATCGTTTTATTCCCATACAGACAGAGAGAGGCAGGAGGTTTTATGTACACAAACGTCATAAAAGTAAGCTTCCCTTCAGTTTATTTGTGCTGCAGAGGGAATTGAGGTGTCTTATCGATTTCCAATTATTTTTCTAATCACTTAAGGGCTTCAGAAATTCTGTATAGCTAACAAGGCTGAACTTATATCGTTGTATATGCGCATTTGCAATGGTTATGTTCCAATTTTTTTTTATTTTTGATCTAATTTAACGATGAGTCTAGCTGTGATATAAGCATAAAACTTTGTAATAGGTATCTACTCCAAGAACTAGAGTTCTATAAAATTTATTAGGCCTGGCGTCACAGATATCATTTGATAAGCCTCAGGACTATTTTAGTCACTTTCACCCTCTCTGTCATTGATCTATTCACTATGTGAATTTCACTTTGAATATCTTCTATTATTATTTACATATTAATACATTATATGTACAGATACCTTTTAACTTATCACTTATGTAGAAAAATTCCTGGCTTGATAAGTGTTAACTACTATATAAGTGTTTAAAAAAAAAAAACATGAGAAACACATTTTTCCTGACAAACAAACACACTGTGTATTTTATTCACGCATCTTGGACATACTTTTAAGTAGCGTTGGGAATTAAATATGAATTAATTAATATCTTTTAGCATGCACAAAGACTTTTCGAGGGTCATAAAATATAGCGATTATTTCATCACACATAAGAATAAAGATCGACCGCCAGGTAAATGGACCTCGTAAAATGTCCGTTCGATATCCGATTCTAATGAAAACATTCTAAAAACAGGCGTTATGTTTTATTAAAACATCCTGTATTACAAAGTTCCGCCCACCCTGTGTTATATCCGTTTAGAACAATGTTTGTAATTTTTTTGTATTTTTGTAACAGTTAGCGCTTTGCGCAACACATTACGAATAATCATATTCTTATTGACTGCAAGAATCGATACTGAAACAGAGGATGATAAATTATTTGATAATTATTGTGTATTTAATAATGCAATAGGTATTATTATTAGGTATACAGGGTATTTTGTGAATGTTTATCAGAGGTTTCAACTAACATGCCTGGCTTCGTCCAAGCTTGGGAAGCTAATTACCACAATACCACAGATAATATTGTTACGACGGAGGGTTAAGCAGAGTGGACTGAAATACTTTAACCTCGATTTTCCTGGACTTAGAGACGTTTTCAGCAAGCTGAAATGCATTTTCAGTCCGTATCAGAGGAGGCTCTATCACATACCAAAGAATCGAAATTTTGAGTAAGTTGCCGTTGTTTTCAGGCGCCTGAAACATGTTTTCAGGCCGTTTCAGGAGCCAACAAATCCGATGCTGACATTTCCTGAAAACCCATTTTCAGGCGTTTTCAGGACCCCTTATGGGCATTTGACACCCACATGTAAAATTGTTGAAGAGTGAGCGAGATAGAGCTAAATATCAGACAAGGATAGACGAAGAACCTTCTGGAAGAGAGTGAGCAGGATAGAGCTAATATAAGACAAGGATAGACGAGATTCGACAAGCTTCGAGAACATTCCATTCTAGAAGTGAGTGAGTGAGATAGAGGATAGATGAGGTTCGACGAGGTTCGAGAACTTTCTATTTCGAGAATGTGCAAGTGAGAAAGAGTTATCTTATGACAAGGATAGATGACGTTCGAGGACTTTCCAGTACCACGACTCGCGGCCTATATAAACGGCGCAGCTGAGCGCCAGGAGTGCAGTTGGAGTTCAGTTGGGAACAAGCGATACAAGCGATAACATCGAAGCGATACTCGGAGCGATTTAACTAGTAACTTTGTGTGTTAATTAGTAGTTCAGTGTAATTGTGCTGTAATAAAGTGTTCTCTACGCATTTAATCGGCTTTCTATCCATATACGAACCCCCAGCTCGTAACATTTGGTGTCAGAAAGCGGGATAGAAAATGCCGATTACGCCAAGAGAGGAGGAACCAGCTGGTAACGAAACGCCGAGTCGGATGCAGACGAGACAGTTAACGGCGAGACAGACAGCTCAGGACGCATCAAGAACTATGAGTCAGGAGGAGGTCGTCCAGCAGGGACCTCAGCCTCAAGGTGGGAATAACGACATTGCCAGCTTATTCAATTTGATGCAGCAAATGGCAAGAAAGCAGGAAGAGCTAGCCGCAAGGCAGGAAGAGATAGCTGCAAGGCGGAAAGCGCATGCACGCGAACTAGCTGCAAGGTGGGAAGCGCATGCACGCGAACTAGCTGCAAGGCGGGAAGCGCATGCACGCGAACTAGCTGCAAGGCGGGAAGAGCGGTTCCGTAGATTGGAGAAGGTACTTGATCAAGAAGGAGCATTATTGAAGAAACTTCATCCCTCTTATAAAAACAAACAAGATGAGGTAGAGATTAATGTTGATCAAGCTGTCGCTAGTGAAGCAGTCATATCCGAACAAGATGATGCCAATAAGAGCCAAGAATTGGACGATGACGAAGATGAAGCAAATCAAGGTGAAGATGAAGTTAATATGTGTCAAAAAACTGAAGATGACTCAGAAGATACAGATGGCACGTTCAACCCGAGCGGATCGGAGGAGGACGATAGCAACTTCTACCCGGAGGTGGGCAAGGGAGTGGTGGGCGCCACACAGCGCCGCAAGTCGCTGAGCCGCTGCCGCTCCGATGGCGAGCCCGCCAAGCGCGGCCGCAAGGTCAAGGGCAAGAAGGGATGGCCAAGTAACCTGAGTCACGGTCGAAAAGCAGAGTCAAACAGCGAAGAAGAAAGTAAAAAGTCAGAGAATGAGAGCGAGAACGAGTCCGGAAGCGATACAAAGGAGTCCGAGCAGGAGCTCAAGTCGAAGCGTGGGCGGACAGCGGCAGCAGCACCGGCACTCGTGGCGAGAGGCCGCAAGGGTGCCCTGGCTAAGAATGTCAACGCTAAGGCCACGCCCGTCAAGCGGAAAGCACTCACACCACCTGCAGAGAAGAAGGCACCCGCTGCCAAAGACGCGGGGCCACCAGCGAAGAAGAACAAGAAGGCTTCCTCAGACAAGAAGTACGGCGAGGGCAGCGTGAAGCACAAGGAAGAAAGCAGCGCCGAGGAGTCCAACACGCCCGTCGACGAGAAGACCAAGAGCTCGCCCACTGACGAAGAGATCAAGACGTATGACCCTGGAGGGTGCAAACCTAATTGGGATGGGCCGTCACGAAGATCAACGACGTCGCTTATCGAATTTGAAAGGACGGACGTAATCAACCGAAGATTGTGCACATTGATCGACTGGCCCGGTACTACGGAGATAATGATGCTCGGGACGAGCATGTCTTAGGAGGGGGTAGTGTTACGACGGAGGGTTAAGCAGAGTGGACTGAAATACTTTAACCTCGATTTTCCTGGACTTAGAGACGTTTTCAGCAAGCTGAAATGCATTTTCAGTCCGTATCAGAGGAGGCTCTATCACATACCAAAGAATCGAAATTTTGAGTAAGTTGCCGTTGTTTTCAGGCGCCTGAAACATGTTTTCAGGCCGTTTCAGGAGCCAACAAATCCGATGCTGACATTTCCTGAAAACCCATTTTCAGGCGTTTTCAGGACCCCTTATGGGCATTTGACACCCACATGTAAAATTGTTGAAGAGTGAGCGAGATAGAGCTAAATATCAGACAAGGATAGACGAAGAACCTTCTGGAAGAGAGTGAGCAGGATAGAGCTAATATAAGACAAGGATAGACGAGATTCGACAAGCTTCGAGAACATTCCATTCTAGAAGTGAGTGAGTGAGATAGAGGATAGATGAGGTTCGACGAGGTTCGAGAACTTTCTATTTCGAGAATGTGCAAGTGAGAAAGAGTTATCTTATGACAAGGATAGATGACGTTCGAGGACTTTCCAGTACCACGACTCGCGGCCTATATAAACGGCGCAGCTGAGCGCCAGGAGTGCAGTTGGAGTTCAGTTGGGAACAAGCGATACAAGCGATAACATCGAAGCGATACTCGGAGCGATTTAACTAGTAACTTTGTGTGTTAATTAGTAGTTCAGTGTAATTGTGCTGTAATAAAGTGTTCTCTACGCATTTAATCGGCTTTCTATCCATATACGAACCCCCAGCTCGTAACAATATAACACTACTAAAACACTTCCATTTAATTGATTCCTTGGTAGTGTAAGAGCTCAGTAAAAAGGCGGTTTAATATAATAAAAGTAAATTTATTTAAGTAGATAGACAATAATAACTCAGAGCTGTTGTGCGGCTCATTGTCGAAGCAGAAGTGTCGGCAGAGAGCGTGTCTATCCAATATGGCGGTAAGGCGCGCAGCGCGCACTCTTCCCGCCAAATTTGGTTGTAGTCAGCGCCCTCTTTTTTCGTATCTCGTATAGTAGTGTTATCGGAAAATTTCACTAGTTGTCAATCATTCCCTGTCAAAAATACCATTACCAGAATACAATTCGCGGTACTCATGAACAATAACAACGCAGTATCCCTTAGGACCAGCCGTCAGTCTTCATCAGGCTCATCCTTGTATCATCATCTCATATTTACGTGTCAACTCTTCGAATCGTCGCCTCTCTTGCGGAGTGAATTTTGATTCGCATTGACGCGAGGTCTTTTGGCGATGTGCGTTTTAGGCTCACGTCACATTGATAACAGTGGCAGGAAAAATATCCTCTTTATTTATAACAACGTTTTGTTTTGATAATGTGTTGTTAGCTTTGGTACATGTGATAATTCTGCTGAAACGGAACGTTAAGACCGAATGGAAATCGTTTGAAGGAATGATTTTAGCCCGTACATCAAGAATTCCGTCTATTTTTAGTCGGTTTCTGTGCATACTACTTAATACACCCCCAACAGTCCGGTAATATCTGGTCTTCATTTATTTTGACTTTTGTGATAAGGATGAGCTAGTCTAGCGGTTAAAAGATTATCTTCAGAGGCAGAGTTGGTGGCGGTGTTGCCATTTATCTTCGGGCAAACATTTCGTTTTCTATTGTTGATATGTCATCACAGCCACCCCCTCTGAATGCTGGCAAGCATCTCTTTTTGGAAGTGAATCTTCATCATTTGAAGATTTTACTTGGTGTGTACTATTGTCCTTCTTCTATTATTAACTACTTTTCCTCTTAAGATTTAAATTGTGGAAAGAAAAAATCGTTAACGAGCAGGATTCGAACCTGCGACTCCTGGCTTTTTTCTTTCCACAATTTAAATCTTTAGAATTCGCTTCGCATGCGTAAAATGCGTTAAAATAATAAAATACTTTTCCTCTATTGAATGTATCTTAGAAAACTTGATGCCTTCTTACAGTCACACGATCCTAATGGGCGATTTCAATACCTGTCTTCTGAAAAACGATTCTCGTTGTTCCACTTTTCGATCTCTTTTACACTCTTGTAACTTATCTGTTCTCCCTCTTAGCGCCACTCATCATTTTCCTAACTGTATTCCTTCGCTTATTGACCACATTCTTGTTTCCTCAACTCAGCATGTCGCTAAGCATGGACAATGCTCAGCTGACCTTTTTTCCTATCACGATTTAATTTATCTTTCTTATAAAATTCGCCCACCTAGGGCAAAACCTAAGATCCTCCTGCAGCGTAATTTTGGTGGCATGAACCTTGACGATCTTCGTGAGGATGCCGGCAACATGGACTGGTCACAATTTGTGTCTACCGAGTCGATTGATGTCAAAGTCAATCTTCTTACATCAAATCTTATCCAATTATATGACACTCATGCTCCTATACGTCCAGTTAAAATGAAACACCTCCCGGCTCCATGGCTGACTGATGAAATTAAGAGCATCATGTATAGAAAAGCCGCTGCGAAGTCTAAATATAAATACAGATCGTCATCATCATACTATCGTGATAAATATGTCGCTATACGTAATCACTGCACAAGGTGTGTAGGGATGCTCAACGCCACCATATTCATGACTCTGTACAAAACGATGATCCAGCTAAAGTTTGGAAATTTCCTAAAACAATGGGAATTGGAAAATCGCGCCAAGATTCTATCCCTAAAGACTTAAATATCGAGTTGCTAAATCAACATTTCTCCTCTTCGTCCAATTGCAATATGCAATAGGACTATTAAAGCTAACACATTAAACAATCTTTCATCTCTTCCAACTCCCGATTAGTCCGATTACTCACAATTTGTCTTTAATCAATTCTCTGCTTGTGATGTTAAGAAGAGCATTGTACCAATAACGTCCAACGCTGTTGGAAGTGACTGTGTCAGCCGTAAGATGATACTCCCTATCCTTGACGAAATCCTCCCCGTTATCTGCCATATCCTGAACTACTCCACATCCTGTGGCGTTGTTCCATCTATATGGAAGGATGCTCAAATAACCCCTTTGCCCAAAAAATCTAACCCTATATCGTTTACTGAATACCGCCCAATATCCATATTACCATTCCTCTCCAAGGTCCTCGAACGCCTTATCCACAACCAGCTTAGTACTTTCCTTTGTAAAAACAAGCTCCTTAATCCTTTACAATCCGGGTTTCGTCCAGGACATAGTACAGTATC
This sequence comes from Asteroscopus sphinx, assembly GCA_949699075.1. Lineage (NCBI taxonomy): Eukaryota > Metazoa > Arthropoda > Insecta > Lepidoptera > Noctuidae > Asteroscopus > Asteroscopus sphinx. Next base: position 34,896,623 of record OX453002.1, on the reverse strand, counting down.
AGCCTTAGTTCACATTACGGATGACATCTGACGGTACTTGCCTTACTTGACTTTAGTAATGCCTTTAACACCGTCGATTTCGATATCCTGCTTGGCATACTTGGCTCTCTCAACATATCTCCAACGGCAATTGATTGGTTTCGTAGTTACCTGTGTGGCCGTCGGCAACGTATTTGCATTGATGGTACTCTGCCCTCATGGTGTAATACTTCTGCCGGCGTACTACAGGGGGGCGTTCTTTCTCCTTTACTTTTCGCAATATTTATTAACTCAATTTCAAATCAACTTCTATCATCCTACCACCTCTATGCAGATGACCTACAAATTTATTCACAGGCTCCTTTAGAAGAGTTGTCGGAGGGGAGGCTGTTAAAATGGTGAACACAGATCTAGCACGAATATCTGAGTGGAGTATTGCTCATGGACTAAAGGTGAATCCTACCAAGACCCAAGTCATTGTTGTTGGCAGCCTTGGGATGACTTCCAGAATTGATTGGTCACAATTTCCTCCAATTGTATTTGATGGCACCTTTAAGTGATTCAGTCAAGAATCTTGGAATTTATATTGACAAAAATCTCTCTTGGAATCATCAGATGCAGGAAGTCAGTCGTAAATTATTTGCGTCAGCGTGGTCCTTGAGACGACTACGCAATTTTCTCCCTACTGCTACCAAAACGGCGCTTGCTCAATCCCTCCTTCTCCCTTTTCTTGATTATGCCGATGCCAGCTATTTAGATCTTACTGAGTCACAACTAAATAAGCTTGAGCGACTTCAAAATGTTTGTATCAGATTTTTATTTGGCTTACGCAAATATGATCATGTCTCCGAATTCCGCACTAAGCTCAAGTGGCTCCCTATACGACTTCGCCGGAATACCGATATTTTATCACTTCTCTACAGTATTCTGTTTAATCCCAAGACTCCCCTTTATCTCAAAGAACGTTTCAAGTTCCTTCATGACACACATACACAACACTTAAGATCATCGGAAAACTTGGGGCTTCTGATGCCAATGCATTCTACAAAATTTTATGATAAATCTTTTACTGTTCAGGCTGTGCGTCTGTGGAATGAGTTACCTGTGTGTATACGGCGAGCTCAGTCACTGTTTTCATTTAAAAAATTAGTTAAACAATACTACCTTTCCAAATAGATTGTAATTTATTATGACATTGCCTATGTATCCAATCTCTATTCTAAATCAAAATCAAAATAATTTATTTGTAAAACATAGGTATAAAAGTTGAAAACTTGGTGGAAAATTAACATATTACGTCACACTATGTTTAACCTTGAAAGGCATACAAATTACATAGTACCTATAGAACACATCATAGCATTTTTATTATTAGTTAGCAAATTGTAAGATTATTTACATATATATATTATATATATTTATGATACCTATATGTGTAATATATTTTGTGCTATTTATTTATTTTAGTTTAGTAGTACGCCACGGACTGCCCCCGTTATCTAGATCTAGACCTATTTTGCTCAAGCACTTCTTCAGTAAAGAAACTTATAGCCAATAACTTCTTTGACACCACTACTGGTATTGCCTGATTTTAATTAATGCACACTTTGTAATTTGTACGCTTAAACTACCTACTACCCTCTTGATTGTACTACCTATATAATCTACCTGTGAAGATTTGTAAATGGCACAGGATTACCCATTTTCAGTATGATATAGATTCTGTTTGACTGTAAATCTTCCAAACTTTAAATAAATAAATAAATCTTACGTCTTCTTTGTCCATCCAAAGGTTGTCTGGAAGATATCGCTTTTAGCGATAAGACCGCCCATGTACCCATAATTTATACGTTGTTCCTGTTTACTACTATTTTCATGGTGTACAATAAAGTATATTCTATCTATCTATCTATCTATCTATCTTCCATGCAGGAGTGTCTAAGTTCGAACCCCGCCCGCACCTCTGACGTTTTTGGTTGAATTTTACGTATTGAATTTCATTTGATTATCACTTGCTTTGACGGTGAAAGAAAACATCTTAAGGAAACCTGCACACCTGAGAATGCTCCATACAATTCTTGATGATGTGTGTAGTCCGCCAACCCGCATTAGGCCAGTGTGGCGGACTGAGGCCTGAATCCATCGACCACATGAGACTTTCCATCTTCATGTCTCAGTTTGGCGAACCGACTTGCGATGCCACTTAGGCAACAGCCTAGGTGGTATTGAAGTTGTCATGGGCACAGGTAACCGCTTAACATCAAGTGGGCCTTTAGCTCGTTTCGCCATCCTATAATATATATTATGAAAAAAAAAACAATAACCCCATAGACGCGGCCAATGTCCACACATCACACATCTATACAATTTCACTAATGACTAACATTACTCGAACCAATAAAAAAAGGCGGACGGAATCTTGCTAAACAATAAGTGATGCTTCCATAGTATGCCGGCTCGCTTAAAAGTACAGGCAGGCACGTACACATTCACATCCATAAAATGCCAAAAAGCAAAAAATCTAGTGTGACGGTAGTCATTGTTGTAGTGTCACAAATAAATAACAGTGTTAAAATAAATAACAGTGTTAAAATAAATAACAGTGTTAAAATAAATAACAGTGTTAAAATAAATAACAGTGTTAAAATGCTTTCGAAATTATAGTGGGTTTAGGTTAACAATCAGTTCTTCAGTCTTTGTTTAGCAAGATTCCGTCCGCCTTTTTTATTCGTCCGAGCTACATTAGGTACTTGTTTATTGCCACTGTTCGCCACTTGCAAACTTCAAATCAGTTTCGACTCCTTATTTAAGCATTCTTAACTTCCGCGTTAGTGATTGGCCAATAGCCACCTTGGTAGGGCCAATTGGGTTACAGTAACCTGCCTCAGCTAGTTGACAGAATTTAATGTACGCATTATATTCAACATTAGGCGTCTATTGGGCTGTATGGTCGATGCCTGAATACTTCTCATTCTGAGAAGAGGCCCGTGCCCAGCAGTGGGACAGTAATGAGTTGGTTATGTTGTTAGCTTTTGACTGCTGCCATTTCAAATACGATTACTGTTAAAATTCTGCTCATGATATTTAAATACTTCAAACCGAGAAATTGTATAACTACTATTTGTAAGTGTTTACTGTACACCATTTATGTGAAATAAAAATTCATTTATTTATTTTTATTTTATTTATATAACCTCGGACGAATAAAAAATGGCGGACGGAATTTCGCTAAGAACAGATTGAAGCATTTCGTTTTTTCCTAAACCCATAGTGGTTTTTCGACTGAATTTTAACACACCAGATAATTATATACGTTAATTTATTTGTGACACTACGACAATGAGTACCGTCACATGAGATTTGTTGCGTAATCGCGGCTTTTTGTTGTGAATCTATGCGTGCCAGCCCGTACTTTTAAGAGAGCCGTCTTAATAAGGATGCTTCACTTTTTGTTTAGCGAGATTCTGTCCGCCGTTTTTAGGGTTCCGTAGTTTCAACAAGGAACCCTTATAGTTTCGTCATGTCCGTCCGTCTGGCCCTCTGTCCGTCTGTCCTAATCCTTTACAGCTTAATAACATCTACAGTTATAAACTAAAGTAAATGAAATTTTGCTAAAAATAGTCTGGATATAGATCTCAATTATAAAAGAATAAAAAAATCTTGATTACGTATTTTAGGGGTGGCGCCCATACATGTGAAATGGAGATGAAAAAATTTCTTTCGCTTGCACCCCCTCGTGTGGGGTATCATTGAATAGGTCTACTAAAATGAAGGTAATGTTTCATACATCACTTTTTTATCAGGTATACCATCTGCGAAATATACCCCTCCAAATTGGCTTACAATGTGTCCCCCCCTGCCATTTCCAAACTATGCAACGTAGAAACTTGTAAACTTCCATGTTGATAGAAATTTATAAAAAATCTCTTTTAAAATTATTTCGAGTATAATGTGATTATAAATTTTTGAGTTATAGTGAGAAAACTGCTAAATACTTAAGTCGTCCTAGTTCATAGGTCATTGACCTTAGAGAAAAATGATCTTAGCAAATAATGATCCTTTAGTTACTACCTATTTAAAAAAATCACAAAAAGTACCTTTGTGTTATATTGATATGACACAGTTCTTAAATTTAGCTTCTTAAATTCAGCGCTAGGTGGTGCTGTTTGCAAAAACTAAAATAGCAATGATTAATATTCGATTTGATTCGTTTGTAATTAGGAACAATATAATACTGAGCATGCCTCGACATGCTCTTGGCCGGTTTTTTTATTCTGCCATGCTTCAAATATAATCTAGATTCTATCGTAAAATCATCAAAACTCGACCCTACAGTTCTTATTCCATCCCCCATAAAGGTCCGTAAAATAAAAGCACAATAATTTCTTCAACCCTCAATACTCGGAGGTGGCAACAGGACTCCCCAGCCAGGGGATAGGGGACAGGGGACAGGAGACAGGTCGTAACGTGTCAATCAACCCACCACTTTTACTGCGAGCTCCCGAAATAAAATTAGGTAAACGAGCACCTCCAACTTTTACTTGTCTATAAAAATAAGTGCTTTGTCTCTCTGTGATGATTCGGGTGCAGAACACGTAAAATGTCATTTTATATATATATATCTTGGTTGTTGCTTGTCGTATTAGTGTATACGTATTTATTTTACGTACAACATAACATCAGCCTGTATTTTCCCGAAGGGGTAAGCAGAGGCGTATTTTACACCCACATTTCGCCAGTTATGGTATAGTCCCATGTAATGGGGGCGAGCCCATTGCCATCAACCGGGCACAAATCCAGACTTCAGGCTGCTACTGAGAATTTCATAATGAAAAAACCCAATAACACTTTGTCCGACCCGGGAATCGAACCCAGGACCCCACGCTCAGCAGTCGCAGTAACGAGGCAGTCGGGGCAGTATTTAGGTACATTATTTATTTATTTAATGCTTTATTGTACACCTTAAAATATAATAATATGACATTGAATATGCTTTTAAACTATTGTACAAATGGCAAATGGTAATGGTTACTGTGCAATAACTATTGTGTATGGGTTGAGGGATCAGAAAACCCATCTTCTCCTTCATTTTTAGAAAAAGATCATTTATATTTACATGTATTTTTTTTTGTTCCCGGTCACTGGCAATAGGCTCGCCCCCTATTACATGGGACTATAACATAACTGGCGAAATATAGGTGTACTATTACACCTCTGCCTACCTCTTCGGGGAAATACAGGCGTGATGTTATGTTATGTTATATTTACATTAGGTATCAGTTTGAGAGGCTTTGTTGTGAAATGTGGTTGGGAACCAGCTCAACCACCGCTGTCTACCGCTGGATACAGCCGAGCCACAACATAAGTTTGTCCGATTTTCGCTCAAACTTTTAAGTTGCTATAAACAGCAATTCCTTAAAAAAATCATTGCCGTATTGCTTCGATTCCTCTTTTTAGGGTTCCGTAGTCCTCAGTTTTTTCAAATGACTTGAAGACCCTTTAAAACAATTTTCTTTTTTGTCAATCAGTGTTTTTTTAGGTACTTGCTTTTTATATTTATTACAACAAGTTGAGAACTTATTCTTACTGTTACCCGTGTACATATCAGTAATCTTTTTTCTTGATATTATCATCCTTGTCCTAATCCCAATTTATTTAGGTTCGGCGTAGCAAGTCTTTTTGTTCCTTACATCTATATCAGCCATCATCTCTGTCTTCATTTCCTTCCTATCCACATCGCCTTTCACACAATCCATCCATCTTCTTGTACCCAATATTTTTGTCCTATAACACATTTTGTCCTAATAGAACCTCCTAACTGAACAAGCGTTAGGCGTCTCCTACCTGTTACTCTGAACAGCCCTAACAATGAGTGCTTGTAAACCTGCTTTATCTGCGACATAACGCGCGGCGGGGCGCACACTAACGACTGTCACTTGAAGAACGGCCGCACACTCTACAACAAAATTTTATTTGTCCTTAGCACTGTATTTTAATAGCGTTTTTATACGGCCAAGAAATTCGCGGACTAATTGTGAAAAATCTAAAAAAATACGTAGTGACCTACACTACGTCGTTGGATACTATGGATGATAAGATTTATTGAAGATTATTTGTGATAGCAAATTCGTATCAAGTAAAAATTCATTAAGTTTAAAATTAGTAAAACATTTAAAAATGAACATGAGCCATCTATTTAAGCTTCTTACGCCTGGTTCCTATAATCTACCATTACCGACGGTCACTCGTTTTTTCCTTAAAAAACGTCAAATATTGACATAAAGTTTGAAGTTTTTTCAAGGAAAAACGAGCCGTCGTCGGTAAAAGCAAATTATAGGAACCCGGCGTAAATCATCTGGTAAAAAGATGGTAAGGCGGATGGGAAGGTTAGTAAAAAGATGTAAAGATAATTTCTTAAAACTTTTCCTGGCCACACAGAGTCGGCTTGTGAAATATGAAGTGTGAAGGCGATCCGGCGATAAAGTCCAGTTCATACCACGTAACATAAAACAGAACAGTGTCCTCTCTGCGTCGTTGCCTTCTCTTTGAGCATTATATGCTGAAGTTTATCAAAGCCTTCGTACAAAGACTTTGTTATAATTTGCAAGGATTCATATTGAAAAACACGTGTTTTTAATTCCCTTTCTTTGAATCTCCATATTTTTCTTTTACTTTCAGGTCGAAGACGAAGAAAACCAATCCAAAGCGGTGTACATAATTAGAATTTTCCTTATTCTTACTATGAGTACAAGAAATATTTCAGATTTCGTTACAATACGGGAAAGAGAAAGTTTGTTTACATTGCGTTACTCTACTAATATTATAAATATGAATGTTTGTGAAGATGTTTGGATGTTTGTTACTCAATCACGCTATGAAGGCTGAACGGTTATGGATGAATTTTGGCATACAGATAGAACATAGCCCGGGTTAACATATAGACTACTTTTTATCCAAGGAAGACGAACAGTTCCCGAGGAATGCGTGGTAAACGACATCCAAGCGGGCGAAGTCGCGGGCATAAGCTGATTTTTAATAAAACTCGATCACAAATCACCGGGTGTACTGTCGTAAACAACATTCTCGCGTAATGTCCATCGCGATATTAACAAATACGCAGATTTGTACAACCTCCATTTTTAGGGTTCCGAAGTCCTACAAGGAACCCTTATAGTTTCGTCATGTCCGTCCGTCTGTCCGTCTGTCCGTCTGTCCTAATCCTTTACAGCTTAATAACTTCTACAGTTATAAACATAAGTAAATGAAATTTTGTAAAAAAATGGTTTAGATCTCAATTTTAAAAGAATAAAAAAATCTTGATAACGTATTTTAGGGGTGGCACCCATACATGTGAAATGGGGATGAAAAATTTGTTTTCGTTGCACCCCCTCGTGTGGGATATCATTGAATAGGTCTACTAAAATGAAGGTAATGTTTCATACACAACTTTTTTATCAGGTATGCCATCTGCGAAATACAGCCCGCCAAAGTGGCTTGCAATGTGTCCCCCCCTGCCATTTCTAAGCTATGCAACGTAGAAACTTATAGTCTTCCACACTGATAGAACATTATAAAAACTCTCTTTTAAAATTATTTCGAGTATTATGTGATTATAAATTTTTGAGTTATAGTGAGAAAACTGAAAAATACTTAAGACGTCCTAGTTCATAGGTCAATGACCTTAGAGAAAAATGATCTTAGCAAATAATGCTCCTTTAGTTACTACCTATTTAAAAAAATCACAAAAAGTAACTTTGTGTTATATTGATATGACATATTTCTTAGGTTTCTTAAATTTAGCTTCTTAAATTCAGCGCTAGGTGGCGCTGTTTGCTAAAACTAAAATAGCCATGATTAATATTCGATTTGATTTGTTTGTAACACCTACTTAAGGAACCCTATAATATTGAGCATGGCCCGACATGCTCTTGGCCGGTTTTTATTTATACATTCGTTGTAGGTATATTAACATTGTAAATCTTTTTATAACGTTATTAATTAAATTATTCCGTCCCTTCAAAGTACATAAAACTTATTAGAATGTTTTGGGTGTTCGCCTGCTTATTAGCAAATCTATATAAATTCGCAGGTAAATTATATTCTGAAAGTTTCTCAGTAAATGCAGAAACGCAGTGAATACATTAGTAAATATATCAATCATTTTTTGTTACCTACACACAGTCTGTTATTTTGCCTTAGTTGCGGCCATGTCCATTTTATGTTTTTATTCGATAGCTATAGTAACGATAAAGGTTTGGCAGAAATACCTATAGTGTTTTTTTTTATAATTATAAAGTTATTAAGGTTTCATTGAAAAGTGAGAAAAACAAAATTAATTTTTATTTTCGAAAATTGTTGTAATACATATTTAGTTAGTCCTTTAAATAAAGTAACAGCATAATATATATTTAGATAAAAAAATGGGGCATCGTACCTTTGATATATTAGGAGATTTTTTACTTTTACCGATTAACACAAAACATTTTTTTTTCATGTTTTCTTATCACGGTCGCATCTTATTTTCATTTAAATATATGCGTAATGTTATTGTCAATAATACACTAAAATATGACATGCGTCAATAGCAGGAATACGAAGATAGAGAGTTTCTAAATATTTTTGAAATTTCTATGGAAATAGGGTTGTCGCAATTGAATAAATAAAAAAATAAAATAAAAGTGCCAGATATTTCCCAAGTATTTAACTAAAAAAAAACATAACATAACATCACGCCTGTATTTCCCCGAAGGGGTAGGCAGAGGTGTGTAGTGTGTTAGTATTTAACTAACTTTGAGTAAACTCTTTCTCGTGTCTTTCTGTGTCTCTTTCTGGGTTTCTGTTGTCTGAAAACAATTAATATAATGTTCTCAATGCTCTAAGACTACAACGATACGTGACGCTAACCTAGCAGTCATCATCGGAGTTTGTCAAAACTTCTTGTGATGATAATACGAGTATATTATCATCAGAAGCGTCTGTTACCAATTCAGTATTAGGAATATCAGCAAAACTTTGCGGTAATGGATCATGGGTAATAATACACGCACACCGTAATTGTGAGCTGGTATTTGTGATGACATTAAAGACTTTTCCGTCAATTATGGTGAGGTATAATTTTGGATCTCCGACAACGACATATCCAGCAAAAATTTCCGAATAAATTAGTGAAAGATTTTCAATTTCTTCTTCTACCCAGTTCCTTTCTTCCAGAATCAGATCTTTTGATTCTGATCTGTATTGTATTTTTATTGGTTGGCAAAATCTAAAAGATTGTGGATTTGGGTTTGACCATAAGACAAAACCATCAAGACTTTTTATGCGCAACGGAATGTAGGTAGTAGCAAAGAGGCAGTGTTCGTCATCAATTTTATCAGAAAACGTTTGCTTATATGTTGACTGTCCTGTGCTACCATCAAAACCCCATGAACCCTCAAAAACGCAGTGAAGTGTATCTAACTGTTTTTGATTGCAATATTCCGAAACCCTTTGGTCGCAAGAGTCAATGATTCGTCGAAACGTGTGCATAAGTAAATCATTTAAAGGTACTTTGGCTTCTCGTTCTGATATTTCAATTTCAACATCAAGATAACAATGTTTTTTAGCTTTTTGTATCTTATAATAGGCAGGGTAAATATTAAATCATCGAGATTTGGCACCTTGTTGCATGTAGATATAGTCCTCCACTGATAGTTTTATATCAATCATTAAACAAAGAGCTTCATCAGGAGAATAGGGTTTGGGTTCCGATTTTGACTTTATGGTTCCTGCGATTTTTTTAGGCCGAGTTGGACTTTTCAAGCATTCCTTTATTATAAACTCAAACTCCTGAGTAGAACTTTTATTTAGTTTTTCGCCGGTTTCGTCTGTTACTATTCTCGACATAACTTTAATTAGTTTTGAATGAGGTTCTCCGTCAAGCGATTCCTAAAGATCTTTACGTGCACGGCGCTTTTGGCGATCACTTAAATTTTCATAAAATGTAGATGTGGAACTGGATGAAGCATCAAAATTAGTTTCAGGTTTCGGATCTATTGAAGGTTAGTCAAAGCTACTAGTTCCCGAAGTCGAAGGATTACTTTGTAATAAATGTGTATTTGATGTGAAACTGGAATGAGCGCCAAAAGAAGTTTCAGGTATCGGGTCTTCCAAGTTCTTGGGGTCTTAAAGTTTTTTGTAAGGCATAGCTACTACTTCTCGAAGTTGAAGGATTATTTTGTAATATTCTATAATATTTTGTTGTGGTAAAGGACTTTCCTCGATATTCACTTTTGGTATTTCAATATCAAAAATAGTGGAAAGCCAGTGTTTGTTTTTATTACAAAATCGTTTGAAATTCCGTTTACTACTGCAATATAAAGTTCCACATTTACTTAAAAAATTTGAAAGATTGTAATTAAATTCATTGTTTTGGCTATCGATATTGTTCGGAATTCCATTTGGATATAAAGCGTTTAACACGATTAGGCATCGTTCCTCTGAATTGAGATCCAAAGGTCTTTTATGAACCCCGTGCAAATGTGCCTTATCTACCAAAATTTTATAAATTCCCAATTTCGTGAGTGATTTCTTCAGATCCGTGTTCGTGCTTTCGTTGTTAGTCGTTGGAGTTGCCACTCGCTGACCAGCATGAGGGTTGGCGCCCTCATGCCTCCCTTGCATTAAGTCCTCTGGTCGGGGCCCAGAAGGACATCCCCCAGCAGGACGGGTCAGTACCTGCTGAGGCAAAGCAGTGCCATGGGTCTTTGACGGCTCCATGACACCTCACCCCCGCTTCTCCAGATATTATGTATGGAAATTGGGTTTTGACATTCTATCTAACGAGGGCGGACCCCTTCCCAATTCCACATAATATCCTTCATCGAAGATTCATTTTGATGTAAGTGCATGCACTTACAAAACAAAAAAGAATAATAAACAAGATTTGTTACATGATTTGTTAGTTACAGGTGAATCTAGTAAAATCGTGTTTGTGAAGACATGATTAGACCAAGGATAATGCTTCAGAAATAGTAATAGGAAATTATAATAATTGAAGAAGCAAATTTATTCCGAGCGAAATTGGTCGTTTGTTAAAGGTGCCTACATTAGTTGACAACCCTAAATTAAAACTTTAAAAATGAATATCTCCGAGTTCCTGTGTTCGTTGCTTCTTATTTTTTTTGTGGTTATACTTAGTAGTGTACTAAACATTTACACACAAAAATAAAATGCGACCATGTTAAGAATGACCATAAATAAAATTATTATGAAATCATGGAAAAAATAAAATTGACGCCTAGGAGAACGCATTTTTTTATGATAAAATAGATGTAATGATGCATTAAGTTAATGGCTAGCGTGCCATGAAACATTTATTGTAAAATGTTCATTATGAAAGCCTAAAACACGTTTCTATGGTTTCTATGGATTTTTCTCGATTTTCGAAATATTTTGAAAACTATGACACTTAAAACCACGGGGGTTTTAATAGAAGTTTTGTTTGGTTATTATCTTTCTAAAAGCCTCAAAAAATAAGGATGGCCGCAACTAAGGCAAAATAACAGACTGTGCTACAGTATTCACTGCCTTTAGAATCTTTTGGAAATAACTTACCTACATGCCGCAGTAGTAGGTAACAAGCTAAAGAAGCGAAACAATCCTCCTAAAAACTGGGTGTCGAGTGTTCACTACTGCTCATCCGCTGCATGTAACCCTTTCTCGTGAGGGATGGAGAGACCTATTCGCGACACTTATCGCCCCAATGCCTACTCCAGTTAAATTCACTTATGGCCCATAATCCAAAGTTTGGCGATAAAGCCGGGTTCACACGATCCAACACGCGACCTCGTTAAACGCATTTGCCGCTCGTGAAAGCGCGATGTCGTAAATCTGCGATAACGCACTCGAAAACGCGCAATTCTCGCGCCCCGTGGCGTTTTAGGTTCGCGCTTTTATGTTTAACAAAATTCCTTTTTCGATGCTGAAAACTTTATGTAACATTGTATGATATAGTTTGTATTATTTTGATAAACTAGTAAGGGCTCATTCAAGGTAGCCTAGCATAATTTGCATCCAGCAAAAAACCTTCAACTTTGGCGTGAGCAAAAATCGATTAAGTCAGGTATTGTGTGTTTATAATTGCATTTTTGTACAATTTGGTACTCGAAAGTCAGAATACTTATTTATATACTTCAGGGCAGCCAAATTTTTTATTTTTTATTTTGAAGCATAAAGGAACCAATCTGTACGTGCATCAAATAAAGCAAGCTAATGCGTTGAATGGCCCTTGAAACCACGTCGCGCCACATATCGAAAAGACCCGCATAATACACGACCTGGCCCGCCGCGGCTCATACCTTCTATAGCGTGTATAAAATGATCAGTACGACACTCTCAATGCGCGAAATAACGTGCCACAAAACTGTACTGTCAGCAAGTCATTAGCGTGATAACGCCCGTTCACATTGAAACATTAAAATGTAAACTAAAATAATTGTATCGGAAAAAGGAAAACAAGCTAGAATGTCTTCCATTATCACTGGGTCCCGCCAAACGACAAGCTGTTATACCGCCACATTTTAAACAGTTGCGTGAATTGAAAATTTCAAAGAAGATTCAGGACAGATATCAACTCATTCTGTTTGAAAAATACAATAACCTGGGTCCCATCATAGGATAAACAACAACGTGACAACTGATATCTCGTGAGAAATTACATTATTATCAATATAAAAATTAAGGCGGTTGAAGCTTGTATCAAATCATTAAAATAATAAAGCATCTTTATCACATTCACTTCATATGGGTTTCACGGTCACAAATTCACAATGCCTTGACATTTCCTTTTCTACTGACTAGCTAAATCGTTATAATTATCATTTGCAGGATTCATTGTGAAGTAGTATTATCACGAGTCCCTGTGAAGATACCAATTTTATAATGAGAAATGATTTAGATAATCCGGACTTTATAAAAAAAACGTTCTTTATTCTGGAGCACGTTCGACGAGGACACGGACCGTCTGAGCACATTCAATGTTAATAATATGAATTGCAACTTAATACTATTTGACTTACGTACCTTGCCCCGCGCAACCATACCTCTCATACTCCCATTCACGCTCTTGGCTAAATAAAATGCTCTTTACGGTACTCAGTTTTCTAGAAGAGTCCTCACATGTGAGAGCTGAGAATGATTAAACTTTAAAACTTTAGTAGGGTCTTCCAGTAACTTAATCGAAATTAAGTGGACAGGACAAAAAATATTAATATTGTATCATGCGTTAATAGCTTAAGTTTACAATATTAAAATTGACGTGGATTATACTGTGAAAAAATCTGGAAAGTTTAGTTTGAGTTTAAATAATGAAACTATAAATGTTATTCTACTGAAATCATTATTTGAGTTTCTAATATAATATAGCTGTCCCTAAACCACGACCAAACGATTATCCCAAACAACTCGTAACAACCTTCACCATCACATGAGCATAAACTAGATATTAATTCGACAAGTTCCCTAAACACGCTCACGACATAAGCTAACCACTAACCGTTCACACAAATTAAACGCTATTTCCCCGCATATCAATGAGTTAGACAGGTGGGGACAGGTTTGGCCTTGACACTGCATATAGCCAGAGACATGACAGGTTGGTACGTAACACTAGTGCAGTCACTAACGTGACAATACGCTATGAACTTGTTAATTAATATTCCACTGTGAAAGACGTATCACGCAAATGTATGTCGATTAGTGGTTGCTTGAGTCATGCATTATTTTTGCAGGTTAGAGTTTTATGTGCATTACATTTCCAGTAAAAGGCGACTGACTGACACGTTTGATTGATATTGGTATCCAGTATTGCACACAATTCAAACAGCGATTATATTCAAAGGAGTTTTGACGTGTTATCAATCAAATGTTAATGTCAACTTAAAAACACTGACTTAGTAAGTCAGTGCTTAAAAATATAAGTTTCAGGTAGTGTTGTGAATTATGCGCAGTGGTGTACAGGAGACTATAGTTTTATGAGTTTGGACTTTTGTGCAGTACCTATTGCAAGGGAGTAAATTTTAATACGTTTAAAAATACTTAATTGCTGCAACTTTTTATCGTCGTGAAATATTTAGAAAATAATTATAACATTCGAAGTGATTCCGATATTTTTAATCAAAACGCCAAGTCGTTAAGTTCTAATGTCCAGTTTCGGTAACTTAGGAATAGTATCAAAGTTTCATTCAATCTACACATAAGTGTCACGTTTCGTTTTTAATACTATTAAGATCTTTCGAATCGTATCGCATGTGTGATCGGGGTATAGTAGTGAGTCTATTGTCACGCACAAACACGTTCCTCGCTTTAGAGACGGGACAGAAAAGGCCCCAAGCACACGTGATACTTTTCACATCGGGGACCGGTAATTTCGTAGATGTATGAATAATATGGCATCATTTCTTTACGCCTTTTACCCTTTTCCCGTCCAATCTAACGTTTCAGTGACGGCACAAAGCAGCAATGCGTTTTGATGTCACTTGGCGAGAAAATATGAACTGAAATATTGAAAGATACAATTTTGAAACGAGAAAGCATCTTGTATAGGTACTATTTTGTGTGGGATTGACAATCACTAGTCATCGACTGCATCTGTAAGTTCGTGTGTCCTTTGTATCTTAATAAACGTGCTCACAGCGTGTTTGCGATTGGAGCGAGGGGGGGGGGAATTGAAGGTCTCAAGTGACCCGAACGAGTAAGGGATGTTTGTAGAGTGTCAAAGAGGGCGCTTCAGATGTATTGATACAGGCGATTCAGTTAGATTTTATTCAAATGATACCCGTAAAGACGCGTGGGATGGGACCTTAACGGCGTGTTATGCGTAATAATTTCCTTCACTGACAATTTTCAGTATAACACACATAACAAATCATTTCTACGGAGCTTGTAGCACAAAATATTCAGAAAGGCCTCAGCTGCTACGTATGATAATAGTATGTTATTTAATGAATTTTCATCAAATGGGACATAGGGGGGGTCTACTCGCGTTTTACGAACGACAAACAAAGTACGAACTTTCATTCGGACTGATACCTACCTGCAGAATAAAGATAGACACATAAAAAGGCACAATAAAGATAGACTACGGTTCATAGTTGTATCAAATTAACCGAAGATCTAAATCTAGATCTAAATCTAGATCTTGGGCTAGTCCACAAATTCAAAGTCGCTCAGCGAGCTATGGAGCGAGCTATGCTTGGAGTTTCTTTGAAGGATAAAATCCGTAACGAGATTATCCAGAGAAGAACCGGAGTGACCGACATAGCTTGTAGAATCAGTTAGCTGAAGTGGCAGTGGGCTGGCCATGTCTGTCGAAGGACCGATGGCCGTTGGAGCAGACGAATCCTTGAGTGGAGACCGCGAATCGGCAAACAAAGCGTAAGGCGCCCCCCTGCCAGGTGGACCGACGACCTAAAGAACGTGGCTGGGGGGGGACTGGATGCGGAAGGCAGAGGACCGAGCGTTGTGGCGCAACTTGGGAGAGGCCTATGTCCAGCAGTGGACTACGATAGGCTGAGTTGATTGTTGATAACCTAAGATCAAAGAAACAAACGTCAAATCACGAAAATCGCATTTGATATGGGAACGATGGTTGAGCGGAGTAGCTAATTGTACGATGAATAGTACGATTAATCGAATATTACAGCTATCTACAGCTATAAAAATATATGTTAAATTATACATTATATTATATTTCCCTCATGATTTCCCATAATGGTTGACAATCGGGTACATAATACATATGTTATATAACATTTGAATATTGAAGCCATTATTTTTGATTTCCACCATCGACCATACAGCACAATAGACACTTAATTAAAAGTATATAAGTATTATATCTATTGTCTAGTACCCATAGCACAAGCTCTGCTTAGTTTGGGACTAGATGATGATGTGTTAAATGTCACAAAAATATGTCCCAAATATAAATATTGAATATAATGCGTAAAATATATTCTGTCAACCAGCTAAGGCTAGAACTACTGCAATCCGATTGGCCCTACCAAGGCAGCTATTGGCTAATCACTAACGCGGAAGTTATGTCAAAACTGATTTAAAGTTTTCAAGTGGCGAACAGTGGCGGCCTACATCAGTGATATATCATTGATGTGTTGACATACATCGTTCGCCTGTGAGGCGTGTATGAGGTCCATAATTTCTATCAATACTCTGCTCTCTATAACAATTTTTTTTTTTTTTAATTCTGATTAATGTAAGCAAACAAACAAACCCTCTGATACAGAGCATATAGCAATTCACATTAAAAGCGCCGTGTTATCAGTAAAACATGCCGCGAAGCCAATCACACGATACTCTAAAGAAACATCTACATAACATCGCCGCTAACACCTTGTTCAGATGACGCTATGTATGACGCGATCACGCGAGTCTTAATAACGTGTCGAAGAGGCTATATCACAAAATGATAAAATGGGTACAGAATTCAACGCATTGAACAGTTTCAGAGTAAAAAAATTACGTAGTATTAAAAAAAAATGGTAATCCGCAGCCATGAATCAGAATCAGAATAATTTATTGCTTAACTGTTACATATAGTGTGTAGTTGACATTGCAAATAGTTGTATTAAGAAGTAAATTAACAGTTTACCCATATCGGACATGCAATACTTAAAGGCTTATTAATACTGTCGTTATACATTTTAAAATACAATCATTTAATGAAATATTCAGTCACAATTATTTATGTCTTAGGAACGTAATATCAAATATCGTATTGCAATTGAATCAAACTGTTGAGGCGCTAATAAACTCTGTAAAATATAGTTCGCTGTAGTAATATATAGAAAAAGTGCCAAAAGTGGCAGTTTTTCGCATTTTTTATATCGAAAACTAGATACACCGGACTATAATTTACAGAGTTTATAATTTTTAATTAAACTACAGTACATTTACTTCGATTGGTAAAACCGAACTTGCGATAAATTATGTACTTAGCGAGTAATATTTTTTTACTGATACGCGCCACTTGGCTGCTAGTAGCTCCTTAATATGTGTGTTGCTGTTAAAAAAATGCGTGAACATTTTGCATGTTATGAACAAAATGAACTATCTTCAAGTAATCCGTCTCGATTCGATTCGCGCATACAAGTATATCGCGTCATCTGTACCCAATCTTACGCGTCGGAGGACAGGCCAAGTTATGCGCACTCACGCTCCTACCGGTATAAACATCGGCGGGCCAACTCGCACACGTACCGCGATGTTATGGGCGAATCATATCGGCTATGTTGTGTACTTTGCCAAAATATTGCCTCTTATAGCCTGTACTTTACACCATTGTTTGAACTGGAAATACGTTTTTTGTTGTTGTTAAGTTGTCAGGTTTAAGGACCAGCCAAGCGTGTACATAACATACATAACCAACCCATTACTGTCCCACTGCTGGGCACGGGCCTCTTCTCAGTACGAGAAGGCTAAGGCCTTAGTCCACCACGCTGGCCTAGTGCGGGTTGGCAGACTACACACACCATTGAGAACTGTATGGAGGTGTGTATGATTAACTCTCAGGTGTGCAGGTTTCCTCTTCACCGTTAAAGCAAGCGGTTAAACAGCTCCAATGTTCAGTCAGTGATGCCACCATAGTGGATTTACCACTAGAACAACTGGTTCTGTACTAGGTCTTCTACTCCACCTCCGCCTCCGACTCCGGTTCCGACTTCGACTTCGGTAAATCTGATTTAATTAAACCCTCGGCTCCGACTCCGGTTCCGGTATACCCACCTCCGTAAAATCCCTAATAAACGTCTACATACTTAGTATAAGAGAGAAAGAAACAATGAAATACACACAGATTCAACAACGAACAAAGTTACTCGAAATTAATTTCTAGTACTTAGAGCTTCTCCTTTAAGAAGCTCAGTCTGTATTAAACTCTGTACTTTCCCGTTCATATTCTAAGGTGTGTTATAGAGGCCGTTGCGGATAGCCGGGATAATTAAAGCGGGATTAGAGCAGTACTGGAGGGAGGCCGGCCCGTGTAGACTACGACTAAATTACACAGTTTTGCTATTTAGTTTCTAGCCTTAGTACAAGCTTAGCTGTAATACAAGGCTTAATACTAAGACAAGTTTCACAAGGAGTTGATTTGGAATTTTGTTTTAGAGGTAGATAAAGGGAGGACTCAATTTAATTACAGTGCTTTCTTACACTATGAGGTAAAAGAAAATTTATTATAGTGAATTTTTCCAGTGAAGATGTTTTTTGAAGAAAATTAAAAGTAAAATAATTTAGACCATAATAACATGTATAAAAACCATAATCACAACACACAACGTTACCTTATCTAGTCCAGGGTTTCACAACATTTTCCAAAGTGCAACTCCTATGCTCAGACGGAAAGAATAAGATAGACGGAGCACGTAGGTCTAGCGAATGAAGCCAGAAAAATTGAATACAAATAGCGAAGGAGTAACTGGTCCCCCGCTAGTGGACTGACGACCTGAAGAATGTGGCTGGTGGGGACTGGATGCGGAAGGCAGAGGACCGAGTGTTGTGGCAGCAGTGGACTGCGATGTCACGTCACGTTAAGATTTTCGTTATACCCACAGAGTAAATTGAATATACGGACATAGAGTTGTCCGCAGCTAAAAGTTACTTTTCCTATGATATTACAACTATGTATCACTATAATTCCTAAAAAATCAAGAAGCTATTTTTTATGTACACCTACCGCGTGTCTTGTTGTGGCAATAAATCATTTTTCACAAACAACACAAAAATCCGTGTTTTACGGGGGATCGAACCTATATCTGTCCGACGCATGATGTTTTCTGCTATCTATGCTTGTATTGCGAAATTTGGCATTATAATGAACCGGTCAAAAATATGATTTTTAAGGATAACTTCGTTCCTGACGTGGGTTCCTTGATCGCACACGTTATTATTTATTTTTAAAGTGACTGCGAACGCCTGTACACAGTTCGCGACCTGCGCGAGTCGCGATCCACACGTCGAAAAGCACTGATCTAGTCCATAACTCTACTCAGATTCAGGGAAACTAATTACGTTCCACCACCATAGATTAACAGCCTTAGTCCTCAGGGTGTCAAAAAGCACATCACGGGTCCCCGATGGGTCTAATTGATATCCAACACAATCGTATCGGCCGGCTGGGACTTGAACCTGGTGTCGCTGGAACCAAGACGGGCTTAATTAAATCAGGGTTTTGCGCCTTATTTAGCACTTTGTTAAACTGTAGGGATGAGCCGGGAGTTAGAGGAAAGGTTAACATTTATATAGTGTCGGGATTATCTCTGATTTATTTTTGTTTTGCTGAGTGATCGCAAAGGTGTCGGCCTAGCGTGAGGTACTTGGTTTGATTTCAGCTCTTTGACTCAGGGCACATCAACTGATTTTTTATCAATATTGACGCTAAGATTTTTAGCATATCCACACTACGATTTTTAAGAGGGTCTCTGTTATCTCCTGTGCTATTTGTTTTTGGACTGCCTTTTGCTAGATTCTTCAAATTGAAATGTCTAGTTGAAGCGAAACAATTGTGTCAGGATCGTAGCAGGTGGAAATCTCACTTAAATGTCATGCTGATGGTGGCGTTACTGTCGGGTCGTTAAGTTCCCTTCAATATGGTTGAGTTAAGCGATGGCTGATACTCGCGTCATGCTCGTGAACGGGTGCCGTCTGTCGGGACAGGTCAGCTCCTACATACTATGGCAACTTTTTTACGTTTATTTCTAAAGGCAATATACTCAATTTTAAACTCTTGTTTATTTCTGACATGAATCTATATTATACTCACATTATTTGAATAAATTTGATGTAATAAACAATAATAATCTATTTTACAAAGAGTATATCCATGGAGTTTCTTGCCAGTTCTTGTCCATAGGACCCACAATTTGGAACCGTGCAACTAGAGCCTGACGTTTCAAAAGTGCCTGTAATTAGGTTTATTATTTGAATTTGAATTTGGAAATCCATGGATTCTGCCTAGCCCAACGGGAAACACGCGTAATAATATGTATGTATGAAATGTGTATAATTTACTTCCATTGTTCAATTTTATATTCCATTCTTCAAATTATGTAATCAAAATAATGCCTAAACACTAAAACATGGTGATTATTTCATAATATTGAATCCTGAACATTTCAATGAAAATCAATAAATATTCCTTATGCCTCAGATTAATACTTAATGCAACCACATATTGGTGCACAACCACAAACTACCTTTTACCAATATATTTGCAATAACTGCTACGTATGAGGCTGACTGACTGCAATACTGTTAATTCACAGTGAGATGCTATTACCACCTATAATGACTTGTTTCACCGTGACGTCACAAGTCTAATGCCAAGGTGACCGCAAGTTATATTGGCAATATACCCAGTAATTAGTATTGTCAATCAATAAGATTGCAGAGCCTTGCGGCGCGGCCTGTATTATACAGGAACCAATTAAGGCTATGTGTGGACTAAGACCATGATGAAATAGGATTATAGGCTGTATTGTGCTCTGGCATTACTTATGAGAGACTTTTGCAGGAACGAAAGCTTGATTAATTTATTAAATATTGATCTAAACCGTTTCTCTCAGAAAGGAGATTTTGCTACGTGCCCGATGAGACCAAATAGATCGGTTCAAGAGAGCATAGGAGAGGAACGTAGAATTTGTTGCTATTTGCGGTTAGAGCTCATCTAACTGAAAATTGGAATGAGAGCGCATTTTTTGTGTAAAATATGTACCGCTTAGGTACACAAATAATATAGCCAACAAATACCAAGCCACAATTCAGAATCCCAAAATGCTATGCGATTTAATAGAAAACTAACGAAATATTGAAAAAATATACATAAGCCAAAATATTAAAATCACTAAGCCCCAAATGACAGCGGTTTCAACAAATAAAGCCTCGTTCATATTAACCGTGTATTAGACGAGGCAGCAGAATATCGCGTGACATAGATTAAATTAGCTGCCTCTGTTTGTTTAAACTCGTTTGTTTCACAATGAATTATGTTCCAACGCTAACAAGTGACCCGGGTGCGGAACATAACTCCTATCATACAAGAATGAAGGATCTGGGACATTAGATTGCACACCATTTGTCATATGGATATGCTCAAAATGTACATAGTATCTAACATAAAGCGTACTGGACATGAGGCCAGTTCGTGAGTCAGTACAGTTACTTTTGAAAGACTTTCTCACTGAACTGTCTTCAAATTTATTCACACAAATGTACACGAGGCCAGTAAAATGACAGCGGCTGAACTGAACTGATGCGCGAACTGGATTCGTATCCAGCGCGCATTTCTTCTTGAGTATCTTGTACTATCTCCAAAAGAAGTGCACCTTTATTCGTTTACTTAATCTCACAAAATGTGAATATATATCTATGGACTTGCATATCCAAATATTTATTATACATAGTGCACACGAGGGGTCAGGTGGTTAGTTGAGATGGTAACAACTTCAGTTAGAGCAACTATCGGCACGGTTTATTGAATCAGTGTCATCACTTCGAGAATAAATCCTTTTCACAAGAGGCCCCGGTTTAGTAGTAGAACTGTTTTAGGTTAAACATGTCTACCTTTTTTCTATGATCCAAGGTACCGGGATTAACGAATGTGTGTGGCCGGTAGAGTGCTGATATGGTGTGGGCATAACAATGAATTCAAGCCTGGTCGCTGAATCGACAGAAAAATGGAAATATAAAGTTTACCTAAAATATTTACAGCTAACTGTCGTAAAAATGTGAAGTTGTTTGCAATTTGATGTTCTTTTTAACCGCTAAATGGGAGCAAGTAACTTTTCGTATTGCATAAGCTATAAAATGTGATTTTAATTGCTGACAATGTCCTATACCTACTTACAATCAGTTCCATTAAAATCTTGGCCAGTTTCAATAATAAACATCAACCATCTAATTTCTAGCTAGAACGTCCAAATATACACATGAGCAGTTTCAATAATTTCTAATCAAAGTTGCTTTACTTGAGTACAGAGTCCTGTGGTCGGCTGTTTTAGTCACTGAGATATAACTACAAGACCCTAACTAGCATCGTTTACGCTCCATTTATGAAAGTCTAAAGCACAAGCGATATTTTGACACATACCATTATCATTGCAGCATCATATTTATTGCATTGTTGCATTAGACAACTAAAAACTAAGTGCATAGAATGCAATTGCTTCCAAAGTGAACCGTTCCGAACATGATTTGAAACTGGACGTCCGGAGAATGAAGTGTCTGTTTTTCGTATTGCTCAACAGAATACTTCGACAGGCTGATCGATCTTTACAATAAGCTTGTGATAACTACGATTTAGTCGCCAGTCGCTAATGCCAGAAGTAACGCGTGTGGTTTGGGCCAGAGTCCCTATTCCTCTTTCGATAGGAGTTTGGGAAATTCAATTAAATTATTTCGTTTACTCTCGACTTCGTCTTTGAAAGTTCAGGGCGGCCCAACTATTTTCTTAGTGGCAAGTCTTAATTAATGATGCCGTGTGGTCTCAGGTGACTCGTAAACGTAAGTACAAACTATATTAGTATTTCAATATTTACAAGTTTCTATCAGAACAGAATTTGCTTGAGTGAGTTTAGAGTTTGAAATTTTGCTCGCTTTGCAGCCACAGTTTATTAGTAGCTTTAAGTATTCAAAGATAACCCTATGGGACAGAGGTATAAAGTTGACGACTATTTGATGCTAAGGATTGGACTGTTGAATAACTATACGAAGAATCACGAAAAGATGTCTAAAATGTTTCAAATGTTTTCCCTGTAGACATTCGAGCAATATTATAAAAAGCTATCACACATCAGTACAGCTTTGGTACTCAACTTTCGACGGGACGTGAGAAGAAACCAAACTGACACGATTATATTTTGCAGAAGCTATTTACCTAAAGCACTTGTTACATTACTCTGAATTCAGAAATTCAAATTGGGATTTAGGAAAGGACTCCTGATAACATCGAGCAACTTTTATCACAATTTCTCTATTTCCTGATTTCCTTTCCTAAATCCTAATTAAGATTTCTGAATTTACTGTAGTTTTTAAGAAGTACGAGCCCCAACAAAAAAACGTTCCATATTAATCTGATTCGGGTCAACTGGACCGTGAAACCGTTACAGTAAAATAACGCCTAAAGATGACCCTGCAGTTAAGGCAGAAGATTAATGAAAGTGCGAAAAGGAAAGATTTAAAAATCACGTGTGCCTCAACTCAACTCAAATGTAATCATACCGCAAGTTTTCAAACTCAACTAACTTTTATCCATAGAATGGGACTTGGAACTTTTGGGAGCGAGTTTTTGTTTTACGAAGAAGTATAATTCTAACTTGGAGAGCAAAGATACTTGATAACTGCCACTGGAAAACCCGTGACGTAATCGGAGCGAGATAGACGTACACTTAAGACTGTTGTGGGAAGAGGATAGATGTATAAGAAAGCTTGGCTATTGTGTTATTCATTATGTAACCTGTTGCTTGCGGCGCCAAGTTTTATGTAGGGCTCATGTGAGAGTAAGGTACCGACAAGTGGTTGCTTATGGCAATTAGATTTGAAGCAACGGTCGTATACATACACACACCTCACATACACATACCACACATCCATGCATGCCACACTGAACTCAAATTATTTTTATTACTAAATTTTTTTTTTTTTTTTTTATTTCTACTTCACTCTTCTACTACACGTACAAAATAATATTACTTGAAACTTTTGCTTCAAAATTAATTAATTAATATATTTTTCCATATTTCAATCTCTGGTACATTGATAACTCTTTTTCGATTGTACTGTATCTATGTCAGATTAAAATTGTTGGGGGACCTGGTGTCCTATAATACAAGCTCCGGCTTAGTTTAGGCACCAGTCTCCCACAAATAAATTCTTTATACCTGTGTAAATGCACAACCTAAAAAAGCTCAAATGTATTAGTCTAAGATTTTATTTGTGGAAGAGAAAATAAACGTCTTATTATTATTCCATTTATTCATTTCATAAACTTATTAATTACATTTTTAAATATTTTATTAAACAAAAACAAAAAACATTTAAAAATATAAAAAATAGTAGCCCACCGGCATCGGGAACAAGGTCCAAGCTACCGGCGGTCAGGGCCTCAGAGAGAGGAACTTCCTCACGATACGCGCCGTGTCAAGAAGTACCGCTTTCTGCATCAAGCCCTTGGTCCAACCGCCCAACGAGAGCCTCTGTAGGTGTTGGTCGAGGCTCTTGGCTATTAAGCCATTGGCCGAAATGACTATCGGCACGATGACTGCCGAGTCAACATCCCACATGTCGACAACCTCGTGTGCCAAGTCAAGATATTTAATTTCTTTATCTTTTTCGGCCTTCACGAGATTCCCGTCATGGGGGACGATGACATCAACAATCATCGTGCGGCGCTCTGATCGGTCTATCACCACTATATCAGGCTTGTTGTGAACAATAGTCCTATCAGTGATGATAGACCGATCCCAGTACAATGTCACATGACCATTCTCAAGAACTGGGTCGGGCACATACTTGTAGTATGGTACTTCTGTGTCCACAAGGTTGTACTTCAGGGCAAGTTGCTGGTGAATAATCCTGGCCACTAGGTTGTGCCTATGCAAATATTCGCCGTTAGCAAGACGAGAACAACCAGAAATAATATGACGGATGGATTCCCCGGGACAGTGGCATGCCCGACATATGTCAACTGTGCCGTCCTTAACAATATATTTCCGGTAATTGTTCGTCATGACAACTTCGTCCATTATCGCACAGACAAAACCTTCGGTCTCTCCGAAGAGATCACCGAAACGTAACCAGGACACGGACGCTAGAAAGTCTACATCGGGCCCATGAAGAGCCCGGTAGAAGCGTCCGTGAAGCTCCTTGCTCTGCCATACCTCCTTGCGGCCATTGGTATCCAGTACCACAGGTTTGCGCCAGTTCTCCTTAGCCAAAGAGAGCGGGGTGAGTCCTTTGTCCACTGCGACTACATCTCGGTGCATCCCCCCGTCGGCTTGGGCGAAATATTCCCTAAGACTGCACACCTCACGGTTGTGAAGGGTCTTGGCATTAAGAAAGCCTCGGCCCCCACACTTCCGCGGGATGTACAGCCTCATTACCGAAGAGCGTGGGTGATGCATTCGATAAGCAGTCAGCAGTTTACGAACCCTTCTATCTAGGGCGTCAAGTTCTGTCTGAGTCCATTTAAGTATGCCGAAGGAGTACATCAAGACCGGCATGACCCAACCGTTGAAGGCGCGCACCTTATTTCCGCCCGACAAAAGACTTTTTAGTACTTTTGTTAGACGGCCATAAAAGCGCTCCCCCAACGTTTGCTTCATGTCAGCCTCATTGATGCCTAACGCCTCCGCCATACCTAAATATTTGTAGGTTTCGGTTGAGGAGAGGGATCTGAGATTTATGGAATCCGAGAGTTGGGTTCCCACGGATTCCATAATCCTCCCCCGATTTACATGCATGACTGCACATTTGTCCACACCAAATTCCATCCTAATGGAATTACTGAAATTTTCAGTTATTTTCAGTAACTCCACCAGAAGAGAATTACTGGGGGCAAACAGTTTCAAATCATCCATATAAAGAAGGTGGGATATCACCTGACCACCTCTTCTCAACCTATAGCCCCGCCCTGAGCCCTCTAACAATGTGCTCAAGGGGTTCAAGGCTAAGCAAAACCACAGTGGGCTCAGACTATCGCCCTGGAATATACCGCGCTCAATCCTGATTGGTTCTCCACTCCCCCGAGTCTGTTGACATCCTGGATAGTGAAGGACCGTCCTCCATTGCCCCATACATGACTCAAGGAAGGTGCACAGAGTTGCATTAACCTTATACAATTCCAGCACCCTCATAAGCCATGTATGTGGCACAGAGTCGTACGCCTTCTTGTAGTCTATCCAACATGTCGACAGATCCTTTTTGGAGCGACGAACCTGTTGGCTAATGGCCATGTCTATGAGGAGCAGCTCCTTAGTACCGCGAGACCCATTCCTACATCCATTCTGAGAGGCAGACATGATTGAATTACTATCTATGTGATAGTTAATTTTTGCTCTCAGAATGGATGTAAGAACCTTATAGACCGTCGGTAAGCAAGTGATCGGCCTATAATTCTTTGGTTCCACGGTACTACCTGATTTATGGAGCAGGTGGGTGACTCCTGTCGTTAGGAACTGTGGTAGCGTACCAGTTTCCAAGGATGACTGGAACTGAGACGCCAAGCGAGCATGCGAACTATGCAGCCATTTTAACCAAAAATTGTGCAGCCCATCCGGCCCTGGAGACTTCCAGTTAGGCATCGGACGGACTGCACTGGCCACATCCTGGGGGCTGATGTTAATAGTGCCCATGTCTGGTATGAGTTCACATGCTCGCTCGATATCCCGCATCCAATCACCCTCGGTGTGACTGACGGGCACCGACCAGATGCCGCGCCAAAATGAACTCATGGCGCTTTCATCCGGCAGATGCACGTCACCCACACCTTGGTCTGGCCGCTCCCAAGCTCTATACACCCACCTTTGATCGCTTTGAAACATGCGATTCTGGGTGTACCGCTCCACTCGCCGCTTATATCTCCGGATACGGTTTGCCCACGCGTGAACCTTTTGCTTCAGGAAATCGATGCGCTCTGTGGCGCGGGACATATAATCGCGAGGACTAATATCAGTTCCCGCAAACGCCCGCTTCACAAAGCGCATCACTCTTGGACGAGTATTTCCCTCCCTGAAGCAAATAAGCTTACCGATAAGTACTCTGGCCCCACCAATACGACCCTCAATCCTGCACTGCCACGGTGGTATGGCTGGTTTAGGTCGTGTAGCTCTGTCATTATTATAAAACTTGACGTGAGCTAGACGACATGCCGCAACCGCCGCACAGTACAGGATGGAGTGAGTATCGATGAGGTCTTCGCTGTCATCAAAATAAGTTGACAGCAGCGAATCCAGAGCACATACCAGCGCCTTGTTCTTTCTACACATGGGCAAACGAGGTAACCGTGGTCGGAGTTCTGGGGGTGTGGACCGATACTCCCGAATCGCATCCTCCAATGCGCTCCTCAAATGCTCATTGCACTGGGTACTTACGTTTGTAGCCCTGTCATCATTCTCGTCCTCAGCGTGATTTGACCGCAGCGGGATCAAAGGTTGTGCTTGCGGTTGTACCGCCGGCTGCGGTGGGGGAGAGATGACACAGCTACTCTGCACTTCAGAGCGTAGCCTATCAAGTGCGTCGTCACTCAGCCGATGATCACGCTGAATGACGCGCACCTGATCCGACAATCGTTGCGCCGATACGTTGACAGTTGGTTCAAGAGCCTGAAACAGAGAGAGCATCCGGCCACGGTACGCGGTCCGGTTAGTTCCCCCCTCTGTAGCCCCAAAGTATGCGCGCATGACATTTTCGTTCATCGAATTCGTCCATCGCATGCGCTGCACACTCCCACCGGGAGCAGGGACCCTATCAGGGGCCGGTGGGCCTCGAGGTCCTATGCTGGCCGGTGGTCGGCCTCTTCCTCGCCGACGTGCAGGTGGTGGTGACGTCGGCGGCGAAAAATATTCGTCACTCGAGCTCGACGCAACTGCAGCGGCCGGTGTGGCGTCACTCACGGATGAGGCGGGTTCCAGCGGCTGCGAGGCGGAGCTGAGTGACGAAGCCGAAGGTGGTGGGCGTGCGCTCCGAGCTCTCGCCCGACTTCTCGTCAACATTGTTATTATATTTGCATGTCTATGGTGCGGTAGGTTTTCTCACTGGGTGGTTTTTTCTTATAAATCATTTTATTTTTTGGTCTAT
Source organism: Asteroscopus sphinx (assembly GCA_949699075.1). Lineage (NCBI taxonomy): Eukaryota > Metazoa > Arthropoda > Insecta > Lepidoptera > Noctuidae > Asteroscopus > Asteroscopus sphinx. The sequence continues at coordinate 34,868,801 of OX453002.1, read as the reverse complement.
TGTGTTGTTGTGGGTTAAAAACTGTTGGAAATATCCGTTAAATTTTAAATATTTGTATATATTTTTTCAGTGAAAAATTTTTTCACTGTCAATGTTTTGACTTATTATTATTATTATTATTGATAGAAAATGAATAATAAAAGTACTTAGTCAGTTATGGGGCAATGTTTAACATCCAAAATGCGAAACGGTAACGTAAGTGTCGTTGTAAAATAACAGACATTGCTCTAGTTTTTCTTTTGGAAAAGCAATTATTTTGTCAGTCCTATTCACCCTTTCTCCGGTGTCTATGATAAGATGGGATAGAATTTTCGAAGCAGAGGTCACACGGCATTTTTGAAACCAAATGTTCACGATATATGGTCTTTTCACGATAAATGTGGGTAAAAAGACCGAAAATAAAGCAACATCTAACATTTTGACGTCTCAAAATTGAGCGCGTCATACACCTACTTGTGCCCCGTTGTTTCAGCTGCCTCAATATAGTGTCTGTTGCGGACAGTCCAACAATAGATTGCTTACCGCCATCGACTCTGAATAGAAACTGTTCTTACAAGAGTGTTACAAGTATTTACGTAACCGGTTACACGTTTGATTTTGTAACCGTTTCACGCAATCATTTTTCCTAAAAAATATGTGTAAAGAATAGAAGAAATGAAAAGTAATTTTCTCTTATTATTCCAAATCATAACAATATAATAATACAATCTGAGTATGTATCTCTATACAGAAAAAAAATTTTTTTTTTAGGGTAACCAACGGCAACCCAAAGGTTGCCAACGGGACTCTAAACTAAGCCTACGTCACCGCCGCCCGCCGCCGCGCCGTCTGTCCACCTGTCTGTCTGTCACAGGGTGTATCCTTTTAACCGTAATAGCTACTTAAAAATCACAGAGTATGTATTGTGTTTCCATATGGAAAATACTGAAAATTTGTTATTGTTCTATCTTAAAAACAGTACAACTGCCTCGTTGGTCTAGTGGTCGCAAGCGCGACTGCTGAGCGTGGGGTCCTGGGTTCGATTCCCGGGTCGGGCAAAGTGTTATTGGGTTTTTTCAGTAGGAAATTCTCAGTAGTAGCCCGGAGTCTGGATTTGTGCCCGTTAGTGGCAATAGGCTCGCGCCCTATTACATGGGACTTAAAACATAACTGGCGAAATGTGGGTGTACTATACACCTCTGCCTACCCCTTCGGGGAAATACAGGCGTGATGTTATGTTGTTATGTTAAAAACAGTAATACATACAAGCGTTAACCTCTGATTGTTTTCATTTGATAGATGGTTAGTTGATAATTAGATGATAGATAGTTTATACTCTGTAGTTAAACAACAATTAATAACAACGGAACGAAAATATAAAATAATAATAATAGAACGGAACCTTTAGTGTGTGAGTCTGAGTCGCACTTGGATGGTTTTGTAACGAAAATGCAGCTTTTGAAAAGCTTCACAACTCGAATCTTTGTTATTTATTTAACAACTTGAAAAACAAAATAGTACAATATTAATCTAAACAATTCATCAATATCGAACTAAATTATAAAACACTTTTGTAAACCAAAACTAATTGGAATTATTATAACTGGTACTAAAATAAAATTTATAGAAGCGTTGTTGCGTGACAATAGTAATTACTACTTTAATAGTTGTAGCGTTACTATTAATGTTGTTGTTGAGATTTCAATTCACTACGGATATAAAATGAAAATAATAAAAAGTTACATTTTAATACGATGTCGCTAAAAGTCCTAGTACCTATCTCATACACATAAATACATACTATAACTCCTTTTTCCCATTGGGGAAGGCAGAGACTATGGATTTCCACCTGCTACGTACGATCCTGACACACCTATTTCGCTTCATCCCGACATTTTGAAGAATTCAGCAAAAGGCAGTCCAGAAGCAAATAACACATGAGATAACAGAGTACCGTAGAGTAACAGATAACTGAGATTCTCTTAAAACCTCTTTCGCTTCATCTACGTTCATTAACCTCGTCATGCATGCTCGTCGGCTTTTTAAGGCGGTACATAAGTTCGCCAAGGTCGTCCCCCTCCAACTCTTCCATCCACTCTCGCTTCGTATACTTGTTTCGTATACCTCCCATCCAGCCTCTCTTATGCCCAAACCACCTTAATATACTTTTGTCAATATTTGTCACTACATCTTCTTTCACTCCGCAACGCTCCTTTACCTCGCTATTCCTCACTTTATGTCACCTATTCTCACCTACCTTTGATAGTAATTATATCAGAAAATAAACATTAGTGGATACTGATGATTTGAAGCTACGTCAACCTATCTCTAAGGAAAATACGATTGATTTTCTTACACAAAAACTCTAATCTCAGACGCAATCTTTATCCTAAACAAAGAATCAATCAAAGTCTTTAAAGAATCTTAAAAAATTAGAGCACTTCATCCTTAATGTCAAATCTATCTTCTAATATAAAAGTGCCAACTCTCGGGTGATTCAATTAGTTGAAATTAAAAATTTCTATGAAGCATTTCGGGGGTCCTCTCTCATCATTCTGAGTCCTCATCACAAATTGACCCTTGGCCCAGCACCATTTATCCTCTTAAAAATCTTTATTGTCACTCCAAAGCTTGTAGAGATAATTATTAATCTTGTTGAGTTACTTGGAAGTAATTTCGGATAATTAATTATCTAGTCGTTTAATTTTATGATTGGTTATTATAATCTGTTGAGCGTGCTGTTATTGGTCTCGTACGTGGGACACTCAGAAAGTTTTGCGAAACTAAAAAAAATTGTTCTATACGTACATATATTTTTATCAAATCTTTTCAAAGTACTTTCCACCAGCCTCTATACAAAGATTCAGGCGCCTAAACCAGTTTTCAAAACACTTTTTCCAGTCCGCCGCAGACACCTCGTTTACAGCCTGCTCGAACGCAGCCAGCGCATCTTCCGGCGACGAAAATTGTATCCCTTTGAGCTGATTTTTTATTTTTGGGAATAAAAAGAAGTCACACGGTGCTAGATCAGGGCTGTAAGGAGGGTGACCCAGGAGTTTGACTGGCGTGCTGTCCAGGAAGTCCCTCGTTTTGAGTGCGGTGTGCGCAGGTGCATTGTCGTGGTGGAGCAGTAGCCCGCGGAGCCCTGTGTTTGGTCGCTTGTTGCTTATAACAGAGAAAACTTCTGGCAAACATTTGGTAGTATACCATTCGGCATTAATGCTTCTTTGATCCCGTAAGGGAATTGATACCAAGTGGCCAGTCAAATTAAAAAAGCTAGCGATCAAAATCTTACCCCCGCTTCTAGATCGCTTCACTTTGGTAGGCGTTGGCTCATTTTGAAACACCCAAACAGTCGACTGGCGCTTGGTTTCTGGGTCGTATTGATAAATCCAGGACTCATCACCTGTAACGATGTCGTAAACACGCCGAGACGAGCCTGCTTCAAATTTGTTAAGCATATCACGGCACCATTCCACCCGGGCCTGCTTCTGAGCATCGGTGAGGTTGTGCGGCACCCAGCGTGATACTATCCTCCTCACGCGAAGATGGCTGTGTAGAATCTCGTGAACGCTTCCCGATCCAATCTTCAATATGTGTTGAATCTCCTGATATGTAATTCGCCTATTGTCTTGGATTAAATTTTTCACTGCTAGCACGTTTTCTTCGGTAACAGCCGTCAAAGGGCGACCGCTTCTTTCGTCATCCCCCAAAGTTGGTCGACCGCGCTTGAATTCGTTATACCAACGATACACGGTTGCCTTGGAAGGGCCTTCATCCATGAATGCCATTTGAAGTCTATCGTACGATTCATCCGGTTTCAGGCGACACTTGAAATCGTATAAAATCATAGCTCTAAAATGTTCCCGGCGCAGATCCATATTTCAGTGAGACACAATACTTTGAATTAACTCGCAAAAAATGTGGAGGGAAATTTTGAAATTGGAACTTACTTATTTTTACTTATAAATAATCATATTTTCGAAAAACATTATAACTGGCCAGTCTCCCATATATAAAAACTTTTTTTCGCAATACTTTCTGAGGGGCCTGGTATATTTTACAAGAAAGATTTCTTTGGAGGATAAAATCCGTAACGAGATTATCCGGAGAAGAACCGGAGTGACAGACACAGGTTGTAGGATTAGGAAGCTGAAGTAACAGTGGGCTGACTATGTCTGTCGAAGGACCGGTAGCCAATGGAGCAGATGAGTCTTTGAGTGGAGACCTTGAATTGGCAAACGCAGCGTAGAGCGCCCCCCAGTCAGGTGTACCGACGACCCAGAGAAGGTAGCTGGGTTGGACTGGTTTGCGGAAATCAGAGGACCGAATTTTGTGGATGTCCAGCAGTGGAATGCGATAGGCTGTTGATATTTTATTTAATTTTATTAAGGTTTCTGTCTAAATTCGTCGTAGCCGACAGTAAATCTAATGTCATGAAAGGCTTATGTATCAAATTATAGATAGATAATGCAGCTGCTTATTGTTTTGTCTTCATCCCCTAGTAAATTGGTATATTCTTCTCCAGAACGATACGGCAGGATGCTGTTATACTATTTGTGTAGATTTCCTAGCGGCTGCTCTGCGTCATTTCATCAGCGGATGTCACCAGATTGCGTGTTACTTCACAAAACTTCACAATGGATATAATTGAACGGTTGCGTGTCATGCATATTAATGAGACCTGCTGATCTTGCATGTATCCGATTGTTAAACTGCCAAGTTTTTGTTGTCCTACTGTTTATTTTATGTACATTTTTATCTAATGAGGTGGTATTAATTGAACCACGATCTCATACTGCGGAATATTTTGCGCTTCAATGTTATGTACCGGTTCTTAAACTGATCGCCAAGGACCGAGGTGCATTTTTAGTTGATCACCATTCTTGTAAACGGATTACAGTGGGTGAGTTGGGAGGAGGATACGCTTTTTAAAGTTATTCACACAGATGAGATTCTAAGTCCAAGTAACATTGTTTTTTAGTTTTTAATTAACTATAATAAATTTAAGTAAAATAACCTTATAAACCGACTAGCAAGCATGACGAGGGTATTGAACGAAGTTGAAGCGAAAGAGGTGTATCAGGATCATAGCAGGTGGAAATCCATAGTCTCTGCCTAGCCTCAATGGAAAACCGGCGTGATAATACTTATGTATGTATGTATAACTTTGTAAGATGTCTTGACTCGTAATTTTGCACTGGAGCTGTCGTTTACATTTCCATATTCAAAGTTGTCCTATAATATAGCTAAAACAAATTTCCCATGCTCTTCGATCCCCAAATCTTTCCATCAGCCGTTTGCAATGCTACTCCAATTAGCAATTCAAATATTTCCTCCTCCAAGTCCCTCCGGCTGAGTGCCTAAAGCTCACTTATTTTTCCTCTGTCGTGATTATTTCCCTCTCGATTGGAGGACGTTTTCGTGTTTAGGGAGTTTTTAAGAATAGCCAGTGCGTGACTGGGCAAGTTATGATTAGTATGTTTGGTTCTAATACTAAACGGTTTGGTTTAAGTGCTCTTAAAACCTATTTTTTGTCAGGCTTAAGTTCAATGTACCTACAGTCTAAACACGCGTAAGGTGAGCCACTTGCTTATCATCTTAACTTGGCCGTGTTATACAAATCGGGCAACTTTTTCATGTACGAGTATATCCGACTTTGTCCGATTTGCCAACACGGCCGAATTAAGAATGTTAGCAACTGGCTCAACACTCCCGTGTTGTGATGGTACATGCAACGTTTAAGGACCGTTCACACCAAATGTAACGCTAGCTCACAGTTAGCTGAATGTGAAGTAGCTTGTGGTAATTTTGATCTTTACGTATAAGCGTATAGTCAGCGGCTGACTATTTAATATGTTTGGTGCAAACCGTATCTAATCCATAAATGTCTATGAACTGTGAACTAGAGGGTCTGCCCGTTGACCGTACAATAAACGACTACGATCATATTATAATAAAACAAAGTTTAACCGGATTAAATCGCGTATTTGCATCGAAACGATTTTAATTAATAATATTGTACGGTAGATTAAAATATTTTTTTAGAAATATTTGTAACGACGCTTGTCATCTTAGTCTACCTGCGACCACGAAATGCTGCAAAGCTTTCGAAACGTCAGGGAAACCAATTTAAATAATATACGTGATTTAATCCGGTTAAACTTTGTTTTATTATAATGTGTAGTGATCGCGAAAACCTAAGAAGTGACTACGATCATAGTATTAAGTCTATTAACATTAATAATTTTTTTTATTTTTTTGTATTATTTTTTTCCATATGTTTACGCTAATAAAGCACTAAAATATGTGCACAAAAATTCGCATGCCTACTAAAGGTGGATTTGTCGGACACCTAATGTGTAAAACATGTATATTTAACATCTTCTGTACCATATCCTTGCGAATAAATATCTTTATCTTTATCTATAATCTTCATGCTTGAACTAAATATTGTGTCAGTCATGGAAACTTAAGACTTTCCTTATCCGCGAAGAAGACACAATATAATGAAGCAATCGCCGCGAATCATAAATCTGTTATGTAGTCATGGGACAGGGTCAGGGTTAACTTAACCCTTTAACCCGGTTAAGATATATTTTGATCTTATAGACATGTTCAAAGTCCGTTTTTTGCTTAAATTAGCTATAATCATGTAATGTTTTATAAGAATTATATTATTATTGTAGTATCGTGTTCCTCTGCGGTCAGATTGGCTTTCACAACATCCGAAAAAGTTTTTTGGTCCTTTGGTCCTTCCACGTATTAACGGTTTTTGGGACAAAATTAACATAATTCCACATGCAAATCAAAACAAATATTAAATAAAATAGGCATGAGTTATAATTTTTTGTTTAGTGATGTGAATAATCCTTTATTTTAACTTGGTAACATTATTTTAAAACAACCAGGAAGATGTCTAGAGTTTTAAATTATTATGTTAGGATATTATGCTTGAGTGGGCTTCCTGGCAACTATTGTTTTATGAAACAAAGGTTTATGGAATGTATGAAACTAAAATTACCTAAGTTCATCAAAAACAATTTTAGTCCAGGACAAATAATTAAACAATTGGCATATAATATGTATAAGTGCTTACAATCATCACTACACTATAAATTAAAGTTCCTCTAAAGACCATAATATACGGAATATGTTCCCATTGATACAAAATTTATAACTTTTTTTAAATATCTCCTGTTCAGCTAAATGACGTCTTAAAAATACCTACCTAGTATAAATATACCCACAATATTTAAGAGCCCTTTTACATTTTTTTGGCGAAAACAGAAACGAAAGGTGGATTTTTAGCATTCTTATTCTATTCGATGGAAAGATCTATTTTATTACTGAATTAAATAATTATCGTGATACTGAACCCAGATCGTGTGAAACAAAGCCAAAGTCGCGTGCGTAAGAAAATATAATAGTCTTCGTTTGATTTCAAGTACCTACATATATGATAAGATTTTTTATTAATTATTTTCATATTTTAATTTTATTATGTTGTCAAAAGTGTGAAGTTTTATGTGGTATATTTTTTAAAGATATAAATTGTGGAAAGAAAAAATCGCTCACGAGCAGGATTCGAACCTGCGACTCCTGGCTCAGTACGCCAGTGCTTTAGCCACTAAGCTACCGTGAACACTGCTCGTGGTATCGAAATTATCCTCCACTATACGTCTTTGGGTGACGTCAGCGATATCTTATTAAGAAACATTGTTCCTTAACCGACTCGACTAACTTTACAGTTAAATCAAAGTCGTATAGATATGCCTACCCTTACTAATTATTTTATTATTTTAACGCATTTTACGCATGCGAAGCGAATTCTAAAGATATAAATTGTGGAAAGAAAAAATCGCAAAGACGTATAGTGGAGGATAATTTCGATACCACGAGTAGTGTTCACGGTAGCTTAGTGGCTAAAGCACTGGCGTACTGAGCCAGGAGTCGCAGGTTCGAATCCTGCTCGTGAGCGATTTTTTCTTTCCACAATTTATGTCTTTAGAATTCGCTTCGCATGCGTAAAATGCGTTAAAATAATAAAATAGGTATATTTTTTGTTTATAAACTTTATTGGTTAGAAGAAAATTGAGGTTTAAAAAACCCATTTTCTGGTTAGTAAATAGGTATTTTAAAATGGTCATTTAGCTGAACCGGAGATATATAAAACTTTTTAACAAAAAATTGAACAGACGAAAACAGAAACTGAAAAGCGAAAAATAACTAATTATCAGTCGGCGCCAAACGAACTTTTAACAAGCAAAGTGCGTGTAAGTTGCAAGTGGCCGAGCGGAGAACGCATTTTTGGAAAGTTATTGTTTATCGTTGAAAATTTCACGTTGTATTTGATGTGACGTTGTTTTTATTATTTATTTAAAGTAATTTAATGATCTTCGTTGATTGGTTGTTTGGCGCCGACTCATAATTAGTTATTTTTCGCTTTTCAGTTTCTGTTTTCGTCGGTTCATTTTTTTGTTAAGAAGTTTTATTTTTCATTTTTTTTGTGGTTAAAATCTAACTCCAGGTCTCCATTATGTCGTAGTGTCTAGAACTATATTTATGTGTGTCAAGTTTCAACACTCATCCCCTGTTTTACTACCCTTAGGGGTGGATTTTGATTTTGAAATTTAAATGGGACCAACTTCGAGATATACCCTATCAATTAAAAAAAGAATCATCAAAATCGGACCACTCTGTAAAAAGTTATGCGTGGTCATACATTAAATTATATACGCGTCGAATTGAGAACCTCCTCCTTTTTTTCGTCGGTTAAAAAAAGAAATGGTCTATATTTTTAAACAGTTTATAGCAAAAGGCAACTAAGATGCAAGACGTTAAAACAACGCTTCTTAGCGTTTAACCAACGTGGCGGCGGGGATAAAAGGGTGTTGTTAGTCTTAGACGCAATAAATTAAAATTCTACAAAATTTTGTGTCTAATATGAATAAAACTATCATATTCCACTAACAAAATTTAAAATAATAACATTTATTACTGAGATCCACGACGCAAAAAGGATCTGTGGACTTTTCAAATATCCTTTGCACAAGTATAACGGATCGAGCCATTGCCATAAGAAAAGAGAACAATTATTATCTATTCTATGCCGTTACAGTTCCATAGTCTATTATATTTATATTCTAATTAAGGATTGAAGATCACTTCCGACGTAATAAAGAGTTAAACTGAAAATCGGAATATTGAAGAGAGGATTTCAATGTTCTAATAGAAGAAGCGATCATTTACTATACTGCTTTATTCAATTAGTTTTTAAAAGGATTATTTTCGTGTTTGTCGGAAGTATTATGAGTTTCGTTTTTCGAGAAATCATTTATTTATCCTCGGAGGTTTATAATTTCCAGAATTAGATTTTCTGTTATGATATTTTTAGACAGGGCTCGGATACCGGTTAAATTTTGAAACCGTTATTATGTACTTGACGCAAAACCTTTGAATTTCGGTTTCGTTGAATTAACCGGTTTTTTAAACCGGTATTTTGTGGGAACTTTACATAAAGGTTATTTCGGATTAACCGGTTTAGAGCTACAAAAACCGGTTAATACAAACAAACGCCGTTTAGTTTTTATTTTTCTATAGAAGAAATACATATTCTGTTTCGCGACGTACACACGGCTACACATCAAGCTGTACAGTTCCAGTAAAAGCTTACCTCGCATTGTATAGGCTTTCCGTTCAATGCGAGATCAGCTTATACTGGAAATGTACAGCTTGATGTGTAGCCGTGCGTACGTTTATTTCACTGCTTCAATCAATCCGCTGCAAAGTAAGTATATACTTTTATTTTCTTTCTAACTTGGTGCTCGTCGATTAAACAGGTTAATTTAGGTTAAAAAAAGTTCTTTAAACGTTCACGTTCTCAAGAAAAGTTCGGAGCTAAACCGCAATAAACCGGTACTAACCGGTATTTCTCAAACCGGTTCCGAGCATTGTTTTTAGAGAACTATAACATTTATGAAATGGGCATCACAACTAATGTCCCGTAAAGTTAGCTTATTTAATGTCCTTGGTTTACATTATGTATGTACGTTAACATGAACAACAGTTTAGTTAATAATCTAACACAACTACTGACAGGGCCGTGAATAATGAATTGATGGACAAACTGATTGGTTTATAATTTATGTTATGATGATTACTACTAACTTTGTATTGGATATGTTGTCATGTATCATTAATATGAAGACACAAATAGAATAGCTGCTCTAGGAACTCGCTTAATAAGCTACTACGTGTTCTCCTGTAGAAAGCTTGAAAAAAAAAAAGTTGCGCACCACGTGAAAATGGTCCTAAGAGACGCTTAAATCCATCTGAATTCTCTGGATTTTAGTCTTTAGATGGTGGACTCTATAAATTAAGAGGACCACTTTTGGTCTTAATACTCCTTAATGCCACCAGTATTGCAACCGACAACCTCAGAGATATTCTATAACACTGTTGAAAACCACTGCGTTTCTTTGGTCTTTTAAGCCAAATCCCATTAGATAAAATTGCGCATATCCTAAATCAATAACAATTATTGTTGTTTATCGTTGATATCAGTTAATAAAATTGTATTCATTCATTTTGTTGCGCAAAAAATATATAACTAAATATAAAATACTTATTAGATGTAAAGATTAATCTGTTATGCTGTTAGAAACACAAATACTCAAAAGCTACTCGATTTACAAAGGTTCTGCTGCAGGGACAAAAGGCAAACTTGGCAACTTTTCGTTACGAGATACATCATTTTTGTCAAGGAAATATTTTCAGTTTACTTTCTACGCGTCGTAAGCAGAGTTCTAACAATAGAAGGAGTAATACAAGTGTGAGTCATTGTATGTTGCAGCAATTTGATCGGTTGTGTTGTGCCGATTTGGGTTGTGCTATTTTCTTGACCGGTGCTATTTTTGTTACAGTTCATTCTAGTGCCCATAGGGCCCAACTAGACCTACATCTTGTCGACATTGAAAAATGTGCAACTAGTTAGCTTATAGAAATATGTTTGGTACAAGAGTAGCATCTACCTTATTTTGTGTCTCTGCATTACCCTAAGGTTGTCTGGTAGAGAACGCCTATGGCGTTAAGACCGCCTTTGTACCCAGTTGTGCATAAAAGATTAAATAAATAAATAGTATGACAACAAATCTGTATGTTTCAAATCTGGGTGTTTGTAGATGTGAGATTTGATTTGTGTCTCCAGCAGCACTCACTAAAAACTCAATAATGGTTTTCCAAACTTGGGTTTTGGAATATTGCAGTGCCGGTAGGACTGGAGGGATTTCAATATTTTGTTTTATTCCTAATGGGCTTACGTTTGACCGCCACCTCATCTGGTGTTAAGCGATAGTGTGGTCAACGTTGGTACACGCTTAGCCCAGAATAAACCTACTCACTTGAGCCTTTAAGGCCAACAGATTATACTTATTGGGAAACACAGACACCGTACCGTACACCATACCGTATGATCAAATGCCTACGTCGCCGAAGTTACAATGATGATTGGACGACGAACATCATCATCATCATCCTAGCCCGGTATCACCCACTGCTGGGTATAGGCCTCCTTTCGTTTTTGCCAGCCTCTTCGATCTTCTGGATCCCTCATCCAGGTGTTTCCTGCGGCTTTGGCGATATCATCAACCCAGCGCGCTTTCGGACGGCCCGAGTTTCTCTGACCTGACCTTGGCCACCACTCGGTCAACGCTTTACTCCATCAGCCATCTCTACGCCGATCCAGATGTCCTGCCCAACTCCACTTTAGCTTAATCGCCCTATCACCGACGTCGTAGACTTTCGTCCGACGACGGAATGATCGATAATGATAGATACCTACACTTAGAATAATCTCAAATTATTTTTTAATTTAAAAACCTTTTGTAGAACACTGAGTTATTATGGTACACATAGAAAAAGTAGCAATACAAACAATAAACATTTTTACAACAGTAAAAAGGTAAGAGCAATTAGTAAAACCCTGTCTCCTAAACTAGGATACCCTGTATCTTAGGAGGCAGTGTCCTTGCTTAAACAGTACATTATGGTCGAGCGTCTTTTGTCATTGTTCTGAGCGACATAAAGTGCGTTTGCATAACTGTGATGTGATGTATAAAACAAAGATGTGTATACAGAGATTTATTAGTAAATATTCTGATGTATTTGGTAGTGTACCAGTGCGGTGTAAGAATTGTGAAAGGATAATTAATATTATGATGAATTTATCTTAGGAAAGGAACTTGAATTTTTTTCTCAATCAACTTAATTCTTTTTTGAAATTCGCATTTACCCGCTAAATGCAGAGAAAACATCTCAGTTACAAGTCGACCGCCCACGTGCAGTGCATGAGCGTGGTCATAAATCCATCGCGAACCATGGAGTGATGTCGTGCATGATTTACTGGTGTTGAAGCCATTACGAAAATATGCCAGTTCACGGAAACTTCTATTTGGAATCAAAGGAGTTTAGTGGAATGTTTCTTTTACGATTTCACTGTTGTTATGTTTCAATTTCTTAGGTGTTCGTTCGGTATGCTAGGATGACTAAAGAGAGATGTGTGAGTCATGTAGCTTCACGTATAACATAACATAATCAGCCCATTACTGTCCCACTGCTGGGCACGGGCCTCTTCTCAGTACAAGAAGGCTAAGGCCTTAGTCTACCACGCTGGCCTATGAACGTATGAAGCAGTTAAATGTCTATGTTTATCCTTACTTTTAACCTAATATTCAGAGCCTTTTAAATCGAATCTTTACAAAATGGGATGTCTTCTTAAATAGCTTTACCTGCCTGTACATCTGATAAAATAAGGTAAGTAGTAAAGTTATTTTTAATGTAGTTAAATTAGCTACATACTATTAAAAAATGCTAAAGTTGTTGCTTGTAAAGAAATCTTAAATAATTATTCTATTTACTAAATTAAAGCGTTTTAAAAGACATTTGCACTTCAGCACATCCTTCGAAACATAAACATTTAATTTATTGTGCACATTTCAGCGCCAAAGTTAACATCACTACAAGTTCCGATAGCGCACACACCTGCAGCTGAGACGCCGCTTAAGTGACACAGTAAGAAATTTAAGCCAATCATGTCATAGGTACCTACATACATATAATTCCAGCTAGGCTGTGAAAGACGAATTCAGCTATTTCGAAAGCCAAAGCTTGAATCTTTACCCAATCAAAGGAATTTCTAATATCTCGTAACAATTTCAGGTAGCTTAGGATAGTGACATAATTATGATAATGTATAAGTACTCGATGTCAATGTTCTCAACACGAAAAGTTTCCATTTTTAACCGACTTCCAAAAAAGAGGAGGCTATGTATTCGAAGAGTTTTTATTTTAAATTTTAATTATTGACCAGTCAAACTAAGTATATATGGGCGCGCTAGTGTTGCCATCAATTTGTTTACACTTTTTTGACAGAACTTAATATATAATCTTTATTACTGGTCAGTATTTAATGTTTCTTCCTGGCATTGGTTGAACATTGCGCCCTCTAGTGTAATTTGAGAGTAATATAACTTTCCATAGCTTATAACATTAAAATATTAATTTATACTCGGACTCAGACCAATTAATGTCTATGCTATATCGAATATCGATGCTTACAACGCAATCTATTGCCATTTTGAGGTAACTAGTTTATACAATAATGAAATCTTTTGAAATAAATATCCTTTATTTCTAGAATTTGCTATGTAATTTATTAATCATGAAATTCTGTAAATCATACTGATTTCTGTTGTATTTGTTGTACTTTGCAAAGATCATCAAAGTTGTATTTGTTGTACTTTGCAAAGATCATCAAAGATCAAAGAAGATACCTTTTTGTTTAGCAAAGTTTAATATTTGATGATCCGTATTAATTAAATTAATGTTGTAAATAATGTTAATATTATGATAATTATAATTCGAATATTCTAATTAGATTAATGAAATGATTAATTTAAATGTAGTTAATTTAATTTTGTGGTTCTGATAATTCCGCTTTAAATTGATTCATATTTTAATATCTGGCATGTTTTGTTGGTTTATATAATGTTTAGAGATTATCTAAATTAATATTAGTTTTATCACGACGACTGGTTAATTATTTTAGTGTTCATTTATAAATTAAAATGTATTTAGTGACTCCGTTGGGTCTATTTGATTGTAGTAATATAAAGATGGAGACACTGTGCTTTGCGCGGGCTGTCATTCTTGTTGTAAAACTTTTTCTTCTGGTCAGTTCATGTAATAATCGGAAAATACATAATTTGGAGTAATGAGAAATTTATTTCGTGATGAATCCTGATAAATAATAACATAACATAACATCTCGTCTGTATTTCCCCGAAGGGGTAGGCAGAGGTGTAATAGTACACCCACATTTCGCCAGTTATGTTATAGTCCCATGTAATAGGGGGCGAACCTATTGCCATTGACCGGGCACAAAAAAAAAAAAAAAAAAAAAAAAAAACCAAAAAAAAAAAATTATAATAATAGGCTTATAATACTCATAATTTGTTGATCGTTTAGTTAATAACGTTTCTGCAATTCTTATTATTATTATTATGGTACTAGTGTATGAAGCCGTGTAACTTTACACTTCATTGTTGTATTGTGTAATTCTGGTTCTACCTATGAGTCAATCTCAGTTTACAATGTTCGCGGTCATTCATCTTTATTATACCCGCAGCACGCTATGATGGCGTTTTTGACATTTTCCAATAGTGTTGTGACACATTTCAAATTATTAGCGATCGGGACCAGATTTATTACTTTGACCAACTCCAACTACCTATTATGAATAATATCTACATAAAGTAAATAATTTATCAAATTATTCAATAAACATAACCATTTTGTTTCATCATCATCATTTCAGCCGAAAGACGTCCACTGCTGGACATAGGCCTCCCCCAAACATCGCCACAACGACCGGTCCTGTGCCTTCTGCATCCAGCGGATTCCCGCGACCTTCACCAGGTCGTCGGTCCACCTTGTGGGGGGCCTACCCACGCTGCGCCTTCCAGTACGCGGTCGCCACTCCAGAACTTTACTGCCCCATCGGCCATCCGTTCTGCGAGCAATGTGCCCCGCCCACTGCCACTTAAGTTTGGCAATTCTTCGGGCTATGTCGGTTACTTTCGTTCTCCTGCGAATCTCCTCATTTCTGATTCGATCACGCAGGGACACTCCGAGCATAGCCCTCTCCATTGCCCTTTGAGTGACTTTGAGCCTTCTTATCAGGCCCATTGTGAGCGACCACGTTTCAGTACCGTAAGTAATTACTGGCAACACACACTGGTCAAAGACTTTCGTCTTGAGACACTGCGGTATTTTGGACGAGAAGATATTGCGTAGCTTCCCGAACGCTGCCCAACCGAGTCGGATTCGACGATTGACCTCTTTCTCGAAGCTGGACTTACCTAGCTGGACAGTTTGTCCTAGGTATACATAATCGTCAACAACTTCGAGTGTAGATTCTCCAATGTTTACGGGAATGGGTGCTATATGGGAATTCAACATAACCTTTGTCTTGTCCATATTCATTTTAAGACCCACTCTATCAGAAGCTCTACTGAGGTCATCGAGCATTGTACCGAGGTCCTCCATGGTCTCAGCCATGACTACTATGTCGTCGGCAAACCGAAGGTGAGTGATGTACTCGCCGTTTATGTTAATGCCTAGCCCCTTCCAGTCCAGAACCTTGAAGACATCCTCCAATGCAGCAGTGAACAGTTTCGGAGAGATCACATCTCCCTGTCTCACACCTCGCTGCAGAAGGATAGGTTTCGAGGCTTGGTCCTGTAATCGGACTGACATAGTGGCGTTTTCATACAAAGACTTTAACACTTCGATGTACCGATAGTCAATCTGGCACCGTTGAAGAGACTGTAGTACCGCCCAAGTCTCGATCGAATCGAAGGCTTTCTCGTAGTCCACAAACGCTAAACAAAGAGGCAAGTTATACTCTTCGGTCTTCTGTATAACCTGCCGCAGCGTATGTATGTGGTCTACGGTGCTAAAGCCTTTTCGGAAACCGGCTTGTTCGGGAGGCTGGAAGTCGTCAAACCTGCGCGAAAGACGGTTCGTAATGACTCTCGAAAACAGCTTGTAGACATGGCTCAGAAGTGAGATGGGCCTATAATTCTTCAGTAGAGCATTATCGCCCTTTTTGAAGAAGAGTACCACCACACCTCTGCTCCATGCTTGTGGCGTTCTTCCCTCGAGAATGACGGAATCAAACAGCTTCTGAAGGGCCTTAAGGATCGGTTTTCCACCCACCTTCAGGAGTTCGGCCGTAATTCCGTCATCACCCGGTGCCTTGTTGTTTTTGAGCTGCTTCAGAGCCATCCTAATCTCGTACAGGCTGACATCCGGGATATCTTCGGTATAGTGTCGGGTCAATCTAGCTCTTGGGTCGTGAGCCCGATTTACAGCGGATGTCCGGGTGGACGTGTATAACTGTCCATAGAACTTCTCGACCTCCTTCAATAGCTCTGGCTTGGAGGATACGACTCTGCCATCGTCGGTCCTCAGTTTTGCAAGCTGGCTCTGCCCAATAGACAGGTCTCTTGCGAAGACTTTGGAGCCCTTGTTCTTCTCTATCGCGTCTTTAATACGTTCCGTATTAAATTGGCGTAGATCACTTTTCAAGGACTTTGAGATCTGTCTATTGAGCTGCCGGTACTTAGTCGCATCATCTGAGGACTGCAGAATCATCTCGCGTCTTTCCGCCATAAGCTCAAGGGTGTGGTCAGAGAGCTTTTTGTTTCTATTTGTACGACGGGTCCTAAAGATCCTAGACCCGACCGTATGGACAGTTTCCACAAACCCATCGCTGTAATCGTCCACTGAGCTCCCTAGGCATTCGAAACGATTCTGAAGTTCGAGCTGAAAGCTCTCGGGGTTTTGGATTTGGATCGGTGCTGGACGGAGCGTAGACTTCATCAGTCGAGATCTTTCCAGCTTGATGTTCAGATTCAATGTGCCTCTTACCAAACGGTGATCGCTTCCGGTTTTGACCGCGTTGATCACAGAGACATCATTGAATATTTGCTTCTTCGTCGACATAATGAAGTCAATCTCATTTTTTGTTACACCATCAGGGCCCAACCAGGTCCACTTCCTATGCTCACGCTTTCTGAAGAAAGAGTTCATCATATAGAGTCCCTCCTTCTCCATAAAGCCGGCCAGTAGATGACCCCGGTGGTTCCGATATCCATATCCAAATTGCCCCACTCGCAGCTCATCATCGTAGCGATTGCCCAGTTTCGCGTTGAAGTCTCCCATGACAACAGTGAAGTGAGTTTTAGAGCCATGCATGGCTCTCGAGATATCCTCATACATGGTCTCCACCTCATCGTCGGGGTGATTCGAGGTCGGGGCGTATACCTGTATAACCTTCAACGAATACCTTTCGGTTATTCTGAGTATAAGGTACGCCACCCTGGTCGAAACACTCTCGATCTTCACTATGTTGTTCACAAGAGACTTATGGACGATAAACCCGACACCGCCCTGGGAAAGTTGATCGCCCTCCCGGAAATAGAGCAAGTTACCGGATTTGAGGATTATCGTGTCCTCCCCCTCTCTTCGGACTTCAGATAACCCTACGATATCCCATCGTAACCTGCTCAATTCTTCCTCGAGTTCGACAAGCTTCTCGTCGGTCCGCAGTGTACGTGTGTTGTATGTTGCCAGGTCCAGTCTTTTTTTGTTATGGTAGCCGGATCTCTGCCGGGGATTCTTAGCACCCCCTGCCCCGCCGTTACCTAGGCCGCTACCGTAACCAGGGCTAGCGGGGCCGCCGGGGACTAGGGGCCGATTTTTTATTGTGCTTTGCATGAGGGGATATGCCATAATCGCCACGCTTGGCAGGCGGGTTGGCGATCGCAGTTGGTTGGTTAAATACTCGGAGGACGCTGCTGCCCATCCTCTGGTGAATCCCTTAGTCACCTTTTACGACACCCATGAGAAGATATAGGGTGGTGAAATTCTTTGCGTCCGGCACCACACGGACGATTTTGTTTAATTGCTATTTAATCAAAATCTGTGACATACATAAAAAAACAGTAGAAATAAATAGAATTTGAATTTAAAATAATATATTCGAAATTCGAAAAATTGTATTACTGTAGCAGTGCGCCACTATTGAAAATACAGTACGGCAATTGTTCCTTCATACGTAGCTGTCAATATTTACGGATCTTCATGAGCAGGCAATCGTCAAAAACGCCATCTTAGCGTGCCGCACCTACGAGCATAAGCACTTGTATCAAAACATCATAAAAGTGAATAATTAGCACTTGCTGCTTGTAGGTCAAGAGCTCAAAAATAAGTAAAAAATTTACTCTCTCATGTTCTAAACCTTCCCCGGGTTGAAAAGTCACTCTGTAACCGTGTCTCATTTGGAAACAATGGCAGGCAGTAGTTAAATAACTGCCAAACAATAGCTTAGAATTTGTTTCAAACAAGACACACTTTTTGCGCCGAAAAGTCTGGTGTATGTCATACACGACCAGTTTTAAATCCGACGCGAAATTCGAGTTTAACTTGTTACCTTCTCGTTGAAGTTCAATTTGTAGAAATTTAAAAGTAACTGCAACTGCAGCTCTTTTGTTTACCGTGGGGAGTTAGTGTCTGAAGAGCTTTTAACTTCATAAAATTATTTACACGTTTAGTAAAACAAAATTTCGGAAGCCTGTGTCCTGCTGGGCAGTTATTTAATTTCAGTATACGTTTTAACACTATTTAATGGTAACTTATAGAGTACTAAATAATAGGTATAGAAACATGAAAAAAAACTGGTGACGTAAGAGTTAGTTCAACAATGTAACCAAAATGTACTTTGAACTAACTCTTACGTCACCTGTTTTTTTCATGTTGCTATAACTATTATTTAGTATTCAATGTACTCATATAAGTCTCGGCAAATGCAGCGTAGGGCGCCCTCTCGCCAGGTAGACCGACGACCTGAAGAACGTGGCTGGGGGAGGGACTGGATACGCAAGGCAGAGGACCGAGTGTTGTGGCGCAACTTGGGAGAGGCCTATGATAGGCTGAGTTGATGATGATTGATGAACAAAAATATAAACTACTAAAATATAGCCCTGAAAACTTCTGGATAAAGTAGCTTTTTAATGGTGAATATCGATTACAAACAAACAAAATCTTTCCTCGTAGTATAGATACTTAGACAATAAACCGTAACACAACGTCATAATACCTGGTTTACTCAACCGTGTACCGAAGGAGCACAGCTTGTACCGAAGGACCACACCGTGCCGGGCCAGTCATTTGTCTCCCATAATCCTCTATAGTGATTAATGAAACCCGTGTTAGAGGACCACGACGCGAATATTAAAGCGGTATAAAATACGTCGATAGGAAGAAAAACGGAGATTGTGACACACTAAAGGGAATTTGGCGTTTGGTGGAAACAGAAGTTAAAAGTCTGTTTTAAATGGCTTTTTCAACACACTTGCTCGTAAAGTGGCTCTTATTGCATCGCTTTTAGGTTCATAATGTGGCTTATAACGCACGCGTGCTTTTTAGGGTTCCGTAGTCCTACAAGGAACCCTTATAGTTTCGTCATATCCGTCCGTCTGTCCGTCTGTGTTTCTGAAAAAATATAATAGGTATTTGTTTTCGTTCATGTAGGAAGGCACAGGACCGGTCGTTGTGGCGATGTTTGGGGGAGGCCTATGTCCAGCAGTGGACGTCTTTCGGCTGAAATGATGATGATGATGATGATGATGTAGGTATGTATCGAAGAGCACGTTAAACTTTAATTGGTCTCGGTTGTTATTAGAAAATCTATGGCAGTCTACGGGTAGTCAGAAGCTCGAAAGTCAAAAGTTTTTTTTGAGATTTTTTTGATAATTTATTTATTTCAACCAAATTAAGCATATTTTACAAGGTACACTGCTGGGCCCCACACTAGGATTCCCTGTGTCGTGGGGACCAGTATCTTCCAAAATGATTTGACTATTTAACATACAGCTATAGTTACATTCATACATGCTATAGTTAGATTAATTAAGTAAAAGAAACATTATTTGCGAGTGTGTGTATGTATATGTGGGAGTTAGGAAGCTTGTCTGTGTGTGTGGTTTTATGTGTGTGAGGTTATGTAGGGGTGTGCGTTCGTTCGTGATCGTAACTATACCAAAAATTGCAAATTATTCCTAGAGATAGTTCTACAATCCCTCTGCGTTAGTGTAAAATCTTTGTTTAAGTTAATAGGTAACCTAAACCTAAACTGGTTTATGTTCTACACTGTATCTGCCAAATGTATGTATTTTCTTTGTGGAAATAAATAAATAAATAAAGTAAAAAAAATGTCGCAAGGAATAAAATTGGTAAATTCTAAATCCAATTTATGTCCAAATGGATAAGAAGGCGTTAGTCGCTCAGGTGGATAAGGACCAAAAATGTGAACCAAAAGAATTATGATTCCAGAAAAAACCCTGACGCGAAAAATAATTGAAAAAGTAGTGCTTGAGCGAATAAATACCAAAGAGATGCTGGGATAACCGTCTGATTTATTCTCTCATAATAAAAATATATTGTTTTTGTTCATACTTTTAGAATAAGTTTTCGTAGATGATGTTGGGATTGATATAATTAATATGTTGTTATTTGCCTCTTCTCCTAATGAGAAGTGTAAGGCCTTAGTTTACCACGCTGCTGGCCTAGTGCGGGTTGGCAGACCACACACCATCGAGAACTGTATGGAGCACTCTCAGGTGTGCAGGTTTCCTCACGATGTTTTTCTTCAACGTTAAAGCAAGTGACAATAACGTTCTGATCCGTATCCGTATTGTAATTTACCTATTTGTTACTAATTTGTTTGGCTATATTCCAGCACGCTTTGTTTCTCATAATAATATCTGAGATCAGCATCGACCATACAGCCGAATAGACGCCTAATGTTGAATATAATGAGTACAATAAAATCTATCAACTATTTGAGGCGGGGTACTGCAATCCGACTGGCCCTACTAAGGCGGCTATTGGATAATCACTAACGCGGAAGTTTTTGACGGCTCACTTAAGTGGTCGAAACTGATTTGAAGATTTTAAGTGGCGAAAAGTGGCGACCTACATCAGAGAAATTTCACTGTTGTGTTGACTGGCATCAGTCGCTTGTTATGAGGCGTCTATGGGATGTATGGTCGATGGAGATCAGGCTATTTCGCAGACCGACGGTTTTCTTCTCTGTTATGTGCGGCTTCTTCCTAATCCGGTAAAAGCTATTAATGGCTAATTTACATATAAAAATAACCGCATATCTCCGGAACTTTCGAGTTAGTCTATACTATAATAAAACTGTAAAGGTCGAAAAGTCTGTACATTGAGTTTTTTTTCGCGAAAACCGGCTAGGGGGACTAGAAATAAGCTATAGAACACGAATCAATCGTTTAAAAAAATTATGTCTGTCTGTCTGTCTGTCTGTCTGTCTGTCTGTTTGTTACCTCATCACGTGAAAACGGCTGAACGGATCGTAATGAAAATTAGCATTTGTATTGGTATTAGTCTAACTTAAAATATAGGGTATGTTTTATCTGAATCGGTTGAGTAGATCCAGCGATACAGCTTGACCCCTCTATCGTATTAAGTTGCATACAAAGTAGAGGTCATGATTGTTGGTTGTATGCAGGTTGCAGGTTCTATTAGTATTATAGAAAATATAGAATAACATAACATAGCCCATCACTGTCCCGCTGCTGGGCATGGCCCTCTTCTTGGAATGAGAAGAGTTAAGGAACTGGATATTGTTAGTGTAATAGATTATCATAACATAATCAGCTCATTACCTACTGCCCCACTGCTGGGCACGGACCTCTTCTCGAAACGAGAAGAGTTAATGAACTGTATATTATTAGTATTCTAGAATAACATAACATTACCAGCCCATTACAGTCCCACTGCTGGACACGGGTCTCTTCTCAGCATAAGAAGACATGTGGTTAGTGTTATAGAATAACATAATCAGCCCAATTACTTCCCACTGCTGGGCACGAGCGTCTTCTCAGAATGAGAGAGTTTAGGGCTAATTCCATGAAATTCCATCACCTTAGCCGGTTGGTTGTAAAAACAAAATATAGTATGGTCGGTAAATAGTGTAATCGTCTGTGTAGGCGCTTATATTTGAAGATATTGTGTTCATAATTATGACACGATGTTATTTTCCGACATCCACGCGGACGGAGTCGCGGGCACAGCTAGTCGAAAATAAAATGATTAAATTATTGACGTGAGTAGGTACCCATTGCTATTGTATATTCATCGATAAATTTACGAATACGTAATGTTATTAATGATACACCTAGGTTAAAAATAAAACTTTTTTGTGTTATTACTCACACCGATAAATTGACTATGTAATTTAATAGAATCGATTAGGATATCGATATATTTTGTTCGGCTGATAGCGAGCTTTTAAAGATTGATAGTTGTGATATGGTTTTCTGGACTATAACTTTTTTTAGAACTGTTAGTCATATGTATTTTTTTTGTTTACGAGTGGAACTCCTCATGGATACCCTACGTCTGGGGAAGGCGGAGGGATATGTAGGACTCCTACCGACTAAACCATACGGTGGCCGACCTCAGGATGAAAATAGAGGAGCTCCGAGAAGAGAGGAGCTCCGAGAAGAGAGGAGCTCCGCGGGTGTCATTATAGATACCTTGGAGTGTATCATAATTCACATAAATAGCTTAGAGATATTACCATGCAAACCATTGGTCGCAAAGATGGAAAGGTAGAACATGGAATCAATTATGTTAAGATACTGTGCATATTTTGAGAGTAATATTCAATATCCTTGGTGATTATGTAATAGTCTGTATGTCCTTACTTATAAATCATTGAAGCTGTCTATCTGACGTCCACGTTCAAAGCTGACACGAGAAAAAAATATTGAATTTTAATTTGAAATTGAAGTTGGTCTCTTATCCACTTACCGTCAGTGAGCAGTGGCTGCACGTCGGCGTCCGGCCTCCCGGCGGGGCAGAGCGGCAGCGCTGGCGATGACTGAGCCGGACCACCTTCGGACTCCACCTGGAATAGAACTTATTATTAGAACTCAAGACATAGTCACTTAGGTAAGGGGTTCTGTGGTAAGGGACTTCAACAAACAATGCTACAATGGTGTTTAGAAAAAGTTCTACAGCCGATCAATTAAATTCATGATATTAATTAAATATCATTACTATTATTAGTCTTAAATTATTTATGTAACTCGCTAGCAGCCTCATAAACTCCGTGACTGGCAAAGTGGTGCAAAAAACGCGACATCAGCGTTTTCTATACCATACTATATCTTCCTATACGTGTAAACTCATCAGAAATATACTATTGAACTATATTTACGGGACTTGTCGCACACAATTATACTTTTAGGAGTCTATATTAATTAAAACTGTATATTATTGTTATTGTGTGTGTTGTGTGGCTGTAGTAAATAAACCATTTTTCTTTCTTTTCTTTTCTTTCTTTTTTTCACAATAAAATCAAAACATAACAAACATTTTGACTAACTTCGACGTTTCGGCCAAGTTGCATTGGCCGTGGTCACGAGCAGACACAAAACGAAACGAAACGTCGAGGTTAGTCAAAATGTTTGTTATGTTTTGATTTTATTGTGCGCGACAAGTCCCGTAAATATAGTTCAATATGAGTGAAATTCGAGAAAGGAATATAGTATTTGAAAACTACGAGCTTGCTTGATAGAAGCCTTTTTTATATTATAGGAAACGAGCTAAAGGTTCCGTGTGGTGCCGGACATCATCATCGGCACCACCCTTCTCACATAGTCTCTTTTCATGGCTGTCGTAAAAGGCGACTAAGGGATTCACCACAGGATTGGTAGCAGCGTTCTCTGAGTATTTAACCAACCAACTGCGATCGCCAATCCGCGTGCCAAGTGTAGCGATTATGGCATATCCCCCCTTAACTGGGGGAGGCCTATGTCCAGCAATGGACGTCTTTCAGCTGGAATGATGAGCTAAAGCTCATCATCATCATTCCAGCCGAAAGACGTCGTCGTCAGACCACGTTGTCGTTAGATCTTTAGATCTGATTACTTTTAGCTTATTATTATTATTATTATTTATTTATTTGTTCAGTGGTATACATAACAAAAACATTCTAAAGATAACAATACACCTATGCAATAACAAAAATAATATTGCAAATCGCGTTCATTAAACTGACACATGAAGATGGAAAGTGTCATGTGATTGTAATGCCACCGGCCCCCGTACCCTTGACGCCAGAACACAGCAGTGCAAGCATCTTTGGTTGGTGGTAGAAATAGGTACGGTGGTACTTCCCTAGACGAGCTCTTTCATAAGAAGCTGTACTGCTAATGTGACGATACTTAAGTACCTACGTCCATGCTTTTATCAGTCAGCCTCGCTGCCATCCCTGCTGATGCGGGGGAAGATGATTTATTCCCGCTGTTGAATCAAATACGTGTGTAATGCTGCATGACGTGTTTACTCGCACTAGTTTCGTGTCACTGACGTAGCGGTCCACTTATCGTGACAGCGTGACACATCAGTCGCATAGCGGTGTGACTACTTGCTATAGGTTTGTATCAAATGGGGTATTGGTCCAATAATGCCAATTGCAATGTCTTTCGTCTTATCGTACAATGCAATGGCGCCATGTAATGTGTATCATGTGTAGTCGCTATAAGACTTTGTTAACTTTAGCAGCGAATAGAAATATTCTGCTTATTATTTGGCAATTTTTCAGCAAAACAATCCCATAATAGGTACGTACCTAGGAATCCATTATAGGATTATTTTACTTATTAGCACAGAATTTCTGGGTAGATGTAGGAGGTTGTTGGAATGAAGGTCAAGTTGCGATAAATACTTTACTTCTGGTACATACCCGATACTTATGAAACTGTATGACGACGTCTGTGGTCTAGTGGTTCGAGTGTCGGACTGCTGATCACGAGGTCGTGGGTTCGATTCCCACAGTACACAAATATTTGTGTGATGAACATAAGTGTTTGTGTTGGTCTGAGTGTTTCTTAGATATTATAAAAAAAGTATATTAGTATTATATTCATTGTCTTAGTACCCATAGTACAAGCTCTGCTTAGTTTGGGACTAATTGGTGCTGTGTTATAATGTCCCAAATTTTTATATTTTTTTATATTATAAACTACTACATACTATCGACCTAACTGATTGACTGCGGGGAGATGACTGCTGCGCCGCCGTGCTGAATCTAATACAACTGAGCCCCTTGTACTAAATCTAATACAACTGAGTGCCTTGTACTAAATCTAATACAACTGAGCGCCTTGTACTAAATCACTGCGTCAGCAGTGTTGATACACAGAACTAGATTTTAGTCACTTTTTACCCGACTGGCCGAGAAGAAGTGAGGAATGTTTTTGCAACTTATAGGTGGAGCTGTATAGTGTATACACCTATATTTCGCCAGTTATGTTATGTTGTTAGTCCCATGTAGTAGGGGGCGTGCCTATGAAGGGGGCGAGCCTCCGGGCCGCTACTGAGTATTTCCTAAATAATTGTAATATTTTTCCCCATCTGCTGGTATCCATATCCATAACTAAGGCCGTAAGGCGCTGATTTTATAAAATGTTTATGATTAAGCATGAATTCTAGTGATTGATCATTCAAATTCTAATTCAATTCAAATGTTTTTTAGTTCAAATAAACCTAATTACAGGCACTTTTGAAACGTCAGGCTCTAGTTGCACGGTTCCAAATTGTGGGTCCTATGGAGAAGAACCGGCAAGAAACTCCATGGATATACTCTTTTTAAAATAGGTTATTGTTTATTACATCAAATTTTTCAAATAATGTGAGTATAATGTAGGTTAATGTCAGAAATAAACAAGAGTTTAAAAGTGAGAAAAGTGAGTGCCTTTAGAAATAAACGTAAAAGAGTTGCCATAGTATGTAGGAGCTGACCTGTCCCAACAGACAATACCCGTTCACATAACATAACATAACATCACGCCTGTATTTCCCCGAAGGGGTAAGCAGAGGTGTATAGTACACCCACATTTCGCCAGTTATGTTATAAGTCTCATGTAATAGGGGGCGAGCCTATTGCCATTAACCGGGCACAAATCCAGACTCCGGGCTGCTACTGAGAATTTCCTAATGAAAAAACCCAATAACACTTTTCCCGACCCGGGAATCGAACCCAGGACCCCATGCTCAGCAGTCGTTCACGGGCATTGATATTATAATTCAAATATTTTGTAATAAATTAGAATAGAATAGAATATATTTATTTGCATAAAACATGGTATAATTGATTTAAGTACAGTCAAATCTTCTCTGTCGTCAAATCAAACGATGTTAAAAGCGAAGAAACCACGTGAAACAAAGCTTCGTCAAACCAATCTCGTGTCTCCCTGATTCGATAATCAAAACAGTTCCAAAAGGATCTCGACGAAAGTATTTACTTCATTTTAAAAATAAAACAGAATTAGTTTGTCTTCCTTTTTCCGGCGTTTCATTTCGCGTTACCCTAGTGGGACGGGTGGGACACAATTTAACTTTTCTCGAGGCGTACCGATTAGGTCTGAAACAGAGGGTCCCTCAGCGACTGAAAATGTTACGAGGAATTGTGAAACTGTATTTATTGCATTCATTTTTTTGCGTTGATTTAAAGTGCGAAGGAAGAGGATATTATTTCAGATTTGGTACTTTTTGGTGAATTGCGTGAATATATTCTCAAAATAACTTCTTAGGTTTTTGCGATCACTACACATTATAATAAAACAAAGTTTAACCGGATTAAATCGCGTATATTATTTAAATTGGTTTCCCTGACGTTTCAAAAGCTTTGCAGCATTTCAATTCTTTTTGAAACGTCAGGGAAACCAATTTAAATAATATACGCGATTTAATCCGGTTAAACTTTGTTTTATTATAATATTCTCAAAAGATTGAAAGAAGAATTGATTAATTTGCACCTACAGGCATAGTAAAAAATTTAGACGGAGTGCTGCGAACAATCTAGTGAAACCAAAAAACTATGATCCTTCGTGTACAACCAGCGCTCACGCACACACATGCAGCTCAAACCGTGCTCACCCCTCTCAGTACACATGTCGCGGCATCATCCAGTAAGCATCGCGAAAGAAAATATCCTTCAGGTGCATGGTGTGTTTGAGCACTGGTTGTACACGAAGGAGCATAGTTTTTGTTGGCTTCACTATGATTGTTCACAGCACTTCGTCTATATTTTTTACTATGTCTGTGTTTGCTCCCAAAATTTTTATACTTGTAATATCAACAACAATCAAGCCTTTATTGGTTGATACCAATATACTTTAAAAGGGCGGATTAGCAGTTCTTTTTTACAAACAAACAAACGCTTTTTGCACGAAATAAATGAATTTGAATTTTAGATAAACGCCTAAACGACTAATAACCTTTGATACTCATTTGAACTTGAAAGTTTTCAAATATTGCGATTTAGACTGATATTAATCTTAGTCACATCATAATTCTAATTAAAATTAATACGAGTACGTACCTTTATTACCTTTATTTAAGCTATAAAGCACCTTCATTTTTGCCTTCTCTTTATTTATCCAACCACCGAACAGCTGAATTATTAAAAAACCTATAATGCTTATAGCATAGATGGATGATTGGTTTCCACTGCGGTTGGAGCGCAGCGGAAACCAATAATTCATCTCTAAGGCTTATAGATTCTATATCGGGCTTGAACAATGTAAAGCTTTATCTTGAGTTCTAAAAAGGCCCCTAGTTCTGGTTTAAAGCATGGTAACAAGGTGCTCAACAGACGTCAAGAACATCAATGGATTGAAGCATCGGAAACGATGCAAAATGTATTTCATACAATTGGCATTCTCAATTATTCAAAAAGGACATCGTTTGTTTGGCACCTTATTATAAATACAAGGGGCTCGTGGCTAAGTAGCAAGTGTGTGGATTGTACGATCTGCAAGGTTAAGCTGCACTAGCCGCGGTCAGTCTGTGGATGGGTGACCGTTTCGTTACACATCGAGACCCCTTCTTGCCTCGGAGAGTACGTAAAGCCGTCGGTCCTGCGCCTGATCTCTCTCCGGTCGTGTCGAATTGCCGTCCCATCGGATTATGAGAGTGAGGGAATAGAGAATGCACCTGTGTTTACGCACACACTTGTGCACTATAATATGTCCCGCGCAGATGACTAGTCTCCATTGAGATTGGCCGCCGTGACCGAAATTCAGCCGGGAGGACATTATTATAAATATTTAGTTCATTTAGTTACAGAGGTTATTACCTTTTTACGAGAACGAGTATATCGTGGCCTAGGAACATGGTTCTGTTGTTGTTGATCCATGCTGAACTATATCCCGGCTTGTGTGATCTTGAGAAACACACGGACGGGATGAAAGTTCATATCAGACAATTAAACCGCAAACGAAGCAATGGGCGCGGCTGGGGTTGGGTATCTGACTCTCATCTCTTTCTTAATAGTCAAAGGATCCATTGCTTCGGCTCAGAGCCCGGAGGACCCAACAGCATGCGGTCACTGCCAGCGCGTTAAAGACCAGATTCGTGGCCAGAAGAGCACAGCACGCGTACAAAACGTAGCGTCCACACACCCGCGCCCCCAACATCGCAGCTCACAACACGGACACCAGTCTGAGGAACACGTACACCCACAGACCGTAATATGCACATCGCAGAATAAACAGCAACAGAATCAACAGCTTATTGGACACTATCTTAGCCAAGTCCTTGCAGTACGTTAAATCCATATCAAAATGTTTTTGGCACAGTTAAAAGATTAATATAATTTTTTAAATTATCCTCACAACTAGCCTTAATGCATGTATTTGACAGGACAAGACATTTTTTTTAGGGTTCCGTACACAAAGGGTGCCAAATGGGACCCTATTACCGTCTGTTTGTCACAGGGCTGTATCTTTTGAACGGTAATAGGTTGAAATTTTCTCAAAATATGTGTTGTTATGTGACAACTATTACGACAAATACTAAAAATAAAAAAAGTCTAAGACCAAAGGAGGGACCATCTTTGGTTTTATGGGGACCCATACAATAAATCTCGAAAATATGCATGTTTTTCAACGTTTTTGTTCCTTTTCTATCTTCAAAATGGTAATACATACCAGCGTCAAACTTGGTCTGATTATAGTGCATACTATGTAATTTAGCAACAAATACTAAGAATAGGAAAAACATAGACGTATGTGGTAGTACCTGCGTAAAAACGATATGCAAAATTCATATTTCGCGCACGGCACGTTAATGTCTTTTGATGAACTCTCGTAAATTAAATCAGTTTCTATGGGGTATCAGTTCGATGAGTGGTACGGAACTCTTACTGCGTGAGTACGACTCGCACTTAGTCGTTTTTTTTTTTCATCTTGTGTCTTAAATGATTTACGTCTAGATTATCTGTGGCACATAATGCAGTCATATGACTGACAAGGAGTATGCATGTTATTAAAACATTTTATTGTTTATGTCAAGTTTAGAATTCACTGTATTCGTTCACTGATAAATAATAACTGACTGATATTCCTAAAGGTATGTTGCAATGTTTAACCAGGCCTTAAGAGTATCACAGAAATAAGTCCACATTGAGCACAGGATGAGCCCAGTAGTAGTAATTTCAAGTTTAAATAAAATTACTTCTAGATAATGTTTCAACACATTCTCATTAAAATTAGTTTTGGGGGAGCAATCAGACGCAGCATTTGATTGATTCCATCCTACAGTCCAATCACGTTAATCACACGAAATTAAGACCGCCTTCCACAGGGCAACTTCTTCGTTTTGTAGTAGTTTAAAGTCATGTTTCTGATACATGTAGCATGTATTCGAAGGTGATAATTAATTAGCTTTGCCTACTTTTGGTGTTTTTTTTTATACAAGATGTTGATCTGAAATCGTGCCATATTTCTAGATATGATGAAAAATAATGTGCTTAGTCACAAATACTTGAAAAATTCTACGATAATTTAATACTTAAATTTTCACATAGAAACATAGCGAGGGTTCGAGAATAAATCCCGAACGACTCGGAAAATAAGTCATCGGCGGCATTGTCAAAGGGTGGAAATACCTGAAAATTGTTTTGGTGGTGTAGCACGCGACACACGGAGGGAATTTGTTTGCTTACAAATAGGAATTTAACAAAAAAAAAAAATTTTTTTATTGATTTTTTTTCCGGTTTCGTGTTCAGTATCAGTGGTATATTCACCTCCTTAAGTATGGCACGAACACAGATCAACATGTTGTATAAACTTTTACGTACACACTAGGATTTTTCCTGAACATAACATGCACAAACACCCAGACGCGGCGAACCTATCTGTGGAACACACAAATACACACATCAAAAGTGTTTAGGGATCAAGTACATTTTTAACTATAAAAAATTACCCAATCAATATTTACCAAATCTAGTCTTCCAAACGGACTGTTGTTGATGTTTAAGTTAACAACTTATCCCTGTATTTAGTATAAATTAAGAAAAATTGTAATTTTTGCAAATTGTGGCAAATTTGTCGTCAATTGAAATTGAAATGGCAAAAAAAGGCAAAAATTATGAATTATTTCTTATAATAACTTCTTAGGTTTTCGCGATCACTACACAGAATTTGGGAAGAAGAAGACTGGCGTTGTGTTTGCTTTTCCGATGAATCTCGTTTCGGTATGAGGTCGGATACAAGACGTATTCTAGTTTGGAGGACCTCTCGACGTCAAGAACGTTTTTAAAAGTTTGTCAGGAAGTTCATGCATATAGAGGGGGAAAAATTATCATTTGGATCAGGAGCAACCTCAATGCGCAGATTTATGCGGAGAGCACCCAGGGCGCGTGGCACCTCACACCTCCAAATTTTTTTATAGTATAGGATGGCGAGACGAGCTAAAGGCCCACCTGATGTTAAGTGGTTACCTTTGCCCATAATAACTGCAATACCACCTAAGCTGTTGCCTAAATGGTACCGCAAGTCGGTTTGCCAAACTGAGACATGAAGATGGAAAGTCTCATATGATTGTAATTTCACCGGCACCCGTACCTTTCAGACCGAAACACAACATTGCAATGCAACAACACAGCAATGCAAGCATCACTATTTGGCGGAAGAGTAGGTACGGTTCCTAATTACATTAAGCTTTTCAATTCTTACAAGTTTTGTCATCTACTTTCACAACTGTAATACCAAGCTCAGAAGCAGCAGCGTTCGTCCCCAGCCACTTCCAGTCACAAAGAAAAGGCTGTAGTCTATACAAATCACTGGCGGCCACAACATCAAAGCCTATATTACCATACTGTGACAACGTAAGCAGGGCTAAAATGTCATGAAATATTCAACGCCAAAGTTGGCAACAACTTAGAGCCAGTTTGCCAAGCTGTGGTCTTTAGGGGTAAGCGTCGGACTTGATAAGAATCATCATCATTAAGGTAACGTATGTACCGACCGAAGGGTAATAAAGTCAAAGTATTGCGTTGGAGACAGTTTGTCAATTTATTAGGTTAGCTTCTAAGAAACATTATAAAGATGGCTTCATCATCATCATCATTTAAGCCGAAAGACGGCCGCTGCTGGACATAGGCGTCCCCCAAAAGGAGGGAATATGCCATAATCGCCTGCTTGGCAGGTGGATTGGAGATCGCGGTTGGTTGAATAAATACTCAGAGAACGCTGCTGCTCATCCTCTGGTGAACCCCTTAGTCGTCTTTTACGACACCCACGAGAAGCGATGGGGTGGTGCTTTTCTTGTGTCTGACACCACACGGAACGATGGTTTCACCTACGTATAATTGGAAGATGTTATCGTGCATTCCTCGGAAACTATTTATCTTCGGATCGGGATAAAAAGTATCCTATAATGTCAATCCCGGCTATGATAAGGTTGTGCCAAATTTCATCTTAATTCGTGCAGCCGTTTTAGCGTGATTAAAGGATAAACAAACATCTATACTTTCGCATTTGTAATATGAGTAG
The DNA here is from genome assembly GCA_949699075.1 of Asteroscopus sphinx. NCBI lineage: Eukaryota > Metazoa > Arthropoda > Insecta > Lepidoptera > Noctuidae > Asteroscopus > Asteroscopus sphinx. The sequence continues at coordinate 34,836,819 of OX453002.1, read as the reverse complement.
GATATAATTATTTTCTTAATATATAGAATTCTTCTGTACGTATGTTTGTCACCTAACTCCTCGTAAATGGCTAAACCGATTTGGATACAATTTTGTGTGTATATTTCAATGGGTTCCCGGAAGGTTTGAAAATACAATTAGACCCGGTAGGTGGCGCTGCTGTTGGTATGTCACTGAGCTTCTCCTAAACGGTAGGGACGATTTTAATAATATGTGGCGCTGCTTTACCGGGACGTCGTTTATCGGTGGGGTAATTGTGTAATGCATTGAAATTGACATTAGCTTTCATTTTGAAATTAAAGCAACATTCACTGCGTGGTACGTAGTTGCCGATAACATGGATTGTCAAAACACACGGAGCAATGAACATTGAAATCCAGATGATTGCGATCGAGAATGAGTTACGCAATTCAGCAGCTGATCTATCTCATAAAAAAAGAACTCCAGTGTAGTGTGTAGTGTGTGTAGTGTGTGTAGCTATTAGACATATGTACTTTTATGGTTAAAACTGCAATTCCTTTTACGAAAAATTATTTTATTAGCAGCTCTAAGGCCACTTAAAGCCAAGGTTGACCTGAATCACTCCAGAGAGGTCTTTGTCCAAACGTTTTTTGTTTCAGGGACCTTCCATTCAGAAGCCTGTAATTGTTACAAAGGTAAGGTCAGGACGATATTAAGAAATTGTATCAGAAATAGATTGCCGCATGCTCGGCTGGTTTTGGGTCTATTTGTCCAATATAAATTGAACTATGATTTGTATTGGCTATCAAGTTAGCACGTCAAGTTATTATGGGAGCCCCTATTAATTTTTTTCTACATTATAAATTGGATCCAGGGAAGATGATTATAAGATTGCTTCATTAAAGGTTGAATGAAACAGGGCAGTTGAAGCAGCTACGGATTGTTACAGCTGCAGGAAAATTTTACAGGGAGACTAGACTATTCCCAACTCTGTAGGGCTGTTTGGGTGAAATCAGGTTTTTCCCCCGGACAGCCCCGGACCCACATTTTTTAATTTTTTAGGGTACTGTACCCAAAAGGGTGCCAAACGGGACTCTATTACTCTCGCTACGCTGTCCAACCGTCCGTCCGTCCGTCCGTCTGTCTGTCACACGACTGTATCTTTTGAACGGTAATAGATAGGAGGTTGAAATTTTCTCAGAATATGTGTTACTATGGCTCCTATCACGACAAATACTAAAAATAAAAAAGTCTTTAACCAAAGCGGGTCCCCATACAAGAAACCTCGAAAAACATGTGTTCCTGCACTATTTTCTATATTAACAGTAATACATACCAGCGTCAAACTTGGTCTGATTATATACTATTTAGTTTAGTAAAAATAGGGAAAACAGACATATGTGTGTACCTGCGTATGAAAGAGATGCAAAAAATCATATTTCGTGCACGGTGCGTTGATGTCTTTTTATGAACTCTCGTAAATTAAATCAGTTTCTATGTAATGTCAGGTCGATGGGTGGTACTCTCGGTGGTGGTAGAATCCTTACTGGGTGAGCCCGACTCGCACTTGGCTGGTTTTTTAAAGACGCGGCGAGCATTTGGGTTTCAGCTATATAGCGGATACTTCTTGAGAACCCCTCCGAACTCTCAGAATGCTAAACTAGGACAAATCCGGGGAATCCCGGACGGATGGCAACCCTACTTGGTGTGACACAAGTAAAGACTGACGACCAATCTGCATACCTATATATGTAGATCATCGATCCTCATTAAATATCTACTCTTAAGGGGGTAAAGGGTAATTACGACTTGCAATCAATTTGTTACATACTTTTGGTACCTATTACAGCGCTTCACAAAAAAAAACTTTTATTGGGGTAGGCACACTCTTCATAACAAACAAATTTTTAGATATAACAACGTGTTATTTAAGGGGCTCGTGGCTTAGTAGTATCTGCAAGGTTAAGCTGCACTAGCTGCGTTCAGTCTGTGGATGAGTGACCGTTTCGTTACACATCGAGACCCCGATCTGCCTGCCTGATCTCTCTCCGGTCGCGTCGGATTGCCGTCACATCGGATTATGAGAGTGAGGGAATAGAGAGTGCACCTGTCTTTGTCGGAAGAAAAAAAGTATGTGTTTTCTCCCATAGCCGAGACCTGACTCATTGAATTGCTACGATATGAGGATGGTGCAAACACGAGTCGTGTGTAGAAATTGAAAGTCACGTAATCGTTTAACATTAGGTACGCGATGTACGCTAGAACTGCTACAAGGTGTATAATATGTCGAACGACAGCATGAGAACTCGTCTGCGAAGGATCTTATATTAAATAGTGTGTATTTTCGTATATAAAACAAAATAAGACTTGTAAGTTTAAAGTTTATTATTATGAATCGCGTAAGTCGCAAAGTCGGAAAGCGCAGGACCAGTCGTTGTGGCGATGCTTGGAGGAGGCCTATGTCTAGCAGTCTTTCGTCTTTCGGCTAAAATGATCATGATGATGAAGTACTTGAAAAATGTGATGATGAGTAAATTTATCGTCATCATCAATGTTTGCCAAGTATGATGGAATGTCTTAGTTTTGAAAGTAAGTTTAATTTAGTTTTTTGGTTAAATTAAGTTAATATCTACGACAAAACTCTCCTGTGTTAATCGGAGATTGTACCTAACTCTTTGACCGGAGCAATTCATATATAACTTTGTAAATAAAACGCTATCCATACGTCTTGCAGTTGCATTGAAACAGTCGGCCCCCATCGCTACAGTTTGCCATGCATGCAATAAAGTTCGCGTGGCAGCCGGCCATCACATCGTCGCAGGGATTCATTTGATTGTCTATGAACCATTTCTTTATAGACTATGCACGATCTCAGTACAACAGGTTCGTTGAACCCTCACTACAGTTAAGGTTGGGTAGTAGGTACATATTTTATCATCAGGCTTGAATTATAGTAGGTCTAGTTTTCCATATGATGGAACAGTCAAAGTTGCTTTCCCAAAAACAAGCAAACAAATCTGTAAACTAGGGTCTTACTCTCGACTGTATCGAGTGTTGTTTCAACCGAATTTGAATTCGAGTTCGTGTCAATTCTTACTGCTCTAGGATAATGTCAATTAGCTCGATTTGGTTTAGAACTCGAACCAGTCGGGAGTAAGGCCCCTGAATAAAATTTACTTATTTAATTATGTTCTAATACTTTATAACAGTATAAAATTTGCCCCTCGCACCATATCATTGCATAAATCGGTAGTCGCAACTTTAGTTAACCCGTTCACACCATTTGGTAAAACATGTTCTGAAAGCAATTTTCTAGTAAAACCAAGTCCTGCAAAAGAGGTGTATCAGAATCGTATCAGGTAGAAATTCATAGTCTCTGCCTATCCAAATGGGAAACAGGTGTGATAATATGTATGTATGTAATCTGGATGCGGAAGGCACAGGACCGGTCGTTGTGGCGATGCTTGGGGGAGGCCTATGTCCAGCAGTGGATGTCATTCGGCTGAAATGATGATGATGATGTAATTTTAATGTGTGGTGATCGCTCGCGAAAACCTAAGAAATTTTATACTTATTTAAACATCATTCATTCATTTTATTAGACAGGTACCAAAAACCTTTGACTAAATACCCCAAAAACACACACATCTTTTTTACTTTAGCACTCTGTGCTCATTATTTTGCACAACTTATGCTATGGGAAATATGAAAAAAAAACAGCTGTTCCATACATTTTGATCAAGTTATGTATCCACTTATGTATCTAACAGCTGTTTTTCTTTTCATGATGTCAGAGTTGGTCCCATAGTAAAAGTTGTGCAAAATTATGAGCAGCGACTATCCTTAAAGAGTTTTTGGAATTTAAAAAAAATACCCTGGGCCTCACTCCCGACAGTTTCGAGCTCTGAACGAAATTGAGCTAATTAATGTCAATTCCTAAAGAAATGCAGTACGAATTGATACTAACTCGAATTCAAATTCGATTGATACAGCACTCGATCCGGTCGGGAGCAAGCCCCTGAATATCACTACGAAATACGAACTCGCGGTTTCTGGAAGGCAGATCAATTCGATCTTTTGTCAAATATAATGTCAGCTCCTGTGATTGGTCAGCAAAAATACCTGAGAGGAGTGCTAGATAAGGGTTTCAATCCAAAGGGAATAAATTTTAGATGTCGCTGATTCAGCTCTGAAAGACAAACCTAACGGGACCTAAACTGCTGATTGTCCTACCATTTTATATTGAATCGAGTAAAGTGGGCTTATAAGTCAACATCAGGTCCTCGAATTCGATTGTCATCTCAAGATATCAATATCTTTTTGGTAAAATTAAGTTCAAAAACTCTCTCAGTATCGTTGACATCGCTTGCCATTTTACAGTTTTTAATTACTTGTACATTTGACGACAAAAGTTTTGAGCGAGGCTTTGGTGTTACACGTGCAACCAGATCGTTAGCGAGTCAAGTTACATCTCTTAATGAGAAGGTATCTCTTCGTCACGAAACTTAACCTTTACCGTCGCTGGCTCAGTCTGTACCTGACATGGAAATATAAATAATAAGGTAATAGAAATGCTATCTACTATCTTTTATATACCGGAACGCGTGCCACTGGTTTGCCGCTACCAACACATAAATACGCAATTACGCCAACCATGTTTTTTTTAATGAGATATAGATCTGCTCTTGACCGCAATCTAGACAGCTTTGTCAGATGTGGTCGACGATGGAGCGAGCAAACCTATGTGCCGATTCGGGTTGTAAGTGACCGGAAATACAGATGCATTGGACAACCCCATTTTCTGTCCAGTTCATTCTTGTCCATCCTAAGGTTGCCTGGAAGAAATCGCTGATCGCGATAAGGCCGCCATTTGTACAATAGTTTAAATGCATATTCAATGTAATGTTTTTATGGTGTAAAATAAAGCATATATAAATAAATATAAATAATAATGCCGGCAGTGAATTCCACAACTTGGCAACATGTTTCTAGCATTCAATGCAAAATAAGTTATGCCTGAAAAAATACAGTAGTTAGATATGCTGCAAAGTACGATTTTAGTGAATCTGCGTCCAAAATAGCACTCATGATCAAGCAAACGGTTCGCGCACTGGTGTCCTACGAGACACATGTACGCGGCGACAAGTTCACGCGACTTTATCACTTCTATTACCGTTTTGTTTATATTCTATGGTACCTGAGCCGCCCGAACCAAGTATTCCGTCCGTACCTATAACTTTTGGAACTAGGCACAGCGAGCTGTGTTTCTATTAACTGGTCCTGCAGCCAACATTTTGAAGTAAACTGTGTTTTCGGAAATATTTTTCAGAGCCAAATTGAAAGTTTGTGGCTGTCTGCGCTTTAATGTTGTACTTTACTTCGTGAGGACGGTGGTACCTGTACATAATTGTACATAATTTTATGCCTAGGAATTAGGAACTAAATTTTTGGTACGAAGTTCCTTATCGCGGCTTTCGGTAGGTGTGATTCGGGAGAAAATGTAACGTCACGTCAGATTTTAACTACGTAATGTTGTTAAATTTAATTGTTATTTTACAGGCCACTTGGTGGCACCCACTGTTAATTTTATTGTTTTAGTGGGCTGCAACATCTTCTTAATATATATAAATCTCGTGTCACAATGTTTGTCCTCAATGGACTCCTAAACCACTTAACCGATTATAATAAAATTCGCACACCATGTGGAATTCGATCCAACTTGAGAGATAGCATAGTTTAAATCTCAAATTATAGTCGCAATTTTAATTTATTGCTAATTATTTGTCTGTTATTATTTGACAGTCACAATTATCTGTTAACTCCAAATGATTCTAACAGATGTCGATACCTTTCGACTGGGTTGGTTGAGTAAGTAATGAATAGATGGCGCTGCTATGGTAAATCTACGAACGTGTCATATAAGCTACATTTTAACAGCATAATTACCACGTGTTGTTGACGCTATAAAATTAATTAAATTTATTTTGTAGTGAACGAAATACCGTATAATTGAATAGTACAAAGGCACTGCTTATTTCTATAAGAAATTTCTTCCAGCAGACCTGCGAGAGGTAAATTTGATCTCCAAAACTGATAGATGATAGATTTTAATGATATTTTTTGTGTAGGTACGTTCGAGTCCGGGTCCCTGCAGGGTTTGAATTAACAAATGGACCCGGTAGGTGGCGCTGCAGTCGTTGTGTCACCAAATTTGATTTGCTGAACAATTGATAACATGGGACGGGACATGGGACGGACGGGACAGGACATGTGACATGGGGGACGGGATATGGGACGGGACGGGACGGGACATGTGACATGGGGGACGGGACATGTGACATGGGGGACGGGACATGTGACATGGGGGACGGGACATGGGACGGGACGGGACATGGGAAGGGACATGGGCCGGGACGGGACATGGGACATGAGACGGGACGGGACGGGACATGTGACATGGGGGACGGGACATGGGACGAGACGGGACTTGAGAAGGGACATGGGCCGGGACGGGACATGGTACATGAGACGGGACATTGGACATGGGACGGGATGGGACATTTAACATGGGACGGGACGGGACATGGGACGGGACTGGACATGGGGTGAGATAGTGGGATAGTGGGATAGTGACTGGACTGGACTGGACTGGACGGTCCGAATAAAAGGATGGATGGATGGATGGATGGAACTGGACTGGACTGGACTGAATTAACAGGATCCGTCACGTGGGTTAGCAGAATTTAACGCGAGTGAAGCCGCGAATATTTATTTCTTCTGTACATCTGATTGTCGCCTAACTCCTCCTAAACAGCTGAACCGATTTGGATGAATTTTTTTGTGAATATTTCAATGGTTTCCTGGATGGTGTGAAAAAACAATTGGATCCGGTAGGTGGCCCTTCTGTCTGTATGTCACTGATCTTCTCCTAAATGGCAGGGACGATTTTAATTATATGTGGCGCTGCTTTTCCGGGCAGGACGACGTCTGCCGGGTCCGCTAGTTACCTTATACAAAATTGGTATTCCCATAATTTATGTCTTATGTTTTAGCTGTTTATTATCCCTCAATAAATAAAATAAAAATAAAAATATTAAATAAAACACAAAACGACATGTTTTACTGAGGATCGAACAAGAACCTGCGGTATCTCAGTCCGAAGCTTGATGTTCCCTGCCAGCTATGCTTGCTGTTGTAATTTAGCATTATAATGAACCGGTCTGTAGCACATGCGCCTTTTAATAAAAACCTCTAATTTTGCCGCGAACTTCGTTCCCCTAACCACAAACGTTTTTTTTTATAATTGGGTAACATAGCATGCGATGACTAAACACCCCAAAAAATTTGTGTGTGTGTTTGTGTTTACATTGATTCTTTAAGTAAGGAAAAAAATGGCTGTATGCTTCTTAAATTATTGTTAACTTGAGATTTTATAGTCTTCCAAAAAATAAATATGAATAAAATGAACGTAGAATGCGTTCACAGCAAATATTTTCCCGTGGAGTCGCGGGCACAGAGTCCCAAATAATACCCACTTTATTTTGAACAAGATTTATTAATTAACTGCGAGCAAAACATTATGATTGGAAGCCAAGAATGCAAACAATCCCGCAGTCGTCAAGTTTATGGAATTCTGTTGGTTTGAAACTCACGACGTTGGTGGCAAAAGGGGGGACTTGCGGTGTTTTCCATATGCCTTTGTTGGCCTTCGATGAAAATAATCAAGCCTTTTAAAGTTTGCTTTAGTTTTTTAGATAATTTAATAACGATTGATGTGTATATATTTAAATTTTTAATCATTTTAATTATAATTTTTAATAATTTTTGATGTGTGTAAATTTAAATTTAAATTTATTTTTGATGTACGTGGGACACTCAGAAAGTTTTGCGAAACTAAAAAAAATTGTTCTATACGTACATATATTTTTATCAAATCTTTTCAAAGTACTTTCCACCAGCCTTTATACAAAGATTCATGCGCCTAAACCAGTTTTCAAAACACTTTTTCCAGTCCGCCGCAGACACCTCGTTTACAGCCTGCTCGAACGCAGCCAGCGCATCTTCCGGCGACGAAAATTGTATCCCTTTGAGCAGATTTTTTTTTTTTGGGAATAAAAAGAAGTCACACGGTGCTAGATCAGGGCTGTAAGGAGGGTGACCCAGGAGTTTGACTGGCGTGCTGTCCAGGAAGTCCCTCGTTTTGAGTGCGGTGTGCGCAGGTGCATTGTCGTGGTGGAGCAGTAGCCCGCGGAGCCCTGTGTTTGGTCGCTTGTTGCTTATAACAGAGAAAACTTCTGGCAAACATTTGGTAGTATACCATTCGGCATTAATGCTTCTTTGATCCCGTAAGGGAATTGATACCAAGTGGCCAGTCAAATTAAAAAAGCTAGCGATCAAAATCTTACCCCCGCTTCTAGATCGCTTCACTTTGGTAGGCGTTGGCTCACTTTGAAACACCCAAACAGTCGACTGGCGCTTGGTTTCTGGGTCGTATTGATAAATCCAGGACTCATCACCTGTAAGGATGTCGTAAACACGCCGAGACGAGCCTGCTTCAAATTTGTTAAGCATATCACGGCACCATTCCACCCGGGCCTGCTTCTGAGCATCGGTGAGGTTGTGCGGCACCCAGCGTGATACTATCCTCCTCACGCGAAGATGGCTGTGTAGAATCTCGTGAACGCTTCCCGATCCAATCTTCAATATGTGTTGAATCTCCTGATATGTAATTCGCCTATTGTCTTGGATTAAATTTTTCACTGCTAGCACGTTTTCTTCGGTAACAGCCGTCAAAGGGCGACCGCTTCTTTCGTCATCCCCCAAAGTTGGTCGACCGCGCTTGAATTCGTTATACCAACGATACACGGTTGCCTTGGAAGGGCCTTCATCCATGAATGCCATTTGAAGTCTATCGTACGATTCATCCGGTTTCAGGCGACACTTGAAATCGTATAAAATCATAGCTCTAAAATGTTCCCGGCGCAGATCCATGTTTCAGTGAGACACAATACTTTGAATTAACTCGCAAAAAATGTGGAGGGAAATTTTGAAATTGGAACTTACTTATTTTTACTTATAAATAATCATATTTTCGAAAAACATTATAACTGGCCAGTCTCCCATATATAAAAACTTTTTTTCGCAATACTTTCTGAGGGGCCTGGTATGTTAGTTTTTATTTATTCTATGTCAGATGCTCGAAATAAAGAATTTTTAATTTAATTTAATAAATTCTACAAAATGTGGACATGATAATGGTAATAACAACAAGTTTTCTCGAGCAAAACATTATTGAAATAACCACGTTTAAAAATCTAATTAATGATCGTAGTAATTCTACTGATGACATTATAAATGCGAAAGTATGGATGTTTGTTTGTTTGTCCTTCAATTCCGCTGAAATGGCTGAACAGATTTCAATGAAGTCTAGTACACAAGTAGAATATACCCTGGGAAGACACACAGACAGTTCTTGAGGGATGCGTGATAGCATTTTTGTGTGATAAACCGAATTATACACAGGCGAAGGCATAATTTATTAAAAGCGCAGAGAAATATAATAGATCTAAAGCTTTAGCACTGGAGTACTTAACCAATATCTACAACCCAAATAGAAAATAATAATAACAGAAAAGCAGTGATAGCCTAGTGGCTGAACGCTTGCCTTCCATGGGTGTGAGTTCCATCCCGGCCCGCACCTCTGACTTTTCGAATTCATGTGCGGATTTTATATTCGATGATCACTTGCTTTAACGGTGAAGGAAAACATCGTGAGGAAACCTGCACACCTGAGTGTGCTCCATACAGTTCTCGATGGTGTGTGTAGTCCGCCAACCCGCACTAGGCCAGCGTGGTGGACTAAGGCCTTAGCCTTCTCACACTGAGAAGAGGCCCGTGCCCAGCAGTGGGACAGTAATGAGCTGGTTATGTTATGTTATGCTAATAACAGAAAAAAACATTCATAATATGCCAGAATCCCTGCAACCTCTCAGAGGAAAACTCGTTAACTTCCTTCTTCACAAAAAGTCTTTTGGATTCCATGTGAGCGTTGCGTGAGCTGATGATAGGCAGTGTTTGACAGCCCGTACATTATACCCGCATTGTCCAGTGGTATTTACCGAGCAACAGGACCGCACTAATTATATTGAATCACGAACAAGAGTTATTTATTATTCATTTGTAGAACAGATTGCTAAAGGTGAACTGTAATTATACCAGCTGTACTCAGGAGGTAGTACAAAGTGCCCAAATGGTTTAGTGATACGTGATCTTTGTTTAATGACTATAACCTAGTGATAGCGACTCGAGTCCACTTTTACTCGAGTGACTCGAGTGACATCGAAAAAAAACGCACTTGAGTGAAAAACATATCGACTCGACTTCACTCGGACTCGAGTCACTCGCGAATCACTCACCGAGACAAGCGAAACAATGTATTTTCTATTCTTAAGAACGCTTTCCCATTTTATGTCTAGTATGTTTTAAGCCACACTTATTGACAAAATAAAAAAAAAAATATTCAAGGATTGTGGCAGATGATTTGATAGAGGCGAGTGATCGAGTGACTCGTGAACCACTCGAGTGACTCGACCACTCGAGTAGTACTCGAGTAAAATTGTAAAATGACTCGAATGACTCGAGTGGTAAAATCGGACTCGAGTGGTAAAATCGGACTCGAGTGGTAAAATCGGACTCGAGTCGCATCACTACTATAACTGGATTATTTTTGTTTTATAGACTCAAGATTAAATAAAAATTATGTAAGTATAAATAATGTCCGCCTGGCCGTATTTCGGTCATGCCAGTCAATCTCAACGGAGACTATAGCCATCTGCGCGAGACATATTATAGTGCACAAGTGTGTGCGCAAACACAGGTGAACTCTCTATTCTCTCACACTCACAATCCGATGGGACGGCAATCCGTCGTGACTGGAGAGAGATCAGGCGCAGGACCGATGGCTTTACGTGCTCTCCGAGGCACGGGGGTGTAAGCGTTGCCAACTTATTGACCCGGGGCTGCTACTGAGAATCTTATTGACAGAAAAATCCCAATAACAATTTTTGGGAATCGAACCCAGGACCTCACGCTTAGCAGTCGCGCTTCCTACCACTAGACCAAAGATACAGTCAATAAAATTAAGTACAGGAAGTAGGCGGGGGCGTAGAGGGAGTGTGTGTCAAATGAGGTGTGTCAGGATCGTAGAAGGTGGAAATTCATAATCTTTGCCTACCCTAATGGGAAACAGGTGTGTGATAATATGTATGTGTATTATTGTGATTGTGTATGTAGATGGGCAACAGATGGCGAAACTGGAAGAGTTTTAAGTTGTCAAAGTTTAAACTTTCTGGACACACATTCATCTTACATTTCGAGAGAACATTAAACTCACAAAAAAAGAAAATTTTGAGAGCATAAGTACATTATAGTAGCTAAATTAGTTAGGCTGAGTTGTTGTTTTGTATTTAAAAATACTGGAGTAAAATATGTAAGGACGTTTGAGCAAAAAACGTAGGCCTGTTTTGTTTAGGTATTGTTAAATATTTTTTTAGCATTTTTTATTTACAAGGAATTTAATACCAGAATGTGGATGGGCGTCAAATAAACGGTTATAGCAGTCTGTGGCTATGTTATTAAAATCGAGGGATTTTAGACCCTGCAGTTAGTGGACCACATAGAGTGATAAAATATGCTTTAACTTAACTGTACCCACTGTAGGGTAACTTTACATTTTTTTTTTATGGTCTATTAGTAGCAGTAGACTGCCTCGTTGGTCTAGTGGTTGCATGCGCGACTACTAAGCGTGGGGTCCTGGGTTCGATTGCCGGGTCGGGCAAAGTGTTATTTGGTTTTTTCATTAGGAAATTCTCAGTAGCAGCTCGGAGACTGGATTTGTGCCCGGTTAATGGCAATAGGCTCGCCCCTTATTACATGGGACTATAACATAACTGGCGAAATGTGGGTGTACTATTACACCACTGCCTACCCCTTCGGGGAAATACAGTCGTGTTGTTATGTGATGTTTTATTAGTAGCATCGATCATAACCAGCCCATTACTGTCCCACTGCTAGGCACGAGCCTCTTCTCAGAATGAGAAGGAGTCTGGTCGTAGTAGCACACCGATCAAAGGCTGTTGTTTTTACCCGACTGCGCCAGAAGGAGGGTTATGTTTTTATATAATAATAAAAAAGGCTGTTGTGTTTCGTTACTCATTTTTTTTTTGAAATCATGGATAAAACGAAATTTACACGAGCTTAGAACCTAATAATAGTACCCATCGTGTAAACGGCTATATCCGTGGTAAGTATAAGTGATAGTGCAAGTGCCAGTGAATAGAAGCCGATCCTATTTACTAAGCGACAAGCAGCGCTAATGACAAGTACTAGGCTCATGTAAACTTATTACAATACAAAGTAAACACACACTGTTTTCCCCTATGCTTCAAAAACCTCAAAAAGCCACGTACTACGATCACTTATCTCTAGATTCTTCACTTTGTAAAAGAAAGTGTAATGGAAAGGGATCAAAGTTGATGTCACGACGAAGCGTTTCGCGAACATTGTCGTAATGAAAATAAATTTATCAAGATACGGGTCACGTTTCACTACAGAGTATAGTAACTGTACAATCTAAAGGATTCATCTGGATCATAAGTGGGTAGGAAGTAGACATGGGCTAACTAGTTCCGGTAAAAGATTGGATATGTAATATATCATTCCAAGTATAGATATGTGACCGATTAGCATATCCATATCCACTTAATATATCCGGGGCTGAAGTAACTCCACGTTGCATGCTATGTTCGAGATTGATAACTCCGGCTTCTAAATAAATCCACCGGAGTGAGGCTGGATATATTGTAGCCGATTTTATAGATCTGCGGAACCATTAAGTGACACAGTAACATAATAATTGATTTATTTTCATACTTTATCAAACATACATACATAAACATACATACAGACTATCTATCAAATAAAAAACTAAAAGGCGTATTTAAAAATCAAGTATTGTGTACAATGGTTAGGTTATCTAAACTTAGTTTTTTGTCCATATCGTTGTCGTTAGTGTAGAATGTCGGGCATAGGAATTACTCATCATTACAGCCGAAAGACGTCCACTACTGGACATAGGCCTCCCCCAATTAAGGGGGGGATATGCCACAATCGCCACGTTTGGCAGGCGGGTTGGCGATCGCAGTTGGTTGGTTAAATACTCAGAGAACGCTGCTGCCCATCCTCTGGTGAATCCCTTAGTCGCCTTTTACGACACCCATGAGAAGAGATAAGGGTGGTGCTATTCTTTAAGTCCGGCACCACACGGACCACGGACGGACGGAGGAATTACTCGGATATGCGATATGTTTATTTTTTTAAAGTAAAGGTGTGATAATGGGTGTGATACATATCCACTTTGGGATATATATCCGAAGATATAGATGTGTCCGGGTAACTACCCATGCCTAGTGGAAGCCTTTTCATCAGGCTGATTTAAAGAGGTCGGTAACCTATTGACGTTTGCAGATTTTTTAATGCAACGATAAGTGGTGTATTAACATCAGTTAGTGTTGCCAGAACTTATTGAAGTTTTTGGCAATGCATCCATCTGTAGTAATGACTCACGAACCTTTAAGAGACATAATTGTCAATACACATATGGGGAGAGTGTATACCTTACGTATATTAACGTATCAATACCAATAAAAAATGACACGAGATGTATAAACACGAATGAAGAGACATCCCACAACAGTACGGTGTGGCGCAAGACTACTACGAGGGCTGACCCCAGAGAAATAGATAGAATGGACAAGTGGGCAGGGCGCGCGTGCCAACACTCTACACCATAGTGCAGGGCATTTCAAAGCCTTTCTCAGTACTCCTTATGACTTATTTTTGTAAATACTGTAACAAAAACCCGCAAAAATTCCTTATTATGCTGTTTCTAACTGCAAAAACTAACGCTGTAAAGTACATTTGATTCAAGTTATTTTTTTAAAATTAATGACGTCAAACTGTAAGGCGTAGTTTGTTCGAAAGTTGCCACGCATGAATCGGAAGTAAAATTGTGATTACAACCATTCTATCTATTTCTGTGGCTTACCCCAAATAAAGGTTTGCATTTGACCGACCCTCACCTGATGTTAAGCGATAGTGCGGTCGACGATGGTACAAGCTTGCCTAGCTAATACCTATTGACTCGAGTCTTGTGTTACAATCTGTACCTAATAGAAGTTTCAAGCAATATTGTATTGTGGTTGTCATAGGTCAGAACTGTTGTATAAATCCCAAATATCCGGGCCTGTGTCCACCACGAGGCTGGTAGCTTTTTGAAAATATTCTTATCGTAACAAAAAAAGGTCAGTAGTGCGATTCTGTCAATCTCGATTATCAAGTCGACACATGTAATGATACAGTGAGAATAGCAAAGTTAAGCGTTACTTTTTATGCTGACGATTATGTGTGCGTACGTGCTTCTATTCTATACATCATCATCATAATCATCAACCTATATTAGACCACTGCTGGACATAGGCCTCTCCAATAGCACAAACAAGGTGAAGCGATACTTCACTCCTGGCAGCTTTTCACTTTATATAAAGCTCAAGTCCGATCGTGTATTGCAGTCATTTATGGGATGGCTCCGCTAAATACCAGCTTGCCGCTATTGACTCGATTCCACGCAGAGGTGAGAGGCTAATTTGTGATGAACTGCTGGTAAAATCTAAGCTACAAATCTTAGCCCATAGACGCACAGTTGCTTGTTTGTCGGTGTTCCACAGGCTGTACTTTGGAGTGTGAGCAAGAGCTCCATGAGCTTATTCCGCCATCTCCTTTATTTCATCGGACTACACGACGAACTGCAGGATATCATCCACATTTGGTAGAAATCTCTACTATCAGGACCAAGCTCTTTGAAAACTCTTTCACAATGCGCACAGCCAAGTTGTGGAATTCACTGCATTTCCTTCATCTGTATTTCCGGGCACTTACAACACTAAAGCATTTAAAGCTAGATTGAATCGGCACTGCCTCGTTGGTCTAGTGGTTGCAAGCGCGACTGCTGAGCGTGGGGTCCTGGGTTCGATTCCCGGGTCGGGCAAAGTGTTATTGGGTTTTTTCATTAGGAAATTCTCAGTAGCAGCCCGGAGTCTGGATTTGTGCCCGGTCAATGGCAATAGGCTCGCCACTTATTACATGGGACTATAACATAACTGGCGAAATGTGGGTGTACTGTACACCTCTGCCTACCCCTTCGGGGAAATACAGGCATGATGTTATGTTATGTTATGTTATGAATCGGCACCTATTAGGTTTGTTCGCTCCATCGTCGACCACATCTTGTCTAGATTGCGGTCAAGAGCAGATGTATATATATGTTATAAAAAAAAATGAATAGCTTACCACTGACTTCTATCCTCGGCCACAATGGTGAAGAATTGGTGAAGATCTGCCAGCCAGTCATTATACACAACTTAAAAAAAGTTCCTATACGCATATTATGTTTCGGAGAGCGTACAGTTCCTCTGTACTTATTTATTTGAGCGTTTGTTGTTAAATTCTGAGTGGGCCGGCTTCACTGTTTTATTTATCCGCAATATATTATTCTGTTTGAAGGCTGTCGGGCTGATGCCGCAAACGAAGTGTTTCCTCCTTGTTGTTGTTATTACTAGTGTTTTTGTTCTGTTTCTGTTCCGAACTGTTGGGTTGTTGTAATAATATTCTACTAATTTTGATATTATAAGGTCCAATTTCAAAATAGTATGAGTTTAACTCACCACAAAAATAATGTGACCGAGTTTATTTTTAGTACTATAATGTATATCGCATTTATATTTATATTATTGCACACATTTTTATTGTTTCGAAATCTGAGAACTTTTCTCTCGAATAACACAAAAACCAGACCAACCTTTTGTTTCCAGACTAATTTCATTGATTCAAACAGAGTACTTATAAAAAACCTTATAATCAACAATGCTTTTAGTCAAAAAGACCTAAAAATAATAAAATAGACATTCGAATAAGATTACTACTGTAAGCGGACGAATGAATGATCTCATTTGTCTCACTTTCCTGTTCGATCGGAGCGGAGATAAGAGCGAGAGCTGAGAGGTAAGCGGGGAGCGAGTGGAAGCAGAGGACTAGAAACTAGATAGATGTTGACGACGGAATGAAAGTACGAATAAGTTTGGGTATAACAAATCGTAGAAGTAGGTATCAATAGGTATTTTAGAAATTGGTGTACCAATATAAATGAAATGTTTAAAACTCTGGTTTATTAACTTCATCACCAAAGTCAACAAGGTTTATAATAAGTGTATACTGAACTATCATTTTCTATCTTAAATAAACGACATTAATTCTAACCCAGCTTTTTAGAAACAAAAATGAAAACAGTAATGTAAGTCAAAAACAATGGACATGTTCGCTAAATAACAAGCACTTGCACCAATCATAAAAGGATTTATAACAAGTTGAGCTAAGCTCATCAGCCGAATTATACCGGAATGGAAAAAGTTGCCAACAAATATTGGACGGAACCCTTGCTTGGCGTTATTTACATTAAAAATATACAGAATATACCTTTTATTTCCTTTTGGTAAATTAAGAAGTCGTAAATAAGATTTACTGTTTTGTAGAATCATCAAAGAAGAAACAGTCAAAGAGGATGTGTTAGGGTTGAAATATAACTATTGTATATAAAAGATTTGTGAACAGTGTGTTAAGCAGGTTTATTAAGATTTAAATGATCAAAACAATTTTACAAACCTAAATCAGTCTGACGAATCGAATGTGTTATACAACCATCGTATTCTATATTTTGTATGGAACTTATGTCAAATTCCTATCTCTAGTAGGGCAAATCGTGGATAGATTGGATATTAATTTTGGCCGTATATGTTTACTGACCACAGTGAACAGCCGTTAACTACAACATTACTATTGTGACCACCGCACCGTTCACTAACTGAAGCCGAAATTAATATGTAAATTCATGAATTACTTTCGTGATTAACCCAAGAGTATGATAAGTTATGTAGGAGTTTCAATACTCAATACTCAATATATTTATTGCATTCACAATGTATTACTTAGGTGGTAGACTTAAAAATATGAGATCATTGTGAACCCTGTCGGGCACGGCAAAGTAAATATGTAGGAGAGGAAGCTGACTGTTCAATGAAATATTGTCTATGATTTCTATTAATACAATTTTAACTAGTATATTTTTGTAATGATTTATCATCGAAATATTCATTAATATTGTAATAGCATTTTTTTTAATAATAGTTGTTTTAGTTTTTTATTAAATATATTTTTTTTGCTTTCATTTTTTATTGGCTCAGGTAATCTATTATATATTTTTATGGACATTACGTAAGGACTAGTTGAATGCATTTTTAAGCGGGAAGGTGGTAAATTTAGCCTAGATTTGTGTCGGAGTTCATAATTTAACTGTATATCTCCACGTTTTGAGTAGAATTCCTGATGCTTCCGAACAAATTTACATGTCTCTAATATATAAATGCTAGGGAGGGTTAGAATATTATGCTTTATGAAATGGGGTTTGCAGCTGTCAGTTTGTTCTATGTTTACTAGAATTCTTACAAATTTTTTTTGAAGTGTGAAGATTGTTGGTGCGTCTGTGCCATTTCCCCAAAGGGTAACTCCGTAACTTAGCCACGCATAAGCATAGGCATTCATATTAAAACAAAACAAGTTTCATCGGATTATATCGCAAAAACTTAATAAATTAGTTTCATGTAATTTGACGGTCTCGTTATTATAGTATATAGTATATAATCTTTATTGTGTCAACAGTGGTACATTACAGTTCTTATAGGTACAAGATTGGATCAGCACAGTTTACCTATTTAGGCATACAATAAGATTGAAGGCAACAGTAGAAAATTAATCAGTCTAAGATTTATCCATTGATTCAAGTTTCATAATCATTACATTTTTATTTTTATTTTGGTAAATTCCAATATTTAATTCATTTATACATCCAAATTTAATTAAAATTTCAAGTACATTGTAAAAATCATATTCATAAAAAAAACAAATTCATTAAAAATTCAAATTCATAAACAGTTCAAATTCATAAAATTATTATAAAAACACTAAAATATACTTGTATAATAAATAATAATGTAATTAAAAATCTATATATAATAACTTCATTTATCTAATATTTATATGTCTACGATTCATTTAAAATTATCCAGGAAAAATATGTTAATAAAATTTATTTAATCAGGTAAGTAAGCATCTAAAGTTTTTTATTAAAATATTCCTTAAGCTCATAAAAACAATTATCAATCAAAAGCTTTTTTAATGCAGTTTTAAAAGGAATAATATTTAAACTTGTAATTGCCGTTGGTAGGTGGTTATATATTTTTATGCTAGTGTAATACATATTCCTTTTATATGTTTCGCATCTCACTTGTGGAATTATCAGTTTATCTTTGTTACGTAATCCACTGCTATATTCTAGAGTAATTTTTTTGGGGAAAAATTCACTATACATTTTAATGAAAGTAGCTGAAGATATAAATTGTGGAAAGAAAAAATCGCTCACGAGCAGGATTCGAACCTGCGACTCCTGGCTCAGTACGCCAGTGCTTTAGCCACTAAGCTACCGTGAACAGCTACCGCTTAGTGGCTAAAGCACTGGCGTACTGAGCCAGGAGTCGCAGGTTCGAATCCTGCTCGTGAGCGATTTTTTCTTTCCACAATTTATATCTTTAGAATTCGCTTCGCATGCGTAAAATGCGTTAAAATAATAAAATAGAAAATAGCTGAGTTGAGAATATAAATTCCGATCAATGTTAAATACCGATATTTTTTGAATATTGGTCTACATGAGATGTCATATCTAATATTATGTATAATCCTAAGATATCTTTTTTGTAAAATAAAGGTGGAGTTAATTTCAACTGAATTTCCCCAGTATATTATACCATAGTTAAGTACAGAATAAATGTTCCCATAGTAAGCCGATTATTTCATGCACCTTTAGTAAATTCCATTCAAATAAAAATAATAAATTCAAATCAACCTAATTACAGGCACTTTTGAAGCGTCAGGCTCGTTCTAGTTGCACGGTTCCAAATTGTGGATCTTAGGTCCTATAAAGAAGAACCGGCAAGAAACTCTATGGATATACTCTTCTTAAAATAGGTTATTGTTCAATACATCATCATCATCATTTCAGCAGAAAGACGTCCACTGCTGGACAAAGGCCTCCTCCAATGGGGGGGATATACCATAATCAATACACAAACAATACATAAACAATAAAATATAATTATTCAATACATCAAATTCATTCAAATAATGTCTGTTCACCACAACAAATGCAGTTTGGTGTGCCAAACGCTTAACGGCCAAAATTAATATCCAATCTATCCACGATTTGCCCTACTAGAGATAGGAATTTGACATATTTTTTAAGGAGCTTATGTCAAATTCCTAACTCTAGTAGGGCAAATCGTGGATAGATTGGATATTAATTTTGGCCGTTAGAGGGACCTTTAATGCTAACAAAATAGTCATTTGATTTTGTTAATTGTAATTACAGATTACTGTTATTGTGAATGCCGTGTATTTATGCTGTAGTAGGTATACATATCAGGACCCTTATTATATTTATATTACAGTGATTTTAACAATATGTACAAATACTAAATCAGAAGTTAGGTTATCACGATCACTACACAAAACAAACAAAAACAAAAAAAAAAAACAAGTTAAGTTTTTTTTAAACAAGTATAACCGGATTACAATACAATACACGCGATGTGATCCGGTTAAACTTGTTTTATTATAATGTGTATATCTATTATTCGTGTGCTTTATGAAATAAATAAATAAATGCTACACTTCGTTGTAGATTCGAGTTCACATTAAGATAACTGATAAGACAAATTCGTTTCAAAATTTTCAGTTCCTAATAAGTACAGTCTAACAAAGCAATTAGTATACAGGGTCGCCAGATATAGATGAAGATTTCTTAGGAAGTTATTATAGAATGGTTTGATTAGGGTTTTGTATAAATACAGTTTAACTTTGTCGATTATTAAAATGATATTTCATTCAAAAACATCCATAATCTTCGAGAAAACTTCATTTATATCTCTCTACCCTGTATACCAATTGCTTTGTTAGACTGTACCATACGTTAAACTATTCAAATAAAAATATTTGTTCTTTTACATGAAAATTTACATGAGAATGACTACTCTATACTGCGAAGACTTTACTTAATTATTTGTGCCAAATGTACGTCGTATTTTTATTCAATATTTGTAGTCAATACCGATCGGTGCGATTATGGACCTAACTGTATTATCCTAAACATACGTGGGACACTCAGAAAGTTTTGCGAAACTAAAAAAAATTGTTCTATACGTACATATATTTTTATCAAATCTTTTCAAAGTACTTTCCACCAGCCTCTATACAAAGATTCATGCGCCTAAACCAGTTTTCAAAACACTTTTTCCAGTCCGCCGCAGACACCTCGTTTACAGCCTGCTCGAACGCAGCCAGCGCATCTTCCGGCGACGAAAATTGTATCCCTTTGAGCTGATTTTTTATTTTTGGGAATAAAAAGTAGTCATACGGTGCTAGATCAGGGCTGTAAGGAGGGTGACCCAGGAGTTTGACTGGCGTGCTGTCCAGGAAGTCCCTCGTTTTGAGTGCGGTGTGCGCAGGTGCATTGTCGTGGTGGAGCAGTAGCCCGCGGAGCCCTGTGTTTGGTCGCTTGTTGCTTATAACAGAGAAAACTTCTGGCAAACATTTGGTAGTATACCATTCGGCATTAATGCTTCTTTGATCCCGTAAGGGAATTGATACCAAGTGGCCAGTAAAATTAAAAAAGCTAGCGATCAAAATCTTACCCCCGCTTCTAGATCGCTTCACTTTGGTAGGCGTTGGCTCATTTTGAAACACCCAAACAGTCGACTGGCGCTTGGTTTCTGGGTCGTATTGATAAATCCAGGACTCATCACCTGTAACGATGTCGTAAACACGCCGAGACGAGCCTGCTTCAAATTTGTTAAGCATATCACGGCACCATTCCACCCGGGCCTGCTTCTGAGCATCGGTGAGGTTGTGCGGCACCCAGCGTGATACTATCCTCCTCACGCGAAGATGGCTGTGTAGAATCTCGTGAACGCTTCCCGATCCAATCTTCAATATGTGTTGAATCTCCTGATATGTAATTCGCCTATTGTCTTGGATTAAATTTTTCACTGCTAGCACGTTTTCTTCGGTAACAGCCGTCAAAGGGCGACCTCTTCTTTCGTCATCCCCCAAAGTTGGTCGACCGCGCTTGAATTCGTTATACCAACGATACACGGTTGCCTTGGAAGGGTCTTCATCCATGAATGCCATTTGAAGTCTATCGTACGATTCATCCGGTTTCAGGCGACACTTGAAATCGTATAAAATCATAGCTCTAAAATGTTCCCGGCGCAGATCCATATTTCAGTGAGACACAATACTTTGAATTAACTCGCAAAAAATGTGGAGGGAAATTTTGAAATTGGAACTTACTTATTTTTACTTATAAATAATCATATTTTCGAAAAACATTATAACTGGCCAGTCTCCCATGTATAAAAACTTTTTTTCGCAATACTTTCTGAGGGGCCTGGTACATAAATCTGTCCCCAAAACAGCCACCTAACGTATCGTAACAAAATTCTAATTATATTAAATGGTAACACGATATCCGTGGAAATTCTTTTGACACGGGATCGCTGCGACATAATTGAATTCTTATTGTCAAAGTTTGTGAGCACCGCCGCATCTATCGCTCACAGTACTTGAGAATTTAATAAAAAGGAATTAAGAAACGTTTACGTTAACGCTATCAAAGGGCAATGGAGAGGGCTATGCTCGGAGTGTCCCTGCGTGATCGAATCAGAAATGAGGAGATTTGCAGGAGAACGAAAGTAACCGACATAGCCCGAAGAATGTGGCAGTGGGCGGGGCACATTGCTCGCAGAACGGATGGCCGATGGGGCAGTAAAGTTCTGGAGTGGCGACCGCGTACTGGAAGGTGCAGCGTGGGTAGGCCCCCCACAAGGTGGACCGACGACCTGGTGAAGGTCGCGGGAATCCGCTGGATGCGGAAGGCACAGGACCGGTCGTTGTGGCGATGCTTGGGGGAGGCCTATGTCCAGCAGTGGACGTCTTTCGGCTGAAATGAATGAATGAATGAATAAGAAACGTTTAAGCAGCCTCCGATGGTACTTTGGACATTTTTTAAGGTAGCATCAGCTTGTAAACGTCCCTGGGGAGCATAGACCCACAAATGATGATTTACGGCCAAAATGAATATCCAATCTATCCACGATTTACTCTACTAGAGATAGAAATTTGACATATTATGTATGGAACTTATGTCAAATTCCTAACTCTAGTAGGACAAATCGTGGATAGATTGGATATAAATTTTGGCCATTAGAGTCTAAATCTATCTTCTGGTTGATTAAATCTATGATAGCGAAATTTTTTACCAACATTTTTTTATGGTACCTATTTACCTATAGGGTGGTGAAACTAGATAATTAAAGCTATCATTAATACAGCCTATCGCAGTCCACTGTTGGACATAGGCCTCACCCAAGTTGCGCCGCAACACTCGGTCCTCCGCCTTCCGCATCCAGGCTATACGTAGGTAGGTAGGTACCTCAAAGTAAATACACAATATTGATAACGCAATGGTAGTATAATCACAATCAAATTATCTATTTGTATCTTGAAATTATCTAGGTATTCTATTTTTGGCTTTGGCTGCTTAAATAAGAAAATGCACTTTCTTTGCTAAATTTTTTTACTTATATTCACTTACACAGTTTATACTTAAATTTCTTTTATGAAATTGTTCACGGTAGCTTAGTGGCTAAAGATAAAATCGTAGCTTGGCGTACTGAGCCAGAAGTCCCAGGTTCGAATCCCTGCTCATGAGCGATTTTTCTTTCCTCAATTTAAATCGTTAGATTTCGCTTCGCATGTGTAAATGCGTTAAAAATAATGAAATGATGATTACTCAAATTAAAACCTCCACAAAGCACAATTCAAGATAAATAGTTCAAGCCTCAATCGTATTATTCGTAGCGTTCCGTAGCATAATTGTAGTACAGTCGTAGTACATTCGTAGTATTGAACTAAGTTTACGGGACTTGTCGCGCACAATTAAATCAAAATATAACAAACATTTTGACTAACCTCGACGTTTTGGTCAAGTTGCATTGGCCGTGGTCACGAGCAGACTGAAGTATGTGGGTGTCATCGTCTTGAGCGGCGGGTGTTTTCTCGAACTACCCGCGGTTGGTTACATTCGTAGTATACACAGATTAATGATTATACTAAAGGCGTAGTACGAGTATATCGGATGTCCAATTATGGCGCAGCTTAACTCAAATAATGGCCGCTGATCGGTCTCGCGACGGACACCGGTCAAAACTCATTTCGGCAATACAATAGTGATTTGGATTTTATAGGACATTGGATTGGATCTCTAATTAGAATATTTAATTATGTGAGATAGACGGAAACAATAATATTTTAGTCTATTAAAAATCAAACCATGACAATCAAGTTTATAAACTTTCGCGAATTTCACTTATATTGAACATGTTTATGGGACTTGTCGCGCACAATTAAATCAAAATATAACAAACAGTCTGCTCGTGACCACGGCCAATGCAACTTGGCCGAAACGTCGAGGTTAATCAAAATGTTGGTTATATTTGATTTAATAGTGCGCGACAAGTACCGTAAACATAGTTCAACATGACAATCAAATATCAAAAAATACTTAAAATTACTTACCAACCTTTGAGTAGATTTATGATAATTTCTTAGGTTTTCGCGATCACTACACATTATAATAGAACAATTTTAACCGGATTACATCGCGAATATTAACGAGTAATATCTGGTTTTAGGAATAGAATAGACTAGAATAGTATTTATTAATCCGTATCAACGTGTTTTATTATAATGTAGATTTATAATATACGAAATTAAGTGTACAAAATACGAAATGATATTTATTGTCTAGTCAACGAGGCGCGATCATAGCCATTAAACTTGTTTCAGTTATCCGTAAAATTCCGTAAATTTTAAGAACCCCGAAAACATTTCTGAGGCCTTGGAAAACATCACAATCACAACACTCCACAAACTAAAATAATTACCGCCGTGGGTTAAATTCTGGACTTATTTAGTGTTGTGCTGTTATATTTTAAACGTCGCAATGTTGACAAAATATCGTTAATTATATTTAATTACTGTTTAGAAGTAGATGTTGTTAATTAAGTTTAATGATAGACTTATTAGCTTAGTAAGTCAAAAAAAAATGAAATGGAGAACATTGATATTTTTTAATACTCACTGGAAATATTGACTAGGACAGGTTTTTGTTTGAGGTGGTCCTGCATTATACCTTATCGGAGTTTAAAATACCCAAAACTGAAACAAATATGTGTATACAGTTTACTAATATTAGCTCCGAGTGGGAATCAAACTCCATCTAGTTGCGCTGAAACAGACCGCTCAGCCACTGTGCTTGTAGTGTCGTTAATAAATTATTAAATCGCCACATTTTCATCTAACGTGTCACTCAGAAGTGTTGAAGTGTTTCGGCCAATGAATCCTGTGTCCGACCCTTCAGGATCCTCTTTGTAAGTGTGTCAAAGGATATTTTTAGTCAAAGTCACGTGGCCGGCCCACCGGCTGCGGTCGCTACGGAACACGTTTCGTGCCAATCAGAGCAGAAACCGCTCCGCTTATCAACTTTGTTAGCTACTTAAATTGAAACCGCGTATGAGACCATGAGAAATACAATACATACATCGCTGTCATCAAGTTGTCTGACTTTCGGGCCTCTGACTACCCGTGACGACTGTCATACAGTGGCGTGCATTGGCCTACTTCATTGGAATTTAATAATTGTGGTGTAGGTTATAGATTTTTTTATTTATGAAGATTCATTTAGCATTATTAGGTCTATTTAAAGATAAATAAACATCGTACTTTGAAAAAAAAGATAATAACTCAATGGTGTACCACTACTGAATTTGAATGAGGAAGGCACTGGTTACTGCCTAATTGCCTACATAAAATGCACGCCACTGCTGTCATAGATATATTTTGTGTGACAATCGGGACCAATAGCTTAACTCTCAGAAGCACGGAGGGGTTTCAGTGTGTAACAAAACGGTCACCCATCCACGGACTGGCCGTTGCTAGCGCAGCTTAACCTATTATATCTTGCAATTGACAGCGTTGTTACTTAGCCACGAGCCGTACAACAACAAGCAGCACAGAAATACTCTAGCTAAAAAGCTATTTATAAATTTATCTTCAGGCTTTGTTGGTCGGATTATTTTTGAAAATAAGCCACTCTTATCTTTGTAGCAGTTTTATATAAAACTATCTGTAAGCCTTCCGAGAATAACCTCGACTTACGAATAGGTACAAAGCCTTGCTACTAGCTTTGATGTCAAATGGAGTAGAAGGAAGCTTATTGGAGCTACTCCTTATTCCTTGGAACAATGCACTTTATACGAAGGTGTGGGATTCTTGTCTCCCTTTGAGATATGTGACGCCTTCGAGGCTTTGTAACAAAAGAAGGTTGACAGCTCTTGTGAGATAAAATTATGTGGTGCAGTGTTTTTTATTCGTAGGACAGTTTGGTTATCTGATGTTAAATGTGTAATAAGCTGGCAAAACCAAGTGGCGAGTGTCAGCCAGAGAGTTACGGGAACATTACGGTCGCTCTATCGCCTGAAAAACTTCCTCCCACCAAATACTAAAACAAAGCTTGTACAAGCCTTGATTTTCCCAATTGTTGACTATGGTGATGTGTGTTACTTTGACCTGAATGCAGTTCTTCTCAACAAACTTGACCGGCTTCTTAACAACTGCATTCGATTCGTTTTTAATCTTCGTAAATATGACCATGTGTCTGAGTATCGTTTGCTTCTAAAATGGTTGCCTATCCGCCAACGTAGGCATATGAGGGCATTAACTACTCTATTCTCTTTACTTTTCTCTCCCAATTCTCCTTCTTACTTAACTTCTCATTTTCAGTATCTATGTACAAGTCATACTAAATATCTCCGCTCCACTAATAATCGTCTTCTCCAATGTCCTTCTCACCGCTCTGACTTCGTTCACTCTACATTCTTCGTGCAATCTATCCTATTATGGAATGCGCTTCCTCAGGAAATCAGGATGGCTAACAGTCGGCTCGCCTTTAAAAATAAGTTAAGGAAATATTTCCGTGAAAACAATTTAGCAGATTCAGCTCGACTTTGAATTATCTTGATGTTATATATTTATAGTTATATATGTAGGTATGTATAATATATATATTTTATTATATGTATAATGTACATATGTATTTATCTTTTTTATTTTTTTATTATATGTAATTATAAGTCCGTAGTACGAAACATATTTTACTACTTTACTGGTGCATCTACCCTATACTTTGTCTCTGCATTACCCTAAGGTTGTCTGGTAGAGAACGCCTATGGCGTTAAGACCGCCTTTGTACCCTGTTGTGCATAAAGAATTAAATAAATAAATAAATAAATAATAAATAATAATAATAATTATGTTTATTGCGACTTCAGAAGAACATAACAACAGTGTAGCCCTGGACCCTGAACTAGGATAACCTGTATGACAGGGGCCAGGCCTCTCGGTTATATGATACAGATTGAGAGACAATAGACTTTATTAAATTATCTAAATCTTGAAAAATTATGGTTAAGTTTTACAATATTCTATTGGCAGATATTAGGAGGGTAAGTCTTAGTGCACATTTGAGGGGACGGTTGGTGAGTTTGTGTGTGTTGGGGTGTGTTTGTGTGTATACTCACACACATCGTATTCTGCAGTTATTTCGACGTGTTATTATTTAATTAAAATTTATTGTTCTTACAGCAAATTGAGTTAATATAACAAACACGATTTGTTACCGAAATATTTGTGTTCAATTAAGAGAAGATACATCAATTAAATCAATAATATTCGAACATAACAGCGGTACATTCATCAGAAGATCATAAGTCATGTTTGCTTTTTTTGTGTACAATCAAGATTATTTGTATTGTATTGTATTTTGAAAATAACGTATGTATTTAATAATGTTGTTTAAGTACGGAACTCTACAAGTAGTTTATTTTCACTAGTAGCTGCTATACTTCGAAATATCTCCAATATATAAAAGTAGAACAGAATTTAAAGATTAAAATTGTGGAAAGAAAAAATCGCTCACGAGCAGGATTCGAAACTGCGACTCCTGGCTCAGTACGCCAGCGCTTTAGCCACTAAGCTACCGTGAACACTTCTCGTGGTATCGAAATTATCCTCCACTATACGTCTTTGGGTGACGTCAGCGATATCTTATTAAGAAACATTGTTCCTTAACCGACTCGACTAACTTTGCAGTTAAATCAAAGTCGTATAGATATGCCTACCCTTACTAATTATTTTATTATTTTAACGCATTTTACGCATGCTAAGCGAATTCTAAAGATTTAAATTGTGGAAAGAAAAAATCGCTCACGAGCAGGATTCGAACCTGCGACTAATAAGATATCGCTGACGTCACCCAAAGACGTATAGTGGAGGATAATTTCAATACCACGAGCAGTGTTCACGGTAGCTTAGTGGCTAAAGCACTGGCGTACTGAGCCAGGAGTCGCAGGTTCGAATCCTGCTCGTGAGCGATTTTTTAGGGTTCCGAAGTCCTACAAGGAACCCTTATAGTTTCGTCATGTCCGTCCGTCTGTCCGTCTGTCCGTCTGCCCGTCTGTCCGTCTGTCCGTCTGTCCGTCTGTCCGTCTCTCCGTCTGTCCTAATCCTTTACAGCTTAATAACTTCTACAGTTATAAACATAAGTAAATAAAATTTTGTTAAAAAATAGTCTACATATAGATCTCAATTTTTAAAGAATAAAAAAATCGTTTTTCTGTATTTTAGGGGTGGCGTCCATACATGTGAAATGGGGAAAAAACATTTTTTTTCGCTGCACCCCCTCGTGTGGGGTATCATTGAATAGGTCTACTAAAATGAAGGTAATGTTTGATACACAATTTTTTTATCAGGTGTACCATCTGCGAAATATAGCCCGCCAAAGTGGCTTGCAATGTGTCCCCCCCTGCCATTTCTAAACTATGCAAAGTAGAAACTTATAATCTTCCACATTGATAGACCTTTGTAAAAACTCTGTTTTAAAATTATTTTGAGTATAATATGATTATAATTTTTTGAGTTATAGAGAGAAAACTGAAAAATACTTAAAACGTCCTAGTTCAAAGGTCATTAACCTTAGAGAAAAATGATCTTAGCAAATAATGCTCCTTTAGCTACTTTCTATCTGAAAAAATCACAAAAAGTAACTTTGAAATGACACGCTTCTTCAATTTGGCTTCTTGAATTTATCGCTAGATGGCGCTACTAACGACACGCTCTGAGTCGCGAATGCTGCCGATTATTGCAAAAACTAAAATAGCCATGATTAATATTCGATTTGATTCGTTTGTAATTACACCTACTTAAGGAACCCTATAATACTGAGCATGGCCCGACATGCTCTTGGCCGGTTTTTTCTTTCCACAATTTAAATCTTTAGAATTCGCTTAGCATGCGTAAAATGCGTTAAAATAATAAAATAATTAGAACAGAATTTAATTAATTCTTAAGAATTGCAATGCAATAATCATAGACTTACATATTACTAGCGTACAATAATGCAAGTTAATAATTACAGAAAAGCAAGAAATGAAATAATATGCTTCAGTAATTAATAGCCAGTTGAAAAAGCAATAATATTTTATCAAGCATTTCCTTTGTTTGTCCTGGGAGAATTGCAGCGGACGTAATTAGTGTAACTATGAAACAGCAACGAATTGTAACAGTTTAATTAATTAAAGAGAAACTAGTAACAACATCCGTTGAAGGAATTATTTTTAACAGTAAAGATTTTTTAATATAAGAATAAGAATAATTTATTTCGCAAAAAAACAACATAAAAAAACAACAAAAAAACAGAAAATAACTTTCAGTTTTTTTTTAAGAAACAGTCACCTTTTACTGAATAAGTCTAAGGCGACCATTAGACGTTCAATCTGGCATCAGTTCAATCTGTGACCTTGGATTGACGGATTGATGCCGAAAACCAACATTCATGCTTTGATATTTTTCATCAGTACAGTCCATCGATCATTATACGATTAATCTAACATCAATGTAACTAAGGCCATGGATTGGTCTCTTTGTGAAAGAGCTCGTCCGGGGAAGTACTACCACCGTACCTACTTCTCCGCCAAATAGTGATGCTTGTATTGCTGTGTTTCGGTCTGAAGGGTACGGGTGCCGGTGAAATTACAATCACATGAGACTTTCCATCTTCATGTCTCAGTTTGGCGAACCGACTTGCGGTACCATTTAGGCAACAGCCTAGATGGTATTGCAGTTGTCATGGGCAAAGGTAACCACTTAACATCAGGTGGGCCTTTAGTTCGATTCGCCATCCTATACTATAAAAAAAAAAGAAGTGATGCCAGAACAAGATTAGGATTCATTATTGACCAGACAGTTTTCAAACATTGCCACAACAATTTTCGAAGAACAATATTTCTAGAACTTTTTTAGAAGCAGCTTTAAATCGCTCTCACTTGGAAAGTACAAGTCCTTTTTGAGCATCTTCGTCGTCAAGGGAGATTCAGAGAGAGCTATAAATATGTCAAATCCGCCTTACCAGAGAGAAATAATGTTGTCTATTTATTTCCCGATGTTTAGGGTTCCCGACCCGTGACGGCGAACTTGGACCGAAACTGCTGTCATTCGAATCGGATACGAGTTTATTTTCCTAGAAATCTCTCGAAATAAACCTCACTTAATGTTTTCTGATGCTTGCATAAAGAAGAAATAGGTTCTTGGTTCAAAAATAAAGATTGATAAAAGAGGAAATTATGTAGAGGTGTTATTTAATAATAAATGTTTACCCGAATAAATTTAGTTAATTTAGATACTAGGCAACGGACTGTGTAACTATTTAATATTTACTTACGACCGCACGTCAGAGGTAAGTTCGACCTTGACCGCGTCTTAGAAAGCATAGTGGTTTTCGTAGTTTAAGTGTTAGCACTGACGTGCGGACGACTGTACCAAAGTATTTTTTTAAAGCCAATCGTATGAAAACTATGTAAAGTCGGCCAGACGTCAGGTAACAATTGAAGTATAAAACCGACCTTACTGCTTACGAAATCAAGACGATGTCAAGGTCAAACTTACCAATGACGTGTTTTCGACTGAACCTACATTAGGTTAGTAAGTATGATTCAAATATTCATAGATACATACATTTGTAGTAATTTCAACCCTTAACCCATTGAAATACTACAATAGTTTGTACAAACATGGCCTATTTTGGAGAACAAAGTGGTAAGTTTACTCCCACCCCACTATTGACCATAAGCGTCCTATCTGCTGTTTCCATCCATGGAAGCAGCCATATTGAATTATTAGCGGGTAAGATAACATGTGTGCCTTTGAGTCAAACAAAAGGTCTATATTCCAGTTGTAATGAGCGGTAGTCACCCAGTAAAAACGTATCAAAGGCCCAATTCAAAGCCTTCCAGGCGCGTGATGTTTATTGTATGTTATAAAAGCAATGACTTAATCTACCACGGATGATCGTAGACGTCGACGTCAAGAGTCTGCTCATTATCTATACATACATATAAAAATTCATGTTTGTCCTCTACTTTGATTACACAACGTGTTATTGAAATAACTGAAAACCTCTTAAGGGGTCATTGTACTCATAAGTATGAAAACTTTTACTTTGGGAGCTTAGTGTATGAAACTGACATAACTAGGTATTAAAACACTCGTGTGATACTACTAAAAACCTCGCCTACGGCTCGGTTTTTAAACTCACACTCGTGTTTTAATAACCCCTGTTATGCAACAGTTTCATAAACAACTATTGCGGAATAGGAACTGGAAAGGATTTTTTTATGATTGTCTATGCGTCACATAAAGTCACATTGATGCTTGCCAAAGCCCACGGTTGGCGAAATTCGAGTGCAGTTACTGCAATGGTTTCATTTTTAGTTTGATTTTGTGGGAATTTTTATTAGGAATTGGCCTTCTGTGTTGTCTTCTTTGTTAAGGTATAGGTAAAGTTAGCGGTAGGTTGGCGCCCTTTGTCGGGTAGAATGTAATAGTTTGGTGATTTATACCGGCCACCAGGACAAACGGACTGTGTGTCAATGTTTTTAATGTAGCTTGGTTTTACGCGCCATCACTTACTTTTTTTATCCGTCTTGTGTGCACCAGAATCGGACGTATAGGAAATGGGAAATACTTGAAAAACATGTAAACGAGTTTCAGGTTTTACTAAACCAGTCTGCTTTGCAATTTAGCAGTGCTGCTGTAGATTTTTGTACACATTTTTGTACTGAAAGAAAGAAGAAAGAAAGAAAAATAGTTTATTGTCACAGTTAACGACGCGCAACATTTAAAACACAGTGATAAACACAAGCAGGCAACTTATAGGTACATAGAAAGTAAAAACAAAAGACACATAGGTAAAAAATTAAGAAGGAAAATTAAGAATTTACTGCAGTTTGTTGTACACAAACTTAAAAAAAAAACTACAGCATATGTGCTTTGCCATTATGTAATTTAAGACCTACATTTATACTTCACCTATAAAAACAGTCAAATTTAGATAGGTTTAATATGAGAAACTTCTTTCCTTCTTTGCCATACAATACAATAAAGTACTCCCTACCGAATATTGCCACGCTTGAACAAGATCACGAAAATAAACGGCTCCTACATAATTCTTTCGAAAACAGTCTCGTAATAATTCATACCGTACATTATAGAGATAAGAAAGATGCCACAGTACAAAATATTTCGTTTAGGGTATGAGATGCAGCGCACGTACACACGTGCCAAATTAGATGTTTTAGATTTCTGCGGCAAAAAGCGGGTACAGAGTAGAAAATAGCAGTGGTTCAGTGTTATGAAATGGCAAGGCGACGAGCATCGCGAAGCTAGAACAAAAGCCAGATTTTTTTCATGGGATACTGAAAAGAGGTAAAGGCCGACCTGATACCTTTGTACATAATAACTGCAATACTTAGGCAATAGTATTGCAACTCGCGCTTGCCAAACTGAGGCTTAAAGAAGGAAAGTCTCATATTTATGATTGTAATTTCATTGGCATGTACCCCAGGTACTAAAACAAATCAATGCAAGCTTTATTGTTTGGCAGCAGAAATAGGTACCTACGGTGGTAGTACTTTCCCGGACGAGCACTTTCACAAGTAGCTCTAATACTAATAAAGGACTACTAAGACTAAATTTTCTTACTACCTATAACACTAATTAAATCATAAGTTATTTAAAATGATTGAAAAATATCTGCTATGAATAGTCTGTTGTAAACAATGTGCCAATAATTTGCTTCAAAAACCATGCAGAAAACTCACTGCATCACTGAGTTAATCGAACAAACAAAACGTGATTCTTTTAAGTGTCACTGCCTGTAATTTTCCTGCTGCAAATTTTATACTATTTTTTACAAATTATAGTGTTTGAGTACACACACGCCCCGGGTATCCTGCTACACATGTTGTTCGAACTCTGTATACTAGCGATATTTGATGTCCTATCCAATACTTGTTTTTTTACTCTGTCGTTGGCATTCAGTGTTGGTATTTTTTTCCTTTTTAGGGTTCCGTACCCGAAGGGTGACGAACGGGACCCTATTACTCTCACTACGCTGTCCGTCCGTCCGTCCGTCCGTCCGTCAGTCCGTCCGTCCGTCCGTCCGTCCATCCGTCTGTCTGTCACAGGGCTGTATCTTTTGAACGGTAATAGGTAACCGGTTGAAATTTTCTCAGAATATGTGTTGCTATAAGGTGTATCACGACAAATACTAAAAACAAAAAAAAAGTCTAAAACCAAAGGGGGTCCCCATACAAGAAACCTCAAAAAACATGCATTTTTTTTAACGTTTTTGATTTTGCTCTATCTTCAAAACCGTAATATATCAATCAACTCAGCCTATCGCAGTCCACTGCTGGACATAGGCCTCTCCCAAATTGCGCCACAATGCTCGGTCCTCTGCCTTCCGCATCCAGTCCCCCCCAGCCACGTTCTTTAGGTCGTCGGTCCACCTGGCAGGGGGGCGCCCTACGCTGCGTTTGCCGATACGCGGTCTCCACTCAAGGACTCGTCTGCTCCAACGGCCATCGGTCCTTCGACAGACATGGCCAGCCCACTGCCACTTCAGCTTACTGATCCTACAAGCTATGTCGGTCACTCCGGTTCTTCTCCGGATAATCTCGTTACGGATTTTATCCTTCAAAGAAACTCCAAGCATAGCTCGCTCCATAGCTCGCTGAGCGACTTTAAATTTGTGGACTAGCCCAACTGTCAGTGTCCACGTCTCGGCACCGTAAGTCATGACTGGCAGGACGCACTGGTTGAAGACCTTTGTCTTCAAACTTTGCGGTATAGGCGACGAGAAGACTCGGCGAAGTTTGCCAAATGCTGCCCAGCCCAGACGGATCCTTCTGTTGGCTTCTTTCTCGAAGTTGTGTCTACCAAGCTGAATTGCCTGCCCTAGGTAGACGTATTCCGTTACAACTTCGAGTGCCGACCCTTCGACGAATATTGGCCTCGGCATGACATGCATATTGAACATGACTTTAGTCTTGTCCAGATTCATGCCGAGACCGACACGTCGAGAGGCTCCGTTTAAGCTGTGCAGCATTTCGCCCAGTTGTTCCAGCGACTCAGCCATTACAACGATGTCATCGGCAAAACGGAGATGTGAGATGTTCTCGCCGTTAACGTTGATACCCTGTCCAGTCCAGTCCAGCGTCTTGAAGACGTCCTCCAACGCGTTAGTGAACAATTTCGGGGTAATATATACCAGCGTCAAACTTGGTCAGATTATAGTGCATTTATGTAGTTTAGCAACAAATACTAAAAAATAAGACAAACATAGACATATGTGGCAGTACCTGCGTAAGAAAGACATGCAAAAATTCATATTTCGCGCACTGTGCGTTGATGTCTTTTGATAAACTCTCGTAAATTAAATTAGTTTTTATGGGGTATCAGGTCGTTGAGAGGTACGGAACCCTTACTGCGCGAGTCCGACTCGCACTTGGCCGGTTTTTTACGTTTGACGTGATGAATATGAATAACGTGTTTTTTAGTTGATCGTAAACGTTTTTAATTGTTTTTGACAGGTAAAACTAACGCTCGATTTTAGGAATTTAAACATTTTTATTAACTCGGCTTCAGTTTGGTCTTTCTCTTCGGTAAAAATTTTGCAATCGATTTTAAAGACTAAGTTCCCGATGAGTTAGAGCAATGATTTATTGGAAGCTCAATGAGCTAGAGACTTGAAACTTTAAAAATTCCTTAAAAACTGGATGACAATGCAATACACCCTTTCGTTTAAATAATGTGGTATAAAAAACTTTGTCATATAATTTTCAATCAGTTTAATTATGTAAGTCGGTCTTAAATACAACAAAATTTGAAATGGTATTTATATATTTACTTGTAAATAATTTTAATATCTAAATAATAATGCTTATTGCAAGCGCGTGGACATAGAGTAGCATAAAAATATTAAATTGTATTAATACGTATATGTCGAAATATTCAGTAACAACAACAGGTCAACCGTTTTCTTTCATCCCTTGATCAACAAGGCCGATCTCTCGTAACAGCATCATGAATGTCACACTATCACACTACCCTCCTAAATGGACACTACCTCAGAACAGGCAGAACCCTTGTCACACGTCACAGATAACGTGACAAGTATATATATTAGGCTCAAAGAGTTGAGTTAAGCGAAAAAACTTTCTCTTATAAATTATTTATTTATCTTCAATCATGAAGGTAATTAAGCAACAAGAATGAGCACAAGCTTAGAGAGTTTGCTTTACGCTCGCCAATAAATGAAATCTAAGATAACCTGTACGTCTCGTCATGGTAGCTATACAGCTAAGGCCGTGGTCTGCTACAAACATCATAGCCCGCGTCTGGTGTGACGGTTTCTCGTTGCGGTCTCTCTCAAACGTCTGACGCGACGCACTGTGTCAAGCGTTTGAGATAGACCACTGTAGTGCATTTCCATAATAAATAATCGTCGGCTGCGTGCAGCGTCACGCAGGACGCGGCCGATGGCATTTGTAACAGACGACGGCCTAACATTTAGAACGCGTCGTGACTTTTCCAAATTACCACAACACGTTGTGGTTTAATATCATAATAGCCACGACACCAATTTTTTTATTAATTTGGCATAGTACACAATTTGTGGAGAGGAAGGGCTAGTGGCTCTACGAAGATCTGCGTAATTAAGCTGCGATAACCGTGGTCAATTATTGGATGGGTGATCATTTCGTTCATCATCAGTCCGTGTGGTACCGGACTTAAAGAATAGCACCACCCTTATCTCTTCTCATGGGTGTCGTAAAAGGCGACTAAGGGATTCACTAGAGGATGGGCAGCAGCGTTCTCTGAGTATTTAACCAACCAACTGCGATTGCCAATCCGCCTGCCAAGCGTGGCGATTATGGCATATCCCCTCCTTAATTGGGGGAGGCCTATGTCCAGTAGTGGACGTCTTTCGGCTGAAATGATGATCATTTCGTTGTACATCTAAACCCCTTCGTGCCTCGGTGATCTGTCGGTCGCGGTTGCCATATGAATATCTATGGCAGTCGTAACGGATAGTCAGAAGCCCGAAAGTCTGACAACTGGTGTAACCTTAGGATGTCGGTATAACCCAGTAACTGTGGGTTGCGGGGGCTTAGCTACCAGTCACTCCATGTAAAATACTGTAAATTTCAGCCGCATCTAGTTAGACTGGAAGCCGACCCCAAAATAATTGGGAAAAGGCGAGGAGAATGATCATTTGAAGAGACCACAACGCGTTGTGGACATTTTCTGTCTTAGTGCCTGACATGTACACGTCACAAAACGTGGCGGAACATACCCGGCGCTACGCGTGTGGAATATACGAATCGATACCAAACAGAATGGGAAAACTTCCCGTTTGTCAAACTAAATCTATTCGTGTAAAGTTCGGCAGAAGTTTAATTTTAATAAGCTGCTGGAGTTGTGAGCTGTTGGAGTTTTATCGATATCCGTTTGTGTGTATCCTTAAGAAAAACTTGATACCTATAATATTCATTTAAAAGTTATAATACTATCTGCCACGGAACAGAGGTTCCGGGAGTAAATAATACAACAAATCCTTAGGTAGGTAACCCACGAAAATGATTGTAAAAGGAACTTTTTTTTTACTAGTGAATTTGACACAATTCACAAATCAATCAATGGTTGATTTCCACAACCTATATCTATATGGCCAAAATTATTATCCTATCTTTCCACGGTTTGCCCTACTAGAGACAGAAATTTGACATAAGCTCCATACATAATCATCATTTTCATCATTTCAGCCAAAAAGTCCACTGCTGGACAAAGGCCTGCTCCAAAGGGGGGGAGATATGCCATAATCGCCACGCTTGGCAGGCGGGTTGGTTCGATCGCAGTTGGTTGTTTAAATACTCAGAGAACGCTGGCTGCTGTCCATCCTCTGGTGAATCCCTTAGTCACCTTTTACGAAACCCATGAGAAGAGAAAGGGTGGTACAATTCTTTACGTCCGGAACACACACACGGTTTATTCTTATTTTTTATTACGTCAAATTTCTATCTTTACATGGGCAAATCGTGGATAATATAATATTAATTTTGGGTGTTAGTGAATTTGAATTTAACATTAGTGAAAGATAGAAGACCTAGTGTTGGATTGGGATATGCATAATGCATATATCCTCGTCTAGCAGAGGACGGCGATGGAATGATTCCTATTAACACGGTTGTAGTGTGTCACACCTCCTTATATAAGTAATGTACGTTGACACACTATATTACACTTACCCAAGAGATTAACATATATGTCTTTCATTGTTGTATAGTATGCCCCCCATTACACGGCGACCCTGCCAGTGCAGCCACGTCGGCAGCGCTGTGCATCTTATTATATAATAAATAATAATTTGTGCCTGGACCCCTTGGATCAGAAAACTAATGAGTGAGAGTTTTGGAGAAAAACAATTGTTGGGAAAACGCTGTTGGGATAAGTTGGTGTCTGACGTGGTTAGTTGGAGCTGAGAGTTGTTGGCGTCCAGTGAGCTGCGGCCCTGGAACGGCCTCCTCCAAAAGCAAGACGAGGACAAATTGTGAAAATGTCTATCTCGACCCGACACGGTATTCAAGGAAGTAAGACTCCTTTGTTAAGAGGTATCATTTTGTGGGAACAGTCGGTATCAAAAACACAGGGACGAACAACACGATACAATTCTTGTCAGAATGATAGTCTGTTGGCGTGTACTGTGTTCATTCTGAAACACCCCGTGTCATTGACATATTCATTATTTTGATCGGTTTTTCCAACAATTTTTGACGCTGACTGTACTTTTTATACCTTTTGTTATTGCTTCCTCGAATACAATATAATATTATATATATTTATTATATATATTATTATAGCCACTGAGTGGGGCGTGGTGACCTGTAACACAGGTTTTTACGAACCCACAACAGGCACCAGCTCTCACAATGTGAACTATGTACTCTTGTACCTATAATAAATGTGTATATAATCCATTGTGAGAGGAATAAATGAAATAAATTATTAATTATTGTTATAAACCAATGGAATTTTATTTTTAAATATTTTTCCAAATTCTGTAGTATTTTTATCAGTAGGTAGTTTTATATTAGTGTCGCGTAACAATGCACGTAGCGATATCTTTGATAATAACATACACCTTTATTGTCATGTACTGTTAAATCCGATATTTATTTTAAGTGCAGTATAATCTAACTTTTCCGACATAATGTGTCTCTAGAGCATAAACTTATCATACATAATGTACAGACTTATCGTCGCCTCAGTGCTTGAATGTCCAACCGACCATTGACTAAATTTTACCGGAGACGTTTTTTTAAGCTTATTATTGATTTAAGAAAAAAGGGGTTAATTAAGATAAATATTTTTAAACTTTGAAGATTTAAGAATAATGTAATATATACTATACATTATTCTTAAATCATCAAAGTTTTAAAAATATTTCCCTTAAATCAATAATAAGCTAAAACTAACGTCTCCGGTAAAATTCGGTCAATGGTCGGTTGGAAATTCAAGCACTGAGGCGACGTTATGTATTCATTTAAAAAAACTTAGTATCGATGCAAACTCATTAATTTAACGCTTAAAATACTTACTAAAAATATCAATTTGTTCAAATAAGTGTTCAAACATCAACTGTTTTAAAAAAAAAAAACATCCTGCTTGGACAACAGAAACTGGCTTAAAATTGATCGACAGACAGTAAAAGAAGTACTTATATTAAATTAATGGTTTTAATAACAAAAACCGGCCAAGAGCATGTCGGGCCATGCTCAGTATTATAGGGTTCCTTAAGTAGGTGTTACAAACAAATCAAATCGAATATTAATCATGGCTATTTTAGTTTTTGCAATAGACGGCAGCATTGGCGACTCATAGAGTGTTGCCAGTAGCCGCTAGATGGCGCTATACAGTGCCAAATGCAATAGACGGCACTTGACGGTAGCATTGGCGACTCAGAGTGTTGTTAGACGCCGCTAGATGGCACCAAATTTAAGAAGTGTGTCGTCAACATAACACAAAGTAAATTTTTGTGATTTTTTTAAATAGAAAGTTGCTAAAGGAGCATTATTTGCTATAATCATTTTTGTCTTAGGTCAATGACCTTTGAACTAGGACGTTTTAAGTATTTTTCAGTTTTCTCTCTATAACTCAAAAAAATATAATCACAATATGCTCGAAATAATTTTAAAAGAGAATTTTTACAAAGGTCTATCAATGTGGAAGATCATAAGTTTCTACATTGCATAGTTTAGAAATGGCTGGGGGGCACACACATTGCAAGCCACTTTGGCAAATAGCAGATGGTACACCTGATAAAAAAGTGATGTATGAAACGTTACCTTCATTTTAGTAGACCTATTCAATGATACCACACACGAGGCGGTGCAGCGAAAAAAATAATTTCATCCCCATTTCACATGTTTGGGCGCCACCCCTAAAATACGTAACAATGATATATTTATTCTTTTGAAATTGAGATCTATATCTATTCTATTTTTTAACAAAATTTCATTTACTTATGTTTATAACTGTTGAAGTTATTAAGCTGTAAAGGATTAGGACAGACGGACAGACGGACAGACGGACAGACGGACGGATGGACGGACATGACGAAACTATAAGGGTTCCTTGTAGGAACTACGGAACCCTAAAAAGGCATCATCAATCAATTAGTCTAAAGCAATCAGTTATTCCCGCGACCTTCACCAGGTAACGAAATAGGTAGGTAGGTAGTAGGTCCACGTTGTGGGGGGCCTATCCACGCTGCGTCTTCCAGAACGCGGAAATCCGCTGGATGCGGAAACCGCAGGACCTGTCGATGTGGCGATGCTTGGTGGAGGCATAGTGGAGGCATATGTTCAGCAGTGGACGTCTTTCAGTTAAAATGATGATGATGAATCAGTTATTTTGATGTTTGACGACGTCTGTGGTCTAGTGGTTCGAATGTTGGACTGCTGATCACGAGGTCGTGGGTTTGACTCCCACTGGACACAAATATTTGTGTGATGAACATAAGTGTCTGTGTTGGTCTGGGTGTTTTTTATGTATTATAAGTAAGTATTTACAAAAAAAAAGTATATAAGTATTATATACATTGTCTAGTACCCATAGTACAAGCTCTGCTTAGTTTGGGACTAGATAGGTGATGTGTAAATTGTTCCAAAAAATATTCATTTATTTTATTTTATTAATTAGGCAGTGGACCGAGTGTTGTGGCTTAACTTGGGAGAGGCTTATGTCCAGCAGTGGACTGCGATAGACTGAGTTGAGTTGATGAATCAGGAATGAATAAGCGTAACTATTAGTTTATGGCATACTTTAAATGTGACTCAATATCCATTCTCGTTTCCAATAACTTTCCTAACTGAAAAGTTTGGATCCATAAAACAGATACTTCTTACAACGCAAATATAAGAACATAAAACCGCAGTTAGTGGAAAACCCACTTATCGCAAGTGCTTGGAACAACATGTATTTATGTCAAAGACTTCACACACAGAATAACTCAACAAAGAACATCAGTCCGTCACCATCAGACTTCGGACGTCTCCACAGTTGTTTTTAGAAGAAGATAAAAGCATAGGGTCTATCCACGTTCCCTTACGCAAACTGAAGATAATGTTTTCATTGTTTACTTAGGTCCCGAGATGTCTGCAAAAAAACTTACTTCCATTTTGTTGGAAAAATTGGACGCGCGACTCAGATGTGTTACTTTTACCTTATGTATAATTTTCAATCTTGCTTCGAATATATATATATATAATAATCTTTACCGATTCCCTTTGATTGTGCCAGTGCGCCCCAAAAAGGGATCACGTCCAAGAATATTAATCTTATCAACAAGGCTACGTAGAAAGGTCATGTTAATATATTACAAAAATATCTGGACCACGTCATAAAATCCACAAGAACGGCCCAATCGATGCCTTAAAATCAATCTAATATCGGTAACTGGAGGCTTTAAAAAGGCAATAGAATTTGCCATAAACTTATCATAACTAATGATAGTACGTACAGGAATGCTTGCAATGTACCTATTAAAAAGCTCAGAAAAAGCAGATTGATGTATTCTTTTTTTTGAATAATGAACCAATTTCCGAGCAAATGGGAGAAAATACTTAAAATTCGCTTTACGACTATAAAGCGGACAATTATGGTAAAAGCTGCAAGCCTTGAGCACCAATTGTATGTATTTCCGAATTTTTACGCGTATACAGCGAACTCGATCGGAAGCGGAGTAAAGCGGACTGAATCGACAGAATTTGCGGACAATCCTGGCGGCGACGACCCACGCCGACCCAGGCCAGTCGCCCCAAACGGACGCTTTTCAATTAACTGGGGATAAAGAGGCCGATTTTCTGACGTATTTATACGTGATTGTGAGGGCTCTGTTAAATTTAATTAAATATTTTTTACATTCAATAAAAAGGTTGGTTTCTTTTCGTCAGAACGTTTGTTGTAATTGTTTCAATCATTTCGAATTTCTTGGTTAGTAATTCCTTCGAGATATTTCTGGAGATGTTTCCTTTGCTTTAGAAGCGGAGCAGTGAAGTTGCCTGAGGATACAGAGATGTAACAAGGCGCAATTAGCTCATTGTGTCAGGTACACTGGACCAAACGGAATCATGACCCACCATAAGCTTAATTTTCTACAAACATTCTAATACAATTAGGTCGAATTTCGTTTAAAAATATTTCCCTGGCATTTTGTTATCTATTTTATTGGGCAGTGACAGTTAGTTTACTAATTTATTTTAATTTGATTAATATTCTTCTGGAATTGAAAGAGTTAGTATAGGTTTTTGAGAAAAAATAATGTTTATTTCTTTTTTATAGGTAAACTATGCGGAACGACATTTAATTCGAAATTCAAAACATAATTCTAGCTTTATCAAAAACTTAACTTTTTATACAATTATTAATCTATTGCATTAACAATTGCATAGACCTCTGACCCGTATTAACGCAGTTTCCTTTATATTCAAAATGTCTTAAGTGCAGCACGATGCTAATAAGAAGAAAATTTTACCGTTTTGACAATTTCATACGAATTATCGGCTGAGTGGGTCATGTTTCCGATTTGTTGACTGTACATACTCGAAGTACGTCAATAGTTACTCCTACGTCTCCTACGCTTCCACGCTACAGCTGTTTCGTTTATACAAAAATAGCTATATCTTTCAAAAAATCAGGATTAGTATTCCTTGAAGTATTTATGTTGTATAGTTTTGTTTACACGTATACAGAAGATCAGACACCGTAACCCATAAAGTCACCTTGTCGGTGATTTTGAGTTGTAGATGATCAAAGGAACGTCTTTTGATTTATTTGTGTAAGTATCACGTTAAATGTTCGGTTAGTGGCAATAGGCCCGCCCCCTATTACAAAGGACTTATTATAACTAGTGAAATGTGGGTGTACTACACGCCTCTGCTACCCCTTCGGGGAAATACAAGCGTGATGTTATGTATCACTTTTCTTAGAAGGTTTCACAATTCTGTTTCTGAAGAAACACCACACCCTCATTTATCTAATGCGGGCTGCACACGTCGAGGCGGCTGGACGGTACTGGACTGTCCGGTCAAATCCGTCCGGCCAAACTATCAGTCGTGTGTAGCAAAAAATCTCAGTATATACAAATGTACTCTGTGGCAAGAAACCCCCAAACTAAAGGCGCGGCTGGAAGCGGCCCGTCATGGAATGAAATATTATTCGATTGCCAGGTGGCCTGTTGAGGTCGTAGGGACTGAGAGGCGCAGCCGATGCGCTTACACACCACTCAAATCCGGCTACGCCTTCAAGCCAGATCTGTCCAGCCGGGCCTCATGGTGTGTAGCCCGCATTAGAAAAACCTATTTTCTATAACATATAAGCGTGTCTCCGGGGTGGAGTGGTAGGTTTGGATATCATAAAAAACCTTAACCTGAAAATCTCGGTCGAATAAAAAATGGCGGACGGAATCTCAGTAAGAAAAGATTGAAGCATTTAGTTTTTTTTCCTAAACCCACTATAACTCTGACAGAATTTTAACACACCAGATGTAGTATGTATATTGTTATTTTATTTGTGACACTACGAGAATGACTACCGTCACACGAGATGTGTTGCGTAATCACGGCTTTTTGTCTTACTATGGGTGTGAATGTGTGCGTGCCAGCCGGTACTTTTAAGCGAGCCGTCTTAGTATGGTTGCTTCACTTTTTGTTTAGCGAGATTCCGTCCGCCTTTTTTATTCATCCAAGCTCAAAATAATACTAAAATAGATTTCAATACGTACAGCTGTAGGACTTCTCTTGGTTTTGCTGGAAGAGAAGTGTTCAATAACTTCCCAGTTGGACTTTTTGGGAGCAGGGGTGTCCGCGGGCGAGGGCGACGCCCGGTGCGCGGCGGAGGGGGTGCTGCGCCCCGAGTCCTCCGCCCCGCGCACCGGCGTCGCCGCAGAACGCAGCGACGCGCATCGGCGCCCGCGCAGCGCTTCCTGGGGAAGAAAAAAGAGGTTAGGTTAGGATTTACTCAACAAGAACTTACTTACAGGGTGAGTTTTGAAAGTAGTGAGGGACGGCCTAATTCTAAACTGTAAAGTAAGTATAGAGAAAAGTCGTCAAAGGAGTCGGTGAGTTTGGAAAAAACGAAAACCGTTGTTTAGGGTTCTGTAGTCCTACAAGGAACCCTTATAGTTTCGTCATGTCCGTCCGTCTGTCCTAATCCTTCCCAGCTTATAACTTCTACAGTTATAAACAAATTAATAAATTAGTAAACAAAATAATATAAATTAGTAATAAGTAAATTAGTAATTATTTATTATTTTATTAATTAGTTTAAGTAAATGAAATTTTGTTAAAAAATGGTCTAGATATAGATCTAAATTTAAAAAGAAAAAAAAAATCTTGATTACGTATTTTAGGGGTGGCGCTCATACATGTGAAATGGGGAAGAAATATTTTTTTCGCTGCACCCCCTCGTTTGGGGTATCATTGAATAGGTCTACTAAAATGAAGGTAATACTGAGCATGGGCCGACATGCTCTTGGCCGGTTTTTTTTTCAGGTTTTTGTAAAAGCAGCTGTTTGGGTCAGGAATCACATGCACCTCAAACCGTTGCCACCGCTCTCAGTACACATGTCGCGGCATCGTGCAGTAAGTACCGCGAAAACAAATGTCCTTCAGATCCATGTGTGCGTGAGCGCTGGTTTGAACACTGAGGAGCACGGTTTTTTGGCATCACTATGATTGTTAGCACTTCGTCTATATTTTTTACTATTTCTGTGTCTATAGCTTATAGTTTCGGATTTGACCCTCCAGCACTATTTTTTACTATTTCTGTGTCTATAGCTTATAGTTTCGGATTTGACCCTCCAGCACTATTTTTTACTATTTCTGTGTCTATAGCTTATAGTTTCGGATTTGACCCTCCAGCACTATTTTCAAAATTTACCATATTTAGTAATAAATATTTATTTTGTGCTATTTATTTATTTTAGTTTAGTAGTACGCCACGGACTACCCCCATTATCTAGATCTTACGTCTTCTTTGTCCATCTAAAGGTTGTCTGGAAGATATCGCTTTTAGCGATAAGACCGCCCATGTACCCATAATTTATATGTTGTTCCTGTTTACTACTATTTTCATGGTGTACAATAAAGTATATTCTATCTATACATCTAATACAATCCTTGAATTTTACAATGGTTCTGATATATTATATCAGAAGTCAGAACCATTGTAAAACATTTGTACATTTACCCACCTGATGTTAAGAGGTTACCTTTGCCCATAGCAATAACTGCAATACTTGCTAGGCTGTTTCCTAACTGATATTGCATATCTTGTTCGCCAATCTGAGACATAAAGATAGAAAGTCTCATGCGATTGTTATTTCACCTGCACCCATACTCTTTGCAGCGGAAATAGGAACGTTGGTAGTAATTCCCCGGATAAATATGTACGTGGGACACTCAGAAAGTTTTGCGAAACTAAAAAAAATTGTTCTATACGTACATATATTTTTATCAAATCTTTTCAAAGTACTTTCCACCAGCCTCTATACAAAGATTCATGCGCCTAAACCAGTTTTCAAAACACTTTTTCCAGTCCGCCGCAGACACCTCGTTTACAGCCTGCTCGAACGCAGCCAGCGCATCTTCCGGCGACGAAAATTGTATCCCTTTGAGCTGATTTTTTATTTTTGGGAATAAAAAGAAGTCACACGGTGCTAG
Source organism: Asteroscopus sphinx (assembly GCA_949699075.1). Taxonomy (NCBI): domain Eukaryota; kingdom Metazoa; phylum Arthropoda; class Insecta; order Lepidoptera; family Noctuidae; genus Asteroscopus; species Asteroscopus sphinx. The sequence continues at coordinate 34,791,844 of OX453002.1, read as the reverse complement.
ATCAGGGCTGTAAGGAGGGTGACCCAGGAGTTTGACTGGCGTGCTGTCCAGGAAGTCCCTCGTTTTGAGTGCGGTGTGCGCAGGTGCATTGTCGTGGTGGAGCAGTAGCCCGCGGAGCCCTGTGTTTGGTCGCTTGTTGCTTATAACAGAGAAAACTTCTGGCAAACATTTGGTAGTATACCATTCGGCATTAATGCTTCTTTGATCCCGTAAGGGAATTGATACCAAGTGGCCAGTCAAATTAAAAAAGCTAGCGATCAAAATCTTACCCCCGCTTCTAGATCGCTTCACTTTGGTAGGCGTTGGCTCATTTTGAAACACCCAAACAGTCGACTGGCGCTTGGTTTCTGGGTCGTATTGATAAATCCAGGACTCATCACCTGTAAGGATGTCGTAAACACGCCGAGACGAGCCTGCTTCAAATTTGTTAAGCATATCACGGCACCATTCCACCCGGGCCTGCTTCTGAGCATCGGTGAGGTTGTGCGGCACCCAGCGTGATACTATCCTCCTCACGCGAAGATGGCTGTGTAGAATCTCGTGAACGCTTCCCGATCCAATCTTCAATATGTGTTGAATCTCCTGATATGTAATTCGCCTATTGTCTTGGATTAAATTTTTCACTGCTAGCACGTTTTCTTCGGTAACAGCCGTCAAAGGGCGACCGCTTCTTTCGTCATCCCCCAAAGTTGGTCGACCGCGCTTGAATTCGTTATACCAACGATACACGGTTGCCTTGGAAGGGCCTTCATCCATGAATGCCATTTGAAGTCTATCGTACGATTCATCCGGTTTCAGGCGACACTTGAAATCGTATAAAATCATAGCTCTAAAATGTTCCCGGCGCAGATCCATATTTCAGTGAGACACAATACTTTGAATTAACTCGCAAAAAATGTGGAGGGAAATTTTGAAATTGGAACTTACTTATTTTTACTTATAAATAATCATATTTTCGAAAAACATTATAACTGGCCAGTCTCCCATATATAAAAACTTTTTTTCGCAATACTTTCTGAGGGGCCTGGTATATTAGTTATTATAATAATTATGTACCTACTTGCGTGCCTATAGTGCGTGCGTCTTTTAGTTGCTTTAAAATCGACTGACATTTTGCGGATATATCCGACTCCACCCGATCGTGCGTGCTACTCCTTACGAAACCCAGATTTGCTCGCAGCTTGATAGATCGCGCGATCAGTCAACGTCAGCACAATTAAACAATGTTTTGCGTTTGCTACAATACTGACCGCTTTTTAGTTATATGCTAAATCAAAATTGATCAGAAACGAGGATGGTTCTTTATTTTGGGTAGGTTTTATACATTTGTGCCCTCAAAGTAATTATATTATATGTATACAGGTGATGAATGATGATGCAAGGGGCATTCAATGTAAAGTTCAGGTTAAGTGGTCTGTTATAGGATTTTAAAGGTCGAGGCTAGGATCTCACATTTCAACTATACTGCAATATGTAGGGCCAAGAATCTATTATAAATTAGTCTGTGTTGTGGCTTCGCCCGGGTATAATTCGCTCAAAGATCTTATCCTGTATCTCTTGGGAACTGTGTATCTTCTCGGAATAAAAAAGCCTGTTATGTAGCCTATAATATGTTAATCCTGGTTATGGTCTATCTGTATGCCAAATTATCCAAATCCTATTAGCCGTTTCAGTGTGAATAAAGAACAAACAAACATCCACACTTTCGCATTTATGTTAATAGTAGGATAAAAGCCTTTTGAACATGGCAATGCTTATTTACGATCAAGGAATAACTACAATTTATCGAATATTTCGATCGATTAGCGGGGGAACGCAGCGAGCCAGCAAAAGCGACACAGGTCCCACCTCGGAGACACCTGCCGGGCTATTGAAGTTAGCGCGTGAGCGACTTTTTTATAACGTTTAAAAAAAATACAACTATTTTGAGATTTTTTTTTTCTTTTATTATTGGTTAAAATATTGCGGAAGGCACAGGACCGGTCGTTGTGGCGATGTTTGGGGGAAGCCTATGTCCAGCAGTGGACGTCTTTCGGCTGAAATGATGATGATGATGATGATTGGTTAAAATGTCTTTGCCTATTATTTGACATGGTTTTTGTGAGTAAAAGTTTGATATTCTTTAAATACGACCTGAAAAACTATAAAAATTTCCGTTTTCATATTTTTTTATGATCGAGTGAAATTGTAAATATCGTATTTTAATTAATTAAATAATAAAGAATGTTTATCAAACAACAACATGTTAATAGTCTTGAATGAAACGATTCAAATTCTTCAGATACTGTATTACAATAATATAAATACAAGGTGTGATCGGTGTCACCGTCGACGACGCAATCACGCCTCGATGATATACCTAGATAGATGGATGTATGTATGGGCATGTTTGTATAAACACGCGGCATCGTGCAGTAAGTACCGCGAAAACAAATTTCCTTCAGATGCATGGTGTGTGCGTGAGCGCTGGTTTGAACACGGAGGAGCACGTTTTTTTGGCTTCACTATGATTGTTAGCACTTTGTCTATATTTTTTACTTTGTCTGTGTCTATACCTTATAGTTTCGGATGATTTGACCCTCCAGCACTATTTTCAAAATTTACCTTATATAATAATAAATACTTCGAATTGGTTCCGTGTGGTGTCGGACGTAAAGAATAGCAGTTCCGTGTGGTGTCGGAAAAGAAAAAGTGTTGGTGTAAAAAATTGCACCACCCTATATCATCTCATGGGTGTCGTAAAAGGCGACTAAGGGATTCACCAGAGGATGGGCATTGCAGCAGCGTTCTCTGAATATTTAACCAACCAACTGCGATCGCCAACTCGCCTGCCAAGCGTGGCGATTATGACATATCCAAAGGGCCTCCACGAGTGACGACATTTAATTGATCGTCCGGCGCACCTTGGGTACTCAGGTCTGCTACCAACCTGCTGACTGGCTAATCTTTTCTCCACGGCATGAGCTATTATCATTATGTAGCTCAGTCAACACGATAGAAGAAGAAGAAGATGGCATATCCCCCCAAACTACTTGGGGGAGGCCAATGTCCAGCAGTGGACGTCTTTCGGCTGAAATGATGAATTAATGATGACTTCGAATTGCAATATTCGATATTGTACCAAGCGTTCAAAAATAACACAACACCTAATATTATCCAGCTAGTGTTGGGCAACCTGCGCGTATATGGGTAAGCGCCGAGTTCAAATGCATTTTAATTATTATTTGGACAAGCTTGGGTAGGTAATTAGCCCCGGTAAACCCAAGTTTACTTGTTCTTCTAGCATCACATACATACATCATTTTACCGCGTTGCAACTTATATGCAGAGCTAGTAATTAAAGTTTGCATAAGTTCGCTAATTACTTTCATAACAGGTAGCTGACTAAATTAAGATAGGTTTAAGATATCTTAAGTTAGCCTTAAGTTTTAACAAGTAAGTGCATATGACGGTTTATGTTTTGAAGCATAGAAATCTAAATAAGATTAAGGGTATCAACGAATAGTTACTTGAAATATTCTACAGGTGGATTATATGTAAATAAACAAGGTAAATTGACGGCAGAACGTTTTACTTCATTACAGATTAATTTTGAGAATAGGTAGGCCTTTCTTAACTTGCAGTACGAAAGCTGAAAATTAATTTAAAAAAAAAAAATACAAACAAAGTAAACTTTAAAAAAGTAAAAACCGACTTAAAAAACAGTAAAATAATTTGTGTGAAACAATAATAATTTAGGAAGTGGGTGCCATTAATTCGGTTTGATTAAAAAAAAAAATAGGCACCGACTTCTTAAACTGGCGGTCAAGGTTTGGAAGAGGAAAACCGTGCTGGTTTTAGTCGGTAAGAGTTCAACACTGGCTCCACATTCCCCGAGGATTTCCCAAATAAAAAATTGTCTGCAAGTAGCGTGATATACGGATACTTAGGAAGGATACCTATGTAAGGACCAACTCTTGAATGACAATAACCCTTAAGATAATTTAGTTAAGTATTTCTTCTTCTTCTTCGTGTCGACATGAGCTACATAATGATAATAGCTCATGTCGTGGGGAAAATATTAGCCAGTCAGCAGGTTGGTAGCGGGGCTGACTGCCCAGGGTGCGCCGGACGATCAATTGAATATCGTCACTCGTGGAGGCTCTTTTAATGCACCCCAGTTAAGTATTAATAAAAATATTTACAAAGTACAAAATAAAATGATCCAATATTTTCAAAGTACAAAATAAAATGGTACAATATTTACAAAGTACAAAATCATTCATCATTTCAGCCGAAAAACGTCCACTGCTGGACAAAGGCCTCCCCCAAAGAGGGGGGATATGCCATAATCGCCACGCTTGGCAGGCGGGTTGGCGATTTTTTTTTTTTTTTTACGAATGGGCTCTCGCAGGTGGGACCGAAGTCCCATTTCTGCTTAACCGGACTTAGTTGGCGGAGAGTCCCATGTGGGACTCCATTCGCCGAAGGTTTTTTCCCTACATACTTACAAACTAGATGCGCGCGGCATCAATACCGCGCGTAATCGGGCGGGCGCCCCCCAAGGGGGGGGCTCGAACCTCGCTAGGGCAATTGCAGGGGGACCCCGCAGTTCCTATGTCCCCCTAGCAGCCGTTGCTGCATCGAATTGGTTACCTCGAAAGTAGCGGACTTTCGGTCCGTATCGGGTGACGTGCTAAACGCCGTGAAGCGGCAAGCCTCGCCGGCGAGGCTAAGACCTACCTAGAAAACCTAACCAGTGGCTACGCAATAGCCTGCTCCTAGGAACTACTCTAGAGCATAGGGCCGGTCTCGCGTGACGAGATTATCTCCGGTTGCTTACACCGTGAGGGCGTCCCCAGGGGGGAGCTCGGACCTCGACTCAGGGTGCAGCAGGGGGACCCCGCCACTGATCCCCCCAGCAGCCGGTGCTGCGTCGGCATGTGTTACTGTTTCTCGAGAGTCGGACTCTCGGATTCTGTGTGTGTGTCGCGTCGGTCCTCGCCGGCGGGGACGATATTTTGGACGACGGCGTCGGAGTGTGCTTGTACTTTTATCTGACTCCTGGAGGAGTGTAATAGCGTCATCGGGCTCAATGAGTGTGTGTCTGGGACGTCGGGTTTTGCTAATAGCAGATGGCTGGTAGACGGTGGCCGCCACGACCAAGGGGTTGGGGTGCTTGGGAGCGGAATCGAAATAGCGTTTTGAGACACGCTTGAAAAACTGCTTGATGGTCGGCAGTTTGAGGTCTAGGTGGAGGTCGACGTTGCGTACGTACCAGGGGGCGCCTACGGCCCTTCGCATGAAACGGTTTTGGGGTTGGCGATCGCAGTTGGTTGTTTAAATACTCAGAGAACGCTGCTGCCCACCCTCTGGTGAATCCCTTACGTCGCCTTTTACGACACCCATGAGAAGAAAGAGGGTGGTGCAATTCTTTACGTCCGGCACCACACGGAACAAAGTACAAAATAAAATGTTACAATGTTTACAAAGTACAAAATAAAATGATACAAAAAGGCGTCAAAATATTCCTCCACACCGCTGTCATCTGGTATAATGCCCAGAAGACTGGCAGCGTTGTCACGTGGAATGGCAACGCTAAAGTAATGGCAAGTAGCGTGATTAATAAAGAGGTCAAGTTTTATAGGTGACATGACTTGAAGCACTGCCGATACGTACTTAGTTTTATCGCTAACAACAATTCACGAACAATTTAATCAAACTAAAGTAAAATCAATCAATGTTTTCTATTTTTTGTTTGCCCTTTTCAATCTAAAAGTAGCTAAACTGCGCGATACATTTTCATTAATTCTTACTTTTGACTGCCACTCAAAATCTGTGTGTTTTTCGCAACTCCATTAACGGCTGTATTGTATGACCGGTACGGTAAGGCTGGGTGCACATTAATGTGAAAGTGGCAGATAATGCGGATATCCGATGGTTGCGGATACTGCGGTATAAAATTTCATGATATTACTTGAGGCTTTTGTTTGCATGTTAAGTAGTTAGGTTTGTGAATATTGGTGAATAATGTTTAAAAATCGTGTAGACCAGTTATCTATTGAATGACTATAATCAGATACATTTTCATTCATTAAAATTGGAATACATTTATTTTGTGCTATTTATTTATTTTAGTTTATAATAATAATAATAATAAATAAACTTTTATTTCATAAAAAGAGATTGTAGTAACATTACACATTTCTACAGAATAGGTGGGTACATTAATAACTTCAATCCGGTGGGTGAAGTGCTGTTCTCCTAGCTAGGTTATACAATAACCTGTATTAAGGAGAAGTTTAGTAGTACGCCACGGACTGCCCCCATTATCTACATCTTAAGTCTTCTTTGTCCATCCAAAGATTGTCTGGAAGATATCGCTTTTAGCGATAAGACCGCCCATGTACCCATAATTTATATGTTGTTCCTGTTTACTAATATTTTCATGGTATACAATAAAGTATATTCTACCTATCTATCTAATACAATCCTTGAATTTTACAATGGTTCTGATATATTATATCAGAAGTCAGAACCATTGTAAAACATTTGTACATTTGCCCACCTGATGTTAAGAGGTTACCTTTGCCCATAGCAATAACTGCAATACTTGCTAAGCTATTTCCTAACTGATATTGCATATCTTGTTCGCCAAACTGAGACATAAAGATAGAAAGTCTCATGCGAAATAACAATATTTCACCTGCACCCATATTCTTTGCAGCGGAACACAAAAATGGGAACGTTGGTAGTAATTCCCCGGACAATTATATGTATATTAGTAATTATAATTATAAACTTACTTGCATGCCTATAGTGCATGCGTCTTTTAGTTGCTTTAAAATCGACTGACATTTTGCGGATATATCCGACTCCACCCGATCGTGCGTGCTACTCCTTACGAAACCCAGATTTGCTCCCAGCTTGATAGATCGCGCGATCAGTCAACGTCAGCACAATTAAACAATGTTTTGCGTTTGCTACAATACCGACCGCTTTTTAGTTATATGCTAAATCAAAATTGATCAAAAACGAGGATGGTTCTTTATTTTGGGTAGGTTTTATACATTTGTGCCCTCAAAGTAATTATATTATATGTATACAGGTGATGAATGATGATGCAAGGGGCATTCAATGTAAAGTTCAGGTTAAGTGGTCTATTATAGGATTTTAAAGGTCGAGGCTAGGATCTCACATTTCAACTATACTGCAATATGTAGGGCCAAGAATCTATTATAAATTAGTCTGTGTTGTGGCTTCGCCCGGGTATAATTCGCTCAAAGATCTTATCCTGTATCTCTTGGGAACTGTGTATCTTCTCGGAATAAAAAAGCCTGTTATGTAGCCTATAATATGTTAATCCTGGTTATGGTCTATCTGTATGCCAAATTATCCAAATCCTATTAGCCGTTTCAGTGTGAATAAAGAACAAACAAACATCCACACTTTCGCATTTATGTTATTAGTAGGATAAAAGCCTTTTGAACATGGCAATGCTTATTTACGATCAAGGAATAACTACAATTTATCGGATATTTCGATCGATTAGCGGGGGAACGCAGCGAGCCAGCAAAAGCGACACAGGTCCCACCTCGGAGACGCTTGGCGGGCTATTGAAGTTAGCGCGTGAGCGACTTTTTTATAACGTTTTAAAAAAATCTAACTATTTTGAGATTTTTTTTTTCTTTTATTATTGGTTAAAATATTGCGGAAGGCACAGGACCGGTCGTTGTGGCGATGTTTGGGGGAGGCCTATGTCCAGCAGTGGACGTCTTTCGGCTGAAATGATGATGATGATGATGATTGGTTAAAATGTCTTTGCCTATTATTTGACATGGTTTTTGTGAGTAAAAGTTTGATATTCTTTAAATACGACCTGAAAAACTATTAAAAATTTCCGTTTTCATATTTTTTTATGTTTGAGTGAAATTGTAAATATCGTATTTTAATTAATTAAATAATAAAGAATGTTTATCAAACAACATTTTTATCATTTTATCATACATTTTTATCAGAAAGAAAAAAAGAAGATTTGATTGTTACCGTTGAATTAAAAATTGGTCGATTTCGAATATCCTAGCCTTAAGTTGTAATATAGTAGACGTAATTGGATTACGTACGACTTGTCACCCGCATTGATTCTTCGAAGTAGAAAGGGTAGAACAGAAAAGGTTCACTTTTATGCCTTTATGTAACCCTAACAATAAGAGGTTAAATATAAGCCATAACGAAAATGGGAAAGCGCCATAACACGGAATTGACGGAATATTACACCAATAACTAGGAAAATTACAACCTTCAGGTGAAGGTTCACGTTGAGCCGGAAAATTATGCAGCATAGCTAAGAGCTAGGCATGGGTAACTCCGCAAACACATCTATATCTTCGGATATATGTATCCCAAAGTGGATATGTATCACTCTTTCACTTTCAAAAAAATAAGCATATCCTATATCTAGTAACTCCGATGCCCGACATTCATCAAGTATTATGATTACTATCCCTCGCACTAGTTAAAACTTTATTACGGAAAGAATAGGTCTTCTCCATCTCGAACACAAACATCGTCATAAATAAATAGTATGTCTCATAATAATGTGTATGTATGTATGTACCTACCAATGCGTCTTACTGTGGCAGTAAATCTTTTCTCTTTCTTTCTTTTCTTTCTATCAGCCCTAAATGGTCAGTACTAAACAAAAATATGGACAACAAGTTCGGCGCAGCCTTAGGGATTGGTTGCTGTGTAATGTGTCGCGAGTTCGATTACCAATAGGTATGAGAAGAAACTTAAGTGGTAGTGGGTGGGGCACATTGCTCGCAGAATGGATGGCCGATGGGGCAGTAAAGTTCTGGAGTGGCGACCGCGTACTGGAAGGCGCAGCGTGGGTAAGCCCTCCAAAAGATGGACCAGTGGTCGCGGGAATCTACTGGATGCGGAAAGCGCAGGACCGGTCGTTGTGGCGATGCATGGGGGAGGCCTATGTCCAGCAGTAGACGTCTTTCGGCTGAAATGATGATGATGAGAAGAAATCCTAGAGTGGAAAACATTATTTCTAAAAAAAGTAACCTTATTACAATTATGTGAAAGCCCTCTAATTTGAAGTAACAAAAAATCGTTTTTACATATATTTTGAGCAAATTGTAGGCAACCAGATGAATTAGATTATTCAATCGTTGGAATGGGTCTATATATAAGTGGATTAGGCTTTTTTAAAACCTTTCACTATAGATAAATTTGTTCGAACTAAAGCTATCATATTTTAAGTTTATTTTCGAACATAAAATATATGACGAATAAACCTTTCTATATAATTTTATAACTTTTTCCTGATTATTCAAAAGGTCCGATTCGGATAAAAAAACTAATATTATTTTCAACCTGGATTTAAAGATGAATTTATCTGTATAAAAAAGGGAACGAATTAATTAGTACACACGGCTACACATCAAGCTGTACATTTCCAGTATAAGCTGATCTCGCATTGAACGGAAAGCCTATACAATGCGAGGTCAACTTTTACTGGAAATTTACAGCTTGATGTGTAGCCGTGTGTACAAGGGGAACCCTGAAACCAGAATGATGAATCGACAGACGCATGCTCTTTTCTGTATAGCGTAAAAAATATCTAATATTAGATGGGTTTTCGTAGCATTTCTGTTACATCAACATTTTTCGTACACATAAATTATGTTCACTTCTCGATTCATATATATATATCTCTTACCACACAAAATAACAATAGTGAAACATATTTTCACTTTCTCCAAACATTCTATGTATGCGAGAAAAATGAATGAAGTTGGATGAAAGAAAAATAGTATGTCAGCTGGTTGCTTTCCCGCAGAACTTGTAAAAAAGAACTGTTATTTGAAATGTAACTGTTACGGTAGAACTGTTTTTATATTCTTCCGACACTTTTGTTAACGCTATTCTTAAGAAATAATAAAAATTCTTTAAAAAGTAAAGGCGAATCAAAGGTTATTTCAGGTTATAAGGGGGGTAAAGTGTATTAGTTGGGAAAGTTCCACTCAAATTAAATAAATCAATATTTTGGGTCATTTTTACACAACACCATCTTAGTCCCAAACTAAGCAGAGCTTGTACACACGGCTACACATCAAGATGTAAATTCCAGTATAAGCTGACCTTGCATTGTGTAGTCTTTCACTACAATGAGAGGTCAGCTTATACTGGATTTGTATAGCTTGACGTGTAGCCGTGTGCACTATGGGTACTAGACAATGGATATCATACTTATATAAGTACTTTTTTTTGTATATTCATACTTATAATACATAGAAACACCCGTCACCCAGACCAACACAAACACTGATGTTCATCATATTAATTTTTGTGTCCTGTGGGAATCGAACCCGTCATGGGTTCTCAATATCAGCAGTCCGACACTCGGACCACTAGACCACTGACGTCGTCAAATTGACCTGGCACTTTCTTCAAAAGGCCAGTCTAGGCGTTGTTGCCCTGCATTGTCTTCACACAAAAAATACAACCGGTTGCTTCGGTATTTCTCCTCAGAGTTAGGAGGTCTCCTCATATAGGAGATGCCGATGATGGATATAGCGATGGGACGTATCGTATTTTTTTCAATTCGAATAATTCGAGTTGACGTGTTCGTTTATTCGAATCACAATTCAAGTTGATTCAACTCGGTCGGCAGTACCAAACGCGTGCAAAAGCGACGCGTATGTTCTAATGTATCGAGCCGACTCGAGCCACTGAGTTGGGCACGGTTACATACAGCGAGCCACCGAGTATGTATAAATGTACTCTGTGCCACCGAGTCAGCAAGCCATCCCAGTCAGCGAGCGGCGTCATATCGGGCGAGTCATGTGATTTGTAAGGATTGATCGAGTTGATTCGTATACACGAATCGTGAAGATTTCGAACCGCCTGATATTTTATCACACTTAACTCGTAGTTCGCAGCTTTTCGCTGCCTCACACGCTTGCTTACCGCCACTTGCCCGATAGAACGAGTCACCGAGCCGCCGCCGGCGAATAGAATACTACGTAAAACGAATCAACTGGGTTTTGAAGAAATACAATTCGAATCAACGAGTTCAAAGGATAACTCGAGTTAAACGAGTTAAATGATTCGAATCGCCCATCGCTAAGATCGCTATCGCTACGCTATCTAGTGTTTTTTTTTTTTTTTTTTACAAAATGGATTTCGTAAAAGGTTAATTTTACAAAATGGATACTAAACTTATTACATCTGTGTTTTGGATAGTAAATAAGTCTTATTATTTTTTGAGTTTTAAAATTAAATATTGATGCTAAAGCTATGCAGACGATATGGTACTGCTGAGCCCGTCGATTGGAGCGCTGCGTAGACTCCTGAAAATGTGTGAGTCTTATGCGAAGGCCCAGGGGCTTAGATACAAAGTGAAAAAGACAGAAATAATGGTTTTTAAAGCAAATCAAAAGTCATATTCCACCGTGCCTCCTGTGACGCTTTACGGGACGCCATTGAGACAAGTCACACAATTTAAGTATCTAGGCCACTGGGTCACCGACGACCTAACAGACAACATTGACATGGAGAGGGAACGTGGGGCGCTGTCTGTCCGCTGCAATATGCTGGCTCGCAGGTTCGCACGATGTGCTGATCAGGTCAAAGTGACTCTTTTTAGAGCATTCTGCCAGACCTTCTACACGTGTAGCCTGTGGGCTAGCTACACGCAGAGGACATACAGCACTCTGCGTGTTCAATATAATAACGCATTCAGGGCGCTGATGGGGTTACCTCGCTATTGCAGTGCATCAGGCATGGTAGCGGATGCACATATGGACGGCTTCCATGCTATTATTAGAAAGCGTTGTGCATCAATACTGGGTCGCGTGCGTGGCAGCCCCAACAGCATCCTGAGTGTGTGGGCCGACAGGTGGGATTCTCCGCTGTTGGCACACTGGATAAGCCTGCACATGGATAGGTGATCAATTCAGGTTGGAGTTGAGTCCCTCCACCTGACTGTAATTTAATTTTTTTTAATTTTTATTGATTTTTATTTTATTTTACATTATTTTATTTTATTTTGAAAGGTTTGATAACAGATGTTATTTTAATTGTGATATTTGATTATGTGTGCGAACATTAGGTTAAGTAAAAATATGTAAAACTTTCTATGGGATTTCCTGAAATAAACGATTTATTATTTTTATTAAAATCATTTATTTATTATTTATATAACTTGGGATTAGCTTAACTGAAGGCTAAGTTCTTTGTCCGGATCTGATAAAGGTTTACCCATCAAAATCTCATAAAGGCAGAGGACCGAGTGTTGTGGCGCAACTTGGGAGAGGCCTATGTCCAGCTGTGGACTGCGATAGGCTGAGGTGAAGAAATTGAATTACCCATCAAGTGGTCTAGTTCTAAGCACGACTGCTGAGCGTGGGGTCCTGGGTTCGATTCCCGGGTTGGGCAAAGTGTTATCGGGTTTTTTCACTAGGAAATTCTCAGTAGAAGCCCGGAGTCTGGATTTGTGCCCGGTCAATGGCAATAGGCTCGCCCCCTATTACATGGGACTATAACATAACTGGCGAAATGTTGGTGTACTATTACACCTCTGCCTACCCCTTCGGGGAAATACAGGCGTGATGTTATATTATGCTATCAAGCATTAAACAAAGATGAAACTACGAGCATGACTGCACGAGAAATGCACTAGTAACTAGTTTGTCTCATTATCACATCTGCTCGTCGATGCGGAAGGTAATTCAGTTGCCGGCCGAAATATGTGATGCGGCGATTTCGGAACAGAATCCCGTAACCGTATTAAGTGTGATACCTGATATAATTATCTCCTCAAATATGCAGTTTCAGGTAAACCCTCGTAATTTAGCTAACCTACGTTTCTGGGAAATCGACATTGGTATTTTTTTTTTCGAATGTCCTCTCGCAGATTTGGTACCCAAAATAGGTACCCTAACTGCTTAGTGGGTGGCGGAGAATCCCGTTGGGGACTCCATCCGCCGAAAAATGTACCTAAACTTAACTTATAAACTAAAATCACGGTTGCAAAACCGCATAAGGGCGTCCCCCAAGGGAGGGCTCGGACCTTAGCTTACTGGGGCATTGCGGGAGGTCCCCGCCGCTATGTCCCCCTGGCAGTGGCGGACTTTCGGTATATTGGGTGGGTGCCGCGTTTCGCGAGTCACCGTTAAGCTGCAAGCCTCGCCGGCGAGGGCGAAGATCTACCTAATCCTAACACAGTGGCGGTTAAGCCTACTCCTAGGAACTACTCTAGAGCATAGGGTCGGTCTCGCGTGACGTGATTATCTCCGGTTGCGACACCGTGAGGGCGTCCCCAGGGGGGAGCCTTGGCTCAGGGTGCAGCTGGGGGACCCCGCCACCGGTCCCCCCGGCAGCCACTACTGCATCGTGTTAGGTTTCTCGAGAGTCGGACTCTCTGCATCTGTATATTTTTTACACGTTTTTGGTTTTTTTTTTTTACGTTTGTGAGAAGCATTATTTTATACTAGACTTTGCCCGCGTCTTGTAATAAAAAGTTTTATCGAGCATCCCTCGGGAACTGATTAATATTATACTATTCCGTGCAAATAGAGCCTACGTTTCACAAGTGCCGTACCTGTATCAGTAACTGCCCCCCTAGCCAAGTTGACAATCTACTCAATCGTCAATCGTCGTCGCTAATAGAAAACGATCAAAATGTATGGGAATGACTTATCTCAACGAAAAAATCATTGGTTCAGATATGTCATTTCCATACATTTTGATTGTTCTATAATGAATAATGGATTGGTCTATAATGAAGTAAAACAAATTTAATTTCAAAAGATTATAAATTGTGGAAAGAAAAAATCGCTCACGAGCAGGATTCGAACCTGCGACTCCTGGCTCAGTACGCCAGTGCTTTAGCCACTAAGCTACCGTGAACACTGCTCGTGGTATCGAAATTATCCTCCACTATACGTCTTTGGGTGACGTCAGCGATATCTTATTAAGAAACATTGTTCCTTAACCGACTCGACTAACTTTACAGTTAAATCAAAGTCGTATAGATATGCCTACCCTTACTAATTATTTTTATTATTTTAACGCATTTTACGCATGCGAAGCGAATTCTAAAGATATAAACTGTGGAAAGAAATTTTTTTTTTCTTTCCACAATTTATATCTTTAGAATTCGCTTCGCATGCGTAAAATGCGTTAAAATAATAAAAATAAATTTAATTTCATTATATTTACGGGATAAAAAGTCCGTGTTCCAAATTTCATTCCAATCCGTTCAGCCAATTCAGCGTAATTAAGTAACAAACATCCAAACATCTTCACAAACTTACACATTTATAACAATAGTGTAGGATAAAACTAAAAAGCTAACTTTGAGTATTATGCAATAGACAGTTCAATATCAAATTCAAAGGAAATTAGCAGCTTTGGTGGGATGTCATAGAATCAAAAATTAATTATTATTATCAGTCTTTATCACGTTTTTATTAACTCGCTTTCAGTCTTGTCTGCAATTCAAATTAACCTAATTACAGGCACTTTTGAAACGTCAGACTCTAGTTGCACGGTTCCAAATTGTGGGTCCTATGGAGAAGAACCGGCAAGAAACTCCATGGACTATTCATTAATTAAGTGTGGAATAACATACCACCACCTATCAGGGCAATCAATACGATAGATACCTTCAGAAGACGTCTACGGCAGTGCCTTATAGATGCACAACGGAAGCTAGATATGACTATACAAAATATTTCTATTATTTAATATGCTTACTTGTAGGTATTGTTTAAGTGAGTAATGTGTGTGCGTGTGTTACAAGTTACAATTACGTAAGCTGTATCCCCATTGGCAACGGTAAATTAAATTATTTTTTGTTACGTTTAAAATCATTTTATTTACTTTTATGTAGGTATATTTAAAATTTATGTATTATTACTTCATTATTTACATTACATACACTTAAGTTGCAGTTTTAAATATATTTAATTTTAATTTTTTTTTTCATAATAATATAAAGATATCACAATTATTGTAATTTTTATTAATAAAATCACAACCGTCATGTTTACGAATGAAGGTTCAGTTGAAAACCAGCGTCAGGCACTTGTTGCCTGGCATTTATGCTGAACTGGACCTTTTTGGCACAGTCGCTAGACACACAGCATCGATGATCCGTTTTTGTATACTTAATTGTGTTCCTATTGAATTGTGTCTGTGTATCTATGTGCTTTGTGTCAAATAAATGTTTCTTTCTTCTTTCTTTCTTCTTTAATTCACTTTCGTGTCATCATCAAAATATTAGTTAAGAATACAATAAAACCATTGCTCTAAGAATGAAACAGATGTACTTAAATTAGTCGTTGGTATTATTATTTCGTGGGGTACCTAACTTCGTTAATCAAGATTTTGCAACTATTCCTTTGATTACCAATCCAATCCAATCCAAGCTAAGGCACCAAGATAATTTGATTCGATATATCAAATAGACGGAGGAAATGCTCGCGAGCTAATTGAACACGACCAATTCCACTATTTGTAGGAAAGCGGACTCTGGCAGCCTGGAGGACGCTGAAGTGGCTCAGGGATTGGATCTCATTGCATCAACTTTAACAGATTAGATTTCCTTAATAATTTCTTAGGATTCGCGATCACTACACATTATAATAAAACAAAGTTTAACCGGATTAAATCTCGTATATTATTTAAATTGGTTTTCCTGACGTTTCGAAAGCTTTGCAGCATTTTACAGTTACTTGGTGGGATGGGGAAGCTTTCTATTTATTAGGTTTAGAATGGTAAATAGAGATACAGAGGCGTGCCATGACTCATGAGGCTCTTTGTCAACGATGCGCTGGTCGGTGCTGAACTGCAAATCGTTGTACATCGCCTCAGAGTTGCTAGCTTATCGGTCTTTTATCAGATGCATTTCAATGAGTGTGCGTTGGAATAGCATAAGTTAAATATTTATTATTTTAACGCATTAACGCATTTGGAGCGATATCTAAAGATATAAATAGTGCAAAGAAAAATACGTTCACGAGCAGGATTCGAACCAGTCGATGTTCGAATCCTGCTCGTGAGCGAATTTTTTATTCGGTACTTTATCCGTAGTGTTTTGTGGAATTTTTGAGCGTAGGTTTTTGCATAATTTAATTCCCATTTCATCACGGGTCTACCAGACGCACGGCAATGCGCCACCTTTATACTTGTAGTTACTGTTGATATTCCACCCTTACGAGCGTTCTGCGAATACTTTTATTATGCGCGCTGAGGAATGGTTTTTTTTTGTGCCTGTGTTTCCCGATAGCTATAATCTTAAAGGCCCGAATGAAGTATCGTCAACATGCTTACCATGTATTTTTTTCTAAAAACGATGAATCTTTGTCTTTGAGATCGTAATTATCTCATGGTTATTTTTTAATCTATATCCTTGTAACTTCTCATGTATGTAAAGTAAGATTTACATGAATCCCAAACTCCGACAGAAGTTTATTGATGGCAACCGGGAAATATACATTGATGGAGGATTTACTGAAGTTTGCGGAAAAATATTATGGTTGTGTTGTTCAGTGTTATCCTGAACAAAACTTGTGAGATCGGAAGAAGATATGGTTGACATTGTTACATAATACCTTATTTAACTGTTTTACTGGTGCATCTACTTTGTTTATTTATCTCTTCTGTTAGAGAACGCCTCTTTGTACCCACTAGTGCGTAAAGAATTAAATAAATATAAAATAGGGAAACAAGAAATAAAAAACCAGGTCTTGTATTCTTCTTACATAGTAAGCCAGTTTCGCTTATAATGGCTTAATTGCCATTGATATACGGTTGACCGTACAACGATAAGGTAGGTACGGTCAGCAGCATACAACACTCACACAAAAATGTGTAAATGCGAGAAATGCTGAGAAAATTCTCCTGCTGCTCCATAAAACGCCAGTAATTATTTGACCATCCATCATCATTTACATTTATATTTTTTTGATCTGTTTTGTTAGTGTATGCTCATGATTGATTATAACATTTATTTTTATTATTTTCATAGAGCAATTTTTTGCAAACAATGAAGTATATCTATCTATCTATCATCAAGTGCCTTTTCATCTGTGGAACGGTCCTTTTCACTGTCTATGATAATTGACATTTCCAAAGAAATTTATGACCAAAGATAATAATAATCACTGCCCATCACTTCGTTTTATTTATGTCTAACTAACCATGACGTCCGTCATGTAGTCCGTGTGGTGCCGAACTTAAAGAATAGCACCACCCTTATCTCTTCTCATGGGTGTCGTAAAAGGCGACTAAGGGATTCACAAGAGGATGGGCAGCAGCGTTCTCTGAGTATTTAACTAACCAACTGCGATCGCCAACCCGCCTGCCAAGCGTGGCGATTATGGCATATCCCCCCGTTAATTGGGGGAGGCCTATGTCCAGTAGTGGACGTCTTTCGGCTGTAGTGATGATGATGATGAATCATGACGTCAATATTTCAAATCTCAATAGATTTCAAGATTGGATTATGACACTAGGGAGTGGTCTGAGGGCAGAAAAAAGAAACTATCCTCTATGAACTTAAATAAGAAATAGAAATTACCTTCATCGCACGCGCGCGGCTGTGCTCCTGCTTTTATTGCAAATGAGTAGTACATATATCATTAATCTGTGGCAAATGAGTGCATCTTTGCGTAAATGTGAGAAATGATCAATTGACTCCGTTCCGCTGATACCCAAGAGTTCAACTGTCCAGAGACTGGTGAGTACAGTGTTGTGGTGACTGGATATTGAAATATACTTTAAATAAATTATTAGGGCAAAGCTTCTCGCCACCGTTTTAACTTCAGTGTCAAAAATTATTAAAAGAAAAGGTGCTTCAAAAGAGAAATCCTTCCACCCGGTGGATTTATTTACACAATCCACCATCCTTCAATTGTAACAATATAACTAACCGGCTTAGTACGTTAGTTTCATACATGACAAGCTCTGCTTATGCTGGTTTAATCACCATCAAATGTGCTTGATCGTACAAAGTTTCTCACTAACAAAACCAACATTCAATTTAAGGTCCTACTTAAAACTCGTGAACTTAAAGTCAAAATTAAAATTTACGATATTACACAAGACTTGTAACTTTTTACGAGCCATGTTTCAGATTGGATTTAAAAGTTACTTTTATATCACGTCTCTTAAACTTATGAATGTTTAGAAGTTGAGTGAGTTCTAAGAAAATCACTTCCGTGCTCAGTAAGTTAATTAATTAACGAATTGAAAGGTTTCCTTACCCAAATGTTGATTATTGCCGAAATCTTTGATGGAACTTCAGAAAAGTTTTCCGAAATGATACTGATCTTGCAATGGTTATAGTATAGATATCACGGAATAAAATACTTTTCCTCTATAATAGATATGATGTCAGTCATAAAGACCATATTTTTAATGGTACTAGTTGACACCCTGTCAAATCAATTCAAATCATAATGTGTATTTGTGTACACAGGTATTTACCCAGGTATTTGCGTAGGTACCCGTAGCTTCGATATGTCGATAAAAAGTGATATTACAGTCTAGTCACTTCAAACAATCGTCCAACGCGAGATTTAAGTATCCCAAGCTGCCTTCAAAACTGTCATTCAATGTCCCGAGTTGCCTTTAAAAACTGTCAATGTCAATTTTCGTTGAACCACTGTTTGGAACAGATAATTACACTGTGGTGATATTATCCTCATCCTCTTCGCCTTTTCCCAAACTAAGTTTGGGTCAGCTTCCACTCTAACCAGATGCGGCTGAACATCAGCATTTTATACGGAGCGACTGCCATCAGGCCCCCGCAACCCAGTTATTGTAAAATACTGACATGCGGAGGTTAGACCAGTTGTTAAACTATCAGGCTTCTGACTACCCGTAGCGACTTCCATAGATATTCGTATGACAAACGGGACCGACAGCTTAACGTGCTCTCCGAAACACGGAGGTGTCTTGATGTGTAACGAAATGGTCACCCATCCATGGACTATACAACAACTACCTAGCATGTTTTTTCTCTTTTGTTTTATTCATTTATCCTGTCATTAGTTGACTTGATTACATTGATTGACAGATTTGGATAAGATTTAAGATAGTCATTTATTTATACATGCTGCATTGTACACCATAAAATACATTACATTACATTGGTTACTATCCGTTCCTCTACCCAACCAAATTTCTTCTCGGGTGCCTCGGCTACAACTCACTTGAGGTAAGGAGAGCATATGATCAGCTTACAACAGCTTGTAAAACACTTCGCGGGTCCATTGATGCACCAGATCTGCATAATGAGCTGGCTCGATTCTTTGCACCGGATAATTACCACCGCAACAGGAAGCACAAGCTTTTTGCTGTTCCTTCATGTCGCACTGTAGCGCGAGCTAAATCGCCAGTACCTCGTACTCTCACTGCACTCAACGAACTCTTGGATTGTAATCCGAATTATGATCTGTTTGCGGATGATTGGAAGAAGATTCTGTTACGGCCAAAATTAATATCCAATCTATCCACGATTTGCCCCAAAGGTAGGAATTTGACATAAGCTCCATACAAATTATGTCAAATTTCTATCTCCAGTAGGGTAAATCGTGGATAGATTGGATATTAATTTTGGCCGTTAGTATGCCTGAAGCATGGCGAGAGAGATTTATGAAAGATGTGTAATTCCCTATATATTTTATGTATCATTATTCCTCTATCTTTAATTACAGTAATTGGATTAAAGTAAAATAAATAAATTAGTTATTGCCAAGGTTATAACAAGGTTCTGGGCCAACCAACCGGACGTAGACCAGTAGGTCGCCCCAGATATCGCAGGGGAGATGTTGTGGAGACTGATCTACGTGAGCTTCAAGCAACCAACTGCCGAGATATCGCGCAAGATCGAGGAAAGTGGAGAGTTCTCGTTTCGGAGGCCATGACTCACTTTGGGTCGCTGAGCCAGAGGAGTAAGTAGTAAGGTTATAATTATTTTAATTGGTTATGCGTACATTAATGTTTTTGACACAATACATTATTATCTAGTGCATGCAAAAATTTAATTTAATTATCTCGAGGAATCTTTTTATATGACAGGTAAAAAGGCGGGTACCTATGTATTCCCTAAATTCCACAAGCCAGGGGTGGCAAAGCCTACATATTTCTTATCAATGAAACAAAAGGCTACGGTCGTAAGGGCCTGGATAAAGACTATTTTTAGCGCGAGGTCACCCCTGAATACCGTTGGAGGTAATTTGATAATTTACATACTTTCCGAAGTAGGTAACCAGGCTTCGGGCCATTTTGGCAACTGTCTAGGTTTCATACTTCGCTTGAGTGGCTTCATGGGTTAAATGGTTTATACATACCTAATTACCTACTACCTATATGTAATAATTGCGATGTACCCTTTCAGCAATGTTTTAAACATATTTTATTTATTCCATTTATCTTTGCACATATTTTAAACTTGGCTTAAAGATAATTATAGTCCCTGGCACGAGACGTGAGCACAAATTGTACCAGCGTGATAGTCTCTGTCGTCACTGTATTCTAGTATTCTGTTTTCTACGTATATCCAATTATGCATTATCATATAATTAAGCCAATGCAAGTGCCAGTTTCTGGTATGTTATACTGTGAACAGAAATTCGACCACTTACGCAGTGGAATCTGTGCTCACGACTCGTGCCGGCAACTATAAAAATAATGAAATCTTATCCAGAGTATTGAGCACAACAACAGATTTCGATCGAAACTTTAATCGTAATTGAAATGTCGTTTACTCAACTAGTGACAGGCTTTTATCTTACAAAACAACTTGTTCAATTACTGATATTGACTTACTGAACTAAACAACTTTTCGGAATAATAATCATCTAATAATCCAATCAGTATCATGAAACAAAAGAGCACTCCAGAATGTAGTACACCCCGTAACACAAGTTGGGACCCACTTTGTATCGGCCAGAGAACATTAGCTTCGATAGAAGTTCTTCCAATTTGCAAACTTGCGCGTCTGTGTGTTCAAGATAACAATGATCGTATGAATCCATTGTTGGGTTAACAATACTCAATACTCAATACGCAGCAGTTAGGTTAGAGAGATCGAGTATTGAGAATATTTTGGCCTTTTCGCAAGATTGTTTGTTTGCACGTGTGGTTATTCAATTTCATTACTGCAGTTTGATTGAACCATATGAGTGCAAGTAAGCCAATCACTTTTTCTACTAGACAAACAAATCTTCAAAACAACCTTCCAACTAAATCTATTCCAATTTTCTTAAAATGATAAATACTGAATAAGTGTAGCGACACACCTGCCGAGAGTAGCGTCACCGACACTTCAGCTGCTGAACTATCGGTCTTAGTATTCGGTACACCTAACGCGCGAACGTTCGGCACTACGCGGCGTCTTGTTCAGCGCGCTACGTGACGGAAAATTATGTGGCGTCGTCGTCGGTCGGTGTCGTCACTTAAAGGACGCGCCGAACTTTCGGTCGCGTAAAGTATCGCGTGATGTGTCCCTTGTTATGCAAAATACATTGAATGCGTTTTCGCGGAAATAGACGTTCGACGAAAGGTTCAGCGCTACGCCGAACGTGACGTAATTTTGGCTGATGTGTCATACTGCTACCGTATTGAGCAGAACGTTCCGCGACGCTACTCTTAGCAGGTGTGTCGCTACGCTAAGTGTATATAGACGCTCGACAAAAGGTTGCGCTACGCTGAACGCGAACGTAATTTTGGCTAAAGTGTCATAGGTTACCTAAAATATACTACGACCGTATTGAGCCGATCGTTCCGTGACGCTACTCTCGGCAGGTGTGTCGCTACACTTAGTAAAGGTTCATAGCTAAACAAAAAACTATATGATTCCGAACAAATTGGATACCAAACTAGATGCCTACTAACAACTTTGGCAATAACAAAGCAAGCTCGGAGGGGATCAATTTTATTAATTCAATGAAGACCACTTCTCAACTCATATTAGGTACTCCAACTTCTGGGGCAATCCTTTTGTCATACGGATTACACCTATAAACTGTAGCTCTCCCAATTGTTATTACTAACGAACTATAATTATAGTTCTGAATAAAATGTTCTCGATATGTTCTCGCAAAGAAACAGCAGCATTGAAATTATGTCTGGAGTTGATCTAAAGCTTTTATTAGATG
The DNA here is from genome assembly GCA_949699075.1 of Asteroscopus sphinx. NCBI lineage: Eukaryota > Metazoa > Arthropoda > Insecta > Lepidoptera > Noctuidae > Asteroscopus > Asteroscopus sphinx. The sequence goes on along the minus strand of OX453002.1, from coordinate 34,769,681 downwards.
TTTTAAAAACTTAAAGAAGGACCAATTAAGACCATAAGACCAAGCAAAGGAGAGAAGATGGAAAGTAAATGTAGTTATTTATTTTTTAATATCACAAAAAAGATGAAACATCACCACTACCAACTGCATCAAAACCACATCAAATATAACATAAATAATTCTTAAATGGGAGAAATTACAAAATGATGTATTATTTTTTTAATTATTTTTACTTATTTATTTACTTTAATTAAAACGGCTGGATGCCAATTACAAAAATTAAAGACGGATAACATTTATATGAAATTATAATAAGTATATGAAAATTAAATATTAATAATACATACTTTCATACACTCATCTCGCAGTACTCCAGACATACTGACAAAATCGTCTTCCATTCGTCGACGAACACATCACAGTCAGACTTGGCGTCCAAGAGGGCGTTAAGTGCACTGAGTGTGCGAGGTATGGGAGAGAAGGCTCGCGAGACGGTGTTGCAAGTAGGAACGGCCAATAATTGATGCCTCCTGCTACGGCTTAATTGACTGGGGCGTATAACCTGGACAACTGCTTCAATTTATAAACTACAGAAGCGAAGACACATTATTGCTTTGAAAAACTTCTATACCTAAATTCAACGTACAGAAATTGGCTACCGGCGAGCCAGCAATTAAAAAACTATCACATAATAAAATCTCAACGGTATTTTATCGATTGTAGAACAAGAATCCATCAACTAAGTTCTTGACCCACTTTTCACGGTCAAAAGTGGGAACTGAGGACTCTTACTGCAGAAAGGGAAGTTTCTCAAGAGAAACTCAATAGTCGATGCATAATAATTGTTTCATATAACCTTCGGGTTATCTAACCACAGGGGAATTTACGGACACAAGAAAAAATGAGCAATACATACATAAAAAATATTTCCTAACACTAAAGTAGTTATTACCTTCATACGACCAAATGTCGAGATCATTTCTTCTGCGACTGATCTATTTCAGCATCAAAAACACGCAAAACTCATCCTTATTTCTACACAAATAAAATCTTTCACAGGTGCAAATGACACTTGCTCCTTACACGATTGAAGCAAGTTATTTTCAACCTTATTTTTGTGTGAACAAGGTGGTCAAGACGCGCATATGTTTTTTGCTTGAAAGGTATTTTCGGTCGACGACACACAAGGACCGTGGCGTTTCGGAAATGAGCGTAATGTGCTTAGAACGAGAGGAGATAAGGAGTGGTCTATAGAAATCGTTTAGGTGGGACGAAGTGTTGTGAGTACGAGAGGTTTTATTTGTATTGCTGTAACTAGTAATATTTGTACTGAAATAAAACGTAATTTGGTTGTACTCGTGAGGATATAAAAGGAGAAATAGAAAAATAAAAGAAGGTTTTTTCAAGGTCAGCGTGGTGGAATAAGGCCTGAAACCTTCTTATTCTGAGAACAGGCCTGTGCCCTACAGTGGGACAGTAATAAGTGGGTTGATGATGATAATGATGATGATGATGATAATGAAAGATAATTTTTAAATATTAGGTTTGCTGTTACTATTCATGAATTTTAGCAATAGCTTAAAATTATTATAATGCCCTAATGGGAGGGCGGAATGTCCTAACACAAGCATACTCTTTGCTTAAAAGGACATTCCACAATTCTACATGATATTGTACATGAAAATTCACAGAATTAACAATTATTGATATCAATATTTCAACAATGATCATGATCATTTCAATTTAAACTAATTGGATGAACTATGGATATACAAAAAAAATATATGGATATATATAATGTTATTGGTGTACAATAAAGAATATTCTATCTATTCTATACAATTTTGAACTAGACACAAGATGTATCATTTTCTCAAATCGAATATCCTTTAAATTCAATCAAAAAAAAAAAAAAAAAAAACTATTCAGTAAAGGAAAGACGCAACATTACAAAGGATAACAAGACCTGCAACGAAAATCCGTACCGCAGGTAGTGTATATGGGCGCGCTAGTGTTGCCATCAATTTGTTTACACTTAATACACTTTTTTGACATTACTGGTTAGTATTGAATGTTTCTTCCTGGCGTTGGTTGAACATTGCGCCCTCTAGTGTAATTTGAGAGTAATATAGCTTTCCATAGCTTATAACATTAAAATATTAATTTATACTCGGACTCAGACCAATTAATGTCTATGCTATATCGAATATCGATGCTTACAACGCAATCTATTACCATATTGAGGTAACTAGTTTATACAATGAATTAGGTACTTTTAAATTATGAAATCTGTTGAAATAAATATCCTTTAGTTCTAGAATTTGCTATGTAATTTATTAATCATGAAATTCTGTAAATCATACTGATTTCTGTTGTATTTGTTGTACTTTGCAAAGATCATCAAAGATCAAAGAAGATACCTTTTTGTTTAGCAAAGTTTAATATTTGATGATCTGTATTAATTAAATTAATGTTGTAAATAATGTTAAGCGCAGCGTGTTGTTAGGCGCAGCGTGGGTAGGCCCCCCACAAGGTGGACCGACGACCTGGTGAAGGTCGCGGGAATCCGCTGGATGCGGAAGGCACAGGACCGGTCGTTGTGGCGATGCTTGGGGGAGGCCTATGTCCAGCAGTGGACGTCTTTCGGCTGAAATGATGATGATGATGATTAAATAATGTTAATATTATGATAATTATAATTAGAATATTCTAATTAGATTAATGAAATGATTAATTTAAATGTTGTTAATTTAATATTGTGGTTTTGATAATTCCGCTTTATATTGTTTCATATTTTAATATCTGGCATGATTTGTTGGTTTATATAATGTTTAGAGATTATCTAAATTAATATTAGTTTTATCACGACGACTGGTTAATTATTTTAGTGTTCATTTATAAATTAAAATATATTTAGTGACTCCGTTGGGTCTATTTGTGTTGTAGTAATATAAAGATGGAGACACTGTGCTTTGCGCGGGCTGTCATTCTTGTTGTAAAACTTCTTCTGGTCAGTTCATGTAATAATCGGAAAATACATAATTTGGGGTAATGAGAAATTTATTTCGTGATGAATCCTGATGAATCCTTGAGCTACGCGCTGACATGTACCTTCCGTCAGTTTTTGCATGCTAAAGTAATTACATGAAAGAAAATGTTTCCCATTGGATTTGATAGCCAAAACCTACTTTTTTATCGTGTCAAGTTTTCTTGATTCGATTGGGATAGTTAAAACGTTATGACTTTGGTATAATATTGTGGAGAATTAAGTTATAGAATGGTATTTTTTTTTGTTAGTTTTTCTTTATTGGTTAATGGTAGTGGTACGTACTTCAATGTTATCTTTAATTTTTCGTTGATCTGTTTCAATATATTTATCTACACATTCATATTCTAATTCTATCTTTGTTTCTTCCATCATCATCATCATCATCATTTCAGCCGAAAGACGTCCACTGCTAAACATAGGCCTCCCCAAGCAGTTTGGGGGATATGCCATAATCGGTACGCTTGGCAGGCGGGTTGGCGATCGCAGTTGGTTGGTTAAATACTCAGAGAACACTGCTGCCCATGCTCTCTGGTGAATACCTTAGTCGCCTTTTACGACACCCATAAAAAGATATGATATGATATGATGATGATAAAAAGATATAGGGTTATACATATATATAGATATATGTTTCTTCCATAGTCATAACTAATTCATTATTATTACTCTCTCCATATTCTGTGTATCCTCAACCGTAGCATTGTATCTACCTTTGCTGATATAGCTTGTATTTTCGGTAGCTAGACAATAAACATTACGGCATGCCGGGAGCTCCCCCTACCGCCTCGTGTCAGCGTTCACGCCTTGACATTCAACATATTAAACTTGACCGACTTTTGGAAACCAGGCGCACGTAGAACTGTGTTTTTTTTACTAGATAAGATTAGATACACACACATTTTTGAACTGATTTGATGAGGGTTATTAATAATAATAGATAAATACTTTCAAATGATGATGATGATGAATTAATAATAAGAACGACATGTAGGATGTTGACTCAGCAGTCATTGTACCGATAGTCATAACGGCCAATGGCTTAATAGCCAAGAGCCTCGACCAACACCTACAGAGGCTCTCGTTGGCCGGCTGGGTCAAGGGCTTGATGCAGAAAGCAACGGTACTTCTTGACACGGCGCGTACCGTCAGGAAGTTCAAAGAGAGGTCTCTGAGGCCCTGACTGCCGGTAGCTTGGACCCTGTTCCCTATGCCGGTGGACTACTATTTTTATATTTTTAAATGTTATTGTTTTCGTTTAAGAAATATTTATAAATGTAACTAATAGTCGCGAAAACCTAAGAAGTTATTATGTAACTAATAAGTTAATAAGTTAAATTGTAATAATAATAATATATTTTTTGGGACATTTTTACACAGCACCATCTAGTCCCAAACTAAGCAGAGCTTGTACTATGGGTACTAGACAATGGATATAATATTTATATACTTTTTTTTTTGGTTAATTATTTTGGTTTAGGACATAAAACATGAATTTTAACATCAGTTCGCTTAAATATGAAAGTAGTGTAGTGACAACGATTTAATCGAAGCTCTTTTTACTAGTGCGTGTAGTTAGTATTGACTGCGTAGTTAGTATGGTCGACCGCATGTCAGTGGTAATAGTTTGGCGCCTTTATTTCATAAACAAAGCGTTCCTTGTAGTGCCGGACGTAAATAATTGCACCACCCTATCTCTTCTCATGGGTGTCGTAAAAGGCGACTAAGGGATTCACCAACTGCGATCGCCAATCGTCTGCCAAGCGTGGCGATTATGGCATATTGTGTCCCCTTTGTGGGAGGCCTGAAATGATGATGATGATGATTTCGTAAGCAGTAAGGGTGGTTTTCTAATTCAAGTGTTACCCAGTGGTAACACTTCTTGTTGTACAAACCAAATCCCTGGGTTGAATTTTTTTTATGATTCAATGACGGCGTTATTGTAATGGGACACGGGAATATAGAACTAATTCGCCCAAAATGTTTGGCTTAAACTTGACCATTTCATATCAAACAAAACTATTTTCGCTTCCATTAGTCCTATATTCCAGAACTGTCATCGCATCGCATCAGTAACTACCATTGAAATCTAAATAACAAGGTTATAGAAATGTTATCTATAGTCTTTTACTACCGGAACACATGTCGCCGGTTTCCCGCTACCAAAACATAAAACACAATTATGCCCACCATGTTTCTGGCATTCAATGCAAAAAAAATTAAGCCTAAAAACAATTCCGCTGTTATATGCTGCAAAATACTATTTTAGTGACTCTGCGTCGAAAATAGTACTGATGATCAAACCAACGATTCGCACACTGCTGGCCTATGAGACACCTGTAAGCGGCGACAAGTTCACGCGCCTCTAGAAAAAAAGAAAGAAGAAAGAAAAATATTTTATTCTTGCGCTCCATTTAACGCACACACTACAATACTTATACTTAATACTTTACAATTTCATGAAAAATTAGTAAAGTTACAGTTAAATAGACAAGTGACAACACTCGACATAAACAATACATGATCTGTGGTTATAACGGTAAATCATTGGTTTTTTGTTCTACATCTCTATCACTTCTATTACCTCACTATATAGATTTCTATGGTAACTACCTACATTTGTCGGAGTTATTTCTGGCTGTCTATGTGTTGGATACGGACAGGTAGGCGGTAGGCCCGGCCACATCCGGCGCTCACACTGAGGAGGAAACTTCGACTTCGGCGCCGAGCATAATAAACATGACCGGCTATGTGCCGGTGAGCAGGGAATTGGATTCTGTTATACGGTACTGAACTGTACAGGGTTTCATGAAAAGGAATCTAGGATGAATCTACGGTAGAGCAAACTACACAATGGCTTCAAATCAAAATGTTCAGGTTTTGGTTTGTCTTTAGCAAAGCCCTGTATAAATAAACTTCAATACCTTTATTTTGTATACTCATGGAAACTTTTTTTCTTTGGAGAAATTTCGTTATGATGAATATTAGTAGGATGGTTGGCAATCCTACCAATGTATGTACCAACGTCGACCACGCCATCGGCAAAAACGTTGAAAAAAATGCATGACTTTTGAGGTTTCTTGTATGGGGATCCCCTTTGGTTTAAGACTTTTTTTTGTTTTTAGTATTTATTTATTTCCACAAAAAAACAAAATACATACATACGTATACAATACAATACGTAATACGTACCAGGCCCCTCAGAAAGTATTGCGAAAAAAAGTTTTTATATATGGGAGACTGGCCAGTTATAATGTTTTTCGAAAATATGATTATTTATAAGTAAAAATAAGTAAGTTCCAATTTCAAAATTTCCCTCCACATTTTTTGCGAGTTAATTCAAAGTATTGTGTCTCACTGAAATATGGATCTGCGCCGGGAACATTTTAGAGCTATGATTTTATACGATTTCAAGTGTCGCCTGAAACCGGATGAATCGTACGATAGACTTCAAATGGCATTCATGGATGAAGGCCCTTCCAAGGCAACCGTGTATCGTTGGTATAACGAATTCAAGCGCGGTCGACCAACTTTGGGGGATGACGAAAGAAGCGGTCGCCCTTTGACGGCTGTTACCGAAGAAAACGTGCTAGCAGTGAAAAATTTAATCCAAGACAATAGGCGAATTACATATCAGGAGATTCAACACATATTGAAGATTGGATCGGGAAGCGTTCACGAGATTCTACACAGCCATCTTCGCGTGAGGAGGATAGTATCACGCTGGGTGCCGCACAACCTCACCGATGCTCAGAAGCAGACCGGGTGGAATGGTGCCGTGATATGCTTAACAAATTTGAAGCAGGCTCGTCTCGGCGTGTTTACGACATCGTTACAGGTGATGAGTCCTGGATTTATCAATACGACCCAGAAACCAAGCGCCAGTCGACTGTTTGGGTGTTTCAAAATGAGCCAACGCCTACCAAAGTGAAGCGATCTAGAAGCGGGGGTAAGATTTTGATCGCTAGCTTTTTTAATTTGACTGGCCACTTGGTATCAATTCCCTTACGGGATCAAAGAAGCATTAATGCCGAATGGTATACTACCAAATGTTTGCCAGAAGTTTTCTCTGTTATAAGCAACAAGCGATCAAACACAGGGCTCCGCGGGCTACTGCTCCACCACGACAATGCACCTGCGCACACCGCACTCAAAACGAGGGACTTCCTGGACAGCACGCCAGTCAAACTCCTGAGTCACCCTCCTTACAGCCCTGATCTAGCGCCGTGTGACTTCTTTTTATTCCCAAAAATAAAAAATCAGCTCAAAGGGATACAATTTTCGTCGCCGGAAGATGCGCTGGCTGCGTTCGAGCAGGCTGTAAACGAGGTGTCTGCGGCGGACTGGAAAAAGTGTTTTGAAAACTGGTTTAGGCGCATGAATCTTTGTATAGAGGCTGGTGGAAAGTACTTTGAAAAGATTTGATAAAAATATATGTACGTATAGAACAATTTTTTTTAGTTTCGCAAAACTTTCTGAGTGTCCCACGTATAATGTAATACGTATTTGACGTGATTGCTCTCATAGCAACACATATTCTGTAAAAATTTGAACAGGTTATCTATTACCGTTACAAAGATACAGCCCTGTGACTGACAGACGGACGGACGGACGGACGGACGGACGGACACCGTAGCGAGAGTAATAGGGTCCCGTTTGGCACCCTTTGGGTACGGAACCCTAAAACAAACATGTGCGGTCAGGGGACCGTCAGGAACGAAAATGAACTTAAAATTAATATTTTTTGATCGGTTCATTATAATGCTCAATTTCTCAACTATAATACAAGCATAGATTATCTCCCATCCCTCGTACACTCACCGCACTCTTGGACGCCAATTCTGACTGTGATGTGTTCGCCGACGAATGGAAGACGATTTTTTCAGTATGTCTGGAGTACTGCGAGATGAGTGTATGAGAAAGTATGTATTATTAATATTTCATATAACTATTTCATTTTTTTTTTATGTTATCCATCTTTAATTTTTGTAATTGGCATCCAGCCGTTTTATTTAAGTAAATAAATAAAATAGATGGCAGGAAACATCATGCGTTCGACTGAGATACCACAGGGCCCAGATTCGATCGCCAGCAAAACATGTCTTTTTGTATGTTTTATTTAATAGTTAGTACCTAACTTCACTTGTTTTTTTTTTTTTTTCGAGTGGAAATCCTCATGGATACCCTCCGTCTGGGGAGGGCGGAGGGTTATGTCAGACTCTTACCGACTAAAACCACACGGTGGCCATCCTCTGCACAAAATAGAGGAGCTCCGGGAACTACAGTGGACCGCGCCGGTGCCCCTCTAGTGCTACGCCTTTGGCACGTCCCGGGGAAACAACAAGGTTTCCCCAACAGCAGCACGTGACCACCACGTGCCGCTGTCCTCCCCAGGGTCGCTTAATAGATGCCTCGAGTCCCCCTACTCTTGGCACCCACGATCCCGAAGGTCCCCCATCATCATTTGGTGGTGGGGGATGCGGCGATTCGCCCTATCTGGGCCTTGCACCGGGGCGGTTGCCTCTCCAGCGCCTTCGTCTCCGAGTGGGATCGGCCCTCTCCCGATCCCGCTCTGCGGCCTCCTTCTGGACCATGACAGCCTCGCAGAAGGAAGCCATGGCCCTCCAAGCCGCCGGCTCTGCCAGCATAGCCGACACTACTGCTGGCAGAGAAAGATCTTGCCCGATCTCGCTGACCAGGACACGCCGCTCTGGGTTCCACGCAGGGCACTCCTCAAGCGTGTGCTGTGCCGTGTCCTGGTCACTCCCACAATGGTGACAATTTGCCGTGACTTCGCGTCCGATCTTATTCAGATATTCACCAAAGCAACCATGCCCGGTGAATATCTGAGGTAATCACACCTACCGCAAGCCCCCATTAAGAAAGAAATAAATAAATTAAAAAAGAAAACAAATAAGCGAGCAAAAGAAACAAACAGGTGGGTATACAAAAAAATTAAAACCAGAAAACACATAAAATATAAGGAAAGTACAGTCGACATAAAACCTGAGGAAAGTGCAGTCGAACGCATGACAGTGGCAACACCTGAGTCGGAAAACCGCCCTTACTGCTTACGAAATAAAGGCGCTGTCAACGTCAAACTAACCAATGACGACTTAATAAAAATAAAAATCATCATCATCATTTCAGCCGTAAGACCTCCCCCAAGCATATATTGGGGGGATAGGCAATAAAAATAAAAAAAATCTTAAGACATTTGGCATAATCTCCGTTAATTCTTAAGAAATTTGGCCAATTGCACGCCTTAGCCGCGACAGTGAGGAACTACGTTCCATATAAATATAAGAACTCTATTAGTATTTTGTGGTGTAGGTAACTTCATGTCCGGTGCCGTGTTGTATGTAAATCGTAACCTCCAGTCCCCTTGAGCCACATCCAGCCTGTCCATCTGAGCCTTCGGGACATCGATCAACATTTGACTTGTAAACATTAAGGTCGCATTACAAAGTCTATGAGCTGGTTTGTTTTCGCCATTTTTGATATGACGTCAATTGTAACTATGTATTTAGGACACCTATAGTATCTTGTTGCTTTTGTTTTCTTTCACTCTTAATTTCGGCATTGATTTGTCGTCATGTGCAAGTTGCTTTTGAAACTTTGATCTATTTTCAGGGTTAATGTTGTTTTTATTTGGGGATAATTATACTGACCACCAAATATAATTTTGTAACCATAACCTGTATTACCTAAAATATATACCAATCACCAAATTTTAATGAGCAAACTTGGGGCACCACGACTCAGACAGGTTAGGTTCGAAGGGGATGGAGTACTAAGCGAGCGAAGCGAGCGAACTCATACCCCGCCATCCCCTACGTGGTTCTATTTTTTTAAACCTTAACACACACAACTCCGACTACGCCTTTTAAGAAACTCATTACCATAATTTGGAGTTGGTTGCTTTAGGTAAGATCACAAGTTGTAAAAATGTTGGTTCTAATATCACGATGAAATGGGGATTTAATTTTGGTGATCATTTACCATTTTTAGCAACATAAAGTGATTTTTTGCCGTTACATTTTCCTAGATAGATGGTTTTTTAAACATAAGCCCTTTTATTTCTATAGTTTTTTTGGTACTTATATGAAAATTAGCAGATATAGTGTATACTTTATTAAAGCTGCGTTATTTTCCCAGACGTGCTCAAAAAAATTATCCGGCGTTACTTATTTGCCTGAAACTAGGGTAGGGAGGTACTTTCGTACCCACATCCTTGCAATACTGTACCATGTTTATCTTTTTGTAAAAGAAAGCAGACATCTTTGCCTTTCATCGTCCTTTGTTAGATCGGCCCAGAAATAAACACGAAACGTAATGTAAGGATACACGTCTTTAAGTTCCAATTTGAGCTCGTTAGGTGACAAGCTTTTATAAGGATAACAAAACCGTTAAGAGAAAGTTCTCGTCTTAATGTAGTGTTGGTAAATAAAAATACGATGAAAAAGGTGAAGGAAATTCAGCATAATAGTACCTAGACTCAAGTGGCGAATGGACCAAAACCAAAAGTATGAATTTTGTATTTTGTATTTTTTGTTGATAAATGCTAGGGATCAGTTCAGCCAACACCAATTATATGATTGGATGAAATGGAGCCAGTTTTTTTTGTAAAAACGGAAATAAAAAATACTTATTAAGTACAGCCAGAAAAAAAAACAGCTCCGTCATATCATATTTGTAATATACTAATAAATACAAATAATAGTGAAGTAGTTGAACAATTTCAAGAAGTAGTGAAACAGATTGACAGGTAGTGTTCCTTTACAATTATTTAAATGTTTCTGCCTAGTGTGTGGTGATAACAATTAAAATTCTAAGAGCATGGGTAATTTCTATACTAATTTTATAAAGTGGAAAGATTTGTTTGTTTGTAATTGATAAACTATAAAACTACTGAACCGATTTTAATCATTCTTTCACCATTAGAAAGGTACTCTATCTAGAAGTAATATAGGCTATAGTTTAATTCAGTACGCGACCGAAACCGCGTGCAAAGTCTAGTATAATACAACATGGTTGATCTGCATTCGTGCCATATTTAACGAGGTGACTATACCACTGATACTGAACACGAATCAATAAAAAATCAATACTAATTTTTTTTTAAATTTAAATACCTATTTGTAAACAAAAAAATACTCCCCGTGTGTCGCGTACGATACAAAAACGATGTGTTTGAAACCACCAAAATAATTTATCTGGTACATCCACACCTTTTGACAATGATTTCTCTGGTACTTCCACACCTTTTGACAATGCCGCCGATGACTTATTTTCAGAGTCGTTGGGGATTTATTCTCAAACCCTCGCTATGTTATATATAAGTATTTTTAGATGACTAAGCACATTATTTATCATTTAACATAACATAACATCACGCCTGTATTTCCCCGAAGGGGTAGGCAGAGGTGTATAGTACACCCACATTTCGCCAGTTATGTTGTAAGTCCCATGTAATAGGGGGCGAGCCTATTGCCATTAACCAGGCACAAATCCAGACTCCGGGCTGCTGCTGAGAATTTCCTAATGAAAAAACCCAATAACACTTTGCCCGACCCGGGAATCGAACCCAGGACCTCATGCTCAGCAGTCGCACTTACAACCACTAGACCAACGAGGCAGTCTAGACATATGGCACGCACGGTATATCTATTTATCATTTGTTCTAGAAATATGGCACGGTTATAGATCAAAATCTTGTATATTACGACCGTTATGTCTAATAAGCTTTTGAAACACCCACGCAGTGAACTACCCATTTCTATAAAAAGATGATTAAATACTTGCCGATACCAATTCACAGCGAACAAGTATAATTAGTTGATTGTCAACAATATCCATTTACCAAGCGTTTCCTAAACAATTGCTTGGCACAGAGCGCGCCTTGTTTTCGCGGCGGTAAAGAGTTAATTACCGGAGCGACGGTAACGGTAATAGTAAAACGGACGATTGCCTCGTAAATCAGCCGCTAGTGGGATTTAAGGTAGGTAGCATCGCTACTGATGTTTGGTTGTTAACCTTGGTAGGGGAAGTGGGCTAACACAGGATTTATCAGTTTTTACAACGAAACGAGGTTAATGGATGTAGATGAAGCGAAAGAGGTGTCAGGATCGTAGCAGGTAGAAATATATAGTCTCGCCCAATGGGAAACAGGAGTGAAAATATGTATGAGTATGTACAACGAATCGTCGTTTTTTTTCACATATTTTGTATAAGCGACATTTATTTAGCTTACAGTACTGAATTTAAGGTAATATTAAATGTGACTATACCACCATTACCTCATCAACTCAACTCAGCCTATCGCAGTCCACTGCTGGTCATAGGCCTTTCCTGCGCCACAACACTCGGTCGTCTGCCTTCCGCATTACTTATTTATCATTTATTTATATATGCTTTATTATACACCATAAAAAACATTACATTGAATATGCATTTAAACTATTGTACAAATGGCGGCCTTATCGCGATCAGCGATTTCTTCCAGGCAACCTTAGGATGGACAAGAATTAACTGGACAGAAAACAAGAATTAACTGAACAGAAACATTAACCGACATCCGAATGAAAAATACAATACAAAATGTAAAATATGTCCATAATGTTCCGACATGTTAAATATGTCCATATTTTACATAGGTATACTTAGTGATAGCCATAGACCAGTAAGCCTCTAGACGCCGGTTAGTTGGGCACCCCCGGTCACAACGCATATGCTCTACCACTGCATATCATACGTCCATCCGCCAATCGGAACGTCACTCAGTCAGCGAGCGGCACCAATCATAAGGAATCATACCACCGAACTTTTGAGCCGGCCAATTATACCGCGCCGTCCGCCCCCCTGACCCCACCAACGTTTTACGACTGCGTTCGAATACAAAACTTTGTTTATGCGGAGTCTTGAAGCTTACTGGTCTGTGGTGATAGCCAACATCTAAGACATTACTATATGAAAGTATAAATTATATCCTACTTTACTGAAAACTCAAAAAAATATGTCTGCAACAGACTTCTATTAAAGTTAAATCCGTGTATAGAAAATTAGAAATGTCTTTGGTTAAATCACCTATGTTTACTCTATGCTCTGACATATTAAAAATGTAAGATGCCTGTCTTGGAACCCTGCCTTTTGCGCATTGGCGTGGCGTCCCTTGGTTTGTCATGTCATGGACAAATGATGCGGATCTAAAGGTGGAGGCACACCTGGCACACGTTAAATGATGTTTATTTTATTTTTCTAAAGCATTGCCTAACTAATTGTCACATTTGTCTCTAATACAATAATACATAATTTAGGTTTACTGTATTTATATTTATTTGCTCGTTTTTACCCGTGGCCTCACTATCGGGACCCATCCGAAAACCAGCGCTGCAACATTTCGATGTTGTAGCATATGCTGAGATGGGGGCCTTTTTTAGTCTCATACAGGCATGTAAATTTTAAGTTTATTGTTAATACACTATTTTTAGATTATTTTTTTCTCTCGCCTGTACCGAGACTGAAATAAATATTTTCTTTCTTTTTCTTTTTCTATTTTAGGTAACCCATCACTTTGTCCAATCACACACACACACAACAAAACCGACAATATTTCTTGACTAACAATGTTTACCTTACTTTTCTTTATTTTTCGCAGAACTCTGTCAACTTACACATTTTCGCGCTGTTATGTTCGAGTCTTTGTGATTTTAATTGACGCTTTTATACAAAACATTATAAATTAAAATATAGGTAGTTAAATATTTTGAAGCTTCATTATTTTGATGTTATTTACGACAGTCAGCTCCTTTATTTCACCCCAAAAATTTGTGATGATTTTATTTATCTTAAAAGGGTTTTTATTTTTATAACGGACATTGCTTTGGATAAATTATTTTAATATTTTGACTTGTGTCCTCTCTTGCTTTTGAATTTTAGACAGGAAAGGGATCGTAAGTATGTGAGTACTTATTTATGCTTGAACAATAAAAAATATCGATTTAAACTCAATTTTAGGGTTCCGTACCGAAAGAGTGCCAAACGGGACCCTATTACTCTCGCTACGCTGTCTATCCGTCTGTCTGCCACAGGGCTGTATCTTTTGAACGGTAATAGATAGCCGATTGAATTATTATTTTCATAATATGTGTTGCTATGACCACGCGGGAAAGTTGCAGGCGACAGCTAGTCTGACGTAATTCAACAAAATCTAAAACATGACTTATGTTGCTTTTCTTAGCTATTCCTTTTTTAGCATTCGGTATTACAACAGCTCACGGACTGAAATAACCAATAGCGCTTTCTTTAGGCTTCACCCACATGGAACTGAAATAACTTATGACCTAATCTCTTTAATAATAGGAATTCCACCAATAGACTGGATTGGTGCAATTTATATTAGCCTATTAGTGATAGTGATTAGTGGTGATAGTCCTGTTTACCCACCTAATCAAGTTTATTTATTATTATTTAAAGGTGACGAGCAAAATACGTAAATATGCTTACACAACAACACATATGCCTGTACTCATAACCTCACAAGGCTCATCAAGTATATATTCATAGTAATCTAATATTCAAACAGAGGAAACCCATAATTCTCCTCTCCTTGATCTAAATCTAAAGTACGGACATCATTGCAATTCAGTATTGCAAGGGTGCATAAACAGTTGTCACTCAGGTGAAATCTCTTAAATATGTAACGTGTTTGAAAGTCCATTACAATAATATCGTCGTAAACACACGTCATTCGGTTCCAGAACAACATGGAATGTTTAAAAAAGATTTTTCACTATAAACAACTGCCAGGCTATTTTTGTTGTAAAATTTAATGAATATTTTTTCTAAAAATACATCATCATTATCATTCTAGCCCGGTATCACCCACTTCTGGGTAATGGGTATATGCCTCCTTTCGTTTTTGCCAGCCTCTTCGATCTCGTGCAAAAATACAACACTGTTGCAAAAATGAATAAGTTGCAAAAAATTTAATAGTAATTTAGATGAAAAAACAGTCCGCTTTTATTTTTGCAGATGCTTCGAATGTACCGTTCAAAAGGTTTTTTATTAAAAAATGGAAAATTTAATGCTGCAATAACAATTATTGGTAAAGGCTTTCATCGTATTTTGCACGTAATGAGTGACAGGGAAAGTGTGGATGTAATGAGAAACAAATGTAATGCATATTGTTTGGTGATGCAACAATGAAAATTAAAATATTCAGATGTTTACTTTGTGGTTAAGTACTCAATTAACTTTTAACACACGTACCTACCTAAATGTATTTTGGGCCTAATTAATTATTAGTTTATATTTACTTTTACCATAATACTCGTATTTGATCATATTTAACATGTGCCTGTTTGCCCCCTAATCGTCTTGTTTGGGTAACTGATTTGGATCGTATATTGTAACTGATTGTACTTCCAGAAAAGTGATTTGGTAGGTAGCTACTAATACAAGTCTACAAACAGTACAGTACGTTATGCAGACTCTTTGCTGAAACAGATCGATCCTGCATGTTAGATAATCATATGGAAAGCCTGATTTATTTATTTATTTGAGAATTACCAACTATTAGAAACATCCATCGGAAAAATACTGTCCATGCACACTCACTGTTGTGATGGGAGACTTCAACGCGAAACTGGGCAATCGCTACGATGATGAGCTGCGAGTGGGGCAATTTGGATATGGATATCGGAACCACCGGGGTCATCTACTAGCCGGCTTTATGGAGAAGGTGGGACTCTATATGATGAACTCTTTCTTCAGAAAGCGTGAGCATAGGAAGTGGACCTGGTTGGGCCCTGATGGTGTAACAAAAAATGAGATTGACTTCATTATGTCGACGAAGAAGCAAATATTCAATGATGTCTCTGTGATCAACGCGGTTAAAACCGGAAGCGATCACCGTTTGGTAAGAGGCACATTGAATCTGAACATCAAGCTGGAAAGATCTCGACTGATGAAGTCTACGCTCCGTCCAGCACCGATCCAAATCCAAAACCCCGAGAGCTTTCAGCTTGAACTTCAGAATCGTTTCGAATGCCTAGGGAGCTCAGTGGACGATTACAGCGATGGGTTTGTGGAAACTGTCCATACGGTCGGGTCTAGGATCTTTAGGACCCGTCGTACAAATAGAAACAAAAAGCTTTCTGACCACACTCTCGAGCTTATGGCGGAAAGACGCGAGATGATTCTGCAGTCCTCGGATAATGCGACTAAGTACCGGCAGCTCAATAGACAGATCTCAAAGTCCTTGAAAAGTGACCTACGCCAATTTAATACGGAACGTATTAAAGACGCGATAGAGAAAAACAAGGGCTCCAAAGTCTTCGCAAGAGACCTGTCTATTGGGCAGAGCCAGCTTGCAAAACTGAGGACCGACGATGGCAGAGTCGTATCCTCCAAGCCAGAGCTATTGAAGGAGGTCGAGAAGTTCTATGGACAGTTATACACGTCCACCCGGACACCCGCTGTAAATCGGGCTCACGACCCAAGAGCTCGATTGACCCGACACTATACCGAAGATATCCCGGACGTCAGCCTGTACGAGATTAGGATGGCTCTGAAGCAGCTCAAAAACTACAAGGCACCGGGTGATGACGGAATTACGGCCGAACTCCTGAAGGCGGGTGGAAAACCGATCCTTAAGGCCCTTCAGAAGCTGTTTGATTCCGTCATTCTCGAGGGAAGAACGCCACAGGCATGGAGCAGAGGTATGGTGGTACTCTTCTTCAAAAAGGGCGATAATGCTCTACTGAAGAATTATAGGCCCATCTCACTTCTGAGCCATGTCTACAAGCTGTCATTACGAACCGTCTTTCGCACAGGTTTGACGACTTCCAGCCTCCCGAACAAGCCGGTTTCCGAAAAGGCTTTAGCACCGTAGACCACATACATACGCTGCGGCAGGTTATACAGAAGACCGAAGAGTATAACTTGCCTCTTTGTTTAGCGTTTGTGGACTACGAGAAAGCCTTCGATTCGATCGAGACTTGGGCGGTACTACAGTCTCTTCAACGGTGCCAGATTGACTATCGGTACATCGAAGTGTTAAAGTCTTTGTATGAAAACGCCACTATGTCAGTCCGATTACAGGACCAAGCCTCGAAACCTATCCTTCTGCAGCGAGGTGTGAGACAGGGAGATGTGATCTCTCCGAAACTGTTCACTGCTGCATTGGAGGATGTCTTCAAGGTTCTGGACTGGAAGGGGCTAGGCATTAACATAAACGGCGAGTACATCACTCACCTTCGGTTTGCCGACGACATAGTAGTCATGGCTGAGACCATGGAGGACCTCGGTACAATGCTCGATGACCTCAGTAGAGCTTCTGATAGAGTGGGTCTTAAGATGAATATGGACAAGACAAAGGTTATGTCGAATTCCCATATAGCACCCATTCCCGTAAACATCGGAGAATCTACACTCGAAGTTGTTGACGATTATGTATACCTAGGACAAACTGTCCAGCTAGGTAAGTCCAACTTCGAGAAAGAGGTCAATCGTCGAATCCGACTCGGTTGGGCAGCGTTCGGGAAGCTACGCAATATCTTCTCGTCCAAAATACCGCAGTGTCTCAAGACGAAAGTCTTTGACCAGTGTGTGTTGCCAGTAATTACTTACGGTACTGAAACGTGGTCGCTCACAATGGGCCTCATAAGAAGGCTCAAAGTCACTCAAAGGGCAATGGAGAGGGCTATGCTCGGAGTGTCCCTGCGTGATCGAATCAGAAATGAGGAGATTCGCAGGAGAACGAAAGTAACCGACATAGCCCGAAGAATTGCCAAACTTAAGTGGCAGTGGGCGGGGCACATTGCTCGCAGAACGGATGGCCGATGGGGCAGTAAAGTTCTGGAGTGGCGACCGCGTACTGGAAGGCGCAGCGTGGGTAGGCCCCCCCACAAGGTGGACCGACGACCTGGTGAAGGTCGCGGGAATCCGCTGGATGCGGAAGGCACAGGACCGGTCGTTGTGGCGATGCTTGGGGGAGGCCTATGTCCAGCAGTGGACGTCTTTCGGCTGAAATGATGATGATGATGATGATGATGCACACTCAATTGGAGGTAACCACAGATTAGTCAATAGTTACGAGTTTAGAGTATACACAAATACACACAGAGATTAAATACTCCTCCCCCAAGGCCATAGTCAACTTAATGTTTGACTTGCAACTTGGGGAAGTATTGTAATACTGGTAATACTGCAAGAGGCGTCACAATAAATCTTACCATGTCGCAGTGGCTTAGGGGCGTTCAAAATCAAGACCCCTACTTCTTTTCTTAAAATAATAAATACAATAATCAGTATACAGGTCAAATATTAAAAAAATATAATTAATTACATTTGATTACAATTAATGAATGTGGTTTCTTTTTACAACAAAATTTGAATAACCAATAGATATCTATTTTCCTCTGTTTATCTACCGCACTAGAGAGTTAGCTTGTATTTTCTGTAAATCAAATTTACTTGACGTTTATTTTATATTCCGCAGATTGTCAAAGAAGAGTAAACTGTAGTTTCATAACGTTTGCGAGGGTTCCCGAAGTACTGAGAACGCCACGAGAGTCTTTTCATTGAAATTGTAATAACTGCATTTGAAATAAAAAGCAGTCATAATATTTAGAAATGTACTTTAGAGGGAAAAATAATATTGTTCTCTTAAGTTTTTTGAAGATTTTAATTGGAAAACCGTTCTAAAAGTTACGACATATTCTGTGAACTAAATAAATAAAGATAAAATAACAGTGAGGCATCCTTTGTGATATAATTTTCGTAATAATAACTACAGAAAAAACGCTTAATTGTACAAAAACAGGTTGGTATATTACTGTATGTAACAATTTCAAAACTGTTGCTATAATCCTTGGCGGTGGCAATACACGTCACGCCTTATTGCCAATGAACAAACAAACATAAAATCCACGAATAGGTCAACGTTATGTGAACGGAACGAAACGACCTGCCAACGAAAGTACTAGGACGACAGATGATTGAAGAAAGTAGCTGTGAATTGTGACACAGATGTTGAAAGTTCAGGATTGGATATTGTATCAAAACTTTGAGAGGTTGGGCTGCGGTCATGATAAAGATTAATCTCAAAGAAATAAAGAAGTGTGACTTTTATTTCGAGATTTATTTAAACTTTTATTATTTGCCGAAGTTTTGTCAGATTTCAGGACTTCTACCGAGATAACTGAGAAAGTCACATTTATATCTAGTCTGAGGTTATTTTTATGAAATATGAACTGTTGGTAAATAAAGACAAATCTTCTGAAAAGGTAATTGGAGTAAAACTTAGACAACTCTCATTTGTGGACGTATTTCTTTTTGTTTTGTGTAATACTGAGGAAGTAAATTTTAATTTTGTGTGTTTCAAACAATTGTGATAACTGTTATGATAGACTGTTAAAAAATATTTATTTATACAATGTGATTTTACAGCATCTAATAAATAAACAGTTACTAGGGTAATTGTTATATATTTTCATAAAGTAAAGTTATAATAAATCTCGTAATACTCGTAAGTCAGGACTAATTTAACTTTTAGTATTGTCCAAAGTTTTGTGCACTTTTTAGGATTCGTACTTAGTAACACTGAGGAGTCATTTATATACGATGAGATAAATAAATAAACATAAACTTTATTGAAACAAGAAACACTTTTTACATGATACAGATGGAAAATAACATTGAGAATTAGACTTCCGACTTGAAAATTGTGTGCACTTTCAGTTACCCAAATGAATCCTGAAAAGATTTACTTACCTATAAATCTTTTCAGATATAAATAACTCTTCTATATAAATAAATATAGTGTTCTTTGCTCCATATTATGTCAATGTCATGTTTGACTTTAACAGCTGAATCAGAGCATGACTCCTTTTGTGCTGCACCCTGTATAGAAGGGGCAATGTTCGGGCGCAGAGATTAGTGAACTCCTGAGTCATATGATACTCTGTGGTCATATTACATGTAAATATTGATTTATCTCCTGTCGTGTCGGATGGCCATCCCATCTGATTTTGAGAGCGAGGGAATAGAGAGTGCACCTGTGTTTGCGAACACACTTGTGCACTATAATGTGTATAATATGTGTATGAAAATACAGGCGTGATGTTATGTTATGTTATGTTGTGTTAACTGTCCACAAAGTAGACACAATAGTTAACCCACTTGTTACTACCGACCTTTATAACGCCACGAATCGAGCGTTAGATCTACCCGTTATTTATGAGTGTTTATTGTTACATAAACAAAGATTGTTTTACTTTAATTTAACGAGGATTGATCACTTAACAATAAACTAGTGTGTTTGTCACAACATTTTTAGTGATTTGAAGTTTAGAAGTGTTTTAACATCAACGGTATAATTTATTTGAAACATGATTTCGAAAAGGTAGGTTTTTTTGTATTTCTGTTAGGTTTCCTATATTTTGATTTATAATGTCGTAAAGTATTCTTATCACAGCTTACATATAAGATATAACTGATTCAAATATCATGGTTTTTCATAACGATTTACGCCTGTTATTATTTGTGGCGTTATAACACCCGGTAGTAAAATTGGCGTACAGTGACCAATAAAATTATGGTTTCACGCTAGTTCCAAATATATAAATGGCTCAATGACATCATCGATATTTTACATTATCCAGATTCGTACGTCGATTTTCCGAGGGAAATCACAATATTCCCACCAGAAAATGCAAATACTAAAGTGACTGACGAGGATTCTGGCGATGAAAATGTTGTATCACTGCAAAATCTCCTAGATGTGATATGTTAATTTGTATCATATCAACCCATTTAATTGATTTTCAGGTTCCAAACTAATAATTTCAGCAGAAATTGTCTTGGACGATTCTTCAGACAATGAAGAATCTGAAGATGATTTGTCTTCGTCTGCATTGCACAAAAAGGCACATTGAATCATTGTCGATGGGGAACAACAGACACCATCTACATCTATACCTATAGCAGTTCCATTCGTGGTAAAAGTGGTATTTGTCATTGTTTTGCCATTGCCTAGATATGCCTTTATATAATGCCTGACAGTAACATAAAAATGGCGGTGGGGATTATGACCACTTATCCTATCGTCGAATTGTTGCGAGGATTGTTGGAGACATTTAGAATACAGGAAAAACGTGGATCCAGCTGCATACCTAGAAGCCATCACGAGGTTTCTCGATATGATTGTACTGATCACTTAATTTAGTACCTATGAGGATTCACAAAGCCATTGCACGATTCAGAAATATATTTTTTTCCGTCGTAAATCCACATTCTTGTAAAAGTAACTCTGCCTGTGTCTGTTTGTTACCTCATCAGGACTAAACCACTGAACCGATCGTAGTGACATTTGACAATGTGGTAGCCTGGGACCAAGAGAAGGAAATAGGCTACTTTCTCATCCTGAAAACCAAAGGGTTCCTGCGGAGTAAGCGATAAATGATATCCAGGCGGGCGTAGCCGCGGGTGACCTTTAGAGTTTCATATACATTTACATCCAAAATTATGTTCTTATGCGTATCATGCATGTGATTAGCGAATTATTACTTTGAATATCCAATTAAAACTACTATAAGTACATCTATTTCTGTTTTATTCAATACTAAATCGCATGCAAGCAAACTTTTTAATAGCAGCCTATCTTACTACCGGGCGTTATAACGCCACCCATTTTCCAGATTTTCCAGAGAACCAGGATTTTTTTCAATATTTTTTTCAGAACACTACCTTATCATAAAGTAATATACTAAAAATTCAGAACGTTCTGCGTGAGAAAAAAGTTTCAGTAATATCTGGGTTAAACAAACGCCGTGAAATATATGGAATTCACTGAACAGGGTTATGCTCGGAGTGTCCCTGCGTGATCGAATCAGAAATGAGGAAATTCGCAGGAGAACGAAAGTAACCGACATAGCCCAAAGAATTGCCAAACTTAAGTGGCAGTGGGTGGGGCATATTGCTCGCAGAATGGATGGCGATAGGGCAGTCAATTTTTGGAGTGGCGACCGCGTACTGGAAGGCGCAGGGTGAGTAGGCCACCCACAAGGTGGACCTACGACCCGGTGAAGGTCGCGGGAATCCACTGGATTTGGAAAGCGCAGGACCGGTTGTAGTGGCGATGCTTGGGGGAGGCCTATGTCCAGCAGTGGACGTCTTTTTGCTGAAATAATGATGATGGTCCACTGAACAGTCAACGTATTAAGTGCTAAATTCTAATACAAAAAATACAAATACGAATATCCATCTATGGCAATCGTTACGGGAAGTCAGAAGCCCGAAATTCTGACAACTGGTCTAACCTTAGAATGTCGATATTCTCAGTAACTGGGTTTTTGAAGTCTGAAGACAGTCGCGCTGTATAATTTTCATGTTCAGTCGCATCTGGTAAACTGGGAGCTGACCCCATAGTTGGGAAAAGGCTCGGAGGATGAAATTAAGTACAAAGATATGCAGTAAATAACTGAAAACTGGATATTACAAAACAGTATGATGTATTATCACTCTGACAACAAACAAGCATTTATCTAAGCACTTTCTAAAACCCCCTGCAGACTACAGGCTGAACCGTCGGACAACGGCTGGTTTTTCCTCTTCTGTGAGTTCGGTGATATAATTTTGTATGGAAAATCGAGTTCACCAGTGTGCGCACCCTCGTACTCATTAATAACCCGATGAAACTATCGGCTGATTAAAAGTTTTACAAGCTTGTTCATACAAGAAATCTCGTATGCTTTTTTTAACGTCTTTTTGTTCCTGACTAAAGGACTTCGCACATTATAAAGACTTGACGGCGACTGAACTCCGACTCGACTCACAGTGAAGCATGAAATGTGAGCTTTATTTCGTGTTCCTTACAGTAGAATTTTCAACATTTCCTTGAAAGCACGCGTCGTACACATCTCCAACCCGTTTTCGATTCGTTGACCCTGCGTTGCCCACGCATTCGCCCCGCGTTGTCAACGCGCTTACGACTGGTGGCACGTTGCCAGCCCACCCGCCCGCGCCCCTCCTTCATTCCGTATACAATTTCAGTACAGACCGCATATCCTACTCGTTGACGACGCTTTGCCCACTCTTTGATGACGCGTTGCCCATTCATTGATGACGCGTTGCCCACTCGTTGACGACGCGTTGCCCACTGGTGACCGTCGGAATGGTCGCGTAGTGGATGACTCGTAGATGCTTAACCGACCCCACCGACTGTATCCCCACGTTGTTGTCGTGGTGGGGCTTGCGTGTCTCAATGATCCTTGGAGCCATGCCGGTAGAGCCACTCATGCCGGTCAGGTCCAAAGTGAGAGATCAGACCAAGAGGGGTACATGGCGGAATCCAATGCGGAACGCCGGGAGGGCAGACCGTTCGCTTAATCGGACGGTGACTGCGTCTTGCTACTCGTATTTCTCGAGAAGCAAACTACTGGGACGGGCCTCGTTATGTCGCAAGTGCGACAAACGGGGCAGTTAGGCTTCATGCCACCGTCGCTAAATCGTAATCCTGTTGTCGTGCTGAGTGTCGTGGTTACGTCTCGCGACTCAGCTTCAGGACCGAGGGTCTTGGCTTAATCGCCCGGACCGCGAGGAAGAAAACCTCTATAAAAAATCACCCCTAATATCAAGTTCTGGCGCGTGATGATGGTATGAATGGCTGAAGGGTCGCACTGTTAAGTGCATCAGTCGTTAGCGCGCTCCCTCCAGGGTACCAGCGGACCCCCTGGTTGGGTTACACCTTTCGCTTACCTGGGTACAGGGGGCACTGCCCGGGTGGACCAAATATTTCCCCCATACTCGTGGGATTTACTATGGTATCAAAAAAAACAAAAAATGAAGTGGTGGTTGGTGCTGGGTCTAATGACCCAGTCACTGAGAATAGTGAGGAGGTTGCAGAGCAATCTCTAGAGACTGGGGTGCCCGTGGTCAGGCTGACCCGGTCACGTGAACGCTTCACGCGTCCACCTACTCCTGTAGGTGGCAGGATGGTTGACGACAGCTGCGAGTCTGACAGCTCGCAAATATCGTTTGCCTCCCAAAAGTCAACGGCGTCGGTCGCAACTCGCACGCGTAAGCGTACACGGCCGGTAATAAGTGGTGAACTGCCGGGTCCGAAAAGGATGTTGGCCCAGAGCAGATGCATGAGTGAAGGAGATAACCTGGAGTCCACGGGGTCTCCTTCTAGCAGTCAAAATAAGGTAAGCTTACCAGAACCTGAGGAACTGGCGAGGCGGATGCAAGCGCAGCCAACAATTGATCTTGGTGCCTGCATTAAGGAGAATGTCCTGGTTGTGGAGCAGGTTGCGGATAATTCCCGTAACCTGAAAGGCAGTTTTGCCCAAAGCCTTCGGGTAGCGGCACGAACGGTTCAGGCGGCGGCAGAAGAGATTGCTCAGCGCACCTCCGCCACGGCCAATGTTGAAAGGCTGGAGAGACAGAACGCGGACTTGCGTTCGCAGCTTACCAGCCTCTCATTAAGACTAGAAAAACTGACGGACGAACTTAACCTCCTCCGTCGGCAGAGTGACGAAAATAGGTCAAAGTCAGTCTCTTCACCCGTGACGATGGGTCCTCATGGAGGTGCTCTGTCTTCGACGTTATTCGAAGAGCTGATGCAACCTATCATGCTCCGAGTCGGGGGCATGATGAACGCTCGATTCGAGGCGTTGGAGAGTAGATTGCCTCCTGAGCAGCGTCTTCGGCCACCATTGGCCGCAGATGCTGCCAAAGGGAAATCAGCACCTGCTCCTCGAGTGCAGACAGGCTCCGCCCCAGAGACGACAATCAAAGGGAAAGGTAAAGGTAAGAGGACGAAAGGTACGAAGCCCACGCCGCCGCCTGTGGAGGAACTCCCCGCTGTGCCTAGTCAGGAACCACAGCCGTCGACATCGGCAGCTGTCTCACAGACTTGGGCCACTGCAACGGGGACAAAAAATAAGAAAGCATCTCCTCCTTCGCAAGCCGAAGGGGCTATGGCTGCGTCCTTGGCGAATGGTTCTGCCCCGCAACAGACCCAAGCGAAGATGGGAAGAAAAGACAGGACTCGAAAGTTGCCTCCTGTTCCCGTGTCGGCGGCGATCACCGTTACAGTGCCGGAGGGCTCTGATGCAACTTATGCTGCAGTTATGGCTGCAGCAAGGCAGCGCATAAAGCTCTCTGACATTGGGATTGAAAATGTCCGTCAGAAGCGGACCATGACGGGCGGCATGTTGCTGCAAATATCCGGCAGCGACTGCAGCTCCAAGGCCGACAGTCTCGCGTCACGTATGCGGGA
This sequence comes from Asteroscopus sphinx, assembly GCA_949699075.1. Taxonomy (NCBI): domain Eukaryota; kingdom Metazoa; phylum Arthropoda; class Insecta; order Lepidoptera; family Noctuidae; genus Asteroscopus; species Asteroscopus sphinx. The sequence continues at coordinate 34,744,371 of OX453002.1, read as the reverse complement.
AGCCTTGACGGATATGGACGTGCGCATTGGACGTCCAACGAAGACAAGCGAGTTACGGGTGTCTGACTTGGACGATGCTGTCTCACCTGCGGAGGTAGCAGCTGCTATTGCTGAAGCAGGCGGGTGCTCCGCAGAGGATGTAAAGGTGGGTGCAATTCGCCGCTCTCCTCGATCCCTGGGGACTGCTTGGGTTCGTTGTCCGCTAGCAACGGCCAAGAAGCTGGCAATCACCAAGTGCGTTCGCGTTGGCTGGGCGTCAGCTAAGGTCGAAATATTGGAGGCACGGCCTCTGCAGTGCTACCGATGCTTCGAGTTCGGGCACGTCAGTCGCCAATGCCCGAGTGAGGTTGACCGAAGCTCACGGTGCTTCGCTTGTGGTGAGCCCGGCCACAAGGCAAAGGAGTGCACGGCACAGAACGTGCGATGCCTGCTCTGTGCGGACCTTGGTCGTCCAGCTGATCATAGGATGGGGAGAAAGAAGTGCTCCCCTACTAAAAATAAAAGAAAGGGCAAACGGGTCAAGGCCGCGATGGCTACGTCTGCGACCGCCACATCTGGGACGGCTAATTCTGCGTCGGGGCCTGCAACAAGCAGTGCCCCTCAGGGGGAGGATATGGACACATCATCTTCCCACCCCTGAAAGTCATTCAGGGCAACCTCAACCATTGCCGCAATGCGCAGCATCTATTCATGCAAACTGTTGCGGAGTGGTCGGTTGCTTTAGCGGTGGTGGCGGAACCCTATAACGTCCCGGATCATCCTCGATGGTTCGGCGACACTGCTGGCTCCGTCGCCATTTACTGGGGTGGAATAGAGGGCGGCCCTCCCTGTTCCTTTCTCGAAAGGGGGCAGGGATTCGTCGCTGTGGAATGGGGCCCTTTGGCAGTAGTAGGGTGCTATGTCTCTCCCAATATCTCTCTTGCCGACTATGAGAGATACTTAGACGGGGTGGCACGCTGCATTCGTAGCACATGCTTACCTCGTCCACTGTTCGTCCTGGGTGACTTCAACGCTCACTCAAGAGTATGGGGGAACCGTCGGGACGGACCTAGGGGAGAGACATTGCAGGACTGGGCGGCTGGACTGGACCTTCGACTTCTCAATCGGGGGTCCGTGCCTACATGCGTTCGGTGGCAGGGGGAGTCGATCGTCGATTTATCATGGGCGAGTCCTCCTGCTTCCCACATGGTGTCGGGATGGAGAGTTGCTGAGGAGGTGGTTACTCTGTCAGACCACCGCCACATCGTTCTCGAGGTAGCACTCCGTCCTCCCGACCACCCCAGCCGTCCAAATCATAGCACCCAGCCGCGTCGTTGGTCCCTCAAACTGCTTAACCGAGATTTGCTCGTCGCAGCTGCCAACGTAGCGGCGTGGTCGGAGAGTTCGGACTCCGAAGGGATCCTGCCTGATCCGGAGATAGAGGCGGCCTGGTTCCGGCAGACAATGACAGCAATTTGTGATGCCTCAATGCCCCGAGCCAGACGCGGTGGGTTTCGGTCGGTGGACTGGTGGTCAGATGACCTTGCGCAACTTCGTGCAGCGTGCTTGAGTTCTCGCCGCCGGTACACACGAACCCGGCGACGGCGCCGAGCTACAGCCGAGGAGATAGATATTAATTATGCGGCTTATCGGGCGGCTACAAAGGCGTTCCAAATTGCCATTGCGAACGCCAGGGTTCGGTCTTGGAATGAGCTTCTGGAGGGCCTAAACAGGGATCCGTGGGGGAAACCATACAAGGTAGTCATGGGAAAGCTACGTCCGTGGGTCCCTCCACTTACGGAAACCCTGGACCCGGACTTGTTGGGCAGAGTTGTCTATACACTATTCCCAACGGTCCGGGATGGTCCCTCAGTCCCCCCAATGACTTCACCGGATTGGTCTGAGGACTTGGGAGTGACAGAAGGGGAGCTAGACCGAGCAGTTAGTCGCCTGACTGCCCGTAATACGGCGCCAGGACCTGACGGAATCCCGGGTCGTGTCTGGGTGCTGGCTATGGCTGCTCTGGGGGACAGGCTGAGGCGGCTATTCACAAGCTGTCTCCGTCACAGCGTGTTTCCCTCCGGCTGGAAGGAGGCTGGATTGGTCCTTATAAAGAAAGAAGGCAGGGCTGCAGATTCTCCCTCTGCATACCGTCCCATATGCCTGCTCGATGAGGCATCCAAGCTATTCGAGAGAATAGTTGCCGAACGCCTCGTTGAGCACCTGTCGCGGGTCGGTCCCGACCTTGCTGATAGTCAGTACGGCTTCCGGCAGAGGCGATCAACAGTGGACGCGATCCTACGGGTCCGCTCGCTGTCGGAGCAGGCAGTGTCCAGGGGTGGAGTGGCGTTGGCAATAAGTCTTGACATCGTCAATGCCTTCAACTCCTTGCCCTGGGACGCTATTAGGGGGGCACTTGTACACCATTGTGTGCCTCCCTATCTGCAAGGCATTGTCGGGGCCTATCTTCGCGACAGGCATGTTCGCTATGTGGGTAGGGACGGTTGCGTTCATCGCAGAGAGATTAGTTGTGGGGTTCCACAGGGGTCGGTACTTGGCCCGCTCTTGTGGAACCTTGCATATGACGCGGTCCTGCGTGTCGACCTCCCCGCTGGCGTCAGTGTCGTTTGTTATGCTGACGACACTTTGGTGTTGGCCGGCGGGGACACCTTTGATGAGACCATCCGGCTTGCTGAGCTCGGGGTGGCAAAAGTCGTGGCCAAAATCCGCGAGCTGGGGTTGCAAATAGCGCCCCATAAAACCGAGGCGCTATGGTTCCACAACCTGCGACGGGGTAGAGAACCACCCAGCTCGACGGTTCGCGTTGGTGATGCGCAAGTCCAGGTGGGCCGATGTATGAAGTACCTTGGCCTCTTCTTGGACAGCCGCTGGGCCTTCGGGGAGCATTTTAATCGCCTGGTCCCCCGGATCGAGAGGGTAGCTGGTGCACTGCACAGTCTGCTGCCCAATCTTGGGGGACCTCGGGAGGAAGTTCGCCGTCTCTACGCGGGAGTCGTGCGGTCCATGGCCCTCTATGGGGCGCCTGTATGGTCACACCGACTGTCAGGCGTCCAGCGCTCAAGGGCTAAATTCAACAGCCTGCAGCGCAAAGTGGCCATACGGATCGCACGAGGATACCGAACGGTATCCTTTGAGGCGGCAACTGTCCTGGCACGCTTCCCGCCGTTGGACATCTTGGCGGATATGGACACGAGGGTCTACGACCGGATTCGTGTCATCCGCCAAAACGGTGGGAACGCGCCTGCAAGGGCGTTTGAAGTGCTGAGGCGGCAGGAGCGACAACACGCGCTCGAGATGTGGCGCGAGCGGCTGGAAGGGCCGCAGTATGCGCACAAGCGAGTGGTTGAAGCAGTCCTGCCGTGCTTTGAGGCCTGGCTGGAGAGGAGTGAGCGCGTCACCTACCGGCTTACTCAGGTATTCACCGGGCACGGTTGCTTCGGTGAGTACCTGAATAGGATCGGACGCGAAACCACGGCAAATTGCCACCATTGTGGGTGTGACCAGGACACCGCACAGCACACGCTGGAGGAGTGCCCTGCGTGGGGCTCCGAACGGCAGGACCTGGTCAGATTGATTGGGCAGGATCTTTCTCTGCCAGCAGTAGTGTCGGCTATGCTGGCAGATCCGACGGCTTGGAGGGCCATGGCTTCCTTCTGTGAGACCGTCATGCTTCAGAAGGAGGCCGCAGAGCGAGATCGGGAGAGGGCCGATCCCGCTCGGAGAAGGAGGCGCCGGGGAGGCAACCGCCCTGGCGCAAGGCTCAGATAGGGCAACAGGCCGCATCTCCTGCTGCCACATCTGGCAGGGGACCTTCGGGATCGTGGACGCTAAGAGTGGGGGGACTCGAGGCGTCTTTTAGACGACCCTGGGGAGGACAGCAGTACGTGGTGGTCGCGTGCTACTGTGGGGAAAACAATACTGTTTTCCCGGGACGTGCCAAAGGCATAGCACTAGAGGGGCACCGGCGCGGTCCAATGGAGTTCCCGGAGCTCCTCTATTTTGTGCAGAGGATGGCCACCGTGTGGTTTTAGTCGGTAAGAGTCCGACATACCCCTCCGCCGTCCCCAGTCGGAGGGTATCCATGAGGATTTCCACCCGAAAACAAAAAAAAAAAAGATGCTTAACCGAAAGTTGGAGTTGGAAAGTCGTTGTATTGGTGTCGAGTTTGTGTAATGTGCGAACTCCATAATACATACTCCACAGTAACCAACTCCAACAAATAATAAAAATAATGTAAAATATAGAATGTGTGGTGATACATGAAGTAAAAATAGAACAACGGAAGGTTGTATAAGAAAAGGGCCGGAAAGCTAGGAGTGATTAAATTATATTCTTACTTGATTACAGCTTTCGAAGTGAAATTACACGTTATTATACATTCAATGTGTGTTGTTTGTTTGTTTTAGAAATTGCTTTCAGTTTTAATATATGTGCGTGAATATTTGTATTAGAAGTCGTAGGTTTAAATCTTCTAGTGTCATTTTCCTTCTACAATTTATATCTGAATATTCGTTTTTGATTGTTCATAATTTATTTGTGGAATATCCCTTGGTTTATCGCATCGAGAAATATAAAATAAGTCTGTTCCTTAAATTATTTTATCATTGCTGTTATGAAACTTTAGTTGTAGCCCACGTTTGGCCTAAGCAACAGAGTGGGTGGCTTATGCATGTTGGAACAGTTAAGTCTCCCAAGCGCACAATAATATTTAAAAAAAAACGCCGAGAGACAGTCATTAACTATCAGAAGCTAGAAAGAAAGCTGGTATCATTAATAGGAAATAACGTAACAAACAAACAAACATGTAACTCCCGATCCTTGTAATCACGTAATAAAGACCTCTAATTATTACTGTTATGTTGGTACCAAATCGTGACATCATTGCCCATCCTGAAATACTGTTTTCTTACGTCTATTGCCCTTAAGAATTCATTAATGTTAATTAAACTTTGTTGTATTGGTACGGTCTACCGCACGTCGGTGGTAACACTTTGACATTAGCAGCATCTTTATTTCGTAAGCAGTAACGACGGTTTTCGAATTGAAGTGTTACCACTGTCATGCAGTCGACTGTACGTGTATACTTTGGTTAAATCTTGAGCTAGTAACCGTTATCCAAATATGCAGTGCATACTTCTCATCTAATAAAATAAATAAAATAAAAACTGATGACAACAAGCTTTTTTTCAAATTGATTTTATTTTTTCGGCTCTTATTAAAATAACAAGGAGTCTAATTATACGTACCTAACTGAAAATTAATCATTTTTAATTTTAATATTAAATGCGGTCAAATGTAGGTAGTCCCAAATAATTTGTTTCGCTTGAAAGAAATATGGCAAGCCGCATCTGCCCGGGGCTTATCTTAATTAAAACATTACCTATTTCAAATCTTTTGATTACGTTTTTTTTTTAATTTGCTCACTATTTTGTTAAGTAAAAAAATGTTTCATGTTACGAAAAAGGCAGCGTTTGTAAGAGGATTTCCTCAGGCCAAATCATGGCAGTGACGTTTTTAATACCACATAAATACGAGTAAATATCTATATTGCTTTGGAAAGAAAGAAAGTAAAATGTTTGCTGATACATAAATATCGAAAAGTGAATTTTAACCAGAACACGATGTATTCGAAGGCGACTTTGCCTGGCCGTCTTGTGCATATTTTGATGTGAGCCCCGGCATGCCATGTCCAATTGAATATGTAAAATCTCTCGTCCACGGCGCCGGAGCTTCAAGGCGTAGTGACCTTCTTTTAAAAGAGCCTCATATTTTCGTTAAGTTAAATACAAAAGGCTATAAAAATGATAAAATACGACCTCTCGTGAGTTATTATTCTAGTCCCTATTAATATAATAATAAATCACCAAAAAAATTAATAAATGATTTCTTAAACAACAACATATTTAGTTTTGACCCAGCTCTTTAACTTGGTATTTTTAACCGACGAAAAAAAGGAGGAGGTTCTCAATTCGACGCGTATCTTGTTTTTTTTTTTTTTATGTATGACCACTCATAACTTTTACAGAGTAGTCCGATTTTGATGATTCTTTTTTCAATGGATAGGGTATATTTCGAGGTTGGTCCCATTTAAATTTCAATATCAAAATCCACCCCTAAGGGTAGGAAAACAGGGGATGAGTGCTTGTTCACCCAATGAATTCTTACCTGTTAACCGATTCTGTTGAAACTTGGCACACATAATGTAGTTCTAGACACTACAACATAATGGAGACTGGAGTTAGATATTAGCCACAAAAAAATTATAACATAAAACTTTTTAACAAAAAATTTAACCGACGAAAATAGAAACTGAAAAGCGAAAAATAAAATGAAGCTTTTAGTCTTTTCCTAACTAAACTAATTTAAATTACAATTATGAGTCGGCGCCAAACAAACAAGCAAAGTGCGTGCAAGTTGCAAGTGTTCGCTTTTCAGTTTCTATTTTAGTCGGTTCAATTTTTTGTTAAAAAGTTTTATCACTTCTGCACTGGATACATGCCGAAACACAACCTGACATAAAACGACTGAAAAATCTAGCTCTTGAATTAAATCCAAGTTTTTATGTGTTGTTTTTACAATTCAATTCAATTGAATTTGACGACGTCTGTGGTCTAGTGGTTCGAGTGTCGGACTGCTGATCACGAGATCGTGGCTTCGATTCCCACTGGACACAAATATTTATGTGATGAACATAAGTGTTTTTGTTGGTCTGGGTGTTTCTTATGTATTATAAGTATGTATTTACAAAAAAAAAAGTATATAAGTATTATATCCATTGTCCAAGCTCCATGCCCATAGAGCAACCGCAACCCCAGCATACCCATAGTACAAGCTCTGCTTGGTTTGGGACTAGATGGTGTTGTGTAAAAATGTCCCAAAAAGTATTTATTTATTTATTATTATTCGTTCAATCTCTTTTTTAACCGACTTCAAAAAAAGGAGGAGGTTCTAAAGATTGTATTTTTTGATATTTTTTTATGTTTGTTACCTCAGAACTCCGTCATTTATAAACCGACTTGGAATTTTTTTTTTTATTTAAATGGATATACTTCCAGATTGTTCCCAGTTTTATCAAAATCCAGTTCTGATAATGGGATGGGATATGTGGAATTGAGGGAACTCCTCAAATATTATAGGCATACATATAGCGATTTTGGTATTTTCATCAACAAATCAAGCATTTGCATTCAGAAAGTATCATTTGGTGAAAATATGATGAAGATCTTCGTAGATAAAGAAGGGAACTCTTCAATGGATGACAGCAAATCATCGGGGATTGCAGCGATCACTTGTCTTTCTATAGTTAATGCCACTAAAAATAGAAAAATATAATGAACTTTAAAAAAAGTAAACACTAAATTCAACAAGAATAAAATAATTTGTGTGAAACAGTTTAGGAAGTCGGTGCCAATTTTTTCTTAAATCAAACTGAATCAAAGACACCTACTTTCTAAACATTTTCCCACAAATAATTTTATTCTTTTTTAAGTCGGTTTTTACTTTTTTTGAATTAATTTAAATATCAAGCACCGATCAAAATAGATCTTACAAAGCTGAATTACCGTACTAACAGAGTTAAAAATTATAAATTAAATGTAAGGGAAATTTGTAATTAGGGTGTAAGGACCAAACAGCCCCGGGGTGTTTTCATTTAGTAAAAGCTTCTGTAACTTAAGTGAAACCCGTTTTAAGTCCAGAAATAACTTGAAATGCTCAATGTTACATTGGGAATATGTGCGATTGAACTAATAGATGCTAATAGTGTCATCAAGACTTGGGTTTTGTTTTAATGCATTTCAAAATATTAACTAAGCTAAGTTCTAAAACAATTTAATTTATAAGAAAGTAATTCTGAAGCCTCTAGAAACACTCGTCTTGAATATTTTAAAGTAATGGAATGCTTTTGACTATAAGCGCAAACCACGAACAGCGCGGGTGCGTGTCGGGTGCGTGTCGGGTGCGTGTCGGGTCCGCGTCGGGTGGAGCGCGGGAGCCGCACGTGTCTCCCGCCACTACAGACAGAGCATGGGCCGCGGTCCACCCGACGCGGGCCCGACACGCACCCGTGCTGTGTGTGATGTTGTCCATATAAAAACAGGTAAATATACCCGCCGCGGGTCCGACCCGACCCACGCCCGTCCCGCACTCGCGTTGTGTGTGATTTTCGCTTTACAATACATTTATTATTTACTTCATTCAGTCCTTGAATATGATTATTATAAGCTATAAAAGAAGCAAGAAATACTAAAATGTAAAACACATAATTAGCCGGGGGTGTGAGCAGAATTCCAATGTTAACCTGTACCCCTGGTCAATAGTACTTAGTCGAAGAAACACTCTATTTCTAGTATGGCAAATCGAGAATGGATAGGTTAGTAATTAATTAATCTTGGTCGTTAGTTTGGTAAGAGTCCGATATAACACTTCATCTTCCCCGGTCGGAGGGAATCTATAACGATTTCCCGACGAAAAAAGGTACTTAGAAACAAAATAAACAAATTATGCTTCCATTCCGAACCGAACATAATAGAGAGCTTTGCTCAGCACATTGGGAAAGTAGGAGTAAAACAAAGATAATGGTATACTCACGACGCTGTGCCCACTGCGGCTCCGGAGACTGAGCCGCATCTTCCAGTCACGCTTGGAGGACGCGCCGCCCTCCGAGCTAAACGACCGCTTCATGGGCATCGACATCTCGCGGCACTAACTACCCGCCACTGAACACAATGCGTCTCTGTCGCATAATCTTTGCACTAAAACAGTACTCGTACCGCGTCCGCAATTGGTTACATTATTCAAAAACGTCACGAAACGTCAAAGAATACATCGCAGATACGACACTTGCTACGTAGTCACTAAACTATACCTACATGTTCTAAACATTATAAACATTGAACACTGATGAATAGACACTGAGAGAAAAAACTACTAACACTACAAGGACACACACTACTACACAGCAATCTGAAACAAACAGAAGATTACATATTAATTGTTGGTCACTTGAGCCTTGGACGGTATTCCTTTGTAGCAAGGGACTGTCTCGTATAACACCCGGGTTTGTCAGTACCAGGTAAAATACACAGGAAATGTGTTTATCTTTCCTTTAGCTTTCCTCCCTCGAGGGTAAGATACACATGGGTATGTTTCTGAAACAAGTTTTTGTAATGATTTGAAAGGAGTAGGTAATAAATTATATTTATACATTACTTCTTTTGATGATGTATGGTGTAGATTTTTAAACACATACTATGTAAACTTGTGTATGATACAAATCAATTGATACCTATCGTTTGGTCTTTCAATCAATCAATACCTGCTTGAAATTAATTTTCATTTCAAACTAAATGATCTAAACAACATATTTAGTGAACTTATAAATTAAAAGGAACTTTTTAAGCTTCCTCTGAACTCAAAATAATTCCAGTACAAGCTTTAAAAGTCTCTTCCACTCTCTGAAGTCTAAACACAATATTATTATGGATAATATTTCTAAAGTTGAACAGAGGAACACAATCAAAAGATGTAAATTGTGAAAGGAGTAATAGAATATAATCGCTCCCGAGCAGGATTCGAAGTCGCGACTCCTGGTTCAATACACGTGGTGCTTTAGCCACTGAGCTACGACGAATTCTGCTCGTGGTTGCGAAAATAACTTCCACTTTAAATACGTTTTACGGTGACGTCAACAACATCGATCAAATTATCAATCAAATCATGAAATTACGTCAGTAGTATACTCATTTATTTATATCTCCCTTTTCGCATATCCGTTATATTAAGCTCGTTTGATTGGCAATTATAGCGCGAGTAATATCGCATGAATGTCACAAATTCTCAATGACTCCCATTGGTTAGTAGCCAACCGGTATGGAGAGGTACTTAACATATCGTGCGGATTGTGAAAAGTGTGTTTGTTAAGTATATTGTACAGTAATGATACTTTGAGTACATTTTGCTGTCGAAATTCCTTGAACGGCTTCCGCTACTATTTCCGTAGATTATCTTTATACAACCTAATTCTTAGTTTATACCAAACCTGAAAAGGGGTTATTGTACTCATCAGCTGATTGAGGGTTGGTCGCAAAGTAAAAGTTGTTCATATTGATAAGTACAATGACCCCTTTTCAGGTTTAGATGAACTAAAAATAAGATTGTATAATAAAATCGTAACGAAGCAAAAACTGTACGTTTAATATTTTTGGATAAAAACAAGTGTTATGCATTCTTCTTCTTCTTCGTGTCGACATGAGCTACATAATAATAATAGCTCATGTCGTGGGGAAAAGATTAGCCAGTCAGCAGGTTGATAGCGGGGCTGACTGCCCAGAGTGCGCCGGACGATCAATTAAATATCGTCACACGTGAAGGCTCTTTTAATGCACTTGTTATGCATTAATAATAATAATATTATCATCTATGTTAATTTTCCTTGTTTATCTTGTAAGAAAAGTTATTTAAGCATCTGTAAAGACGTTGTCACGGTCAAAGTCCGCTTTGACAAACTAGTCTTGTTAAAGTATCTAGTATAAACGTGTACTTAGATACAAGTTGACACGTATTAAAGCTGTCCACAACCAATTTATTCAATTTTGAAGATTAAACGTCTGACGTGACAGTAGAGTATAGAAATTGACATCTACTTTGACATCTAGGTTGACTGAAAAATTGAGCATGGTTCAAGTTCATTTTGATTGGACAACACACACGTATAAGACACAGAAGTACAGTCAGAAGCAATAATATCTGCTTATTGACGGTTTTAAAATCGCAAACAATAGCTATCTGAGATGGGCCTTCAACACATAGTAAGATTTTAATTTATTCTCGTGGCATGGGTCAGATTATTGGCGGCCTTAAGTTCGCCACTAAGCAGATATTATTGCCTCTGACTGTACAAGTGCATTTTGATCACTGTTGTCATGATCAAAGTAACGTTGGACGGTGAATGTAGTCGTTAAAGTTCACTTTGTCAAAGCGGACTTTGATCGTGTCAATGTTTTGTCAAAGTAATTCGATTCTTGATCTATTTAGAAGCAAATCTCTTTTTAATGGTTTTACTGATTCAATTAACGTCAAATCTTGAATATTTTGTTTTATTCGGATCTGCAGGGGTGCATTAAAAGAGCATCCACGAGTGATGATATTTACTTGATTGTTCGGCACACCCTGGGCAGTCAGTCTTGCTACCAACCTGCTGACCGGCGAAACTTTTTCCCACGGCATGAGCTATTATCATTATATTGCTCATGTCGACACGATAGAAGAAGATTCGGATCTAATCAACGTTCAAACACGCTACCCAAATAGTCGATATTAATATAATTTGTGAGTACAAAAGGTTCACTACTTCCGTTTTCTGCGGCAAAGATTAAAGGAAAACAAACGATTGGTTTTCATTTCATTTTGGCGAACAATCGCCTAACTACGTATGTAAACAGTTCTGTTGTGTTTGAACTGTTAGCTTAGCATACGAAGTTCTGTGTTGTGCCAAAGTTTTTGACTCTGGCCACGTCATTTTGGGGTTAAGTTAAAGGGTATTATTTTATTTTCTTAGAAGAAAATATCCAAAAACATTATTGAAATATTGTTAAATCAGTGGCACAGTTGTTACCAATTAATTCTAAACTGAGAAACGATTTGCTTGACTTTAAAAATGTATCAGTACATAACAATTGCGTTTTAGTTTCATTTTACTAGAGTCCAATTGATCTGTCATGTTACCCCCAAAAGTGTTGAACAACCAATTAAAAACATCGAGGGTTAAACCAAAACTGATAGGTATGCCAGATGAAATTTGTTGCCCGACTCGATTTTCCGCAGTTCCCAAGAGTCAAAAGTCACTCAAACTTCAAACGGTATAACAGCAAATCTCGTTTTTCAGCTAGCCCACGTGATTGCAATAGCAAACGGGCACAAAGCACGGTGCCACACACTGGTGACTGAAACGGTTTTTAATTTAACACGGTGTGCTCACACGCTTCAGACAGAAAGCATAATTTGTGACGAGGTCTACTGTCGTAGAACTTTGCCGGTGTACAAAGTAATTAGGTTCAGTAGCTCGATCTCTTTCACCAGGGACATGATACTGATGTTCTAGCTATTTCGAACACCAGTCGCTTAAAGAGTAGGAACTTAGAAAAGGGATTTTAGTGGATATTAGATTTCTAGTTGAATCCGTGCCGCTTCAGAAATTTGAGCCGTATGATATGTATAAGGTTTAAATTATCAGAAGCTTCATTTCAGTCTATTTCACTTTCATAATATGCATTGTCTAAAAAATCTAAAGATAGAGTACTTATATTTACTTTATTTGTTTTAAATAATATACCTACTGATATTAATTACTAACTCCAACAACCAATTCAATTAAACCAATAATCACCCAAAGTAAATTATAAGTACCTAGGTATAATTTAAAAGATTAACCTAAAACTAAATATAAATACGAACAGTATTATCACAGAGGTATTATGCCTAGCAAATGAGCCATTAGCCCTTTATATCAAACCCCGATGAGAGATCAATGAAGATATTTTGAGATAATATGTCATATTATGAGAATCATCAACTGCCGAAAAAATAAATAGGAAACAATTTGAAAGGGAACCAATTCAATAAAGTACATTTCAACATTTATCAATGGAGGGTACATTATGACGGCACGGGTGGAGTGAAGCTGCCGCGTGTTGTATGAATTGTCCCTTTAGGTCTATCTACACACACATACGTCTGTGTTCTTAAATTTTCTGCTACATGAGAAAATTCTTAATCTGTACTTCGTCGTTAAGTATGAAGAAAGTGATTTTGTAACTATTTGTGTTTTGTTTACTGATAATTTAACCTTTTTAATAGCAATTCTATCTACAATTCAAAGTGAACAATGATTAGCTTTCCCATACATCTACAATATATTTGCGCAATATTAATATTGCTCAATTATTATTGTATCGTCCCGATCTTCATTCGTCTTTCAATCTCACCCCTAAACGGTCAATATCATTGCGCAATTGCAAATATTGCACAAATATATTGTAGGTGTATGGACCGCCTTAAACTGTCACAAACGTACACTAAACGAATCATGTATGCATGTATTTAAAATGCAATTGATTTTATTTGTGTGTGACCCTTGTTATTTGCAAGCATAGCTATTTGCTACCCTGGCGGTTTGCGAGCCTGGCTGTTTGCGGGTGATAACGACACACAATCGTAGATTTGAAGCCATGTTTGTTACCCGGATCAAAGGACCGGCTATGTGTAACAGCGGGTTAATTAATTTTATATGTATTTGAAATATAAGGGTTAAATGGGGATTGTGCGATTAACTTGTAATTTATATTTTATTTACTTCTGTTGTATATAATAATTAAACAAGTAAGCCACCACTTTAGTTAAGAACATGTTGCACTGTAATATTTTTAACATCAAGAATGCTATCGAGAGATTGTTCAATTACACATGTTCTAACATCAAGAATGCTATCTAGAGATTGTTCAATTACACATGTTTTAACATCAGCATCTTGGAGGCCACGACATCTCAACGCAGGAGATCAAATCTTCCACCCCCAAGGTCATAGTCGACTTCATGATTGACTTGCAGCTTGGGGAAGTGCTGTAATGCTGCAAGAGGCGTCACAATAGATCTTATCAAGTCGCAGTGGCTTAGGGGCGTTCAAGACCCCTACCTCTTTCCTCAAAATAAATAAATAAATCGGGTATGTAAATCGAGCAAACTGGCATGCTCATTATTTATAACACTGCAGTTCTTAACCCTTACGTAGTGATCCCGAGAATATTTGCCCAAACATTAATATTGTCATGGACCACCAATTTTGCAAGCAAAGTTAAATAAATACGAGAAAGATATATAGGTGAAGTTAAATCGAAAATCTTTTTTAGAATTAACCTTACAACAAAAGAATAAGAATTTTATTCTTAACCTTAAAAATAACCTGGAATTAATCGTAAAAATTATAAAAAATCTGCGACCTAACAGTTTTGTTAAGAAATGTATGAAGTAAAATGACCGAACCACTTCTAATCTTTTTATGGACCACCAGTAGTCCGCGGACTACTGTTTAAGAAAAACTGATTTAGAAATTTAATAGAGATTTTTTTTCAATTTTTCTTGATAAACAAGACAAAACAGGAAATTATTCATATTTCTTACTAGCGAACCTTTGATTATTTACTTAGCGAACATAAACAAGACAAATATATTTTTCTTATAAATACAGCCAGGAATTGTAAGTAAACATCCAGTGTATCCGACAGCCCACGCCATGTTCATTCTAGAGGTGTTCCTTGCAAGGCAAGGGTGAGAGGGGTGAGGGGGCAATGACCTGTTAATTGTGCATTGTTATCTTGATAATAAATAAGATGGACACCTTTGTTTTTCTTGAAATGTCGAAGTTGTGAAGGGTAGTTTTTAACGGTCATTTTATTTTGATGTTTGTAAGCACCTATAGCTGAATTTGTCTACCGCACATCATTTGGGAATAAAGAAGTAAAGAATGGCTAACTGAACTAATGGGGTAATAGAACCGTATATAGCACACCGATACTTAACTTTTAAATATTATAGAAAGGATAATAACACGTAACGAACTGGGTGTAACAAGTATACTCAATAACCACTAAAACTAGTTCAACGGATGTGTTTTAATAGCAAAACTTGCAAAGTGTAAACAACACTAATTAGCTATTAGTCAACTCTGGATTAAAATCAAATGGAAACCAATTGCGATTGCTTCCAATTGGTGAAATGCAGTAGTCTGGCTACAGCATTTCACCAATTATGAAGTTGAAAGAAGGGGTGGGTGATAAATTCCAGTGATAACTTGCGATAATTCTGAGACGAAAACGAAATGAAAACCCTTTAAACGAATGTGTAAACAAGTAATCACACACTCGTTTTGTGTAAGAATTATTACTGCTAGCGCTTGGAAAAGAACTAATTTTGCAGTTAAAAGGTCAACGATGAAAGGCAAAGAAAATGGTGTTATTTTTGACAAAAATATCAAACTAAAATATTTGCGAGCTTCATCTGCAGCTTCACCTTTCAGAGATGGATAGAAACTCTGTGCAATGCAAACTTTAACGAGAAATTACGAAGTTTTAAAAATTGTATTATTTTTCGAATGTACATCTTGTATGCAGTACCTAGGTACTATTGCCGCTTAACCAGACTAGTGTGGCTAGAGACCCGTTGGGGTCTCCATCTGCTAGACAAGTTTCCCTAACTTAAAAACTGAGATCGCAGTTGCAATACCGCATAAGGGCGTCCCCCGGGGGACGGCTCGGACCTCGGCTTATTAGGGCATTGCAGGGGGACCCCGCCGCTACGTCCCCCTGGCAGCCGTAGCTGCATCGGGAAGTGATTTTCTAGAAAGTAACGGACTTTTGGTGTGTATCGGGTGGGCAACACGTTTCGCAGAAAAGAGAAAAAGTAGCAATAAATAATAAATAAATATCTTTGGGACATTTTTACACAGCACCATCTAGTCCCAAACTAAGCAGAGCTTGTGCTGTGGGTACTAGACAATGGATAAAGTAATTATATACTTTTTTTTTGTAAATACATAAGAAACACCTAGACCAACACAAACACTTATTGTTCATCACACAAATATTTGTGTCCTGTGGGAGTAGAACCCACGACCTCTTCATCAGCAGTCCGACTCTCGAACCACTAGACCACAGACGTCGTCAATCGCAATACCTATTACATACTAATGTTTGTCAAACTAAAACTTTATCCATTGACCTGATTGGTTCCCCTATTTCTACTTTACGGACTAGAATTTCTAGGAACTAGAAATAGCAAGATAACATCTTTTACGCTTTAGTATTTATGTTTCACTCGTTTTCAGTTTCGCGAGAATGTTTCTAGGAATTTTATTTTGGAAAGAAAATTACTTGTAAAAGGTTAAAATAACATTGATTTTTCAATTTTAGTTCCTTCAAATTAATTTCTATTTAACATTAATTTAGTCATGAATAGAAAACGAGAAGGCCTATTCTTGATGCATTCCCGGAATCATCCAAGTATAGAGTCCATTAAGTTTTTTAAATAAAGTAGACAAAAAACAGATGAAAGACTCCATAATCTGAATTAAAAGCGGCATTTCAAGGGATACCAGGAAAAGTGTTCATTGAAATTTTATGTATACTGAGCTTAAAATGTTTTCAGAGATGTTGAGATTATAACAATCTTGATCGTTGTCAGTTTTGTTGAATAAGTCTTAAGTTATACATAACCACAGAGTACATTGTAATATACTGAAATAGAGACCAATCTTCAACCACAAAAAAGGTAACCGCTCACTAGCGCCATCTGATACTTTCAGTGTGAAACTATCACCTAATCTAAAAAATAAAGAATGCAAAAAGAGAAACGCTTCGTGAGGATCGAACGCACGTCCCGCTTTTATATATCAGACTACAGGATCGTACTGCTACGATTACTAATTCTTTTCATGCGAATTTTAGCACTATAATCAACCAGTCAAAATCAATAAAAGTAGAATATTTTATTATTCAAAAAACAACAAAAATGGCTCTGAAATAGATACTTATTTAATAATGTAATATTTCGTGAAAAATCAGTACAATTATCTCGTAAAATGAAATCTTAATCTCTTTGGAGCAATTATCCAATACGGGGTCATGTAGCGACATCTATCGAATATTGAATAAACTATTACAATATCTCGTTTCTTAAATTTGTAAAACCTGCCATCTATTACTTTTAGTCCGTAACAGTAACAAATATAATGCTACTAAATTAAAAACTACCATCTTACCTGTTATCTACAAGCATTCGAAGTACTACGTTTTTTTGCAGCGTTGTAAAAGCTGTTGTACCCGATTATTTGTTCTAAGATTGAGCACCCTGTACATAACTCATCTAGGTTAAAAAAGGTTTATTGGTGCTATTAAATAATTAAATTTTTACCCCATGTTGTAGGAGATGAGCTCATTGTAATTTTATGGGCAGCATGTATTATTTGTTCGTAAGTGCGGATCAAAGGACCCGGTAACCAAAATTGGTTGAGATGATCCAAGAGCGAAAATATCAAAGAATTTTTACCCAAGATAGAATGCGTACGCAGAAATTTAAGAACTTCAGAAATGAATAATATCCCGTTCATATAAGGTCCAAAATTGTTTGTTTACAAATAGGTATTTAACAAAAAAAAAAAAAATTGTATTGATTTTTTTACTGATTCGTGTTCAGTATCAGTGGTATAGTCACCTCCTTAAATATGGCACGAATGCAGTGCAAAATGTTGTATAAGTCATATTATATGTTCCTATTTTCTTTTGTGTACAATAAAGAGTATTTGTATTGTATTATATTGTATTAGTCACCTTTATATGTTCTAGCTGCAAAAATTCTGTGATTTTCTGAGTTAGTCCCAGTATTCATGTAGTTTCTGAGATTAGCCCGAACAAATACGAACTCAGCGGCGGGGGACTTTATTTTATAGTATTTAGTGGATGTAGTGATAAAGTGATAAGTGTTTGTTTAGAACTAGTACATTTGTTAACATTTTTGTATAACATGTTAGCAATAAAATTATTTGAGTTGATAACCTTATAGCTTCATCATCCTCCGAGCCTTTTCCCAATTATATTGGGGTCGGCTTCCAGTCTAGCCAGATGCGGCTGAACATCAGTATTTTACACAGAGCGACTGCCATTAGACCCCCGCAACCCAGTTACTGGGTAATACTGACATTCGGAGGTTAGACCAGTTGTCAGACTTTCAGGCTTCTGACTACCCGTAACGACTGCCATAGATATTCGTATGACAACCAGGACCGACAGCTTAACGTGCTCTCCGAGGCACGGAGGGGTTTCGAGGTGTAACGAAACGGTCACCCATCCACAGACTGACCGCGGCAAGTGCAGCTTAACCTTGCAGATCGTACAATCCGCGCAGTCGTTGCTTAGCTACGAGCCCCTCTATAGTGAATATTGCCATATTTTCCAAAACCCTTGAGGAATAAAACGAAGGACCAATATGTTTATGCCTACACTATCGTTAGTTTCTCCCGACACATAACCCGTGTTATGGCGGTTATTAATTAAAGCGGATCAGCAGCGAGGCTGCCTGACGTGCTGTTACGTTTATAGGCACTTATGGCGGTTAACAGTGACGTACATTATGGTTAATTTTGTTGCACTATTAGCAAACAATTGTGGGTAAAAAGGGATAGTGTTTAAATAATAATAATTTATTAGTTCATATAACAATGTACGTCTTGTATTCCTTTCCTATGTAAGGGAGTGGTTTGGCTCTTGTTAGGACAAAAAACGAGTGTGCTAGCAATGAACATTGAAATCCAGATGATTGCGATCGCGAGTGAGTTACGCAATAGAATTGAAGTGACATAATCCAAAATTCCTGTCTTTTGGCAATCTTTTAAAATTTTATCCGACTTTCGTTTATTTGGATGAAAAAAAAACACTAATATTTTAAACATGTGTTTGTTGTCGCGTTTTTTGCTGTTTAATGTAGATTAGAGATTGTCTTTGTATGCAACGTTTATATGTTAATTTTGAATACGGTACGACACTTATGGTGCGATGTCAAAGATATTTTTAATATTATAACATAACATAACATCACGCCTGTATTTCCCCGAAGGGGTAGGCAGAGGTATATAGTAAACCCACATTTCGCCAGTTATGTTATCAGTCCCATGTAATAGGGGGCAGCCTATTGCCATTAACCGGGCACAAATCCAGACTCACAGCAGCTGCTTAGAATTTCCTAAAGAAAAATTCCCAATAACACTTTGTTCGACCCGGGAATCGAAACCAGGACGCTCAGCAGTCGTGCTTGCAACCACTAGACCAACGAGCAGTCGAAAATAAAAATAAAATAAAATATATATAATAATATAATAATTAATAATAATTTCAATATTATTAACTTGGTTTAATGTGTATTTTAAACCATGGTCGGAAAATTCTTCAGGCCAAATTCCTAATACAGACAAAAAATTATATCGTACATAACGTGACCCAAAAGAAAATCACCGTTATACACATTTTTTTATATTAATACAGCAAGCTTATTAAACCTTATTGATTAGAACTTCGAACTTCTTCATGAATTCCTGAGTCCGTATTGTTACTAGTATAATACTTTATATCTGTAAATACAATCTGCCAATAAATAAAATATGTTTATGTTCAAAACTACCTCCAAAAATATAATCTATTATTACTGCCGTCAACAAAGTGAAAAGAGACCACGTTTTCCTCCAATTTAAAAATAAACATCTAAAGAAATCATACGAAAATGCTTGAAAACTAATATTTATGTGGAGTTGCCCTGCCGCCACCCCCGGGGACGAAACAAGGGTATTCCATTAGGGGGTTATCCATGGAGTTACAGTTCAAATCTCAGTTAGTAATAAAGATGGATTGGTGAAGACGCGAGATCGATTCCTTGTTGAAAATTTTGAGCGTTTTGTGAGAGTTTCTTGCGTTGTTGTTATTAGGAAAAGAAGAAATATGATGAGAAAATGACGGAGCAAATACATTGGTTGAAATTAGGTTTTTTTTTTCAAACATGGACATGCAATTTGGTTTATTCTGACTAGCAAGTTACTAAACATGTTTACAGCCAGGTTTACAGATAAAATGAAATATGATGGCTCATATACAATAATATATAATATATACACAGAAAAGACTGCCTCGTTGGTCTAGTGGTCGCAAGCGCGACTGCTGAGCACGGGGTCCTGGGTTAGATTCCCAGGTCGGGCAAAGTGTTATTGGGTTTTTCATTAGGAAATTCTCAGTAGCAGCCTGGAGTCTGGATTTGTGCCCGGTTAATGGCAATAGGCTCGCCCCCTATTACATGGGACTTATAACATAACTGGCGAAATGTGGGTGTACTATACACCTCTGCCTACCCCTTTGGGGAAATACAGGCGTGATGTTATGTTATGTTATTACACAGAAAATTCAAAATTCGTTGTTCTACCCGTAGGTACACAATATTCGTTTGTAATCCATTAATGGGCCACAAAAAATACCTAGGACTGGGAAATACTGGGACTATCATTGCGGCCGTAAGCCCGCTGGCGGGCTTAGAGAACAATAGATCATCGGCTTAAGCCTAGCAGTAGGACAGTAATAGGCTGATAACGTAGACGACTGTAGCAGAATAAAACATAAACTTAAATGCGAAGCAAATTGCTAATAAAACCGACTGACAACACAGAAATAATGTTATGAAGTCCAACAGTTAATTCACAAAGAATTCCCCATAAAACGCGATGGATACTAACCTTTATTGTGGTCGTAAATAAAACAATAATATCTGACCTTTATTGATCTACTGGTAGTAAGCTATGTAGATATATAGTTGGATATGGATACTATTTCCAAATAGGGAAAAAGTTATATTTTAGTAACACAATACTTGAATAATAAATAAAATAAAATAAAATATGTTTATTTCAGACATTACTGCCCATAGTTTGTTAGTAGACTAAGCGATGAATGGTAATTACGCCTACACGACCAACAAATGTCCGAATGGATTATTGAAAACCCATGCTAAGACAATGTTACATATTGACATGACTATTATAGGAAGTGTGAAAACATAACCCTAGGCTAAGAGAGAAGAAGCATATCCTTTCGGTCTAATTTAATCTACATAATAATAATGTCCTCCCGACCGAATTTCGGTCACGGCGGCCAATCTCAATGGAGACTAGCCATCTGCGCGGGACATATTATAGTGCACAAGTGTGTGCGCAAACACAGGTGCACTCTCTATTCCCTCACTCTCATAATCCGATGGGACGGCAATTCGACACGACCGGAGAGAGATCAGGCGCAGGACCGACGGCTTTACGTGCTCTCCTAGGCACGAAGGGCTCTCGATGTGTAACGAAACGGTCACCCATCCACAGACTGACCGCGGCTAGTGCAGCTTAACCTTGCAGATCGTACAATCCACACGCTTGCTACTTAGCCACGAGCCCCTTAATCTACATAAATACTCTACGAAGGACAAACAGACTTAAACTTGTATGGTTATCGGAAAATAACTTGAAAATGTGCTGATCGATTTAAACCACTCTAATCTTCATGTCATTACAGTAACAAACATGTTATTGGCATCATTTTTATTTAACTTATTTGCCGGCTACTGTACCTACTGAGAACATTATGCATTGATCGATTTAAAAAACGAATTTTAACTTTTTGTTATTACAGTGACATTCGCAGTGGCACCATCTTTGTTCAACTTATTTGCCAGCTACTAGGTATACTTATTTTTTCTAATTATTTGGCATCAGTTTGAAGATAACTACTGAAATTTTCCATTGTAATATCTATACAATATGCAGTACTGAGTCCTCCTGTGATAGATATCTGGCACGTTGATCTAAAATGAGGACTTCGACAGTGTTAGCTGATATTTATCTGAAACTTTGAAGTGTCAAGTACGAGGTGGTAACGTAAAATTGGAATTACAAACTACCTAGCCAGCGTGCAGGCTCTAGGTACAACGCGTAATTAAAATAACTGAAAACCTCTTAAAGGCTCATTGTACTCATCAGTATGAACAACTTTTACTTTGGGACCAACCCTAAAATTCTGAAAATTAACATCTGCTGCTCCATACATTTACCAGGCCCCTCAGAAAGTATTGCGAAAAAAAGTTTTTATATATGGGAGACTGGCCAGTTATAATGTTTTTCGAAAATATGATTATTTATAAGTAAAAATAAGTAAGTTCCAATTTCAAAATTTCCCTCCACATTTTTTGCGAGTTAATTCAAAGTATTGTGTCTCACTGAAATATGGATCTGCGCCGGGAACATTTTAGAGCTATGATTTTATACGATTTCAAGTGTCGCCTGAAACCGGATGAATCGTACGATAGACTTCAAATGGCATTCATGGATGAAGGCCCTTCCAAGGCAACCGTGTATCGTTGGTATAACGAATTCAAGCGCGGTCGACCAACTTTGGGGGATGACGAAAGAAGCGGTCGCCCTTTGACGGCTGTTACCGAAGAAAACGTGCTAGCAGTGAAAAATTTAATCCAAGACAATAGGCGAATTACATATCAGGAGATTCAACACATATTGAAGATTGGATCGGGAAGCGTTCACGAGATTCTACACAGCCATCTTCGCGTGAGGAGGATAGTATCACGCTGGGTGCCGCACAACCTCACCGATGCTCAGAAGCAGGCCCGGGTGGAATGGTGCCGTGATATGCTTAACAAATTTGAAGCAGGCTCGTCTCGGCGTGTTTACGACATCGTTACAGGTGATGAGTCCTGGATTTATCAATACGACCCAGAAACCAAGCGCCAGTCGACTGTTTGGGTGTTTCAAAATGAGCCAACGCCTACCAAAGTGAAGCGATCTAGAAGCGGGGGTAAGATTTTGATCGCTAGCTTTTTTAATTTGACTGGCCACTTGGTATCAATTCCCTTACGGGATCAAAGAAGCATTAATGCCGAATGGTATACTACCAAATGTTTGCCAGAAGTTTTCTCTGTTATAAGCAACAAGCGACCAAACACAGGGCTCCGCGGGCTACTGCTCCACCACGACAATGCACCTGCGCACACCGCACTCAAAACGAGGGACTTCCTGGACAGCACGCCAGTCAAACTCCTGGGTCACCCTCCTTACAGCCCTGATCTAGCACCGTGTGACTTCTTTTTATTCCCAAAAATAAAAAATCAGCTCAAAGGGATACAATTTTCGTCGCCGGAAGATGCGCTGGCTGCGTTCGAGCAGGCTGTAAACGAGGTGTCTGCGGCGGACTGGAAAAAGTGTTTTGAAAACTGGTTTAGGCGCATGAATCTTTGTATAGAGGCTGGTGGAAAGTACTTTGAAAAGATTTGATAAAAATATATGTACGTATAGAACAATTTTTTTTAGTTTCGCAAAACTTTCTGAGTGTCCCACGTATGTTCACAGAACTCGATAAATTATAGGCACCAGTAGATTTTTTTTCACGATTTCTGTATTTTTCCTATAGTAAAAGTTGTTCATACTGATGAGTACAATGACCGCTTCATAGGTAATATCTAAATATAATATTCAAACACACACGCCCACACACAACAACGACAACAATAATAATTGCACACAGCCAAAACAGTTTTATTTCTATACAAATTGTTTTATTTTATTTTATTTTTCTTATATAAAGCAAATACTTGTTTCACAAAGTATTTAGCTATCTATGAAAGTTGTATTCATGTAATAATGAAGTTAATTATCTAAGTGACCAGAGGGCTGGCTTGTTCTTTGGTCAAAGAATAAGCGTTGCCATTCAACGTGGCAACGCTGCCAGTCTTCTGGGCACTATGCCGGATGACAGCGGTGTGGAGGAATATTTTGACGCCTAGGCGCGCCTTTTTGTATCATTTTATTTTGTACTTTGTAAATATTGTATAATTTTATTTTGTACTTTGTAAATATTGTATAATTTTATTTTGTACTTTGTAAATATTTTCTAAAGAGTAGTTTTTAGAGTGTTTGTAAAAATTATATTCAAAATATCAGTAAACATATATTAATTAATAACATTCATATACGTCCTAAACACATGCATGCGGAAGGCACAGGACCGGTCGTTGTGGCGATGCTTGGGGGAGGCCTATGTCCAGCAGTGGACGTCTTTCGGCTGAAATGATGATGATGATGATGATGCATCCTAAACTAAAAAAATAAAATCTAAGTTGTGTTATTGTAACCAGGGAAGGAACTGTCTCCTGAGAATAAGATACAGGCTAACACCATACAAACATCGACAAAATGTATCACCGGGAACGATCGTGACTGTACATTACTTAATTTTGGTTTAATTAAATGTTTGGTGACACCATCGACTTCCTGCCTTGGTCCCAAATTACGTGATATCGGTGCAATTTGTTTTTTTCATTCTCCTCTGTTATCCGTCATCTGTTTACTCCCTTTTTATTCATATCATAATATCATATCATTCTTTACACAATCCATCTGTTTTTCTTTGATCTCCCTCTCCCCTCCATACACATTCATATTCATCACTCTCTTGGTTACTTGCGTTTCATCCCTCCTCATCACATCATGCCCATAGAAAGATTCAAACAGTTTCCTTTTCTGTTTCTGGCGACGCGTTCAAACTCCCTCTAACATATTCATTTCTTGCTTTATCCATTCTTGTCACTTCACACCTTTATGAAAATGAACGCTCAGTTGAAATAAAAAAACGAGTCGAATACATAACCTCCTCCTTTTTAACGTAAGTAGCGCATGTTTATGAAAAGCATAGAATTTTTATTCTGTGATGAAAAGTATTGTAGTATTGTTGACGCGAATGCCGTGAAAGATATACAAAGGGCGCAGAAAATTTCAAAATGTTTATGATTGAGTCATTATTTAGTCTGGCAACTTCATAAATAGAGCTCTTACCTAATTAAAAAAAGGTTTAATACAACTCGTTTTAGCAAATTACGAAAATTTTCTTTGTAACTTGCAACTCTTTCGCAACTCTTGGCAACTTTGTAGACTAAACATTTTTATTTACTCCCATGAATATCTACCTAGCTGTGTTAGGGAGTTAAACTATTATGTAAGCAAGCTAAGGGCTACGTTGTAACTATTGCAACAAAAAATCAATCTATTACATACTAATTTTAATAGAGAAGATGGTTGGCAGCTTCCGCCTGTTTGGAACCCAGTTCTAAAAATAATCAAGTCCCAAACAGCACAGTGTAGCACACTGTAAAACAAAATGACACTGTGAGTGACCACTGGATGCATCGAAACGATTTGGAATTGTACGTAGATTCTCAGACTAAAATAATAAGATGGTATGAGGGATATATAATTATTCATTTTTTGAAATATCTGTAAAGACGCTTGTCGTCTTAGGCCAGTATTACAGAACGATACTCAAGCGTTGATCTCTGTTTAAATCTAGTTTAAAGTTGAGCTTTGATTTTAGAACGTTCCTCAAGCAGAGATTTGTTGATCACAGTTCAGCTGAGTTTAGTTTTGTTTTATACTGTCACCTGTTTCGGTATTTAAGCTGAGATTTGATCTGTAATCACTCTATTGAGGTCCAGACTACGCTTGAGTAGAGATTTCTATTATATTTCAGGTCAAATTCATGTGTTTTGTTGTTGAATTAAAATTTATAATTACCGTTCTGGAATAAGACCGATACTCAAGTAACGATTCTATACTTAAGTAGTGATCAGGTGATTGGAGTTTAAACTGTACTTGAGGAAGCTACTGTAATACGGGCCTTAGTCTTCCTGCGACCACGAACGCTGCAAAGCTTTCGAAACGTCAGGAAGATCAATTTTAATAATATACGCGATGTAATCCAGTTAATAATTTATGTACACACAATAACATATGAAAGGAGAAAGCATTAAAAGTATTTAGTACAAAAGTACTGCTTATTTCAATTAAATTTCTACCAGCAGACCTGCGAGAGGAGAAATAAGTATTAGGGTAATAAATGGAGACAACAGTGTGTAACTAAAATTAGTTGTAATAAAGCAATAGATGCATAATAAATACATTTAAATGTTATATAGGTAAATATTATATAATTATTATACAGTGATATATTAAAAAAAAACAGGTGGTCCCTATATTTTATCGATTTAAGTGAACACAAAATATGTAGGGACTAACAGATTTTTTTTCGCGATTTCAGGGTTGGTCTCATATTAAGTGTTGTTTGTTATGATGAGTAGATCACTTCAAATATTTCAGATTAATAATGTAGGACCTTATATATTCTATCTTTTTTCCCGATCAAAAATCATATGCGTGAAAGATACAAGAATAAATTCAGGGCTGTCATCTAAATGTAAATAGGTGAATTACCTTTATGCCTTTTAAAAGCACGAGAAAATGCCTTTAGGTTGTAAATAAAAAGGTTTAAAGTGCGTAATGGATGCCTGATGCGAGATATACTTAAATGAAAAGGGAATAATGTATTTTTATTAACTGCGAGAGCGATTGAGCTGGCGGATTTGGGGCGACGTTATTTGATTTGATTTGATTTTGCTTTAGGTAAATATATTTAAATATTTAGGCATCGTATCGTAAGTGTGTGAATGTCAAGTAAAAAAGTCCCCTATAGGAATAAATTAATGGAATTTCTGATGCAGCTTTAATGAAGTAACTGAAAGCATGTTTCTTCTAAGTAATTGATATAACATCGAGTCAATAAACAAAAAAACAAATAAAAATAAACATTTAATAAAACATAAAAAACAAACATAAACATAAAAACATTATACATTTTTAATAAAATTAAAAACATTATTTTAATGAAGGGGTACTACAGCGTCACCGAATATGTAAATGACAAATTATAATATGAGATGTTAGAAATATACTTGATTTGGATTTATTAACTATGTGACATTATATAATTGAAATTTTTTGGTACTGAACTTGGACATAGTAATGAGATATTGTATAATTGACATTTTTTTACTTCTAATTTCGATTTTTATAATGTATGTGTAAATTAGCCTGCCGTATGGTTGAATATGGTGGTATACTAAATGTAATTTTTATTTTTAACATCAAATGTAATTTTACCCATATTTCTCAAATAAATTTATTTGATTTGATAAACCCTTTATAATTACGATATGTCTATGAAAGTGTTAAATTTTTCTTTTACTTTTATTATGACACCGGGTATACTTTTTAATTACACTATTAATTTGCAACCCGTTCAGTTCCGTTCCAAAAAAGCATAAAAAGTGGCAAGTCAAGTCGTTCGAGTTTATGTCGAGTCGAGTCGCTTCCGAGTCGTTAACTCCGTCGCAACAAAATGTTCACTGATTTATAGACCATACTAATATATTTTACTGCCTTAAACGTTGTTCGCAATATGTACGGAAAGCTCGGTAATTCAACGAAAAATATGTTGATTAGAAAGTAAACTAGGTTAATACCGGGTCATTATAATTCATCAGTCATTATGCAAGGGTCATCCCTTATTGTCGAAAATTTGTTCAATTGATGAGTATAGTCATCTGTAATCATTAATTTGAACAAATTTTATAATAATTTCCAATAATTGCTAATTGTGACAATAGATATAGGACATAATAAGTATTATATATATGACATGACACAGTATTATTTTGTGTATTTAATTTAGTATTAAAATCTATAATAAATCATTGAAAAGTTTGCATGCCGTAAGATATAATCTATTAGGACTTATTATTGTGTTTCCTTCCACTTTTAATTTCATGAACACAAAATAAATATGATTTGATTTGATAATTTGAAGTCCAGGATTATGTTTTTGAATTTCATGACATGACACAATATTGTCACAGATTGCTCTGTATAATTTAATTTAATTGCCTGTTAAATGGGTGAAAAGTTTGCATGCCGTAAGGTAGAATGTACTTGGACTTATTTATGTCTTTTCAACTTATGTATCTACCTACATTGTACGCAAGTAAAGACGATTTGATTTGATTTGATTTTGATGGGGCAAACTGAAATCGCGAAAAAAACAGCTGATCCCTTCATTTGTGTTCACTAGGGAAAAGAGAAAAATGTAGGGATCAGCTGATTTTTTTTCGCGATTTCATACCTAATAAAAGTTGTTCAAATAAATGATTACAGTCTTATAAGCGATCTTATAGAATGGCTGATCAATAAAAAATTACCCTGTATTAAGAAAACATCGCCAACCCGCCTGCCAAGCGTGGCGATTATGGCACATCCGCCCAACATGCTTGGGGGAGGCCTATGTCCAGCAGTGGACGTCTTTTGGCTGAAATGATGATGATTATGATGATTAAGAAAACAAAGCCCAAAGGCCTATGTCCAATGGCAGACCGCGATAAGTTGAGTTGATTGATCAAAAGAAGGTTTTCATCTCGGTAGGTAAAATCAAAAAAACATCGTTAGAACAATATTAACAAAGTTAATAAAACGCTTTGGTACACTTCAATTTGTATATGACGGCGCGGCGGCGGAGTTATTGTAAACGACACGTTCAACGGGCCGCATGACGGGAATCTCGTGAAAGCTGATGGATAAGCAAATGAGATATCTGGACTTAGCACACGAGGTTGTCGACATATGGGACGTGGAATCAGCAATCATTGTGCCGATAGTTGTCACAGCCAATGGTCTGATGGCCAAGAGTCTCGACCAACACCTTCAGAGGCTCTCGTTAGGTGGCTGGGTCAAGGGCCAGTTTCAGAAGGTGGTTCTCATCCACACGGCACGTATTATGAGGAGGTTCCGGTCTCTAGGGCCCTGACCGCCGGTAGCTTGGACCTTGTTCCCGATGCCGGTGGGTTACAATGTTTTTATATTTTTAAATGTTTTTCTTTTTATACAAAAATATTTAAAAATGTAAATTTATATGTTATATTCATGAATAAAGGAAGTATAACACGTAATTGTCGGCTTCGTAAGGACTCTTTTTATTATTTTACACGAGATATAGAGATCAATAAAATTAGAACCCTTTCACGAAATACAAAGAAAATAGTCCTACATGAAACAATTGAATTATTTCTGTCTAGAAAACAATCATAATATCCTTTGCATGTCTTCAAACCCATACAAATTGGATAAAGCAAAGTAATAAACTAATCACATTGATCGCTTATAATAATATTTATGTTTGAAAAACAACTGAGCGATCTAATTCGATCAGTTTACAACAAAATCGACATCGTATTAAGGGATAATACGGCAAAGAAGTAAAGTGATCCAGTTCAACTAATGTATACAGATCCTTCGATCCAAATGAACAAAACTATGTACACACAAATAATAATAGTACATTATGATACAAGTGAGCTAAGTTGACTATCATACTCGAGGCTGGATTGCAGCCCGAGCCGAAGGCGAGGGCGTAATGGAGCCGAGAGTATAATAGTCAATGCCCACGCGTGTCATATGACGTTTTTCAACACACTTGCGAGGAAAAAAAACATAAATTACACATTTTAGACAAATATTGAATTTGTGAAAAATGATAAAAAAGGCGCGCGAATCGCGCGGTGACATGCAGCTGTGCGCGCGCAGGTGGTCGAAGGAAACCGCCATACAGCCTAATATAAAAATATTATAAATGGATTTTTTTATTTATATAAAATTAATATTAATTTGTTGACAAAAATTATATAGCATATTTTAATTAATACAGTTGATTTATTCCGAATAATGTTTAATTTAGTTCAGGCATAAAAACTCTTTGCTGCGATTTAAAAATAAACTGTAAAAAAAGCATTAGTGCAATAATATAATAAAAAAGCACGCGTGCGTTATAAGCCACATTATGAACCTTAAAAATAGTTTTTTCAACACACTTGCTCGTAAAGTGGCTCTTATTGCATCGCTTTTAGGTTCATAATGCAGCTTACTACTTTAAAGTTTATTTAGAGTTTTTAATAGACTAAACAAAATTAAATATTTTTGTGAATAAATCACCTAGCGGGTAAATCTAAATTCCATCGTCACCATCTTGATGGTTGATGGTCAACTACAGTACGTTTCACACGCCATTTTTTGCCTCGTACAGCAAAACTGTGGAACCAACTCCCGTCAGCGGTTTTCTCGAACAAATTCGACATGGGAGCCTTCAAGAAAAGAGCATACGTCTTTTTAAAAGGTCGGCGATGCATCGATGACTCCCCTGGTGTTGCGGATGTCCATTGGCGGCGGAGTTTGCTTACCATCAGGTGACCCGCATGCTCGTTTGCCCTCCTATGTTATCAAATTATTTATTTTTGTCAACAAATTAACATTCATTTGTGTTATAAATAAAAAATCTATTTATTATAGAATAGAATAGTATTTTTTTAATACTTTAATATTTGGCTGTTCGGAAGTTTCTTCCACCACTCTGCACGCGCATAGCTATACGTCACTCAACCATAGGCACAGCACATGCCGCGGCATGCGTTGTGCCTATGGTTCCGCGAAGAAAGACGCGCGCCATTATTTCACAAATTCAATATTTTTCTAAACCGTGTATGTTTTTTTCCCTCGCAAGTGTGTTGAAAAACGTTGTATGTAGCGCGTGAGCAATGTTCATTATACTCTCGGTTTTATTACGCCCTCGCCTACGGCTCGGGCTGCAATCCAGCCTCGAGTATAGTGAACATCTTAGCTCACTTGTATCATAATGTACTATTAAAATAGCTGTTGTACTTGAATGATAATGATCAAGAATAGATATAGATAATGTTACTGTTATCCGGAAAGATTATCTTTTTGTCTATAGTGATAATAAAATTCACATTGACATTCGAAGATAACCGTGTACACGAATTTTTCAATGATTACAGAAATTTTTCGCAAACTAGTGACTAGTAGTTTATTTTTATTTTCGAATTAACCGGAACTATTATAGTTTTGAAGCAGTGATAGCCTAGCGGTTGAACGATTGCCTTCCACGCAGGAGGGTGTGAGTTCGATCCCGGCCCGCACCTCTGACTTTTCGAATTCATGTGCGGATTTATATTCGATTATCACTTGCTTTAACGGTGAAGGAAAACATCGTGAGGAAACCTGCACACCTGAGAGTGCTCAATGGTGTGTGTAGTCCGCCAACCCGCACTAGGCCAGCGTGGTGGACTAAGGCCTTAGCCTTCTCATACTGAGAAGAGGCCCGTGCCCAGCAGTGGGACAGTAGTGGGCTGGTTATGTGTATTATATTTTTGTAGTAGTACTTTTCTTATAGTATTAGTTTAATATTTTAACTTGTATGTGATTCCGAGCATTGCTCGCTCCATTCCTCTTTGCGCTACTCGTACCTTTTCTGCATACAGTTCCGTAAGAGTCATAGTCTCTGCTCCATATGTAAATACCGGCGACACACATTGCTCGAAAACTTTTGCTTTTAGCGCAATGGACAGATTACCGCGCAAGATGTGGCTATTTGCATCGAAAGCTGCCCATGCTTGGGATATGCGTCTCTCGACCTCTGCGGTTTGGTTTTGGCTGCCGAGTGTGATCTTGTGTCCGAGGTAGACGAAAAAGTGTCGTAAGACGAATAAGTGGATACGCTCCAAGACAAAAGTCAAAGACGTAGTGTCCATAATAGCTAGGCGTAAATGGAGATGGGCGGGACACATTGCTCGAATGGACAAGGAACGATGGACGCGGAGACTGCTGGAGTGGCGACCACGACAGCACACTAGACCGCGGGGACGGCCACCCAAACGTTGGATGGACGACATCCGACAACACACAAACCTGGATTGGATGTCAAGGGCTCAAGACCGCCAGGTGTGGAGGAATTTGGAGGAGGCTAACAACCAAAAATGGGTATTATAAGGCCGCAATGATGGTGATGATTATAGTTTTGTAATAGTACTTTTCCTAATAATATTAGTTTAATATTTGAACTTTTTTTACGAATATTAGGTAATGTAGATGAAGTGACAGAGGTGTGTCAGGATAGTAGCAGGTGGAAATCTATTGTCTCTGCCTACCCCTACTGTGAAAAAGTCCAAGATCATTTACAATATGGCTATACTTATACTTAATTACCAAATTGCTTAGAAAAATAATAAGCCAAGGAAAACGAACTCAAATCCATTTATTTTAATTTTTAATTTTAATCACTTGTTTTTAATATTTTACCAGTTATGGTGTCTTAATGTGCATTTCAACGAAATAACATTATTAATTAAATGTAGGTACAATAAAAAAAAAAATCCTGAGTGAAGCCTTCTTGTTTTTACACTTATGTATTTCTTAAAAATTAATTTTAATATTTGTTGATACTAAAAAAATCAAATCTTTATGGATGTTACAGACAGATAATATTGTACGTTGATATTACTATACATAAGTAAACGTATTTATTTACGAGTAAAGTTCTGTAATACATAATTTTAACACGATAGTAGTGTAAAAATCATATATTTTTTTAACTTTTTTATTTCTCCTTGTCTACATTATGAGTATAAGGATGGATCATGTTTATCATAATTTTAAAGTAGATGTTAAAGGGGGAAAATAACTAACAGGCCAATAACCTAACAACACTGTATTTTACATGTAAAAATAGTTGAATTTTACAGCTGAATTTCCCGACCACACTTTAAATTGAGTTTTGTAGCAATTTTTCAGTGACGACTTATCAGGATGAGCCCAAGTAACCCGAAGTGTTAATACACTTTACTGTGCTGGCACTTGCAATAAAAAAGTATACAATAACCTCACATAAATGTTACCGAAATTCATCCTCCCGTAATTCAATATCAGATCATATCGAGGAACCCTGGATCATAAACCAATAAAAAAAATTGTATCGATACTACCAAAAATTATAAACATGTCACACAAATCTGAACTTATTTTTTAATAAAAATAAAGTAGTTATTACTGTAGCATTACGTTTGATAACGATTTCAAGAACATGTGTTAGGTAGGACAGGTGTTGTGGTAGGTATGCTTAACTACAGGAATTTGATCTTTAATCTTGACGAGATAAAGCTTAAATTGGAGTAGACAAGTCTAGAAAAATGTAAACGATAAGCTTCGATAACAAGGTGTTTTACAACTATCGGATAGCGATCGATTACTTATCCGAGAGCCGATAATCGATATCTGTTCGATAAATATCTTATTATATTGCAATTATCGTAAATACATAATAATTGTTTATCTATTTCGAAAAGTATCGATGTGTAATGTTGTAATTATAACTTGTACATTTTTTAACAATAACAAATGTTATTATTTAACAGGGTTTTGAATAGATTTGCACACAATTGCTCATAAAAACGTTCCGTAAATCATAATAATAATAAAATTTATAGTTCAGATATTAAATAAGAAACACCTGCTAAACTGTAGAAAATATAACAGGGTAAAATATCTAATCATCAGTCATCATCGTAATGTTTCTTCGCCACGAAGGACCAATTTTGTATAAAACCTTTAACAACATGGCTATTAAGATAATATGATCTTAGCTAGCTCCATCATACACTCGACAGCAAAAATATTACGCTTTTAACTCACCGGCTTTGCTTCTACTTCAGGGCCTAAGTAAGCCCCGACCGGGCTACAGATCTTGAGACAGATCTCAAACTCCATTACTGAGAGTAACTTGGTACAGTTGCAAGCCTGCAACTACTTTCTCTAAGAGTACCTTATATTCTGAGTTGAGCCTAACAGGTCGACTATTGGAAATGGAAACGGAAAGCTCTTCACTTCTTGATTTATGATTTTTGCTTTTACCAGTAATATTGCATTCAGAAGAGGACCGAATACAGTGACCACATAGAGAAGAGGGCAGCACTCAGCAGTAAATGCACGGAGGCAGAAAAATAAGAAGATACACTTGCTAGGTGCTGACAAAGGCTTGAAAATGTATGGGAATCGCAGAAAAAATGCACAGAATTAAGTACAAAGTAAAGTACATTACATAAATGCCCTATATTTAGATGTATATGAATCCAATCCATTATTTAATAAACAGTTTATAAACTGGTGTGAAATTATCAAAGACATCACACACGCTTTCTATTTTTTTTATAGTATAAAGATGGCGAAACGAGCTAAAGGCCCACCTGATGTTAAGCGGTTACTTTTGCCCAAAACAATTGCAATACCACCTAGGCTGTTGCCTAAATGGTACGCAAGTCGGTTCGCCAAACTATTCGGTTTCTATTTTATGAACCTACCTACGTAACAAATGTGTTTTCTTTTACCGACAAAACGTTGTACAAAAGATGTCATCTACTGTCAAAACAGGCTTGACAAATTAATATAAAAAGTGTGACATTGACAAGACAAGAAATGTCTGCTATTCTAGATAAAACTTAATAAATAGAGATGAAAGATTTGGGATCGTTGAATTGTATTAAAGTAACAGAAAAAAAAAATAGTGCTTGGTATAAACATTACCCTTCTCCTGGGACAGTTGGGTAAAAATATCTTCAATTTGTGCTCTTAAGTGCTTTGTGTTTTTGGGCTTTTAGGTGTAAATACCAGGCCCCTCAGAAAGTATTGCGAAAAAAAGTTTTTATATATGGGAGACTGGCCAGTTATAATGTTTTTCGAAAATATGATTATTTATAAGTAAAAATAAGTAAGTTCCAATTTCAAAATTTCCCTCCACATTTTTTGCGAGTTAATTCAAAGTATTGTGTCTCACTGAAATATGGATCTGCGCCGGGAACATTTTAGAGCTATGATTTTATACGATTTCAAGTGTCGCCTGAAACCGGATGAATCGTACGATAGACTTCAAATGGCATTCATGGATGAAGGCCCTTCCAAGGCAACCGTGTATCGTTGGTATAACGAATTCAAGCGCGGTCGACCAACTTTGGGGGATGACGAAAGAAGCGGTCGCCCTTTGACGGCTGTTACCGAAGAAAACGTGCTAGCAGTGAAAAATTTAATTCAAGACAATAGGCGAATTACATATCAGGAGATTCAACACATATTGAAGATTGGATCGGGAAGCGTTCACGAGATTCTACAAAGCCATCTTCGCGTGAGGAGGATAGTATCACGCTGGGTGCCGCACAACCTCACCGATGCTCAGAAGCAGGCCCGGGTGGAATGGTGCCGTGATATGCTTAACAAATTTGAAGCAGGCTCGTCTCGGCGTGTTTACGACATCGTTACAGGTGATGAGTCCTGGATTTATCAATACGACCCAGAAACCAAGCGCCAGTCGACTGTTTGGGTGTTTCAAAATGAGCCAACGCCTACCAAAGTGAAGCGATCTAGAAGCGGGGGTAAGATTTTGATCGCTAGCTTTTTTAATTTGACTGGCCACTTGGTATCAATTCCCTTACGGGATCAAAGAAGCATTAATGCCGAATGGTATACTACCAAATGTTTGCCAGAAGTTTTCTCTGTTATAAGCAACAAGCGACCAAACACAGGGCTCCGCGGGCTACTGCTCCACCACGACAATGCACCTGCGCACACCGCACTCAAAACGAGGGACTTCCTGGACAGCACGCCAGTCAAACTCCTGGGTCACCCTCCTTACAGCCCTGATCTAGCACCGTGTGACTTCTTTTTATTCCCAAAAATAAAAAATCAGCTCAAAGGGATACAATTTTCGTCGCCGGAAGATGCACTGGCTGCGTTCGAGCAGGCTGTAAACGAGGTGTCTGCGGCGGACTGGAAAAAGTGTTTTGAAAACTGGTTTAGGCGCATGAATCTTTGTATAGAGGCTGGTGGAAAGTACTTTGAAAAGATTTGATAAAAATATATGTACGTATAGAATAATTTTTTTTAGTTTCGCAAAACTTTCTGAGTGTCCCACGTACGTCTGCAAGATCTTAGTGTCATGTCAATGTTACAAGAGACGGTTGTGACAAGACAAGATGTTTTTGTGTATGTTGATGGTAGATTGTATATATGGTGGTGTAGGTGTGTTGGTCGATCGTACAAAATATGATAATATCGACCCAGAAATTATGCAGAAAACTTAAGAACATATTTACTAAAGTTTTTGGGTAAAAGTGCAGGTTAAGATTGCCAAAAATAACAGACTTTTGTGTGAAGCTGTTTTCTTCCCCACATTTGCTAACTCTGGAACCAGATTTCTAGTAATTATTAAATTCTCTATTATAATCAAAACTGGAAAAAAAAGGATTTCTTCCAACAAAATTATTACTGAATCTTACCCAGATATAACAAGTTATGACATATTTAGAGTCGGAAAGCCAGTGATTTCGGCTGTCCAACATATTAGGACAAATTTCAACAGGTTCCCGAAACAAGGGAATTAATTTCAACTCTCTATCTGGCGTCTGTGCCTGTCGTTTGAATACACGGGAAGAAATTGCAGACGGAGCTGCCAACGTTGTTTATTAAAAAGACGATGAAAATTATTTCAAAACAACTTAAAATATATTCGATACTTGATTTCACACTATCTAAACATAAAGTCATAAACAATATTGTAGTCATTAGAAGATATGCCAAATATATTGGACCTTAGAATCGTACTCGCAAAACTGAAGACGGCACTGTTTTTGGGCCGAAGTAAGTGAGGTAAAGTTAATAACCCCTCTATTCAAGAGATCGGTCTACAAAACTATTTGAAGCTAACCCCAGTGTTATGCTCACTCACGTGACGAAGTGCTCGGCGTGGCAGAAAGAGCGACCCCGGACCAGGCGTAAGAGGTAAGAATATTGAATTATTTGCGATATTTCAAGTAGCCACCAATTTTGTTGAAGAGTTGTGAGCACTAAGGGCTCTTGTAAGTGAAATAGTTCGTTAATAACTGTGTGTGT
This sequence comes from Asteroscopus sphinx, assembly GCA_949699075.1. Lineage (NCBI taxonomy): Eukaryota > Metazoa > Arthropoda > Insecta > Lepidoptera > Noctuidae > Asteroscopus > Asteroscopus sphinx. The sequence goes on along the minus strand of OX453002.1, from coordinate 34,708,076 downwards.
TTGAGACAGGATTTGACTTTTCGGTTATTTATCTTGAGTATAATGTTTGGCTTTATTTATCAGGTTATTCGTTTTGGACTGGTTGTTTGTTGTATAGGTAATAGACCTTTATTATAGGTACAGTCGCCGAGTCTTCTCCTCTAAGGTTTGAAGACAAAGTTTTTCAACCAGTACGTCCTACCTAACATGACTTACAGTGCTGAGACGTGGACACTGACAGTTGGGCTAGTCAAAATTTAAAGTCGCTCAGCGAGCTATAGAGCGAGCTATGCTTGGAGTTTCTTGGACATAGTTCGTAAGCTGATGTGGCAGTGGGCTGGCCATGTCTGTCGAAGGACCGATGGCCGCTGGAGCAGATGAGGCCTTGAGTGGTGACCGCGAATTGACAAACTCAGCGTAGAGCACCCCCCAGCCACGTGGACCGATGACCTGTAGAAGGTGGCTGGGTGGCACTGGAAGCGGAAGTCAGATGACCAAGTGTTGTGGCGCAACTTGGAAGAGGCCTATGTCCAGCAGTGGACTGCGATAGGCTGAGTTGATAGGTACGGCCGACCACACGTCAGTGGGAACAGTTTGACATTGAAAGCGTCTTTATTTCGTATACAGTAGGGCGATTTTTCAATTAAAGTGTTACCACTGACGTGCAGTCGATTGTAATATCTATTATTAGATATATGCATATACAGTTTGATTCTAAGATAAAGACAGCCTTTTATTGAAAAATCAGCCAAATGCGAGTCGGACTCACACAGTAAAGGTTCCGTACCAACCATCGTCCTGATACCTTATAGAAACTGATTCAATTTACGAGGGTTCATCAAAAGACATCAACGCACCGTGCGTGAAATATGAATTTTTGCATCTTTCTTACGCAGGTACCACTACATATGTTATGTCTATGTTTGATCTATTGTCAGTACCAGGCCCCTCAGAAAGTATTGCGAAAAAAAGTTTTTATATATGGGAGACTGGCCAGTTATAATGTTTTTCGAAAATATGATTATTTATAAGTAAAAATAAGTAAGTTCCAATTTCAAAATTTCCCTCCACATTTTTTTGCGAGTTAATTCAAAGTATTGTGTCTCACTGAAATATGGATCTGCGCCGGGAACATTTTAGAGCTATGATTTTATACGATTTCAAGTGTCGCCTGAAACCGGATGAATCGTACGATAGACTTCAAATGGCATTCATGGATGAAGGCCCTTCCAAGGCAACCGTGTATCGTTGGTATAACGAATTCAAGCGCGGTCGACCAACTTTGGGGGATGACGAAAGAAGCGGTCGCCCTTTGACGGCTGTTACCGAAGAAAACGTGCTAGCAGTGAAAAATTTAATCCAAGACAATAGGCGAATTACATATCAGGAGATTCAACACATATTGAAGATTGGATCGGGAAGCGTTCACGAGATTCTACACAGCCATCTTCGCGTGAGGAGGATAGTATCACGCTGGGTGCCGCACAACCTCACCGATGCTCAGAAGCAGGCCCGGGTGGAATGGTGCCGTGGTATGCTTAACAAATTTGAAGCAGGCTCGTCTCGGCGTGTTTACGACATCGTTACAGGTGATGAGTCCTGGATTTATCAATACGACCCAGAAACCAAGCGCCAGTCGACTGTTTGGGTGTTTCAAAATGAGCCAACGCCTACCAAAGTGAAGCGATCTAGAAGCGGGGGTAAGATTTTGATCGCTAGCTTTTTTAATTTGACTGGCCACTTGGTATCAATTCCCTTACGGGATCAAAGAAGCATTAATGCCGAATGGTATACTACCAAATGTTTGCCAGAAGTTTTCTCTGTTATAAGCAACAAGCGACCAAACACAGGGCTCCGCGGGCTACTGCTCCACCACGACAATGCACCTGCGCACACCGCACTCAAAACGAGGGACTTCCTGGACAGCACGCCAGTCAAACTCCTGGGTCACCCTCCTTACAGCCCTGATCTAGCACCGTGTGACTTCTTTTTATTCCCAAAAATAAAAAATCAGCTCAAAGGGATACAATTTTCGTCGCCGGAAGATGCGCTGGCTGCGTTCGAGCAGGCTGTAAACGAGGTGTCTGCGGCGGACTGGAAAAAGTGTTTTGAAAACTGGTTTAGGCGCATGAATCTTTGTATAGAGGCTGGTGGAAAGTACTTTGAAAAGATTTGATAAAAATATATGTACGTATAGAACAATTTTTTTTAGTTTCGCAAAACTTTCTGAGTGTCCCACGTATGTGTTGCTAAACTACATAGTATGCTCTATAATCAGACCAAGTTTGACGCTGGTACGTATTATAATTTTGAAGATAGAATAGGAAGAAAATCGTTGAAAAAATGCATGTTTCTCGAAGTTTCTTGTATGGGGACCACCTTTGGTTTTAGACTTTTTTATTTTTGGTATTTGTCGTAATAGGAGTCATAAAAAAATAAAAAAACATAAAACATAATTATCACTTACGAGCGTAACAAGTTGTATCAAGTCCGATTAGCACTATCCCCAGTACTAGTTAAAACTGTATTACGGAAAGAATAGGTATTTTCCTTCTCGAACACAAACATTGTCATAAATAAATAGTAAGTCTCATAATAATAGCAACACATATTCTGAGAAATTTTCAACTGGCTGCCTATTACCGTTCAAAAGATACAGCCTTGTAACAGATAGACGGATGGACGGACAGACAGCGTAGCGAGAGTATTAAGGTCCCGTGGTAGCCTTTGGATACGGAATCCTAAAAAAAAATTGCACCATTGCATGCATTGACAACAAATCAATGCATGACTTCATCTTTGGCATCCGCGTCGCCGCTGCCATTGTCCTCTCTCGTGTGCGTTCTAAACGGGCACTTACAATAACTCATGGAGGCCTGGAGCGCTGTCGCCCCTCGTCACATTACGAGTATGCTCGCCCAAACGAAAATACACAGATTAGCAAACAGCCGCGGGCGTCACTTTCATCCCGTGACGTCATTGTGCCCGTGTGGACTCAGTATGGAGGCTGTTTGCCGAGTACTTGTCTACGAGGTCGGCTTATTAACAATTGTGGAGTCATTTAAACTTACATTGTGTTTTCATTTTATTTCGAAAAGGCTGGAGATTCTCAACACCTGTGCTAAAGCCACATAGGAACTGAATTTCAATTTGTCTTTAACCGATATCAATAATACACTAATCTTTTGTAAGCTCATTAAGAATATTGCAGAAAAGGCTTGTATTGTGGTGCGACTCCATTTGAAACTGCACTGTGTATTAACTTTGTAGTTATGAAAAACAACTGCGATAAAACAGTTGCATTTACAATTACGTAAGACTGAACTTTTCTTCAAATATTTTCTAAATACAAATTACCTATCGACCAAATTGATCAATTCAGGTATCTATCAATCAATCATTATCACATGAAAGCGCATGTTAATTTATGCCTAATCAGATGATTAATCGGATCGGCTTTGCTGTTTGGCATTGAGTGCCTCTGTTCACACCGTTTATGCAGACTTGCACGTCAGACAATTTTAAAATATATGCTTCATTTTATCATCACCATCATAACTTACGCTTATTATTACTTTATATGTCGATAATTTAGGAAACAATATAGAACATAACGTTTGTCATGTTATAAATATTAGACTAGTATTAACACAAAATATAAATAAATAAATGACAATACCTTAATACACCTTTCAAAATAATAATAAACTGAATGATGATAAAAACCGTACCAAAATCTATCAGATAGTTTAGAAGTATCAAGCGAGCAAACAGACGAACAGAATGAGCGAAAAATTTAGACAGGTGTTAATCATATAATTAAACACGACCTGACTTAAACAATACCACATCTCGGACACTCAATACAACATAAATGCTAGCACCACCACATACACAAGATTACGTCTGCGTACGAACGCACACAAACGTGTAGGTTAGGGTTGCTCGCCGCTCGTAATGCCGACTGGGTTCCAAGCGCTTCTCAGTAGTTCACAGAGATGGCGGGCTAGTAAAGCGACTGGCGAGTGACGTCCATTGCAATCTTGCAGCCCAAGTGCAGACAAAAATAGGGCGCGTGCGGGGCGCGGGCGAGGAATCTTGAATTGGCGGGGGGTGGTGAGTGGCCGTTACTATCAGATATTCTGTGACAATACATAACAACATACATAACATCACGCTCATCAACTAGATTTCCCCAAAAATACACGCAGAGTTAAACAGTACACCCACATTTCACCACATTTTAAGTCCCAACAACTTAAACAATGATCCTAGCAATCGACTTTATAGCCTATCTTTATTTATAGTATAGGATGGCGAAACGAGCTTTGGCCCACCTGCTGTTAAGCGGTAACCTTTGCCCATAACAACTGCAATACCACCTAGGCTGTCACCTAAATGGTTACAATTAATTGGTCTAAATTATTACAGTACATAGAAAAAAAAACACAATCAAACTTAGCTTCTGAGAAATTAAAAAAGTATAGGTTATTAATGTTTTGGTGTTTATAGGTAATGTTGGTGACTACAATAGTCATTTTATAATTGTTGAATTATTACAATTAGTACATAGTATAAAAATATTGAGGAGAAATGTTTTACATTACATAATTCCTACAATATTCAATATCATATAAGCTCTGATTTAAGCAAACTTCTTGTTAACTAATCTTTGGTATATATAAACCTTTTCATTTTTAAATATTGAAGCGATACTTTCGATCAAATATACTATAGATGCACGATTACCGCTAGAAAAACGGTGCCATCAAAACTGCAATAAACAGTCGCGTGCACAGTTTCGATCCCAGCTACTTCACGGCCGTGACCGAGACGTTTCACGATGCTAAAATGTGTATAAAAAATAAACAAAAACTATACTCCAAATGTGCAAACAAAGGACGCAGTGTCGTACTTGTCGTTATCGTACAAACATAATTACAAATACGCTTTGTCACTGAGACGTTGGGTTTGATTCTGTACAAGACCGTGCATCTATAGTATATTTGATCGAAGATCGATACAAATAATATTATTATAGCCATACTAGATTATTGAATTACATTCGCATAATCGTTCGGTTGGAAAGGAATAAATTCAAATTTTACTTCGTTGTTTTTCATCAGTATACATGTACACGGTGAATTTATATTAGTTTTGGAAACGAAAAGGGGTAAATGGGTACTCTTTATTATGAACAACTTTTACTATGGGACCAACCATGAGGTCGCAAAAAAAATCTCAATTACTTTAGTTCAGGCCTCCACAGAACTGTACTATTAGCAAAGTACAACATAACTCATCTAAGCTAAATGCAAAACGTCGCCTAAATTTTGTTAAACACAGAAATTGGTTACTTCCACTCGGTTATATATATATACTTAGATCCGAACTAGTTTTTTAAATCGAACTCACTAATATCGACACAGAGGGGTGATTCTCGCATCGTAGACATCATCATCCTCCTGCCCTTATCCCAATTTATTTGGGGTCGGCGCAGCATGTTTTTTTCTTCCATACATCTCTATCAGCCGTCATCTCTGTGTTTACTTTCTTTCTATTCATATCATCTTTCACACAATCCATCCATATTTTCTTCGGTCTCCCTCTTTTCTTATAGCCATCAACATTCATACTTAAAACTTTCCTCGTAACATGCTCCCCATTCATCCTCATCACATGTCCATACCATGATAGTCTGTTGCTACTTAACTTCTCTGTCACTGGCGCTACTTTCAGACTCCCTCTTACATATTCATTCCTTATCCTATCCATTCTCGTTACACCACACATTCCTCTTAACATTCTCATCTCAGCTGCATGCACTTGCCTTTCATTAATTCCTTTCGTAGCCCAACATTCCGATCCATACAGGACAGCAGGTCTTATCATGGTCTTATAGATTTTCCCCTTCAGTTTAAGAGGAATTCGGGAGTCACATGTAGTTCCCGTGACCTGCCGCCATTTCAACCATCCTGTGTTAATTCGGTGCTTGACTGTCCGGTCGATTTCGCCATCGCTTTGCACAAGTGAACCGAGGTACCGAAAGTCGGAGCAGACTGGCAAGGGCACGCCATCTAGCGCAATAGCAACAAAACCGGAAAGACCGCCGAAATCGCAGAACATGTATTCCGTTTTAGTTCTGCTGATTTTCAAGCCAACGTTCTCCAGATTTTGTTGCCATTTTGCCAATCTACTCTGGACCTCAAGTCCATCTTCACCAACAAGGACAATGTCGTCAGCAAACAGCATGCACCAGGGTGCCTCTTCCTGGATTTCTGATGTCAAAGCATCCATTATCAGCAAGAAGAGGTAAGGACTTAGAGCCGACCCTTGTTGCAAGCCTACAGCCACACTGAACTCGTCGGTGTTGCCAGCGGCCGACCGAACGTGGGTACTAGATTGGCTGTACATAGCACGAATTAACTCCACATACTTTGCAGGCACACCTTTCTCTTTCAGCGCCCACCACAAGACCTCGCGGGGTACTCTGTCGTACGCCTTCTCTAGGTCAACGAACACCATGTGCAAGTTCTTATGCGCACGTCTATACTTTTCGCATATTTGGCGGAGTGCCTATATGGCATCCGTTGTCTCACGACCTGGCATAAATCCCATCTGGTTTTGGGTGATCTCACTCTCCTCTTGCAATCTTTTCTCTATCACCTTCTCCCATACTTTCATACTGTGTGACATGAGCTTTATTCCTCGATAGTTGTTGCAGTCTTGTACATCACCCTTATTTTTGAAGATAGGCACTAGCGTACTATTACACCATTCTTTGGGATCGTTTCTTCATGCAACAACTTATTGAAGAATAAAGTCAGCCAGTAACATCCATCTTCTCCTAATAATTTCCATACTTCTACTGGTATACCATCTGGTCCCACTGCTTTCCCATTTTTCATACTTCGAATCGCCCTTCTAACTTCATCCATACTAATTTCATTCACCAAACCCCTATTTACATGCACCTCTTTAAGTAGGCCAGACCACACATTCTCTTCATTCATCAACCTTTCAAAGTATACCTTCCAACGCTCTTTTATTTCATCATCTTTTGCTAAGACCATACCTGCATCATCTTTTATACATTTTATATGAATTATATCTCTTGCTCTCTTTTCTCTAGACTTTGTTATTCTCGCATCGTAGACATTATCTCGAATTCGATATAATGTCGAAACAAGATGGCGAATGTCGACTGAAAATACATTTTCGTATTCTCAGAATGTCATGTTAGAGATATGTCTACGCCTAGCACTCTAAATACAAAGAGTGGTTCATAGCAGTTGACATTACCGGCGACATTTTTCGTAGAGATACAAAATTAGAGATTATCTCGCAATAGACATTTATCTCTATAACGCGAGAATTAGAGCCCAGAATGAGACTCTGAATGTTAAAGTTATGCCTTTCGCGTGCAACTCTTCCTGTAGCAATGATTCTGTTTTTACACAAGGTAAAGGGTGTCCCCAGTATTCAGTAGGAGTTTCGTAAATATGAAAGCAATTTATTAGGGTCATCAAATTGCACTGCCTCCGCACCTAATCGTACCGAACGATCTTCAATCCCATGTAAAATGCAATCTACTGCTTTTCTACCTAATATACCGCACTTATTGATCAAACCAATTTTATAGTAAAAATAATTTTCCAAAGATCCCCCTAGACGGGCTCGTTTGGACAACATATCACTAAGCATTTGCCCATAATTTTCTTCAGATGGAAAAGTTGCCTGCAGTTTTTCCTGCCAGTCCTCCCACGTAAAAAGTACAGACGACAGTCCCTCGTACCATCGCTGAGCTACACCACGTAATTTTGGAAGTGCAAAGTGGACGGTCTGTTTACCAGACCACCCATAATTAGTGGCGCATTCGTTTACTTTGTGTAACCACATAACCATAGTCTGTTCTTTTTTCGCGGGGTCAAACTCGGTTACACCATTATTAAGGTTACCCCATTTATGTATAGGATCTTCCCCTCGTAATGATTTTAAAGTCAATAGTAGTTGGGGTAAGCTTATATTATTATTAGAAACTAAATCATAAATCTTTATTTCACCAAATGGAACAACTTAAATTTTTTTTTTTTTTTTTTTAATTACAACACTTTTTTGTGTAGGTACTAGTGAATGTTTACAACAGAAGATAGAATAAATTAGTACCATAAAACATAATTATCACTTACGAGCGTAGCAAGTTGTATCAAGTCCGATTAGCACTATCCCCCGTACTAGTTAAAACTGTATTACGGAAAGAATAGGTCTTCTCCTTCTCGAACACAAACATCGTCATAAATAAATAGTAAGTCTCATAATAATATGGTTGGAGGAGCGCGCACTCACACGGTGTAATATTTTAAATGTAGGTACATGGAGAAAACTAAAGTGGGTGGCGCACGCACGTCCAACCAGTTAGAACAGTATGTCACTAGATAAAAGTACCGCACAAAACAAAACAAAAATTACATAGTATAAGCAAAAAATACTGATACTTAAGTAGTTATTTTTTTTGTTGTTATGAAGTAGTTAACTGAATTAGAATAATTTTGTATAAAAGTACAATGTGACTTGATTAGAATGCGGTATGTGTATTTGTGTAATGTCAAAATGAGATCTTAATGTATTTTGTTTGATTTTAGCAGATATACGTGGGACACTCAGAAAGTTTTGCGAAACTAAAAAAAATTGTTTTATACGTACATATATTTTTATCAAATCTTTTCAAAGTACTTTCCACCAGCCTCTATACAAAGATTCATGCGCCTAAACCAGTTTTCAAAACACTTTTTCCAGTCCGCCGCAGACACCTCGTTTACAGCCTGCTCGAACGCAGCCAGCGCATCTTCCGGCGACGAAAATTGTATCCCTTTGAGCTGATTTTTTATTTTTGGGAATAAAAAGAAGTCACACGGTGCTAGATCAGGGCTGTAAGGAGGGTGACCCAGGAGTTTGACTGGCGTGCTGTCCAGGAAGTCCCTCGTTTTGAGTGCGGTGTGCGCAGGTGCATTGTCGTGGTGGAGCAGTAGCCCGCGGAGCCCTGTGTTTGGTCGCTTGTTGCTTATAACAGAGAAAACTTCTGGCAAACATTTGGTAGTATACCATTCGGCATTAATGCTTCTTTGATCCCGTAAGGGAATTGATACCAAGTGGCCAGTCAAATTAAAAAAGCTAGCGATCAAAATCTTACCCCCGCTTCTAGATCGCTTCACTTTGGTAGGCGTTGGCTCATTTTGAAACACCCAAACAGTCGACTGGCGCTTGGTTTCTGGGTCGTATTGATAAATCCAGGACTCATCACCTGTAACGATGTCGTAAACACGCCGAGACGAGCTTGCTTCAAATTTGTTAAGCATATCACGGCACCATTCCACCCGGGCCTGCTTCTGAGCATCGGTGAGGTTGTGCGGCACCCAGCGTGATACTATCCTCCTCACGCGAAGATGGCTGTGTAGAATCTCGTGAACGCTTCCCGATCCAATCTTCAATATGTGTTGAATCTCCTGATATGTAATTCGCCTATTGTCTTGGATTAAATTTTTCACTGCTAGCACGTTTTCTTCGGTAACAGCCGTCAAAGGGCGACCGCTTCTTTCGTCATCCCCCAAAGTTGATCGACCGCGCTTGAATTCGTTATACCAACGATACACGGTTGCCTTGGAAGGGCCTTCATCCATGAATGCCATTTGAAGTCTATCGTACGATTCATCCGGTTTCAGGCGACACTTGAAATCGTATAAAATCATAGCTCTAAAATGTTCCCGGCGCAGATCCATATTTCAGTGAGACACAATACTTTGAATTAACTCGCAAAAAATGTGGAGGGAAATTTTGAAATTGGAACTTACTTATTTTTACTTATAAATAATCATATTTTCGAAAAACATTATAACTGGCCAGTCTCCCATATATAAAAACTTTTTTTCGCAATACTTTCTGAGGGGCCTGGTATAAGTTTAGATACTTACATGTATTTTTTTTTTTATAAATTATGATTGTGAGTACGTGAATTGGTATGATTGAATAGGTACATGTGATAGGGTGTGTATAAGTGGATGAGTGCGTGTACGAATGTGGTATTAAGGTGTTCAAGCTTCCTAAGTATGTGTTTGCATATATTTCTGTTTCAAATTAATATTTATTAAGTATTAGACCATAGGTATCAATAGACTTTCTGTATCAGCGTAGGTTAGTGTTTTTAAGTAGTTAGTAATCATTTTTTTACAATTATATTTAGTCATAGTCCTTAGATTTTTGTTTTTGTTGCAAAGTTTATTATATAGGCTTGGACCAAGATAACAGATAAATTTTTGCGCAAAGTTAGTAGAACATCTCGGAACAGAATAGACAATGTCAGTTCTACGTCTGCCCGTGAAATCCGGACTTTTTTTATGTTGATACAGAATTTCTTGTTGTATAAACATTTTTCTTACTGACAGTAATTGAGTGTCTTTATATAAAAGGTGTGTAGGATAGGTGAATTTTTTAAAAGTCATTACTTTAAGAATTGAACGCTGTGCTATTTCAACTTTTAACAAATTAGTTTTTGCGATACCACCCCATACATCCAAACAATAACTCAATACAGACTGGCATATTGCAGAGTACGCATTTAACAGAATTTCACGTGAGCAAACATGTCTTAGTGATTTAAATATGTATATAAGTTTTCTAATCCGACTAGCTAGTTGCAGAGAATGCTCCTTCCATTTAAGGTTTCGATCAATTGTTACCCCTAAACTGACTCGGCTACATTGCCTGGTAGTGCTTTGCTTTTAGCCTGGTTTTTGGTTGTGCTTCGTCCTGGAGTCTGCGTGCGGCTTCTGCTCTGGCTGACGGCACCGCGACCTTCGTCGCAACTACGTGGTGCATGCTCTCCAAGCACCACCGAGCGTTGACTACGCTCGCTGACTGGGCTCCGGCTTCTAGAACACAGCCGCAGATGTGCGTGTCTGGAATGTACCCGACAGCTGCGGCGTCGGCTCTGCTCCCGGTTGCATTGACAGCTTCGCTCCCGGCTGCGGCGGCTGCTTCGCTCCCGGCTGCGGCGGCTGCTTCGCTCCCGGCTGCGGCGGCTGCTCCGCTCCCGGCTGCATGAATTTGAACTTTTATGTGGCCGTGAAGTGCTCGCTAGTTGACCACTCGGGGATGGCATTTGGCTTGGCATTTGTCGTTCATTTTCGTCACGTTCCTGGGCCTGAGATCTTCCGCCAGGTGACACTTGATAACCTTTCTCCATTGTTCCACTGAAACAAGAAGGCACCGGACAAAGATTTGCATGTAAAGTCTATACAGCTATATATGAAGGAAAGCGAACGGACATATTACTGCAATATTTTGCAAAATTACTTGTATTTTTCACTATTTTATGGGTATAATGCATAACAAAAGCTACTTATTCTACTATAAACAAACACAAACTAAACTCGGACAAGAAGTTGAAATAATAATGAAAAGAAAAAAAATATTTATAGTATTTTCAGCTCTCCTCCCACTTCTGAGATGTAAGAAAGACCGAAATAAGGATAAATAATAAAGGTTTAATAGTTCAAAATACTTACATAAACACTAGAATTATCACACACAAAATTGTACACTTCCACAATAAAATTCTGCAGCAACTCAGATGCTAAATAGCTAACACTACATATTATGTAGTCTGAAACGTGGTCGCTCACAATGAGCCTGATAAAAAGGCGTAAAGTCACATAGGCAATGGAGAGGACTATGCTCGGAGTGTACCTGCGTGATGACTCAGAAATCAGGAGATTCGCAGGAGATCGAAGGTAAACGATATAGCCCTAAAAATTGCCAAACTTCAGTGACAGTGGGCGGGGCACATTGCTCGCCGAACGGATGGCTGATAGGGCCGAAAATTTCTGGAGTGGCGACCGCGTACTGGAAAGTGCAGCGTGGGTAGGCCCCCCACAAGGTGGGCCGTCGACCTGAAGAAGGTCGCAGGTATCCGTCGGATACGGGAATCCGTTGGATGCGAGAGGCGCAGGATCGGTCGTTGTGGCAATGCTTCGGGAAGCCTATTTCCAGCAGTGGACGTCTTCCGGCTGAATGATGATGATGATGATGATGTCTTGATGACACATGTGTACTTATTATGCATGTGCAACTATTACAAAAGTTACACAATGTTTTTATTTCTTAAGATTTACATTGTGGAAAGAAAAAATTGCTCACGAGCAGGATTCGAACCTGCGACTCCTGGCTCAGTACGCCAGTGCTTTAGCCACTAAGCTACCGTGAACACTGCTCGTGGTTTTTAATTATTTTTGTTTAAAAAATATTAAGAAAAAACGGAATAATAATATAATGTTTTAATATCATATTGAAATGTATGTAGCCTAAAAAATTTCTAAGTCATTCAATTTTAGGTCTATTCAAATAGCATTTTTTATCATCTCCATAAAATGACGATCGGTTCCCATTCTTCTAGTCCATCCAAAGGTTGTCTGGCAATCTCTTGCCTTGTGCGATAAGACCGCCCATTGTACTTTCTTAATCTTTCTGTAAACTATTGTCTTTGTTTTCGTTTGGTGTAATGTACAATAAAGAATATAATAAATAAATAAATGATGAACGAAAGTGGTGACAATGAAAACAAAATTTGTAGCAATAGTCTGCAATGCGTCTGCTATCGATTCGGCAGGGCTGCCAACTGCGTGCCAAGGCCACTTGGCAACCGCATCGTCAGGGGTGAGCTGAGATTACAGTGATAGTACATTTCAACTTCCGCCTAGCAATACGTGTAGACTTATTCTACTTTTTTCGCGACTTTTGTTAAATTCGTCGATTTTTTATTAATCGTTTTTTAATGCAACTTGTACTGAATATTATGTATATAGCTATGAGTTGGCGCCTACAGTGCTGACGTCACTTATCGGGGCAAGCAGAGATGGTGATGATAATGTTTCGTTCGTTTATCGCGAGCCGGCAATATCTCAAGTAGGCGTTGTGGCCGAGTGCTTCTTGACGCGATAACAGATGATAAACAAATAATGTACTTAATTAGTATTACTTGTTCGCTACTGTAATACATAAATAGTATTAGTATTGCATATACTGCTTAATACTCCCGACTGGTTCTAGTTCTGAAACAAATCGAGCTAATTAAATGTCAATTTCTTTGAGGTTTTATGTCAATTTCTTTGAGGTTTTATGTCAATTTCTTTGAGGTTTTATTGACAGTTTCTCTAGGAATATTAACACTAGCTCGATTTAGTTCAGAACTCAAACGAGTCGGAAGTAAGGACCCTGATTTATATATTAATAATTGCGTTCATATCAATATGTTATGCCAATCATAAGATTTTTAGGGTTCCGTACTCTAAGGGTGCCAACAGGACCCTATTACTCTGCCTAAGTCATCGTCTGTCCCCTCAGCCATCCGTCATATCATATTTCTCATATTTTCATATCTATTCGTCATATTTATTTATGGATACATAAGTTGAAAAACACACAGTAAGTAAGACCCAGTACATTCTACCTTACGGCATGCAAACTTTTCGACTATTTTATTTATTTACATCATCATCATCATCATTTCAGCCGAAAGACATCCACTGTTGCACACAGGTCTCCTCCAAGCATTTGTTGGGGGGATATGCCATAATCACCACGCTTGGCAGGCGGGTTGGTGATCGCAGTTGATTAGTTAAATACTCAGAGAACGCTGCTGCCCATCTTCTGGTGAACCAGAGTTAGTCACCTTTTGCGACACCCACGAGAAGATATACGGATTATGATTGCGGGATTTATTTACATGTACCTATATGCTTTATTATACACCATAAAATACATTAAATTGAATATACATTTAGACTATTGTACAAATAGCGACCATAAGAGGAAGCCAGTTGAAAGTTTCACAAAATATGTGTTAACATGGCATCTATCATAGCAAATACTTAAAATAAAAAAGTTCTAAATACAAGAAACTCCGAAAAAAAATGCTTGAAAAAAAATAATGTTCCTGCTATATTTTTAATACATACAAACAACATACGTTGTGCGATTGCAATGCATACTATGTAATTTTACAACAAACGATAGCAAATTGCCAAACACAGACATGTGTGGTGGTAGCTGCGCAAGAAAGACACGAGAAGAGAGATATAATAGACACCAACGTGCAGTGCTGCACCATTTTCTAGGGGTATCAGGTAGATACGTGGTACGGAATCCTTAGTATGCGAGCCCAACTCGCACTTGGCAGGTTTTTTGCATTTCAATACTTCATAGCCATCAAATTATTTCTGTTTAATAGTTGTGGCTAATATAAACAGAGAGATAGTAGCAACTAACTTTCTAGACCCGATGCGTTGACATTTGGTTCATTTGATTAAAGTGGATCAAACTAGAGGAGGCCTGCATCGATAGTTGTCAGTAGTTGACCATGAGTTGTTGATATTACCCACTTCGGCGGATACTAGGAGTTGTGTCCCGATGTTTACATGCGAGACGTGTGTGTGTGCATAGTGGCTGAGTTCCCGACGAAGTATACAGGCTGACTGGTTGAACGAAGGACTTATTGGTCACTTACACGCCCTACAGTGCCCTACACGAACAAAAACCTTACTCACACACACCACACATTCACGCAACCGAACTCCAATTTTAATGTTAAAATTTTGTGAAAAAAAAAAAAATATGTATTTAATTTTGTATTGTTTTCCTTTTTGTATACGTTGATGTATGCACAATTATACTACCTTAACTAAACTTGTTATGAAGAGCGGGGCCTCCTAGCATATGTATTATTAATACTTAAAAGGAGACCCCTACGTAAGATATATTGTAGATTGTATGTACATGCTACTGAAATGAAAAATTTGATTTGATTGATTTTAATATTGGTGGAGGATATTTAGTACTTGATTGTCATTCCAAATGTGTAGAAAAAATGGAACCTTAATTTTAGAAATATTTTTCCAATCGATTTCATCATTCTTTTTTTTAGCATGGCGAAACGAGTTTAAGGCCCACCTGATGTTAAGCGGTTACCTTTGCCCGTAACAACTGCAATACCACCTAGGCTGTTACCTAAATGGTACCGCAAGTCGGTTCGCCAAACTGAGACATGGAGATGGAAAGTCTCATGTGATTGTAATTTCACCGGCAGCCGTACCCTTCAGACCGAAACACAGCAATGCAAGTGTTAGATTGTAAATTTATTTGTGACGTAATGTAATTAAGCAATTATAGGTTATAATAATCGTATCTCTGTTATAAATATTACGTTATTTAATATATTGGTTTAATATTATTAAGAATCGAAACATGAAATGTAATCGATTTCTGTAAATAAGAGTCGATAAGAAGGTAGT
This sequence comes from Asteroscopus sphinx, assembly GCA_949699075.1. Classification (NCBI taxonomy): domain Eukaryota; kingdom Metazoa; phylum Arthropoda; class Insecta; order Lepidoptera; family Noctuidae; genus Asteroscopus; species Asteroscopus sphinx. The sequence goes on along the minus strand of OX453002.1, from coordinate 34,692,756 downwards.
TTGATCATAATTTATCAAAGAAATAATGTTTGTTTAAATGATGGTAGTTCACAGTCGAAATTGGTAGATTGGGCTTTATAAGCGTCGACGACAGTCGAAAGGCCTCTTGGCGAATGGAGTCCCACATGGGACTCTCCGCCAGCTAGCCCGGTTAAGCAGAGATGGTACCTCGGTACCAGCTGCGAGAATCAATTCGGAAAAAAAAAAAACGAAAGGCCTCAGTCTGTGATGGATAAAACGAGTGTGAACACCTAAAGGTACGATATTGCTTATTTTATATAATCTTGATAATGTTGATGTTGAAATGATGATTTTATTATAAATGTGTATTATCTGTAAAATGTTCTAATGTCCTGATTTTCCGATACTTTGATTGGTGTCTCGATAATTGTGTTAAACTGTACAAAAAGTCCCTGATATCAATAGTATATTATTTTACCGCCATATTCCTTAGTAATTGGTATTTGGTGTAAAAAGGCGGGATCTTAGCTAACGGGTGCCAGTACTCTTAATATCTAATAGTTTGATGTGACATTATACAAAACTAAGTATAATCAAATATCACCATCCTCCGAGCCTTTTTCCCAAAAAAAATTTTTTTTTTTATGTTGTGGTCGGCTTCAAGTAGTATAATCAACTATCTTGTGTAAATTATGAGAAAATACCAAAACATATTGGGTGTCTGTCTATTCTGTTAATAGGATAAATATAGTCCGCCATATTTGTATGAATTTATTGTAATTGAAGAATTACCTAGTTTTAACAGAGCATCTAATCTACCTATGGAGATTCTTGCCGGTTCTTCTCCATAAGATCCACAATTTTGAACCGAGCAACTAGAGAAATAAATAATAATGATAAAATCTAATATTGATTTCTTTTGTTTACCCGTTTCCTGATTTTGTTCTATAGTCCATGTGGTTGCCATATGAGGTAACAGTTAGAGCCACTTATACATATATAAATCATTTATGTATGTAAATAGGCTTAAATCTAACACAAGCATTATTGTTTGGCGGAGAAGTAGGTATGGTCTACCACCATACCTATTTCTCCGCCAAACAGTACTTCTGCTATAATTTCTAAAAAGAAATAATTACTTGTCATAACAATTAAGTACCAATAAAATTTGTGAGGGTTTTTGAGGCTCTGATTATAGAATAACTATAATCTGAGGTCTGAGGTTTTGAGCTATTGAAATAACACATTGTATTATTTCTACTACTTTCTCAGTATACTATAACAAAGAGAAAATCTTCGTCCATTCCCGGAATCTCAAAATAACAATCACAAAATATGGAGTTCAGAAATGATAGGTATATTTCAGATTTGATGGGACCTTCCCCGAGGGTTCTCTTTGATGTCTTGTGTCTGTTGCTATGGCAACGGGTTTTTAAGTGGGAGCAACTAGCCTTAGGGCCTATTAACGAGCTTGCACTGTAGTGTAACAGAAAAATACATAGGTACATATTCCACATATTTGTTACTATAAACTATGTATTACATAATACATAAGTACATTTACTTGTGATTTTCTGTGTCATAATTATACCTGCTTGTTGTTATTTGTTTTTAACTGCTTTTGTGTTTTAAGTGTTTGTGCGTTTAGATATTTTAAACAAATCAAATAAACAAACATACAAAGCGTTCAGACCTGGAAACCTATTTGTCAAGCTGTTCACCCCGTTACTTTGAAATTCATGAAAAACTAAGAAATGGCGATGATAGTGACATGGTTGAGGACAGCCTGTCAATATTTCATGTATAACAAATCTGTAGAAAAAAGAGTTACCAGCCTGGCCAGCCAGGTTTTCCAGTATAAAATGACCTCTCACTGTACGGAAAGCCTATACAATGCGAGGTCAGCTTAAACTGGTAATGTACAGCTTGATCTGTAGACTTGTTTATACGTAAGTCTCGTTTGTTACAGTTTATTTCAACAGAAAATTCTCATAACCAATCCCCCAGGGAATAGACGTGGGGTATTCATTCTGTGTTTTGTTGTGTTTCTATGTGCTAAAACAAAGTGTACCTTTACGTGGTTTGAAGCACGTAACAAGCACTAGGGCTTGTTGGTGAGCCTAAAACCCAGGCATTCGTTGTTTTTACTCGGGCATTTTTAGTTTTTTCCTTTGTTTCTAGAAAAGGGCTTGCATTTTACCGCCACCTCATCATCATCATTTCAGCCTAAATACGTCCACTGCTGGACATAACTCTCCCCCAAGCATGTTGGGAGGTTATGCCATAATCGCCACGCTTGGCAGGCGGGTTGGCGATCGCAGTTGGTTGGTTGAATACTCAGAGAACGCTGCTGCCCATCCCCTGGTGAATCCCTTAGTCGCCTTTTACGACACCCATGAGAAGAGATAGGGTGGTGCAATTCTTTACGTCCGGCACCACACGGAATACCGCGGACCGCCACCTCACCTGATGTTAAACGGTGGTACGGTCGACCGCACGTCTGTGGTAACAGTTTGACATTGACAGCGCCTTTATTTCGTGAGCAGTAAGGGCGGTTTTCTAATCCAAGTGTTACCATTGTCATGCAGTTGACTGTACATGCTTGCCCAGCAAAAACACGAGCCATGAAGACCTGGGATTAGTTGTTATTGCTCGCCATGTGTTGTTTTTAACTTGTTATTGCGAGCAAGTGCCTTATAACCCGGTTATCTGTGTGCTGTAAAAGTCAACAGGTCTCCGGCTATGACGTCACTCATTATTCAGTTATGCCCCGATTAGAGGTACAGCGCCGAGACTTTAGAAAATGGTGTGCCAAAATTTTGTGATTTTTTTAAAACATTTTTCTAGTTTTGATGGCTTAATGTTCATTCATTCATGATGATGAATGAATGAATGGAACGAGATTATTTTTCCGGCGAAATACCTTTTTAACTGAATTTAGAAAAAGGAGAAGGTTATGTATTCGGCGGGTTATTTTTTCCTGTATGTACACCGATTACTTCGAGATTTCTGGGCCGATTTACGTGGTTGTTTATTTATTTGGTAGAGGAAGCCCGCGCGATGGTACCATATAAATTGTAATGACTTAGGTTGATTAGTTTTTTAAGCAGCTTCAATAAATCTGTTTATTTTAGCTTCGCCTACCTAGATGATCTGCTAATAGTTTAATTTTTCTGAGAATTCTTGGTCGTTTTGAGTGTTTTTTTAACGATGGTGATTGGACGTTTGGAAGAACATGGGCAAGACCTTTGCCCAGTAGTGGGACAGCATAGGTTAATAAAAAAAAAAAACTCAAATTGGTTTTATAAACATTTATGAATCAACCCTCGCAATTATCGACTAAAAAGTATGAAATAAAAACATATTAACAAAAAAAAAACCGACTTCTAAAACCTAAACTAAAATGTTAAAAATAATCTGTTATAGAAGATATGTAAACCAAACGGTTTTGTTAGTGATTTTAGTTTATAAGATTGCCACTGATGGCGCCTCTGTCTCTTGGTGGGTTTGTACTTGTCAAATATGTTGCGTAAATTTGTTAGCGAATTAAAATCTCTTGTTCTGATATACATCCTAGTATTATTTATCATAAAACCAAAATAATCCTTGTAGGTATTTCAAAATCTTTTTATTTTCATAAACCAACATTTTGAAGGCGGCGCGTGATTTTCATTTACGTTTACTTATACTGTTTTTGTAATATAGATATGCGCTCGGCTGTACATTATATTTACATGACGCAAAGGGTCAATCACGCGCCGCCTTCAAAATGTTGATTTATGAAAAGATTTTGAAATACATACAAGGATTATTTTAACTTTTTATTTAGGTTTTTTTTACTCAAGAACTCCTCGTTTCTTCTGAGCAATAGAAAGCCAGTTTTTGTCATGTGCAGTGCAGTGTAATAATAATTCTTCAATTCTTAGAGCAATCTTTTTTGTTACAGCCAAAACCAGGTTCTTGTAATGGAATATGGATTGATGGGATACCGTCAATTTAATTGAAATAAAGTAACATAAGTTCCAACAAACCATTCCTCCTAAGCGTTCATTTCTTTTACTTTTAAAACTTTAAAAAAAGAAAAACGTCTCGTTAGGTAATAACTTTCTACAAAGACAGTAATTATCATAAAAATATTATGAGAGTAATTCTTTGGCCTTCGCTTATTTTATACTTTAATTTCTTTACTTAGAAATTTTATTGTAATTAAGGTCGGGAGAGAGGAGTCAAAGTAATACTATTATTCTTCTAATTCGATTTTACATAGAATTTATATTAATTAATGTCGCAAGAAGCAAAATATTTTTAAAAATACCCTTGAAAGTAATAATACAAAAATGTGAACAGCACATGCTTAACCCTTTAACCTATACCCTCGTAGCACCGCAACGTAGCCGCCTACGAGCGTAGCGTGACGCTACGAGCGTAGTCTGGTTACGCCGCCGGCGTATGATAAGCCCGAGCTATTTAAAGCGTGAACAAGCTTTTATTTTCAGACCCTTATTATTAGACCACGCTGTTTATAAAACGGTACCGTTTTACAAAAAAACAATATGTAGGTATACGCCCACACGTTATTATATCACAAAAATTGTTTGTTAAAATTTCACGTTTAGCTAGGAAATCTATGTCCACGCACTTTATATCAATAGTAGCTGCTTTGTATAGTTACAGACAATTTGATAGTATTATCCGTAGCGGGTATCCACATAAAAAATAATCGTACCTTACTATCTCTTGGTCTATTTTGTAGGGCTAGCAAACAATATATTTTCTGTATGACGATTGTGTAATTATGAAGTCTTTTTTCTATTGTTACGTTTCTCGTATGTATATAGATACATTCATAAATGATTCAACTTATATATAATTTATATACAACGATGTTGTTTTGTATAATGCAAACCATTTTTTTAGGTATTTTCATCACAATGATCTAAGTTTTTTGTTCCTAAATCACAAAATTTCATGCTTTTAGAGTTATTGTACGTTCCGAAGTAGGAATCAGAGAAAGTGAAGAATATCGTGCGGGTGTACCTGACGTAAAGAAATTAATTGAGCTCAACTCCCTGGGCCTGAAGACCGCGAAGTGTTCGCAACCCGCTAATATACTGAATTAAAACACACTAGAGACACTGTGTTATTGAATATTTTGTGGTTAACAAGTAACATGGTACAATCTAACAAAGAGACAAGTATCCAGGGTCACCACATATAAATAATGTTTTCTCAGGAGATTACGTTTTCGAGTGTAATAATATCATTTCAATAACGGCAAAGTTATACTGTATTCATACATAACGCTATTCAAAGCGTTCTATCATAATTTCCTGAGAAATCTTCATCTGTATCTCGCGACCCTGGATACTTATATCTTTGTTAGACTATACTAATCGATTCTCTTAGTGATTCTGAAAAAAACACTTTCAGTTTTCGTTGTCTATACTGGTCGGGCTTAAATTACAGAGACAGTTTTGAAAAAGACCTTGATTTAGATAACTAAATACATAGCAAAAGCATATGATTATCTTCAAGATATTGTGTAAAACCTATAAACATATAATCTTAGTATTTTTTAGGTTTTTGGACAAAGATAATTCGGTTCTTCTTACTAAACACAAAGGTAAGCCATAATATGATACAAAATCGATCCATGTGTCACCCCTAGCTAGTCCAGGAGCAGGATAATAAATAATTATGATGAAATCACGAGAAGTAAGAGAATCTTGTTCCCAAGTCGCCATTGTGTCTGCTCGTATTATTATTACGTTCTCAGAAATATTCCTTGCGTATATTTATCAGAAGATTCGATGATAAGTCGATACGTTAACAGTAATATTGGGAGATATGTTATTTATATTCTTAATGAAGCTACTTTTGTGCGATATTTTGGTCGATTAGCTAAACTACTTCGACCAAATTAGGAATCACGTAAGGTATCTAAACCATTTATTTTGCCACACACACATAACATATACATATCACATGAAAAGGTAACAGGGACAAATTACAGAGAACACAACATGTACACAACATAATATATGTAGCAAAGGATCCAGCTTAGTATTTGCTGTGCATGTAGGTATGCACAGCACTGATTTTCAGCTGGTCCCTACCATCTGTATAACTTAAAAGTGAAAATTACAAGAAAAAATAAGTAAGTAAATGATGAAGACATTTGACATTAAATAACACAGTTAGACATTAGAATTTCATTTAATTAATTATAAAAATGTAACTACCTATTTACTAATGAAGTGAGATTTCTTTTTAAGTTTTTACTAACCGTAATTCTTGGTGAGAGTTAGCTGCACCTCCCATCCCCTTATTTGTCCACAATAATCATTAATAAATAAAATAAATAAATTTTTTTGGACATTTTACACAGCACCAGTCCCAAACTAAGCAGAGCTTGTAATATGGGTACTAGACAATGGATATAATACTTAAATACTTTTTACTTACTTACTTACGAAAAAAAAAAATTGATGCCTCCTTACTGCCGGGATTTTATACAAACAAAGTAACTGTTCACAAGGAATAATAAACAATCCTACTAATGTTACAAATGCGAAAGTATGTAAGATTTGTTTGTTTGTTTTTATTTCCTTCAACCACGCTGAAACGTCTGAATGGATCAGCACCCAGATAGACCATTATCCGGATTAACATAGAAGCTACTTTTTACCCCGGTAAGATACACAGTTCTCAATATAGTCAATAGAGTTATACGGAGGCGAAGCGGCGGGAAAAGTCTAGTACCTACCATTATATTGTTTTTCAAAACAAATGCTAAATGAAAACAAGTACTCCAAACAATTCGGGTATTGTATAAGACAATTTGGCCCGTATACCTATTTGGCCCGTATACCTATTTGGCCCGTATACCTATTTAGCTGGAAGTTTACAGAAGATAGATAGATAGATAGAATATTCTTTATTGTACACCAATAACATTATTAAACTTAGGACTAACATGTAAAATAAGGGTACATTGGCGGTCTTATCGCTAATAGCGATATCTTCCAGACAACCTTTGGATGGACAAGGAAGACGTGAAAAATAGATGGGGGCAGTATGTGGTGCACTTTCATAAAATTTACTAATATTTAATATAATAAATAAATAGATATTTACCTACCATAGAAAATATTACATGTATAAATAAAATAAATTCTAATATATATCCATAAATATATACCAAATATATACAATATATACAAATGTAACAAATAATATTCTTTAATAAATAACAAAATAAAATACGTGTATATACCAGTGTAGCAACATCTCACTAAAATAACAGTTCATACAGAGAGGCAAAGATATCCAAAGTAATGGCACACATAGTATATAAGTTTAGATATAACACGAGTATGTTACTTGGATAGCTGTATCATCATGTGGTAGGCAAAATTATAAACCAACTTCTTCTTTTTAGGGTTCCGTAGTCCTACAAGGAACCCTTATAGTTTCGTCATGTCCGTCCGTCTGTCCGTCTGTCTGTCTGTCCGTCTGTCCGTCTGTCCGTCTATCCGTCTGTCCGTCTGTCCTAATCCTTTACAGCTTAATAACTTCTACAGTTATAAACATAAGTAAATGAAATTTTGTTAAAAAATGGTTTAGATATAGATCTCAACTTTAAAAGAATAAAAAAATCTTGATAACGTATTTTAGGGGTGGCGCCCATACATGTGAAATGGGGATGCAATTTTTTTTTTCGTTGCACCCCCTCGTGTGGGGTATCATTGAATAGGTCTACTAAAATGAAGGTAATTTTTCATACATCACTTTTTTATCAGGTATACCATCTGCGAAATATAGCCCACCAAAGTGGCTTATAATGTGTCCCCCCCCCTGCCATTTCCAAACTATGCAACGTTGAAACTTGTAATCTTTCACGTTGATAGACTTTTATAAAAACTCTCTTTTAAAATTATTTCGAGTATAATGTGATTATAATTTTTCGAGTTATAGTGAGAAAACTGAAAAATACTTAAGACGTCCTAGTTCATAGGTCATTGACCTTAGATAAAAATGATCTTAGCAAATAATGCTCCTTTAGTTATTTTCTATTTAAAAAAATCACAAAAAGAAACTTTGTGTTATATTGATAACACAAAGTAACAGCGCTACCTAGCGCTAAATTTAAGAAAACTAAAATAGCAATGATTAATATTCGATTTGATCCGTTTGTAATATGTAATTAGACCTACTTAAGGAACCCTATAATACTGAGCATGGCCCGACATGCTCTTGGCCGGTTTTTTCTTCTCAATGTATTCTGTAGCATGAGTTTTCAGTTAACAGACACAAGTCTGTTATTCTGTGGCCATACAAGCAATGGTTCTACGTGGAAATAGAACCGATAATCCTTAGCGTAGAAATCGGACCAGCGTATTATCGGCCGAAAGTATCGATTCTTATCGAATTCAAACTACCACCAGACTATCCACCATCTGCCTACGTAGAGATATTGAGTACTTCAGTCATATTACCAGCAAGCGTAGCATGACCACTGTAGACAAGATATTTGTCTATGGATGAATAGATAAAACTACATGTTGGTTTTATGATAAATAATACTAGGATGTATAATAGAACGAGAGATTTTAATTCGTTAACAAATTTACGCATTTGACAAGTACAAACTGACCAAGAGACAGAGGCGCCATCAGTGGCAACCTTATAAACTAAAATCACTAACAAAACTGTTTAGTTTACTAATCTTCTATAACGCTACATTGTATAGAACTTTATCTGACATTTTGTCTATTCCTTCGTAGACAAAACGCTTGTCTACAGTACAGTGGTCATGCTACGCCTGCTGGAAGACAGATGACAATCTTGAAAAACTAATTGTTACTGGTAAAGTGGTAGGGAAAAGAACACGAAGCCACAGTCCTACACATTGGTCTGATCGAATCCGCACCACCCTCTCGCAGTCCTACACAAATCCGCACCTCCCTTTCGCAGTCCTACACAGATCCGCACCTCCCTTTCGCAGTCTTACACAGATCCGCACCTCCTTTTCGCAGTCCTACACAGATCCGTACCTCCCTTTCGCACCTCCCTCCCTTTAGACCTTTTGGATTTGGACTACCCGTAACGACTGCCATAGATTGACAAGCAGGATCGACCTAAGCACTAAGCACCTTAAAGGTGCTCTCCAAGGCACGAAAAGTCATTCGCAATCTTGGCGTGAAAAATTAAGCTTTGTATATTTTATAATTTTATTTTATTTATATATTTATTTCAATGGTGATGATTGAATAAAATAAATGTTTTGATGGATCCGAGTTCTGGGTCTTATTATTTGGATTTAATTTGTATTTTATAAAAATCGCCCGCTTTATTAGTTGAAAGAGATTTCTAAATTGAAGGCGGATGGGATTTGAAATAAAATGTTTTTTTTGAAGGCGTAGTAACAGTTAATTATTATTTAAAAAAATGTAAAAAGGTTTTATTGCGAACGTTTTTATCTTAAAATGTTATTGGGTATTTCTATTAGAACATTCTTAGCAACAGTTCGAGGTTTGGGATGATGGCTGATAAATCACAAAAGACTTTTCCTTGTCCTTGTGGGTAACGGCACATAATCATCATCTACTTTGAATTTTTACACTATACTGCTACGTAATTCGTGCTTTAATCATCACAACGCATTGTGTTTACATAACCAGCCCACTACTGTCCCACTGCTGGGCACGGACCTCTTCTCAATATGAGAAGGCTAAGGCCTTAGTCCACCACGCTGGCCTAGTGCGGGTTGGCGAACTACACACACCATTGAGAACTGTATGGAGCACTCTCTGGTGTGCAGGTTTCCTCACGATGTTTTCCTTCACCGTTAAAGCAAGTGATAATCGAATATAAGTGAATATTGTGTTTAAGCATCATGAAAACCAAAACACGAATTATGGTATATGGGTTTGTTGTGTTATTTACTGGCTATTGGCGTTGTAGCTGTTTTTATCAAATGCCACGAGACGAATTTCGCGTAGTTGAAATACTGAAGATACCACAACGCGCTGTGGGCGTGTTTTCGCTGAATTAGCGTCTTTGGTCTTTGTGTCTTACACCTACATACATGCATTAACACTGAAAACATTACACTCCTTCCTTGGACAGTCGTGAAAAAATATAACGTTGCATTGTTTTGTAGGTTCACTTTTATAGAGAGACAAATATTTGTTTGAAATAAATTCCGCCAATTTTCGACTACACATAACATGCACACAGCGAGAAAAAGGCACCAAAGTGCAATATGATATTAGTCAATATCATGCATATTTATGCAAATCAATAGATCAGGTTCGTAATTGGGCAGGCCTGAATTTATCTCTCTGTAAGGTTGGTTTTTCCTTAGTGTAAGGTTGTTTTTTTTGTATGGATTTCTAAATTACAGGTACATATTGTGCCTTTGTAGACTTGCAGAGTCTTTTTCACAACATTTTCGCCCTTTTAAAAGAATTTAACAACATAAAAAACATCACACCTGTATTTCCCCGAAAGGGTAGGCAGAGGTATGTAGTACACCCACATTTCGCCAGTTGTTATATCGCCACCACAGACATAGTAAAAAATATAGACGAAGTGCTGCGAAAAACCATAGTGAAGCCAACAAAAACCATGCTCCTTCATATACAACCAGTGCTCACGCACACACATGCACCTTAAACCGTGCTCACCCCTATCAGTTCACATGTCGCGGCATGTTCCAGTAAGCATCGCGAAAACAAATATCCATCAGGTGCATGGTGTGTACGTCAGCATCTGGTTGTACAGTCTAACAAAGGAATTAGTATACAGGGTCGCCAGATATAGATGAAGATTTCTCAGGAAGTTATTATAGAATTGTTTGATTAGGGTTTTGTATAAATACAGTTTAACTTTGTCCGTTATTAAAATGACATTTCACTCGAAAACATCCATAATCATCTGAGAAAACTTCATTTATATCTCTCTACCCTCCATACCAATTGCTTTGTTAGACTGTACATGAAGGAGCACGGTTTTTGTTGGTTTCACTATGGTTGTTCGCAGCACTTAGTCTATATTTTTTACTATGTCTGTGATCGCCACTAACCGGGCACAAATCCAGACTCCCAGCTGCTACTGATAATTTCCTAAGAAAAAAACCCAATAACACTTTGCCCGACCCGGGAGTGGAACCCAGGACCCCACACTCATCACAGTCGCGCTTACAACCACTAGACCAACGAGGCAGTCAAAGAATTTCAACATGAGTATGCTCTGCCTAACCATTAACAGATCAGAATGGGATGATTATAATCATAGAGGAAATTTTCTTATTCAAGTATTCCGTGATTATAATAATGTCCTGACATTAATTATTAACTCAGCAGCTAATGTTCTAGATTCATATTAAAATAGAAACATCTCCACGAATATGGTTTTCATTTACAAATTAATACGAGAGTATGCTCTGTTATCTGTGTACATAATAAAATAAGCCTCAATTTATCCCGAGCTAATGTAAAACGTAATGAAAATGGGTACGCGAATCATATATTTAGATGACATGACTCTGATAGCAAAATGTTTTAAGATCGTGCGCTTGAATCTGAGAAAATTCTCTTATAATTTTCTGTCTGAAGTACTTATGTCTAGTTCACTCATATTTGAAGTAAAATGTAATAATCAGATATACTCAGATTACCGAGGAACAAACTTGCATAATACTTTGACGACGTCTGTGGTCTAGTGGTTCGAGGGTCGGACTGCTGATCACGAGGTCGTGGGTTCGATTCCCACAGGACACAAATATTTATGTGATGAACATAAGTGTTTGTGTTGGTCTGGGTGTTGCTTATGTATTATAAGTAAGTATTTACAAAAAAAAAATTGAATACAAGTATTATATCCATTGTCTAGTATCCATAGCACAACCTCTGCTTAGTTTGGGACTAGATAGTGCTGTGTAAAAATGTCCCAAATATATGTATTTATATATATTTTTTTTTTATGCAGACTCACATATCCTATATTGATTTTTGAGTCGAAAACATACTTCATTCTTTGAGTTTTATACGAAGAATATAGTAACATAATTGATACTAAAAATTGTGGTCAATTTTGTGTTAATTTCTACACAGCTATAACCTACAATAAACAACTGGACTATACTCCGCAGTAAACACATACAAGCCCTAGCTAGCTATTAGACGAAGAGTAATTAAATAAGTGTTAGAGCAGGATAGAACACTAATTGTTACTTATTTACTCTCGTGTATGCTCACAGAACGTACGTTTCCTCGTATAATTAGTTTATTATTCTTCATACAGTAAAAATGCAGAGTGTAGAAATGTTGAGTTATTTCGGATTCAAAAGTGTGCAATTTGCATTTATTTGCGGTGCACGTTTTTTTTGTTAAGTAAAGAATAAAATTAAATAATTGCCTTTTATTACATGGTGTTTCAGAAAATGGTCTCGTGTGACAGGGAGTGCTGTTTCTGTGTATAAATACTAATAACATTTACATTCCTGCTTTCAAAGTCAAAAGTTTTTACTTCATATAGACCATAAACGGGTATTAACTTACAAAAGGTCAACTTTACTTACAGGGTTCCAAATAGTAGGGCCTATGGAGAAGAACCGGCAAGAAACTCCATGGACATACTATTTTCAAAATCATTATAGTACTAGGTAGCATTCAAGCAGTGTGAGAATTATGTAATTCAATGTCAGAAATAACCAAAAACTTCTTAGGCTTCCTAAAACTATAACTTACACAGAAAAATAACACTAAATTTAGAAATAACATAAACAACAATATAACATAACATCACGCCTGTATTTCCCCGAAGGGGTAGGCAGAGATGTAATAGTACACCCACATTTCGCCAGTAAAGACATAACATAACATAACCACACACCTGTATTTCCCGAAGGGGTAGGCAGAGGTGTACACCCACAGTTATGTTAAGTCCCCTAGTAATGTTATTTTAAACTAGCTTTTACCCGCGGCTCCGCTCGCGTTAAATTCTGCTAACCCACGTCAGTCCAGTCCAGTCCAGTCTAGTCCAGTCCAGTCCACTGTCCCACTGTCCCACTGTCCCACTGTCCCACTGTCCCACTGTCCCACTGTCCCACTGCCCCACTGTCCCACAGTCCCACTGTCCCACAGTCCCACTGTCCCACTGCCCCACTGTCCCACTGGCCCACTATCCCACTGTCCCACTATATCACTATCGTCCCGTCCCATGTCCCATGTCTTATCCCACTGTCCCACTGTCTCACTATCTCACTATATCACTATATTACTATCGTCCCGTCCCATGTCCCCTGTTGTCCCATGTCCCATCCTATGTCCCGTCCCATGTCCCATCCAATGTCCCGTCCTATGTCTCATCCCATGTCCCGTCCCACTGTCCCGTCTCATGTCCCGTCCCATTTCCCGTCCCATGTTCCGTCCCCTGTCCCGTCCCATGTCCCGTCCCCAGTCCCGTCCCATGTCCCGTCCCATGTCCCATCTCATGTTCCGTCCCATTTCCCGTCCCATGTTCCGTCCCCTGTCCCGTCCCCTGTCCCGTCCACTCCACTCCATCGTACATTACCATCCGCTCGTGCATATGCGCAGAAGCTTCGTATCTTTAGGGTGAGGACGCACCCCACGAATTAATTTTTTTTCATTTTTCTTTCTCAAAACCCATACCAGTTTTTAAGTCTGATCATCAGCTTTCATACAAAAAAAAAATTGATCAAAATCGGTCAAGTAGTTTTTACGTGATGCTGGAACAAACAAACAAACAAACAGACATCTACAATTTTATAATAGTTAAGATAATAAACTACCTATAACTATCTGAATGATAACATTTAGATATTTTATCAAAACTCACTGCCCACACCTCACCTCTACAATGAGCTTATTGACTTATCTTTAAACTGGAATCTTCCATCCCCTCTTCACTCTCTTCTCTTTCACCCTCTTAGGATTTTTTAAAAGCCTTTTCACAATACTCAAGCAATGTCAGTATCTTTTATCAAAATCGGTTCAGGGGTTTCGCCGCAAAAACGTTACAGAAAGCGTGGTTAGTATAAATAAGCTAACAATACAACGTAACATCCATTTACCACCATTCTCTACAAGATTACAATCTCATTAGAACATTGCAATCCTGTCTCGAAAGCTTTGGTAACACGCTGGACTGTCTTTAAATAGTGCCTTAATTAGTGGCTAATGACTTTACCTCGAGATAAAAATAGAAAACGGTGAGGAAATGAACGCGCTAATTGCAAAATATCAAGTGTTCAGAAAGATAGTAGCAAGTACAGTCAACGACAAAAACATCTGGAAAAACAGACTGTTCAAAATTATCTGAACAGCTCGCTGTTTTGCAGAAAAAAAAAAACTAAATATATGTAAGCACACATAATGAACAGAATCAAGTGATTGTTCGTTTTTTATACTCATAAAAAATTTGATTTATTTTTTAGTTGTGTCGTTATTCACGCAAAAATAAAACTACAAAATGGTATTGAAATAACTCAAAACCTGAAGCTAGTTCATTCAGAATCAAAATTGTATATATATTTTATATATATATTATAAGGTTTATATAACTTTTTGGAAATAAGTTCCTTAATGCGGCTTGCGGCTGATTTCATTCGGGAGAAAATATAACGTCGCGTAAGATTTTTGCGTTATAAGCAAGTATACACGCAAACCACGCGCTCTCTCTTTCTAGAGAATCTGTGTGTGCGTATGTGTGTGAGGAGTCCCCTGACCGCACACGTTTTTACTAAAGATTAATTTTTACTACGAATATTTTTGTATCATTTTGTGTCTAAAAGTTTCATGCGACGCGATGCTGTGCGCGAGACCGATGCCTACGTAGGTAAACAGAACACATTATATTATTATATTATTATCCTTAGTGAATGGCCGCGTGAGTGTGGGGCAGTGTGAGCGGGGCGCGTTGATTAGAATAAATACAACAACAAAATACACCAATATCTTCTAGAATAATTCATTAACATAAATAATTACTAGCCTTATCAATTTATTAAAATTAGTTGAGGGGTCTGAAGTTTTAGTTTGTATAAATAACCCCCCGCAATCAAATCGCGGATGTTCTCAAACAATCGCAAGGTACTCTAAGCCGAAGAGCATACATGACGAGGTTAATGAAGGTAGATGAAGCGAAAGAGGTGTGTCAGGATCGTAGCAGGTGGAAATCCATAGTCTCTGCCTACCCCAATGGGAAACAGGCGTGATAATAATTATTTATGTATGTAAATAACACCTTGTAGGTATATCCCAAAAAAAAACAAATAATATAAATTACAAAATCACGTGCAGTGTTTGAGAATAAACACAGTACACGCCAATTGTCAATCTAACAAGAATTTAGTAGCATTGAAATAAAGTATAATTTTCTTAGTGTTTTACCAAAACCATTTTGAACAGTCTGTTCGTCTTGATATTTTTGACGCTGTTTGTACCTGTTACTGTTGAAAGGAACAAAAACATAGTACTTGTATGCTATTGTACCGTAGTTTCAATATGAAGGATGTGTATTACAGGATGTTACAAGATAGTGCAGGATATTATTTCATGAAAACATTCTTATTTTTATCTTTTCTTTCCCTCGCGTTCCTTATAAAGGCACAGGAATGTAATCATGCATGGACGACACACCTGCACTGACAGGGTCACCATGTCATCCATGTATAGTCAGGAGACAGAAGCAACACAAATAAAACGTGATGCTCTGCTTGATGTATAAATTGGACTAACTCAAATTAATAACCTACTCACATTAGAAATGCGAAAGTATGGATATTTGTTAGTTTTTTGTCCTCAAATAACGTTGAAATGGCTGAATGGATTTAGATGAAATTTAGCACACGGACTACGTCTTGGTTTAATATTATACTGTATTTTTAGGGGAGGCTTATGCCCAGCACTGGACGTCTTTCGGCTGAAATGATGATGATGATGATAATGATATTTCTATTTTATCAATAAACCACGGAGGCGAAGAAGAGGTTGTCAGCTAGCTCTTGGATGTCCACATTGCAGGTAAATTATTAAAATGATATAAATAAAAAAGAAAATGATTCAATTACTTACTTATTCTAATACCAAAAATTTTACCATTGCCAAATCTACCACTTCATACACCGTCTATCAAGCATACAATTCATTGCCAAAAATTGAGCTTCCCGCCTCACGAGGATAGAGAAGTATGGAAATGGTCTTAAGTGAGTTATTGCTGCCTCTTCGACGTTATGGCGAGGGTTGAAAGACATCCAGCAATGTCAAGGTCTAGGTCAGGGATTACATGTTACATAGTAACTACCTACTCTTGAAGGGGAAGATGGGGTGAAGTGGAGCATATTTATGTTATTACTTTTGGGGGAATTGTCATAAAGCATGTTGGGTGTCAGATCACGTTTGTTTTCTATAAAGAAGTATTTTAAAGAGCTTAGTTAATGTATTAAACATTTATACTTAACATAAAACATAACCAGCCCATTACTGCCCCACTGCTGGGCACGGGCCTCTTCTCAGTACGAGAAGGCTAAGGCCTTAGTCCACCACGCTGGCCTAGTGCGGGTTGGCGGACTACACACACCACTGAGAACTGTATGGAGCACTCTCAGGTGTGCAGGTTTCCTCACGATGTTTTCCTTCACCGTTAAAGCAAGTGATAATCGAATATAAATCCGCACATGAATTCGAAAAGTCAGAGGTGCGGGCCGGGATCGAACTCACACCCTCCTTCATGGAAGGCAAGCGTTCAACCACTAGGCTATCACTGCTATTTATACTTGGTGTATTTCAATTATTTAAATCCCTTATTTGGGTTGTGGTGGTTGTGGTAAAGTCTTAAACTTAGTTTGAAAGCCTAAAAGTAGACTTAGAAAAAGACTAGAACAATTTTGAAGATTATAAGCAACTTTTAAATCTCTAGGAACTTCTTTAAACCGAAGGATTAGGTACTTTAAGTCAAAATGTCGTGAGCACACTGAACACTTCAACCATGAACAAAAAAATATAAAAGTACCTAACTGATTAACTGTTCGGATTAGTTTGAAGAAAGAAGCAAGTAAAAGACAAAAAGGTTAAGATAAACTTACACTTGAATCTACATCAAATATTAAACTTTATTGAGTTTTACCCGGAACCAGTAACAGTGGAAAAGCGGTAAAATCGACGATAGGTACTGTTCGCCCAGCCTCCCCTGTTGGGATGAAGCCAACTTGAGCTATATTTCGACAACTTATTTTATTTACATTGCTGAGAAAAACTCTATGACGAAAGAACATTATTTAGTTTTTAGTTATAGCTAAGACCTTTTTAGAAAGTAAATAATATATAACTTGCCATTCCAAGCATTTCTTTTCTACATTAAAATTCCAGTAACAAACCCAACTAATTAAGTAATATAATCAACGTTAAAAGAAACTTGTTGAGGCAGCTAACAAAATGAAAATGTTTAGAAAAATATTTTAACATTCAACAACAAAGTTTCTTACGCTAGTTAAAATTTCAAATGAAAGTATTCACAAAATAAATAATGTAACAAAAAATGTATTAAACAAAACTAAAAAACATATTAACTAAAGAAGCCAGAATTTAATTAAAGATGGCAACGGTACTATTTCTGTTTTAGATTTCAAGCATAAAATATTTAAGAAACTAGAAAAATAAAAGTCCAACAAGGAATTTATCTATCAACGTCCACATTTCAGTTTCTTCAGAAAAATACCCACATTCACTTATTAAGGCATCTAAGAAAACAAAAGAATACAACCTAGATTCTCAGCAAAAGAATTCATCTTATTTCGTTTAAAACTAGCCATATCCGTGGCGTCGCCGGTTCGCCCACGTATAATTCGGTTTATCACAGAAAGATGTTATCGCGAATCCTTCGGGAAATATTTTTTTTTTTCTTGGGACAAAAAAGTAGCCTATAAATTAATGCGGGTTATGATATATCTGTTTGCTAAATTTCATTCAAATCCCTTCAGTAGTTTCTGCGTGAGTAAAGAGCAAACAAATAAACCAAGCAATCCATACTTTCGCATTTATAATATTAGTGAGATCATCCTGGATTCTGAGAAAACAAAGATTCTAAAACCAAACTGGTAAATTTAAAAAATACCAAGAATAAATAACTGAATAAGAAACTAAATTCCAATTTTATTAGAAATTAGAACAGCCATATAAACGATTCCAAAAAGAAGCTCATTAAAAATAATGTTATCTAGTCAATGGTTAATATTTAACATTTTATCTACTTCGAATTTACAGTTGTAAATTAAGGCTTAAAAATAAGTTTTGCAAAAGTTGCTTGACACAAAAAAAAGAGTTAAATTAGCAGATAAATATGTAATAAAAAAATAAAAAAATGCTTATGTTCAGCCAAAAATTATAGTTGTTAAAATAATGTCGGTTGATTTATCAAACTATTTGTTATCAATTTAATGGAAAGCTAATAATTACATACGTTTATTAACTGTCTGATGGATGACATAATTAAACCAGTAGGTATGTATATTGTATATCTAAATATACAAAACAAAGTCGGGTTAGTTACACCATTTATAACTCGAAAAACGGCTGGACCGATTTTAATGAAATTGAGCGTACATATAGAACATAATCCGGATTAACATATAGGCTTTTTTATACTGGGAAGATGAATAGTACCCGAGGGATGCGCAATAAACGACATACACGTGGGCATAGGCTAGTGATAAGATATTTAAAAGCTGAATTTATAATATTTTTTTAACTCCTTGCTACGGCTACGAAAGTCATTAAGTTAGCTTTAATACTACTTAATTGCTTTTTTATGTGGTGCTACTTTAAAATTTCTCAATTATACAATTTTAAAATACAGACCGTACTTTTTTGGTCTAGGTCTATAATATAAAAATTACCGACCGATTATTATTAAATAATAAAATTTAAACACAAACGAAAAATTCAATTTTATTACGTAGTTGAAATATGTCAATTAACTTTAGGACGTCAAATATTTAATTTGGGCACAATTCAATTCAATTCAATCCTTTATTTGCGTAAATATACATAGATGGTAAAAAAAAATTGGTACATAATATCCCGCCTAAAATAGGGCATGCAAACATTGTTGGGTAGTCTAACACAGCACTAGCTATACATACGTTTCATATATTTTTAAATCTAATAATTCATTTTTAACATTAGGTTATGTACCAGGCTCCTCAGAAAGTATTGCGAAAAAAAGTTTTTATATATGGGAGACTGGCCAGTTATAATGTTTTTCGAAAATATGATTATTTATAAGTAAAAATAAGTAAGTTCCAATTTCAAAATTTCCCTCCACATTTTTTGCGAGTTAATTCAAAGTATTGTGTCTCACTGAAATATGGATCTGCGCCGGGAACATTTTAGAGCTATGATTTTATACGATTTCAAGTGTCGCCTGAAACCGGATGAATCGTACGATAGACTTCAAATGGCATTCATGGATGAAGGCCCTTCCAAGGCAACCGTGTATCGTTGGTATAACGAATTCAAGCGCGGTCGACCAACTTTGGGGGATGACGAAAGAAGCGGTCGCCCTTTGACGGCTGTTACCGAAGAAAACGTGCTAGCAGTGAAAAATTTAATCCAAGACAATAGGCGAATTACATATCAGGAGATTCAACACATATTGAAGATTGGATCGGGAAGCGTTCACGAGATTCTACACAGCCATCTTCGCGTGAGGAGGATAGTATCACGCTGGGTGCCGCACAACCTCACCGATGCTCAGAAGCAGGCCCGGGTGGAATGGTGCCGTGATATGCTTAACAAATTTGAAGCAGGCTCGTCTCGGCGTGTTTACGACATCGTTACAGGTGATGAGTCCTGGATTTATCAATACGACCCAGAAACCAAGCGCCAGTCGACTGTTTGGGTGTTTCAAAATGAGCCAACGCCTACCAAAGTGAAGCGATCTAGAAGCGGGGGTAAGATTTTGATCGCTAGCTTTTTTAATTTGACTGGCCACTTGGTATCAATTCCCTTACGGGATCAAAGAAGCATTAATGCCGAATGGTATACTACCAAATGTTTGCCAGAAGTTTTCTCTGTTATAAGCAACAAGCGACCAAACACAGGGCTCCGCGGGCTACTGCTCCACCACGACAATGCACCTGCGCACACCGCACTCAAAACGAGGGACTTCCTGGACAGCACGCCAGTCAAACTCCTGGGTCACCCTCCTTACAGCCCTGATCTAGCACCGTGTGACTTCTTTTTATTCCCAAAAATAAAAAATCAGCTCAAAGGGATACAATTTTCGTCGCCGGAAGATGCGCTGGCTGCGTTCGAGCAGGCTGTAAACGAGGTGTCTGCGGCGGACTGGAAAAAGTGTTTTGAAAACTGGTTTAGGCGCATGAATCTTTGTATAGAGGCTGGTGGAAAGTACTTTGAAATGATTTGATAAAAATATATGTACGTATAGAACAATTTTTTTTAGTTTCGCAAAACTTTCTGAGTGTCCCACGTACATCCATTTTATAATTCATGTCATATCATATTATTTCCAATTACATGTTTACATGTTCACAATCGAAAAGGGTAGTAATACAGGAATGACAGCGTTCAACCCTCACCGTACAGCCCTATTCACTTACAAATATCCCGCCAACCCCTCAGTCTACTTGATTTTTGTACAGACCAAAAATATCGAAGACCTTAAGGTCTATCAACATTCTTTTTGAGACGATTTTGTCAAAAAGAAGATCTCGCAATCACCGAAAAGATATTCCTCGTGAAAGGGTGAAAATTTCATTGGGCTATAAGGAAATTTTTCTGTATTTTTTTCTTTTTGATTAAACAAAAAGAATGCTTGAGAGATAAAATGGTCCTTGTGCGAATGAGATTCAATTAAAGAATATTAGATGTTCGAATTTTATCAAGCTTTGTCGGGTGATTTTCGGCATTTTAAGAAAAAACTGATAAAATAAAAGTACTGCCATATCTTGGAATTCTTCTATAGTTGGGCTAAAAGGTATAGAAGTTGGACAACCAAAAAGATAGACAAAGCGTATAATTTATGCTTTAATACCTAATGGGCTTGCGTTTGACCGTCACCTCACCTGATGTTAAGTGATGGTGCGGTCGACGATGGTTCACGCTTGCCCAGCAAAGGTGAGAGTATGACAGTGAAATATTTCGAGCCATCCTCTCAAGTGGCTACAACGGGCATTGTACCAGAACACGACTAGGTCGCTTGGCGGCATGTCTTTGCCCGGTGGGTGGTCGCAAGTCGTCGGCCGTGGCCTACCACCAGTATGTCACCTGATTTGTACCACCCAGGGATCTCATGTAGGGATTCGGAAAAGGGTACTCTCCTACGCACGTGGGTGACTCAATCCCCACGTATGTATGTATGTATTTTGAAATAACTCTTCGGTACAAAGTACCAAATAAATGATGTGTATGTACCGGGTTGTGTGTTGCGATCGCCAACCCGCCTGCCAAGCGTGGCGATTATGGCATATCCCCCAACATATGCTTGGGGCAAGCCTATGTCCAGCAGTTGACGTCTTTAGGCTGAAATGATGAATGATGATGATGATGTACCAGGTGTACCGGTACACCACTTGGACGCATCCAACGAGTGGTTACTTTCACACTACTTGGTGGTACACTTCCACCAAGTTTTATAAAAACCTTATTGTATTTAATAAATCACAGCGTTGTAACGCAAAATGCTACTAAATTGGATCTATGATAATGATAACACACAAACAGTTACCAACGCTTTTAGTAGTAGTAGAGCTCCTTTGTGAAAGAGCTCGTCTGGGTAAGTACTACCACCGTATCTACTTCTCCGCCAAATAGTGATGCTTGCATTGCTGTGTTTCGGTCGGAAGGGTACGGATGCCGGTGAAATTACAATCACGTGAGACTTTCCATCTTCATGTCTCAGTTTGGCGAACCGACTTGCGGTACCATTTAGGTAACAGCCTAGGTGGTATTGAAGTTGTTATGGGCAAAGGTAACCGGCCTTTAGCTCGTTTCGCCATCCTCTACTATAAAAAAATAAAAATATACTAACACTAAAATGAGTATCCATGTTTTATTTGTCTTGAATATTAGTCTATTTTCGAGTTGTGAGCTGTGTTGACATGACTTTTAACTCAGACTGCCCAGTTTAACATCGTTTACAACGCTTTGAACAAAGCTAGTTCACTAAATAATATCAACAACGTTTGAATTCGAGTTTCCAGAGTGAGTGAGTTTTTTTTTATTAAAAAATTAAAAACTTGTGCAACAGTACTGCTTCAACTGGTTAATTAAGTAAGTAATAATATAACTACTCGTATTTCTACCTAGAATTATTACCTGGCTTGAGAAGATTGTTCAATTAGCCGCTAAGCCTGAGTGACGTCAGTTCTGCAGTCAATCAACTTCTTCCCTTAATTTAGAAAAAATCTTCTAAAAAGTAAAAAAAAAAATCCTTGTATGTATTTTAAAATCTTAACATAAACCAAAATTCACGTGACTGTCTGTTTGCGTCATGTAAATATAATGTACTGTCGAGCGCTTATCTATAGTAAAAAAACCCGCCGAATACATAACCTCCTCCTTTTTTTGAAGTCGGTTAAAAACTGTTTATGCGAATATACATGAAAATCACGCTCCGCCTTCAAAATTTTGGTTTAAGTTAAGATTTTGAAATACATACAAGGATTATTTTTTACTTTTTAGTTAAGGTTTTTGAAGTCGGTTTTATTTTTGTTTAAAAAGTTTTTATTTCATACTTTTTAGTTTAAAATTCACAGAAAAACGAAACTATTAGTAGATCATCTAGGTAGGCGAAGCTAAAATAAACTGATTTATTGAATCTGGTTAAAAAACTACTCGACCTAAGTCAATAAAATTTATTTGGGACCACCGCGCGGGCTTCCTCTACCAAATAAAAAAACAATCACGCAAATCGGCTCAGAAATCTCGGAGTAATCGGTGTACATACAGGAAAAAATAACCCGCCGAATACATAATTTTTTTCGCTGCACCTCATCGTGTGGGGTATCATTGAATAGGTCTACTAAAATGAAGGTAATGTTTCATACATCACTTTTTTATCAGGTGTACCATCTGCGAAATATAGCCCGCCAAAGTGGCTTGCAATGTGTCCCCCCCCCTGCCATTTCTAAACTATGCAACGTAGAAACTTATAATCTTCCACATTGATAGACCTTTGTGAAAACTCTCTTTTAAAATTATTTCGAGTATAATGTGATTATAATTTTTTGAGTTATAGACAGAAAACTGAAAAATACTTAAAACGTCCTAGTTCAAAGGTCATTGACCTTAGAGAAAAATTATCATGGCAAATAATGCTCTTTTAGCTACTTTCTATTTGAAAAAATCACAAAAAAGTAACTTTGACATCAATCAGACTTCTTAAATTTGGCTTCTTGAATTTATCGCTAGATGGCGCTACTAACAACACGCTCTGAGTCGCGAATGCTGCCGATTATTGCAAAAACTAAAATAGCCATGATTAATATTCGATTTGATTCGTTTGTACACCTACTTAAGGAACCCTATAATACTGAGCATGGCCCGACATGCTCTTGGCCGGTTTTTTGAAGTCGGTTAAAAATAATGATGTTTACATGGTGGTCTTACGTGACCTAATCGTGGCTGGTCTTTAATTTGTCCAAAGAATATTTCTATACCAGTTGACAGCGATACGGGAGAATACGATAAGTACGGGCTATGTATGTAAAGTCGAGATTATCGACAGAAGAACCGGAGTAACCAACATAGCTTGTAGGATCAGTAAGCTGAAGTGGCAGTGGGCTGGCCATGTCTGTCGAAGGACCGATGGCCGCTGGAGTAGACGAGTCCTTGAGTGGAGACCGCGAATCGACAAACGCAGCGTAGGTCAACGATGCTACATACTTGCCCTGCAAAAACCTATTCTATCGAGCCTTGAAGTACCTTTTATCATACCTACTTTTTTTATATGTCCAAAGTTTCGAAGCAAATGCATATACGACTTTATCGACCTGAGGGTGTGAACCTACCCCACTGAAATTGTAAAGCAATTTCAGTATGAATATATAAATTGGCGCCGTGTGACGATGTGCAGTAGTCTATACAGAATATATTGCTAACATATTGACTAGTGGCAGCTTGAACATGCACTTGGATACTTTGATTTAGGTACAAGCAGAAGAAAATGTGTAATCTGATTTTTTTATTTCATTTTTATTCAGGGTTTTCAATCAACTCAGCCTATCGCAGTCCACTGCTGGACATAGGCCTCTCCCAAGTTGCGCCACAACGCTCGGTCCTCTGCCTTCCGCATCCAGTCCCCCCCAGCCACGGGTTCAGGGTTTTATTGAATTATATTTACGGGACTTTTCGCGCACAATTAAATCAAAACAAAAGGAACATTTTGGCTAACCTCGACGTTTCGGCTAAGTTGCATTGGCCGTGGTCACGAGCAGACTGAAATATGCGAGTGTCGAGGTTAGTCAAAATGTTTGTTTTGTTTTGATTTAATTGTGCGCGAAAATATAGTTCAATATGAGTGAAATTCACGAAATTTTAAAAACTTTTCATCATCATCATCATCATCATTTCAGCCGAAATACGTCCACTGCTGGACATAGGCCTCCCCCAAAAGGGAGCCATATTATATATATTATATGCCATAATGGCCAGGCTTGGCAGGCGGGTTGGCGATCGCAGTTGGTTGGTTAAATACTCAGAGAACGCGGCTGCCCATCCTCTGGTGAACTTAGTCATCTTTTACCCATGAGAAGAAATTGGGTGGTGCAATCTTTACGTCCAGCACCACACGGAACAAAACCTATTACTTGGTGTTTTATCCACGTATCGTCGTAACGTATCCATCGTTAACCACATCGTGCCTTCTACAATCTACAATAAAAAATTCTAGATCTACTATAACAAGAGAAGCCTTAATCAATTATGTGAATGAAGCCAGTCAATGCTGCAATGATTCCAAGATTTAAATAATTGCATAAATGAAAAGAAAGTTAAGCCTGTATGAGTTTGGCAAACGTTGACTGGGCAATTCTAAAATGTCCTATATTTCTATTATCAATACTACTCATTAATTCAAAATTACTACAATTAGGTACATAAAAAGTTGTCATTAGTTTCTTGATCATGGTAACAATAAAACAGTTGACTCTTTCTTTCCTTTCTTTGATTTTCAATGTCACCTCTAAGTACAGAAATAAAATTACAAACGGGAGTGTCGAATTAAAAGCAAAACGAACTGTGAGAGCTTTTCCGGATACATATGAATAAAAAATCAGTGTTTCAACATTAATTACAGAAGTACCAAAAAAACTAATTAATGATTCTCTAAAACGCCGGCGACGTTTTAGCGAAAACCGCGTGGCCTTGTGTCAAATTAATCAAATTATTCGCATCCGTTTCCGGCTGTCGAGTGCCCCTTTAAAAAGACTTTGACGAAATTTTTCAAGTGTAAATTCACCACCGGAATTTATTAAATGATCAACGGATGACAAAAGGTCGTATAAGACTAAAGTTTTAACACTTGTCAAAACAGCTGCCAAATTATGTAATGTATATTTTGACCATCTGTCACGCCACGCACTAAATACCTATTGCTGTAATGTCAAAATAAAAGCTGGGTACTGTCACTGTCATTGTTAGTACACACGGATACACATCAAGCTTTAACTTTCCAGTATAAGCTGACCTCGCATTGTGTAGGTTTTCCTTACAACGCGAGGTCAGCCTTTACTGGTTATGTACAGCTTGATGTGTAGCCGTGTGTACTACGTTACTACGTTACACAATTACCCTCTACTTATTCCTAGCAATTACCCCGCTGGGTCTGACGTCAATCTCTATAGGTGCCTACATTAAAAGACAGCCAGTGTTAGGGACAGCGCAAACCGACGGAAAGGCGGCGGAGCGGCTTATGTATAACAATTGGAATTCAACCTAATTTTCTTCTACATATGACTTACTTTGAATAGCAAATTAAAACTACAGGAGGCTCATAGCGCGGCGAAGAGCGATCGAATGGCCACAACCAGAAGCACAGAATAAAGAAAATAAGTAGAAGTGCCTTTACGATTACTTAATACGGGAAAAAGTGTCGCCAAAATTACACATTTACAACTAAAACAGTACATTATAATACACAAAATAATTATGGGATTGGTTTTATAAATTCAAGTTAACCCTAACAATTATTATATAACGTTTTTTTATTCAATTTTATTAAAAGTTGTTAAAATTATAATGATTTTATTCAAATATATCAAAATTTAACCCATAACAGTTATATGATACACCTCTATGAGAATCATTGTACTTTCTCATATCATTTTTACACGTTAATATTGCACAATAAGGTATAATCTAGCATTTAACGTAAGCGTTTGAGACATGGTCGTTTCACAGCGCAAAATTAAGCGCGATTAAGTGAGTGTTGCGTATCTTCGCTTAAATGTGCCATACGTGCGGTAGCCGTTGGGCACTTCCACCTTCTTTTATATTCCGTAGCCATAAGCTTCCAGAGCTGGTCAATAAGAGTCGAGTTGCCTTGCAACCAGTGAACTGTCCTTCACCGCCACTCCGTCGGTGTGCGCTGACGCTTATTATTATGCAAACTTTTCTTTCAGCTATTTTAACGTTTCTAAAAGACAAGACAATTTTTTCGTTCTAAATAGAATTAAAGGGAGCTTCAACCTCTAGTTTACGAGTAAACTCTGATAAAAGTTAGAGGTGCGGGCCGGGTTTGCACTCAGACACTTCTGCATGGAAGTCCTTAGAATTTGATTATCACTCGTTTTAACGGTGAAGGAAAACACCATGAGGAATCTTGTACACTTAAGTGATCTATCCATGCAATACTCGATGGTGTGTGTAGTTCGCCAACACGCAGCACACAGTAAAGCAAGGATGGTGGTCTGAATCCTTCTCACTCTGAGAAGGGGCCCGTGTGGCCCGTGGCCAGTGATACAGTAATTAACTTTTGATAAACCTATAGTATTGTTGGTAATTCTTATGGTCTCATAAATTGCAAAGATCACTTCAAAATAAAACCGGCCAAGTGCGAGTCGGACTCGCGCAGTAAGGGTTCCGTACCTCTCAATATATCTATGTTTGTCTTATTTTTAGTATTTCTTGCAAAACTACATAATATGCACTATAATCTGACCAAGTTTGACGCTGGTATGTATTACCGTTTTGAAGATAGAGCAGAAACAAAAACGTTGAAAAAAAGCATGTTTTTTGAGGTTTCTTGTATGGGCACCCGCTTTGGTTTTAGACTTTTTTTTGTTTTTAGTATTTGTCGTGATACACCTCATAGCAACACATATTCTGAGATTTCAACCGGTTACCTATTACCTACCGTTCAAAAGATACAGCCCTGTGACAGACAGACGGACGGACGGACAGCGTAGCGAGAGTAATAGGGTCCCGTTTGGAACCCTTCGGGTACGGAACCCTAAAAAGAGTATTAATAAGTAAAATAATCCATAGAAACTGCTACCAAAATAATAAGTAATACCAATAGTAAAATAAGAAAGACCTAAAACGTTAACCCTCCAACGACAACTGCGTATAAAAGCCACAAACTACAAGAGACCCGGTACTTCTCACTTACACTGTCACCGCACGCCGATATGGGAGGCTTTTAAGCTTTTATCAGAGGTCCCCCTTGCCCAATTGACACTACTTAAGCTGTCGGCCCCTGGGAATCTATTGTCTTTGATAATGCGTTGATATTAGGAGCTGGAAAGTTTTTGTTGCTCTTTGTTGATTAAATAAATGGTTTATCTTGATTAAAAATGTTCTGTTTTGTGTGATCATTTTAAGTAGAAATAACTGTAATTTTAATGACAATGATAACTTTATTCCCCGTAACTTCCTTTTCTAATAGATAACATTGTTTGAAATTAACACAAATTATCTTATGTGTTAGTGTTGCCCTATCTTGGTCGTGCATTTTTTGTTGCCCAAAGTCTTGGATCATGCAGTTACTGTATAACAGAATGGAATAATGTTAGGAGAAAGCTCCTCCCTCCTCATAGATGAAAAATAGTGTTGCCCTAAGTCTTGCTCGTGCATTTTTTGTTGCCCAAAGTCTTGGGTCATGCAGTTACTGCATAACAGATTGGAATAATGTCAGGAGAAAGCTCCTCCTCATACATGAAAAACAATGTTGCCCTAAGTCTTGGTCGTACATTTCTTCTACTCAGTCATAAAAAATCACACGGCAAATGTTTATATTACCTCTTTTACC
Organism: Asteroscopus sphinx; assembly: GCA_949699075.1. Classification (NCBI taxonomy): domain Eukaryota; kingdom Metazoa; phylum Arthropoda; class Insecta; order Lepidoptera; family Noctuidae; genus Asteroscopus; species Asteroscopus sphinx. Next base: position 34,664,499 of record OX453002.1, on the reverse strand, counting down.
TTTCTAAACACGTCATAATAATATTCAAAGCATCATACGTCACGATCCGCGCAGACGCAAAAACAAAGTTTAAGCACGGTCAATTTACACCCAACGACTTACGATAGTCATTAGTGGTGTGAACCGGTTCTCAAAAAACCGGATAATCACCGGTTACAGTGAGTACCGGAGACTAATCGGTGATTGCACTAAACTACCGGTTATTTGATTTGTTACAAGAACGCACCCAAATGAGTTTTTTTTTTTTTTAGCGTGTTTTTTCTTCTCATATATATAGATTAGGAGTATTTTGAATAACCGGAGAAAATCCGGATAGTCTCCGGTGATTCAATAAAATCTCCGCGTAATCTCCGGAGGCTGAAATTGCCTCCGGATCACACCACTAATAGTCATGTCGCTGCAAACGCGTCACTATGCTGCCTTACACGCGTGTTAATTTCGTCACGGTATCACGTCGTCCCTGACACGGCGCGCGGCGCACTGACATGAATGCCCGTGTAAACGGGCCCTCAAACGATAAAACGATCTGATACGAAAACATTGCGATTTTAGAAGTGATTCTGTACATTATTGTAATTCTGCTCGATTTCAATTATATTTTGTTAGTAAAGAAATAAATTAATATACTTAAGGTATGTAACGTGCACAACCACGCCTATCTCTCTGACCAAGGAGGCTCTGATTGAATTAGACAACCATCATTACATAATTATATTAATACAACCATTACAAGACGACTACAGATCTGGGAAGTCTTCATAAAATCCGAAATCAAATCACCATACCTACAATATGAAATTCAAGAATCATCGGTCACACTCTCAATCGGAATGAAATCACTATTATTTTACATACCTACTCATACTATTCGGTACAGGCGCACTGAGCATCATATATATCATTCGTCGGCTTCGAGTGAAAATCAATATTACTGGAACTAATACCGAGTTCATAAGAGGAAAGAAGAGCCGCAACTTTTGGCGTCAAGGTCATCAAATAGTTGCTCATCTGGCAGGGGAGGTGTTACGAGGCGAACCAGCAAGCTCAGCACACCGTGCCGACAAACTTGACCGATCGAATTCAACACCGCGCTTGCAAAGACAATGCTTTCCTCGACAGGCCTCCGTAGGTCCTTCGTCCAGACGGTCAACGTGGCGATGTCCTGATTTTTAGATCAAGCACTACGACTCCAGAAGTCTAAAACGAGTTCCGACAGCGCCAGATATGTGTGGGGCAAGTGTCGGGAAACTCTTCATAGAATAATCCTTATTCGGTTAAAAGATTTATTAATTTCAAGTTACAAATTGTGTAAAGAATTTTAGTATGATGCAAATGAATATAGTTAATTATAATGTATGTCCGTTCCCACCGATGTTAGGATAGAAAAGGCGCTGACAATGCTAGGTGTCGTTGCAAGCGTGGTGTTGAATTCGATCGGTCACGTTTGTCGGCACGGTGTGCTGAGCTTGCTGGTTCGCCTCGTAACAGGTAGCACAACCACTGTAAACAAGAGATTTGTCGACGGAAAAGTAGACTTACATTGTATAGAACTGAAAACTTCATTTTGTTTATTCTTTCGTAATTATTTTATTATTTTTAAAGCATTTGCGCATGCGAAGCGAAATATAAAGATATAAATTGTGGAAAGGAAAATCGCTCACGAACTGCATTGGCGTACTGAGCCAGGAGTCGCAGGTTCGAATCCTGCTCGTGCCCGATTTTTTCCACAATTTATATCTTTATTCTTTCGTAGACACAATCTTTGTCTACAAACGTCATGGTACGCCTACAGATAAGCCAAAATTAAATTGTTGGTTTAACACTGTCGCTGATAACCTCTTTGAGCTTCTTGGTACTACTGAACATAAAATCCCTCCCACTAAAGATTTTCTTCATTAAAACCACGATTTTAATTTCCAACATAAAACCTTCATAGCAGCCGTAATTATAACTATTTTGAGAACCACAAAATAATCCGCAAACGCTCAAAAGATTCGTGACAGACTACCACAAATCCTTAAAAAAGCTTAAAATCGAGATAAAATTAAGTTTTCGTTCACAAATTAAGTGTCCGTAATAATCATAAAACAAGGAACGTTAACTTTCATCCAAAACTCTGAAGTACAGTCGACCGCACGTCAGTGGTAACAGACCTTGACAGTATCTTTATTTCGTAAGCAGTAAGTGCGATTTCATAATTCAAGTAGTACCACTGACGTGCGGCTGACTGTACGTGAAGCACTGACATTATACAACTTTGTAATTATTCGAGGCCGCAGAAAGGACTTGATCCGACAATCTTAGAGATAAATAGCAATTTGGCTTAAGAACGACGTACCTAATAGTTGAACTAGGGAATACTGATTTAGACGTCTTTAGATTATGTCCTGCCCATTACAGGGGATTAGTCGCGTTTGACTATATTCAAATAACCGTAATATAGACTGCCTCGTTGGTCTAGTATTCCCAAGCGCGACTGCTAAGCGTAGGGTTCGATTCCTGGGTCGGGATTTTACAGAGTTCGATTTTTTCATTTTGAAATTTTCAGTGGCGGCCCGGAGTCTGGATTTTTGCCCGGTTAGTGGCAATAGGCTCGCCACATTTTACGTATAACATAACTAATGAAATTAAATGAGCTTGTGTTTGACCGCCACCTCACCTGATGTTAAGCGATGGTGCGCTCGACGATGGTACACGCTTGCCCAGCAATAACCTATTCACTCGCGCCTTAAAGACCACCAGATTATACTACTCGGGAAACACAGATGGCAAGGAATCCAACGGCACGCATTATGCTCATCGTAAGACCGTTATAGCGCCAACAGAAAAAAAAACAAGACTCCCCATTGACCCTCTCTGATGATGTGAAACCTCCTTCGAAATCATCGAATCCACGAAAAAAACTGGCGGTACCCACCTCACTTCTACCCACCTTAATTTTTTATTCAGTAATACGCATTGTAAGAGATTATCCATCGTTGAACAAACTTAAGATTTGTTAACACAAAAGGACCTGGCATTCATCTTCAAAATTAAAATGAAATTATACAAATAGTTCTGAAGAATATCGAAATGGATATACGGCGCCTTATATTATGATTACTTGGGTTCATTTAATAAAGTCTTGAAGCGAAATTAAATTACTAAATTGTTTTTTCTATGAATTTTTGGGCCATTCGAAATCCCGCTGGGTTGATGATATCGCCAAACCGCAGGAAACACCTGGATGGGGATCGCACAAGATCGAAGAGGCTGGCATAAAATTAAGGAAGCCTATACCCAGCAGTGGGTGATACCGGGCTAGGATGATGATGAATTTTATTCTTAAATTGTTACAATACCAAAAACCCACTGCCAGCCACCCACCTTAACTTAAATGCTTTTAAGGCAGTCAAACCCAAAACCCACACTGCCTGTCTATCCACCCAGTGCAGTGTGACTACGACGTCTCTTTCTCTTAGACCACCAACACGAAACGCAGCAATGCAAGCATCACTATTTGGCAGAGAAGTAAGTACGGTGTGGTAGTACTTCCCCGGACGAGCTCTTTCACAAAGGAGCTCTACTACTATACTTAACTTACCACCAAAACCGAGCAGCGGCACATTTAGTATTTCAATAAATAGTGATACTTGCATTGCTGTTTTTTGGTCTGAAGTGTATGGGTGCTGGTGAAAAAAACCGACTTGCGGTACCATTTAGGCAACAGCCTAGGTGGTATTGCAGTTGTTATGGGTAAAGGTAACCATATGGTGGGCGTTTAGGTCGTTTCGCCATCCTATACTATATACAAAAAATTGTATGTAATCAACTCGTAATAGAATACGGTACGAAGTGACAGTCAAGTTTTATTACAGAAAATCGTTAAGTGAGTCCGTTATGGCGCATATTTTACGATGGGCATTATTAGTCTCTGTCTATTGGGTATCGGTTTATTGTTTATGGCTCATAATATCGGATTAGCGATGGAGGTGTGTTTGTCTGAATAATTAACGACTGTATAAAATAAAAGGAATCATTGTCATCGTGGCAGACTGTAAACGGGTACTGCGTAGTGTTGAGTAGGACTTACAAGAGGCAGTACATTTGTCCCGTACATGACAGAAAATTGTAATGACGGCTCAACTTTATAAAATGTACCACTTCAATATTTTTGTCGTGCTGCTCTTCTATTTTGTGTGTAAGGTGAGTGAGTAGATGAGAGCGAAAGAGGAAAGCGCCGCGTTCTATCCACCAGTTGACGGTTGCGACTTCATTTCGCTACAATACCACAGAGCAACATAATACTACATGATGACTGGGACAGGACGATAAACGACGCGCATGGACATGCATGAATGAATATAATAATAATGTTTACATGTAGCGGACACTATAGATTTTTTGGATAGTTATAGCGTAGCGTAGCGTATTCAGACTCATTCATAGAATAATAAAACAGGGACTGACTAAGATTAAAAAAAAGTTTAGTTTTTAGACGTTATTCCGGACTGTAAACACTTTTCAAAATAATTATCTTCATTCATTAGTATTCGTTTTTCTACAATCAAAAATTTCAATGTCAAGTTCAGTACATTATAAAAAAGTCATACAATTGTAAGATTCAACTCGCATTTACGAAATGAATAGGTTTGTAGTCTCTCCTCATTTGTACCGCGAACCGTCTAAATTCAAAACGCCTCGCCTCTTTTGAAGTGGGACATTGTACTGGCTCATTACAAAAAAGAGGCTACTCTTACAAACTCATTTTAAAACCGTGTTCTACTCAACATTAGTACAACTTGGGCCTTATTTATTTATTATATTATTTTATTTTATTTATTGAGGGATAATAAACAGCTACAACATAACACATCAATTATAGGGTTAGCAAATTTGTATAAGGTAATGTTGCAGCCACAGATAATACAATAAAATTAAGCAGTGGGTGCCACTAGGTGGCTAGTAAAATAGCAATTAAACTTAATTACATTACATTCTATCAAAATATTATATTATATACTATAGAATGCTTTATATAATACATTTCAAATTAATTCGAAAATTACAATAAGATAAAGTTACATTACATAAAAAAGAAATAAAAAAGCATTGCCTATACAACGCATATCAGAAACGCGCGGTCACACTTGAAGAGCCCAGAGCTTGTTATTTATTGTACATACACCAAACGAAAACGAAGACAGTAGTTTACAGATAGATTATGTAAGTACAATGGGCGGTCTTATCGCATAAGGCAATCTCTTCCAGACAACCTTTGGAAGAACTAGAAGAATGGGAACCGGTCGAGGAATGATTTTATTAGATTTAGGTAGTTAATACGGTGTAAAAGTAGGTACGTTTCGTACATAATATACTTTAATATAATAATATAAAGTACATGGCACTTGGACAATACATGGACTTATTGGTAGCTAGGTGGATAGTTGTAAAGAAACATTTTAATTTTCAGTAGTAGTAGATTTCCTTTGTGAAAGAGCTCGTCCGGGGAAGTACTACCACCGTACCTACTTCTCCGCCAAATAGAACACATTGCATTGCAATTTGCTTGCACTGTGTTTCGGTCTGAAGGGTACGGGTGCCGGTGAAATTACTATCACATGAGACTTTCCATCTTCATGTCTCAGTTTGGCGAACCGACTTGCGGTATCATTTAGGCAACAAACTAGCAGTGGCGTGCATTCCATATAGGCAAATAAGCAATGCCTACCTCGTTAGAATTTAATATTAACTATTACTAAATCAATTAATCAGCGTATTAAAAAAAAACAATTAACATATGTACTCAATAATAATGTATGAATTCAATGCAAAACGTACCTCAATGTGCAATGTGCGTTCGCACGATTGCCTATCACGTTCACACACACAATCAAACCTTTTTGGTAACCATATACACTATTATACACACACACTACTTTAGGCTAATACCCGAAGTCATACGACACAAAAATGAATCACGATATGGCTATGCGTAAATAACTAACATTTGACATTTCGCAATTTAGCCGTCTTATCAAGCGTCACCTGCTTCTGAAAACGTCGCAGGTGACATAACTGAACGTAGCCCTAGTGGCAATAGTCATGGGTTGTCCGTAACGTTTTTTACACGTAACTGTTATGCGTTAGTAGTTTTGAATCCTATTATTTTGTAACTAGATATTTCCATACAAAGTGATCGTTATAATAAAACTAAACCCAACATTTGAAAAATAGCGGCGAAATAAAGATAATTATTGTTTCATTGAAATTACTGCATTTAAGTGTTCACATTTATAATTTTTAAATGGTATTCGAAGGGTCGAATAAAAAGATTACAATATTTATTATTATTTTGATGATTTTTTGTACATTGCTACACATTCATCGTAAAATAATGAAGCTCAATATACGCTCATAACAAAATAACGATAAATAGATTTATAACGTTATTTAACTAATGTAATAACGAATGGTGTATAATAATTGTAGAAAATCTATTGTTTTCGTGCTCCGAAAATCTATTGTGTAACTTTGTACGTAAAATAATCGTTACATTACTATGCCAACGTACTACGTATTCGATTATCACCCTCGTAAATATTTTCTCAAACCGACGTTAAATAACGCCCAACTCATAGATTTACTATGGCCCAACTCTAATTGGCTGTTGACACTTGACAGAACTTGACATATGCGTGACGAATTGCATAAATCGTGTAATAATTAGTTCGTTTTATTGTGAATTGTGAAGTTTTTTGTAAAAATATTGATGTAAACATGGATAAATTAGAGTGCTCGGTTTGTGGGGAAGACTATGCTTAGAGAAATTACGAGAAACCCATTCAATCAGTTTTCGTTTGTTGACAAAACAAAAAAGTGCATTTCAGTAGACAAACACATCAAAATCTGTATTTGACTCAAGAAAAGGTAAAATGTTATGACTATTACATAACACGTTAATACAACTGTAACTGGGTGTCGTCATTCAAATTTAATAGTCTTTTGCTAGTGTCTCTTACTTTTAAACGTCGTTGTTGAAACATCATGTTTTCGTGTCTGTTTTGTATGAAATGTGTGTAGGTAAGTATCAGATTTTTTAATAATTTTACACTATAGTAACTTGCTCCGTCTGCTTAGTGACTGCCTACCTAGGCCAAAAACCAATGCACGCCACTGAAAACTAGGTGGTATTGAATTGTACTTGTCTGTAAGCCTTTAGCTCGTTTCGCCATCCTATAACATAATCAGACCATTACTGTCCCACTGCTGGGCACGGGCCTCTTTTCAGAATGAGAAGGTTAAGTCCTTAGTCCACCACGCTGGCCTAGTGCGGGTTGGTGGACTACACACACCATCGAGAACTGTTACTCTCAGGTGTGCAGTTTTCCTCACGATGTTTTCCTTTACCGTTAAAGCAAGTGATAATCAAATTCTGATCCGCACATGAATCCGAAAACTCAGAGGTGCGGGCCGGGATCGAACTCGCACCCTCCTGCATGGCAGGCAAGCGTTCAACCACTAGGCTATCACTGCTATTCGCCATCCTATACTATAAAAAACGTGTAAATCAGGTAGGTATAGGTACAAAGAAAATAAAAAACAAAACAAATATATGATAACCTCCAAACTTAGTAAATGGCAGCATTTTCATAAGACCATATAAAAATGTTGCTGTCCATACTTCAGACATTTCAAATACCAAACTCGATACTAACAGAGTAGTCCCAACCCGCAGTCTAGAGTGAAGACTGAAAAAAAAATGGTTTATACTCTACACCATCTTTTCTTTGTAGTATTGTTAAAAATAACATTATCTTTTAAGCACTTTTAACGCGAGTGTAACTACAATAAAATGAAAGACATCTATCTTTCAATTCTAATGTGATCTAATATCTCTAGCGTTTAAAATGTAAAAAGGCTTCGCAATTCCAAAAACCTGATATATTGAAACACTAAGAAAAGCTTTCAATGTACAAAAGGTAGGTACTTCAGTAAATCAAAAATCAATCTTTGGTGCTTAAACAACATAACTTATTAAAAGCAAAACTTTACTCAAACCTGTACCTATCGCGACACTTTATAACTAAAACAAAAAAAAAACCGGCGCCCATATATAGCCGAAAAATGTAAACGAGAATACAAAGACCAAACTATGAAAAAGTGCAATTCAATATGTATGCGAATATTTCACGCCTGAAATAATAAAACGTATCTTTGTTTTCCAGCACTGGGATATATTGGAGTTTATGATACGTTCTATTTTTTATCGTCAATCGATTAAATCATTTGTGTAACAATCAATATACCAGTTACGTGAATAATATTTATTTATTTAAACTTCATACAATATGTGTACAAGTACATAGGCGGACTTAATGCCTTAGGCATTCTCTCCCAGTCAACCTTAGGGTGATACAGAGATGACAAGGCAGGTGCAAAATTGATTCACAACACAAAACAGGATGAGAAATTAATTACAACTAAAACAATAGATAAACATACCTACTTGGGTATAAGAAAAAGACATGCTGCGCCGACCCCAAATAGATAGGGATAAGGGCAGGAGGATAATGAGGTATAAATATATAACAAACAAAAAATTATAAATATGTACTATAATACATATACTATAATAGTCATAAATAAAATAGTAATCATCTCGATTCTGCCAAAATTTTATCTAGAATGAACTTCCAAACTTTCCTTTTAAAAGAGTCCCGACTGGTGGCCATCCTAAGCTCGAGAGGTAGCTCATTCCAAAGAAGAATATATTGAATATGAAAGGATGACTGAACTAAGTTAGAGCTAGGAGAAGAGCAATGTAGAAGTGAACCGTTCAAATATAATATAGGTACGCTTTTATGGAGACTTATATGTCATACCTACATTGCTTCCTTTTATCAGTCGTCAATAATTTTTGCATTCCACATACCACAATGTAGACTTAGGTAACTTTTAATCATGAAATCATCAAGGACCCTGTCAATAACAATCAATCAATAACGAATAATACGTTAACCTTTCAAAAAACATAATGGGGTGCATTAGATGAGCCTCCAGGAGTGACGATATTTAATTGATCGTCCGGCACACCCTGGGCAGTCAGCCCCACTACCAACCTGCTGACTGGCTAATCTTTTTCGTACGGCATGAGCTATTTATCAATAAGTAGCTCATGTCGACACGATAAAAGGAGAAGACTAAAACTTAATTTAAAAAAAATTAAAAGAACTGTTTCAGTCTTTTTTCATTTTCCGAATCTGAAAACCGTGAATTAAAAACTACAAAATTTTCCTAGACATAAAAATCTTTTTTACTTATCAAGCTCGTAAATCATACGTTTTCTCAATTTTTGATTTATTAAACATAATTTTACACAACAAAATGGAATTAATAAAGTAAAGTCAACGTAAATTAATCGAATTTACTGTATAAATGTAATTGTAAGCTCAATCAATATCTTTCAGTAAACTTTGAGAGCAAACAGCCAGGTCGTTAAGTGGTCTCTCACTGGTAATTGGCTGGCTATTCATTAGCTAAGTTTAGCCTATTACAGTGACGTGGCACCCCCTGATTGGAGATTGACGGCCATTCACTGCTGAATAATTGAGATTTACAATTTATTTGTCCTTTTAAAATATAGTTGAATAACCGCTAAGTCAGTTTTTTTGTGGCTCTATCTATGCTGAAAATAAGTGTAAAACTTTTTTTGTCCTAAAATGCAGCTACATAATATTTGGGAATTTTCACATTTCAGAGGACTTAGAAAATTTATTTATGATAATTTTATAGAATGTCCAACTTCCAACGAGACTAAAATACTTCTATAAGAATACATTTCTAACAATGTAAAGTAGTAACTTAATTTTTAAATAGTTAATTTAAACAAATCTTAGAAAAGTCCTTAGAGACTTTGATTTAATGCATGAATAAGTTTTCAGTTTTTCTTTTTCAAACAGAAAATTTAGATTTTTACTGAATCAGAAATAAAAATCAGTGATAAGAAGGTACTGAAAATGAATTTGAAAAGAAAATAATAACAATAAAATTATAAAACTTTCAATCATAAAATAAACTTATACTTACGTAAATCCCATAAACACGACTTACATTAGTAAACTTTAACTGAACCATTGAAAACAAATTCACACTCTGACTCTGAATCGATTATTACGCCTGTTTTCAATTCAAAGGATCCGAACACAAAGTAGGCAGCCGTGAACTTCGCCTCAAACTACACCGCAGAATCTTAAATTCAAATTGACGTACCCTACATCTGAAATATTATAATCACGACCGTACCCTAACATTATTCTAACCCGTCGGAAAAATAGAAAATGTAAAAAAAAAACAACTTGTGAAAAAATACGGAATACATACCTTAGAAATACGAAGAGAAAACTACGAGCTAGAGGATCGCGCGAAGAGTAACTGAGTTAAGTTTGTCGCGTCGAACCGGAGGCATACACGTCTGGTCGGCGCGGCAGCGGGCGCGCGATAGCCGGAGCGGGGCGCGGCGACGACCTATCTGTTGCGTCGCGCGTGCGCAGGCCGTGTCCCGCGGTACACCTGCCGAACAACACACACTACTTTAATTGTCTTCGTGTGGAACCTGCGGACCCCGCCCATTTGGTAAATGTGAAACAGCAACATGGCCGGCCGGCTAGGAGCGGCGAGAGAACCAAGCGCTGATAGATGCGCCCTCGGGACTCGTGCAATAATTCGACCACTACAGATGCAGCTGCATATTTGCAACTTGCGTATACTACAACTGTAGTAAATATTGTTATTACATAAGCACCAGTATGTAAATTTAAAATTATGTAGGTAGTACCTACTCACACACTCGCTTCCGCATTAAGCGAGTTTGGAAATTTTGAGGAAAACCGGAAGCTTGTGGCTTTTCGCAGCCGTCGGCGCTTGGTGCTACAGACGTCTCCTTCACAAGAAATATTAATTAGATATACAATTACCCATTATGTGGTAATACAATTCATACATGAAATACACATTATTAAATATGTCAGAATAGCAATATTATTTAAAGGAGTGAAATCTGAATGAAACTTTATAAGCTAGCCATTACCATTTTACTTTTACAGTTTCAAATATTCATAGGTGCAAAAAAACAGTGCTTATTATTTTCATTTACTTATAATTAACTTAAAATAAGGTATTTCCCTCAACGGGAACCTGAAAAGTTTGCGGCCTTCAGTACAAACTCTGTGCATTTTCCGCACATGAACACTTTTGTTCACGTTCACACGTAGCTTCCACGGTTCTATCTTTATTAATATTATACTAATTTTATCAATGAATAAATGTCGGTATTAGATACCCAGTGACTGGGTTACTGGGTCAGATGACAGTCGCTCCGTGTAAAATACTGATGTTCTGCCGCATCTACTCTGCGATTGAGAACTGTTATCTCGTTTTGTATGATGATTAACGCAACGAGAGTAAAAGAGATAAAAAACCGAATCGGTCGACATCTGGTTATCGTTTGGTTCTAAATCGTGGAGCTGGTTAGACTGGAAGCCGACCCCAACATAATTGGGAAAAGGCTAGAAGATTTTTAATTTTACACTTCTAGGTAAACTAAGTAACACATATTTATAGATACCATCAAACACACTAATAAATCATGATTTTATATGATATTGATTGGTACTTATACTGTTTCAAATAAGAATGCTGTACCTCAATAAATCACAAAAGGTAACGAACGCTATTTGATGACGGCCATCAATGATCTTAGCACTAAAAATAGACAACAGGACATCAATAATTTAATCTGATGACCAATGAATGAATTAACTACGGAGTGCGGTACAGGGAGGGAACGCTAACTATAACCATCGGAACGTACCTCGCAGCATGACCCTAAATTCATCATTAAATAATGTATTTCAGTTATTTTACTAAATGACATTTCAGTGACATTATACTCCTTTCCTAGTCAAGTTAAAGGTCTCCGCCAAATAGTGATGCTTGCATTGCTGTGTTTCGGTCTGAAGGGTACGGGTGCCGGTGAAATTACAATCACATGAGACTTTTCATCTTCATCATGTCTCAGTTTGGCGAACCGACTTGCGATGCCATTTAGGCAACAGCCTAGGTGGTATTAAAGTTGTTATGGGCAAAGGTAACCGCTTAACATCAGGTGGGCCATTAGCTCGTTTCGCCATCCTATATTATAAAAAAAAAACCTATACAAATCCCCCGACACAAATGCCCCATAAACTAAACCCCTACTCAAATAAATACCAAAAAACTGTACAAAAAAAATACCAAGATAATGACCCTGAGTTTGTTTCAGTGTCCCTTCTCAAGTCGTCAGCTAACTAAGATAAAGTCTTTCAAGCTCAAATCTAAAGTTTTCGGATAAGATTCTTTATTAATTTCGGCCAAAAAAGAGTAAAAGTAAATCGCAGCCGAACAATTTAGCAAAAAAAACGTAATTTCGCGCCACATGTTGGCACTTTGCCGGACTGGTAGTTCAATGTTACCCCTTTCTCTCCATCAGTTTTCAAGGTTCGGGGGTAATGTTGGCAGCTGATGTATTTTATTTTTAGATAGAGGACTAGGTAGACAGAATTTCGTGGAAATTGTTTTTTAGATAGACGACTAGGTAGACAGAATTTCGTGGAAATTGTTTTTTAGATAGAGGAGTAGGTAGACAGAATGTCGCGGAAATAGTTTTTAGGTAGAGGACTAGGCAGACAGAATTTCGTGGAAATAGTTTTTTAGATAGAGGAGTAGGTAGACAGAATGTCGTGGAAATAGTTTTTAGGTAGAGGACTAGGTAGACAGAATTTCGTTGAAATTGTTTTTAGATAGAGGATTAGGTAGACACAACTTCATAGAAATTGTTGTTAAATATTTATTTTACGTTTTAGGTGTCGCTACTGGTTTCTGGTCCTTCGAAACACATTTGATTACATGTAAATCAATTTATGTTGATAAAATTAGACGGCAGCTGAAAAACTTAGTTGTATCTGGTAAGAAGCCAAAAATTACGTACTTAAATGAAGAAAATATGATGAATCTCTTTTATGTTTTACTTACGTATTTTAAACACAGACCTTAGAGACGCTGAGTGAAATAAATGTTGTAATACTATACGAATTCATTACTTTACTTCACATGAATTTATTCTCTTGAAGTGCACTATTACAGCGTCTATTTATCATTAGAAAGAATGTGATTCAATTTATTATTACAAATAGGTACGTTGAATTTAATCATGTGTGTGTTAGGGTGACAATGAACTTGTCATTGCCATTGTTTGCTGTGCACGCAATGGCTGAAGTTGGCCACAGTTTAGTAACTATCGATAGATCACCAGCAACTTTTTTTTCCTCATGGACGCACTCCACCCGGGGAAGATGGAGCCGGTGTCGGTCTCTTACCGACTAAAACCACCACGGTGTTCGTCTACCTACCGTTGGCTGGAGTTTGCCAACCACCCCCGACAGGTCCCGGCTCAATTAGCAGGCGAGCACCTTCTTCCTGTGCGTCCTCATCAGCCGCACCCTCGCGTTACGTTTCGGTCTCTAGTCAATAAATAGTGCAATGGATTATATAATAACTATTTGCTGTCGTGTAGCATTGTGGAGCCGATATTTTCTTTTTTGTTTTCTTAAATTTATAGAAAACATTATAGGTATATTATTATGATTACTATGATATTGATTTTAAAATATCACCTTAAAATAACGTAGATACTTAAAGAAGAACACCATCGTCGACCGCACCATCGCTTAACATCAGGTGAGGTAGCAGTCAAAAGCCAATTTCTGAATAAAAAAGAGCTTCAAGTAATAATCAAGATAAGAGCTTAATTCTGTAATTTAATTTTAACTGTAGAGGTTGGAACTAAACTTCAAGGAAAAGTTTTCACTACATTTTATAAAAGTACCTAATAGCCGACCCCGCAGGCGTCTTACTGCCCGGAAAAGCAGCGCCACATTAAGTTGCCGTTCAGGAGAATATCAGTGACACACCGTCTGCAGCGCCACCTACCGGGTCCAACTGTATTTTCCAGCCATTAAGGAACCCATTGAAATATATACACGAAATTTCATCCAAATCGGTCCAGCCGTGTAGGAGGAGTTAGGTGACAAACACCTTGATTCTAATGTACATAAGAATTATAGCTGATTACCTATGTGCGGATTTCCTAAGCTGACTCAGTACCTAAGTATGATGATTTTTCTACTGAGAAAATTTCTCGTCACCTATGTTCATTATCACTAAAGTATAAAAAACTACAATAAAACGAACCCACCAGCTTATGAACCTACGATATTATTTTATTAGGGACATCAGAGATAACACTATTAAACTTTCTGCTACAACATTAACTTCCAGAAAACCAATTAAGCAACTTGCTCCTCCTGAGCAAAACATATACTCTAGGTGTAATCTGTGAAACACATCGACAAAACCCCGGGGATTAAAAGTTGTCAGTTCTAATTCATATAATATTAACCGACGGATGGAGCAATCGGGTGATTGGGCCAATTCTGTTTAATAGTCCCTTCAGACTCATTACAGCTTATAATGGTTTAGGCCCCAAGCATGCGTGAGATTTAATCGTGACGAAATAGCATTTTTTTATTTTAATAATCTTTTTTCAAATTAGAAGTTTTTAACGATTTAAATTGTGGAAAGAAAAAATCGCTTACGAGCAGGATTCGAACCTGCGACTCCTGGCTCAGTACGCCAGTGCTTTAGTCACTAAGCTACCGTGAACACTGCTCGTGGTATCGAAATTCTCATCCACTTGGCACGTCTTTGGGTGACGTCAGCGATATCTTATTAAGAAACAGTGTTTCTTAACCGACTCGACTAACTTTGCAGTTAATTCAAAGTCGTATAGAAATAAAAAATAAAGAATAATTAGATGTTTTATTTTAAATAGGTGCAGTATGTACCTACTCGAACCTATTCTTAAACACGCCTTTTTGCTAAAAAAAATCGTGTGAAGTCACTTTAAAGTCCTTTTTACTGTAATTTAGAGGAAAGACCGAGAGCGTCAGATCAATACAAGAGTAATGACAATAATATTTTACAGAAGTAGATTGAAGACATGACTCCTGAGCTAGGTACCTTAGGTAGATAGTATGTAGTAGGTATATGACATAGTATATGGTATCGTAGGTATATGGGTGTCGTAAAAGGCGACTAAGGGATTCACCAGAGGATGGGCAGCAGCGTTCTCTGAGTATTTAACCAACCAACTGCGATCGCCAACCCGCCTGCCAAGCGTGGCTATTATGGCATATCCCCCCAAACTGCTTGCGGGAGGCCTATGTCCAGCAGTGGACGTCTTTCGGCTAAAATGATGATGATGATGATATGATATCGCCAGTCGCAGGTAACTTTAACACATCGCATGTGTTTAGAGCCTAATACAAGATTGCTTTTGGGCTTTCGTTAAAAATTCCAAGCACCAACCTACTTTCGGACTATGTGTCCCTAATAAATAGGGATTAATGAAACATGAAATTTTCATAAAAACAGGCCCATATAGTGAGAAATTTTAATGATTAAATATTTCGTTACATAGTAAAATGTTAAGCTGACTTTGACTTGTAAACGAGGATGAGAAACAAATTGCTTGGTAGTTAATTAAAAAAAATTAGTAAAAAGGTGCTGCCTGCAAGCAAAATTCCTTATTAAAACAGCTTCTTTGCTTTCGTGTTGTGTTTTTTTTGTACCTTCACCCTTTACGTTTATTTAACAAGAAAAGCTTGCACCGACAGCCTCCTTGTCAGTTACGTTGACAGCAAGGGTAAGCTACAGTCTACAATATCCTGTGGGGTAATTGTGTAATGACGTCTGTGGTCTAGTGGTTCGAGGGTCGGACTGCTGATCACGAGGTCGTGGGTTCGATTCCCACAGGACACAAATATTTGTGTGATGAACATAAGTGTTTGTGTTGGTCTGGGTGTTTATTATGTATCATAAGTATGTATTTACAAAAAAAATAGTATATATGTATTATATCCATTGTCTAGTACCCATAGCACAAGCTCTGCTTAGTTTGGGACTAGATGGTGTTGTGTAAAAATGTCCCAAAAATATTTATTTATTTATTTATTTATTTAATGCATTCACATTGACATCAGCTTTCATTTGAAATTACAGCAATATTCATTGCGTGGTACGTAGTTGTCAATTTGACGGATTGTCAAAACAAACGGAGCAATGAACATTGTAATCCGCATTCAAACGTCAAAATTGTCATTTTGTTGATTGCGATGCAGTTACACAATTGCCCTGCAGGTTTAAATTAAAAAACATCTAAGAAAAACATATTTTACAAATCGCTGTAGTGTGTGACGTGCCTCCCCTCTTTATAAATATATGTAGCTCGTAAGAAGACACATTATTATACGTATTTGCACCAAGAACACACCTGTTTGATTCGTGACCGAATGCCCATCATTACATCGCAAACTTAGATGAAAACTGTATTATCTCCAAAAACTATGATTTTTCCGATAATAATTTTCGATAATACTGAAAAATTAAGCTGCAAGAGCCACAAAACAGATATAAAATATATTGCACTGCGTTTTTTTTCGAGTTACTGCAGTTTAGATCTAGATGTGCGAAATAAAAATGCAAAATACGTCCATAAAAACACTTCATAAAATATTTTAGTTGCCTGGCTTTGTCTTACCCCGATATTTGTGGTGCCGATTGAACAGACTGAAAACGGGACACGGAAGATGTAACTAATCCCTTAGTCACCTTTTACGACACCCATGAGAAGAGTTACGGTAGTGCAATTCTTTACGTCCGGCACCACACGGAACAAATATAAAAAATAAAGTAAATACATAAGTTTACAAGTAGATTTATTATCTACATCGTGTTCAATTGTTCATGTAGGTATATTCTTTATTTTGTATAATAGTGTCACAGTTGTGGCAAATGTTCCGTGTGGTACCGGACTCGAATAGCACCACCCATTTTCTTCTCGTGCCTAACGTAAAAGGCGACTAAGGGGTTCACCAGAGGATGGGCAGCAGCGTTCTCTGAGTATTTATTCAATAAAATGCGATCACCAACCCACCTGCCGAGCGTGGCGATTATGGTATATAGCGTGGCCCTTTGGTGGAGGCCTATGTCCAGCAGTGGACGTCTTTCAGCTGAAATTATGATGCGTCAAATAAATCTAATTTTTTTTGTTCAAGCTTCATCATCAATTTATTTAAGTTAACAGTTGCCTTTTATGTCTGTAATATCAACAAACGGTTATTTCTTACACATAAACAAAAGAGAGAGCAATTACATTGGTCGTGTTTCTTTGATAATACGCACCATTTCTCCAAGGACCATAAAAATCATGCCGAACCTCCATTTTCTTTCTAATTACGTTACTCGTTTTCCGATTCGTATCTTCTAATATAAATGAGCCGTTAAACGTAGATATCTACCATTTAATTACATTAAGAGCAAACCCAAGAGAAAAGTTAATTAAAAAGCGAGTAAGAATCACTAGAAACAAAGTTATAAACTTCAACTGAGATAAATTGTAATGCAACTTCAAGAAAACTCGGTAAGGAAGTTGCAGTGTGACAAGTAAGGGTAGTATTGTAATTTCATTTTTAAATATAACAAGTTAGTTGCCGAAACTTTAGTCTAGTGGTTGCTACCGTAGCAGTCAAGTGGGTCCGATTGAATTCTTAGGTAAGGCAATGTATTGTTCGGTGTGTATTGAAGGATATAATTATATTATTTTGACAAATACATTGTATTGGTTAGACAAACGTTCTGGGTTATTTTTCTTAGATTTAATTATCTTACGTTGAAAGATGCGTTTTTAATCAGCATCTAAGTTTATGTAGGTAGATAGATTTTACTGGATTTTATGTAGGTAGATTGATTTTACTGGATTTTATGTAGGTAGATTGAGTCTACATGATTTTATGTAGGTAGTTTGATTCTACTGGATTTTATGTAGGTAGATTGAGTCTACGGGATTTTATGTAGATAGGTTTAGTCAACGCGATTATCGAGGTTAAGAGAAAAAAGAAAAAAAAAGGCTACATACAGATACATATAATTTTATTATTCAATTAGAAGCAGGATTTTCCATTTTATCAAATCAAATCAAATCGTCTTTATTTGCGTTTAATGTAGGTAGGTAGATACATAAGTTGAAAACACAAATAATAACATGACATAATTGATTGATTTGTAAAAAATTTGCATGGCGAAAGCTATAATGTGGCGATGATTTACATTATTATAAAATTTATAACACCATTTTGTACCCATATTAGCAAATAAATAAAATTGAATTGAATTGAATTGAATAAGTCCCAGTACATACATAGTATACTTTATTGGCGGAAAAATAAAAAATAAACTACAGTCATAGCACACATAATTTTATAATTTAATTATTTTAAAACATAAGTTATTTGTAGTACACGAGGGGCTTTAAAGGTACAAATAACCCCAATTATTATAAAACTGATTATGTCTGTTTGTTAATTTTTTGTCAAAGTCAAGCTTTGTTATTTAGGAATATGCTTAATAGAGCGTCCCAAGTTCAGCATGAAGGCTACAGGAACGGAACAAAACTAAACACTTTGAAAGGGACTGTGAACTAATTGTATCAATTAATTGGTAAATAACAACTTCCGAGGCCTGAGTGCTTCCTTATTACTACTCACCTAAACATAGCCTGTATTGTGTACTCGCCAAGACCAAAACCCTGTAAAATTATTAGAGGCCAGGTGAAAAGTTGTGCCTTTGTGACCTTCTCTTAAAGAAGACCTATGCCTTGAAAAATTCTAAAAACTTAATCCAATTTGTTTTCTGTGGAAAAGTCTTTGCACTTGAGCTTGTGTTTATGCGTTGCTTGTGCCTTAATAACAATTGGTCAAAATGACAAGCTCACCAATTATTGTTTAAAACGATGAGCTATCGTATGAAAATCTCAATTTTTCAAAAACCTTAAAACAGAACAGAGAATCACCACACAGCTTTTTGAATATCTTTATCTCGCTCACTCTCACTCGGGGTGGAGTTAGCAGAGAAACCTGTGTCGTCCATAAGTTCCCTGAGCCACCTGAGCTTGCGTATGTGCGTTATTTGCGTCCTGCCCTAAATAAGGAGCTTTTGTAAAAAATTACAAATTTTCAAAGCATTATAACAGGCACAGAATGATCCCACAGCTTTTGTGCTATATTAACAATCGCTCAAAATGACCTATTGTTGCTCAAAACTACGAGCTACTATATGAAATCATCGGTTTTTCGAACCCTTGTAGCAGGTTACAGAATCATCCAACAGCTTTGGTTCCATAATAACTATTGCTCCAAATGACCAGTTCTGTGACGACGTCTGTGGTCTAGTGGTTCGAGTGTCGGACTGTTGATCACGAGGTCGTGGGTTCGATTCCCACATAACACAAATATTTGTGTGATGAACATAAGTGTTTGTGTTGTATTATAAGTATGTATTTACAAAAGAAAAGTATATAAGTATTTTCATCAATTGTCTAGTACCCATATTACAAGCTCTGCTTAGTTTGGGACTAGATGGTGCTGTGTAAAAATGTCCCAAAATATTTATTTATTTATTATTCTAACGATTTATAATCAATCAAATCATACCTAAAGACTTTTGAGGTTTTTTTGGGTTTCTCTTAGTTTCTCTTCAGTAGGTAATACTACTCAACCTACTTTGGAAATACAAGCGTGATAAGCCAGTTTATTTTATATCTTATCTTAGCTATAAAACACCATCTGTTAGTATTAATAGTCTCGATTGTCTTGTTATCGGCTTAGACCGAACTATTAGTCATGCTTAATATTATAGTTAGTGCATTATAATGGGTTTCTTTATATGATAGGACATAACAGTTCCTATTAATTTGGTAAGGATCACACTGATATTCTATAATGATGTATTAGTCATTGAAATCCCTTTGTTAGTCAAGTTTATTTGTCAAGACAATACAATGTCAACTTGTATCATCATTATCAATACAGTGTAGGTCATAAGTGCCTTCTCTTCTCCCTTTTACCCCATTCTTTCCTTTCCTGTTTTATACCAATCATGCCCAGATTTGTCCGAAAAAGTGAACATACGGCCAAAATTAATATCCTATCTATCCACGATTTGCCCTAATAAAGGTTGTGACATAAGCTCCATGCAACTGATGTCAAACTATCAAATTATCTTGTCGAGATGAACGATCTTCATGAAGTAGGTATTGATTGCTGTAGAACTATAGCCTTTAGTAATAATAATAATTCATTTAATGAATCCTAATTTTCTAATTGTAATAATGAGATATGGGTGTAGTTGTTGAAATTAATCACTAGCTACACACCAATATCTAGTCCTTTGAATAAAATAATCCGTTTTGTACTACGTACTAGAGTAGACATTACGAACAAAAAATATCGCGCAATTTGCTGGGCGCGGAGAACGCGCGTGGCGAGCGTGGCTAAGCGAGTGAGAGTGCAGTAGCTCTAAAACGTGCTACCTACAAACATTTTGTTCAAGGTGTCTTCTCTATACTACTTTTTCTTAAATTCACCTTAAAACCACGACCACGCTTGCAAGTAAAACAGGACTAATAAATTCGATTAAAATCGTTAAAGGAATTAAGCAATCTCCAGTCTACTTGACATCCTATTTTATAGGCGTGTATAAAAATATTAAAGTGTAAATGAAAATATGACGCGAATTTTTTTATTTCGCCACATTTCCCGTCGAGGGGCTTCGACGTCTTGCTGCCAGGTAATTCTGGCTACGGATGAAGAGCAGTCAACATTCAAGAAAAAGTCTTCTCCGTGAGAATTAATTTCTAATATAAAGCCAGCGGCTGCGACGGTGACGACTGGGATTAATCATGCTAAGATGAAAAATAAGTTTTTATTTAAAACTGAAACCCTGGATTTACTACCTGTTAATTATGACAGTTGAAAAATCTTATTGAAAGACGCAAAAAGAACTCTGTGAAAACATGACTTACTCTTTGTAAACCCCTATTTAAAAAACTTAACATTTTACCTTTGCCTTGTTTATACATCCTAGAAATATGTCTATTTGTAAAAAAACATCCCCATTTATTTTCAAAATTCTCCGATAACCCAAATAGCCGATCTCGGCACAAAGATCGTCTGAGCTTACCAAAAATAAAATTAGAAGTATTTAAAAGAAACGTGTATTGCATGTCTATTAAAATATTTAATCACCTACCCCAGAATCTTAGTAAACTACCTCTGAAATTATTTAAAAAGGCATTATTCAAATTGTTATTAAATAAAAATTATTATTGTGTAAATGAATACTTAGAAGATAAGTCGATAATATTTACAATATAGATAAAATACCAATATAATTATGTTAGCCTGATTATGTACCTAATGACATTTTGTTATTTTTAGTTATTTTTAAAATGTCTATTATGCACCCCAAATATGTTTGCACGTCATACGTGACAGGATATGTTAGAACACGAAAATTTTGTAACACCTAGTTATGTACCATATTCTAGCAAATAAATATATTGAATTGAATTGAATTGAATTGTATGTACATACGTATGTACTATTAAAATATTAGTAACCTAACCCTAACGAAAATTTACCTAACTAAAAATTTACCTAACTAAAAATTTACCTAACTAAAAATTTACCTAACTAAAAATTTACCTAACTAAAAATTTACCTAACTAAAAATTTACCTAACTAAAAATTTACCTAACTAAAAATTTACCTAACTAAAAATTTACCTAACTAAAAATTTACCTAACTAAAAATTTACCTAACTACAAATTTACCTAACTAAAAATTTACCTAACTAAAAATTTACCTAACTACAAATTTACCTAACAAAAAATTTACCTAACTAAAAATTTACCTAACTAAAAATTTACCTAACTAAAAATTTACTTAACTACAAATCAAGAATTTGGTAACGTGTCGAAGTTTTCAAACCTTATCCAAGTACTTCAATACAAAAAGTTAACAAGCTAAAATAATTATTTTCAAATTCCACTGCAGCAGAAATATTATTAAATTAAGTTAGCAAAGATCTTTATTTCAAGAATCCTAATAAATTCTAACGAACTGCACGTACGTCCGCATATAAAAATATGTTGCCTTTGGGAAAAAAGTTCAAGTTTTATTTGCAAAGAAACCAAAGGAAATTCATAATATGCAGGAATTTAATATAATACTGAACTGGGAATTTAATAGGAAAATGGATAAACTACTTGATATTCATATAGGTGAGTTAGAAGGTCGGGTTGTTTTTGGTCCTTCGGGACGAAAGCTTTGGACCGCGTTAGTGTAGAAATAGTAACATTGCATGCATAATTCTACCCTTGCTGTCGCTTCTAGTAACACGTTTGTGCAGTATGCTATAGTGAGAATAGTAAAATTAATTAATATGCGACCACTATTACGCTTTACTAATCAGTGCATATTAAACAAGGTTTACTGTTGTTCATAAGCAGAGAATCAGAGGAGAGTTATTAAGCTTCTATATAGATGTGTATTACTCTTGTATATGAGTAATAATTTTACGACTACATATATTAATCCAACAGAATTTAGAACCCGGAATAAAAATAGCAGTGTTATTTTGCGTGGGCAAACTAATACTTCAACAATGTGGGATGTGAGATAGTTTTAAGTGGTATAATAGTAATAATTCATTTATTAAAGACAACAAATGGTCCAGTACTACAACTTTAGTTAAATTAATTTACGAATTTTGTAACAATTTGCATGATATGTATTGTATGGCAAAATGTGTCTTTGCACCTATAATTAGAATATACCATCCTCTGTACCACATTTTAAGCAAATAAAGTTAATTTGAATTTTGAATTTGAAGTCATAAACTCTGTATAAATTAGACCGGTCCCAAAATATTGTTATCATAAATATTTTAAACGACTATTAAAGCATCAAATAACTAAACATAATTATCTACCCAGGGGACTAAAAATAGGGGCAAAGTTTACTTTTCCCAGCAGAGATATTAAATTTATTTCTAGACTTAGAATACCCCGAAGAATAGCACGATTAACTTTTAATTGCGTTACAACAAGTTCAGTTGAAAACCACCCAAGTAACACAAAAACTGTTTAAACGTAAAAGTAAAAGCCAATATACATCTCCAAGTCTTACAAAAGATATTTAATGGCATCCGCAAAATATTAATAGGGAAGGTGTCAATTTTTTTTTAAATTAGTTTTTATTAGAAATCTCGAAACTTGTTCAAGAAAAATAAGCAACAGCAATGAAAAAACCAATAAAATATTTAATAAAATGTCCAAGTTACAAGCGATTTAAATTTGTTCATAGACAGAGACAGCACTATTGAAGAATGACGTCATTGTACAAAACCTTCATAGTAACTTGACAAAAACTTAAAAAGCGTGTATCTCTCTCCCATTTTTTTATGGATTTTGTTTATACTTTCTACAATGTTGTCCTTTCTGTACCTTCTTTTAAATAATATTAAATTTTTGGTAATTTTTGACTGTAGTCAACTACCGGATTCTGTACTGTAGATGTTCTCAATACTTCAAGTTGTGTATACAACTTTAATACTTTACGGATGCCATTAAACATCTTTTGTAAGACTTGCAGATGTATATTGGCTTTTACTATTACCTTTAACCGTGCTATGCCATTTGGCACGTCCCGGGAAAGCAGTACTTTCCACACCACAACAGTACGCGACCACCACGTACTACTGTCCTCCACAGGATCGTGTAATGGGCGCCTTGAGTCCCCCAATCTTAGCACCCACGATCCCCAAGGGTCCCCTGCTAGTACATGACGACAGGGGATCATGCACGACCTGGGATAGGTTCAATAGATAACTATGCGGTGGGCCTAAGGCAGACTAACCTACATGAGTGATTCATGTGATAGTATCACTCATGTAAGCTTGTTTACTGGACCTTAGTAAAGTAATTATACTATCATTATGAGCTTACAAGCACAAAGCCACAGAATAACAGTCAAGCCACACATTATAATACAATTTAATCAGTAAGACAACCGCATTATTGTATTCGGCATTATAATTTCGTGTACTGAATATTTTAAATTGTTTGACTCGGAAGTGATGTAATGTGCTATAAATATAATGTATCGATTCGACTATAAATATCTACTATAAGTGCGAAAGCATGTCCGTCTGTTTTCATTTCATAACTCTAGTAGTAAAACACTTGATTATTTTTATTGTTTTTTTTACTAGATCGCGGTAATTACAATTATTTATAGGGATATAAAATACATAGTACTTATTTATTTCCTTCATTGCATCGCCTGCATAGCAAAATTTAAACGTCTCGTAACGGAACTAATTTCTTATTTTTGCCAGTATTGTTATGATGCAATAAGTGTGAAAAAAACAAACTTCCGATTACGCTACCATTCGCCGAATGGTAGAATCTTATAATCACAATTTAATTGATATTTTTATATGCTCTAAATCAAAATTCAGACGGAATTTAATAGAATGTTTGTCCATAATTATTGAATGAATCTTTTACATTTATTTTAATACTTCTTGTAAAAAAATCCATGTAAATTAAATAATTATTAAATTTGTTCATTTTATAACGTTACTTTACGCTTTTTAGTGGGACAATTAGCCTTATATTTGTTTTGTTATTACTTATTTGAACAATTTGGTAGGCTACAATGTTGTAAAAACTACTATTAGTAAGTTTTTCTATAATATACCAACACATCGATTTTATCTGTTTATTGTCCCTGAATAAAAAATAAAAAAACAACATTTAAAATGAATAAAATTATCTAAAGTTCTGCCAGAACAGTGATTTTAATCGTAATTTTTTTATAACGTACTAGAGGTCTCCCACGGCTTTTGATTCAAGCCTTTAACAAAATATTTATAAATTAGTCTCATCCTTGTTTCAAGAAAATCGAAACTACATTTGGGATTAAGGTAAATCGATTTAAGCGAGGGCGTTTTTCAATATTAAATCATTTTAGGTCTTCTGTGATTTCCCATCCCCATGGTACGATGGTGGAATATAATTATAACCAATAATATAATAATAGTATTTCAGTAATTAAACTATCACCAAGGTCTATGTATAATAGTGCTATTAAACTGCTGTGTTCTATCAGGTGAGACGCTGTGATCCACGGGTGCCTCGCTGTGGGAACTGTCGCCTGATATCCATCAAAAATTGACACGTCCTTCGATTTTATGTACCTAGTTACCACTTTTACCTAGTTAAGTAGATAGACATGAGAAATAACACATGTCTGAAAATATAACGCAAGAAATGAACTCCTCGACTCTGTTGTTATTTTTTTTCCCTTGGGGAAATCCTCATGAGTGCACTCCACCCGGGGAAGGCAGAGCCAGTGTCGGACACTTATCGACTAAAACCATGACGGTGTTCCTTATACCTTTGGTTGGGGGCGTAGGATAGGCTCTGCATTCTCCTCCCGCCCCGACAGGTTCCGGCTCGCCACTAGTAGGCGGGCCCCTTCTCCCCATGCGGCCTGGTACTATTCGGTTTAGGTGCTACAGATCCTACAATTTAGGGATATTAATAAAAACGCCTATTTTAAAATGTCACGGCGTAGTTATATTTTCCAAATAGGTACCAAATAAAACTATATTTTCTAATATTTCATATCTAATCTTTTGACAATGCAAGTGTGCACGCTCTGCCAACACCTGTTTTGCACCAGGATCAAAGAACTCCTAACAAATAAATAACAATAGTATGAAGTATGAGATACAGCAGGGAACACCTACGGGTGTACCAAACAAATGTTTCCAACGCAAGAAATAAGCTCCTTGGCTCTTTGCGCTCCTGGTACAATCAGCTTAGGTGGTGCGATCTTACAACTTTACAACAATAGGGAACTTCAAAGATATTCCAACCTTGGCATTTCAATCAGTATCGGCTTTCCTTACTGAATAGAATCCATATACCTATTCTAAATATAATCATCATTTTCCATGGTAAAAATGTATTATATTTTTAGCGTAGAAGGCATCCGTTCACATACGTAAGATAAAATCCTACTCATACTATAAAAGCGAAAGTGTGTTTGTTGCCTTGGTCTTTTTTCACACAGCAACGGAACAATTGATAGACGTGAAACGACGTGCTTTTTCGCATAGACATAGTTCATGGACTGGAGAGTGACATCTACAAGTAGCACAAATACCATTTAAAGATAAAAGTTAAAGCAAATATACACCTCCAATTGTTACAAAAGATGTTTAATGGCATCTTACTTTTCTATACATTTTCTCAGTACTTAAAGTTGTTTATACAACTTCAATACTTTGCGGATGCCAATAAACATCTTTTGTAAGACTTGCAGATGTATATTGGCTTTTACCTTTAAATGGTTTTGTGTTACTTGGTATAGGCTTAGAGTAATAATATATAGAGTGATAGTTTCATTCAAATTTCCGCTAAAAATTGAGGCACAAAAACAATCAACGTGTACCCGTGAGCAAGCGGCACGTAAAATATGCGTAAAATGTTCGCCGACACACATACGCGGGCCATTCTGACTCCAATTTAGTTGCTTCAAATTGTGTGCTTGGACTTGGTTTCTATGTGTAGTTATTCTCAGGACATAGGCTACTTTATATCCCGGAAAAATGCACGTGGTACAGATCTGGAGCATAATTCTACTACCTCTTCATGCTAAAACGGCTGAATGGTTTTTGATGAAAGGTATGAAGGTCTTGGAAAAACACACAGGATATTTTTCTTCCGGAAAAACATGTATCCTGTCGTATAGATACTTATTTATTTAATTCTTAATGCACAACAGGGTACAAAGGCAAGGTAATTACTTCAACAACATTGTATACAGTAGCGTCCCCGTACGCAAAATACACGCAAGGACGTAGAGTTGCGGAAACCAGCCCGTTATACTATACTATACTATTCTATACTATGCTATGCTATGCTATGCTATGCTATGTTATGCTATGCTATGCTATGCTATGCTATGCTATACTAT
The DNA here is from genome assembly GCA_949699075.1 of Asteroscopus sphinx. Classification (NCBI taxonomy): domain Eukaryota; kingdom Metazoa; phylum Arthropoda; class Insecta; order Lepidoptera; family Noctuidae; genus Asteroscopus; species Asteroscopus sphinx. The sequence continues at coordinate 34,637,476 of OX453002.1, read as the reverse complement.
ACTATACTAAACAGTAGCGTCCTAATAATGCTATATATAAAATAAAGAAACACAGGAGCGAAGCCGCGGGTAAATACAAGAAAAAATATAATTATGTTACAACAACATCAAGGTGGCAATGTCATAAGTGGGTGTGGGATTAGGTGTCTGATTACTACCCCCGTCAAACTATATTATTAAATTGATTCACCACAATACAAGATCAAATAGAGCCTCGAAATTATGGGCCCGTCATGTCTTAGCGCCAAAGCCGTTTAGCTATTGTTGCTCAACATAATCACAAGAACTAATTGCTATTCTAATAATAAAATTAAGTAGTCACTATAATACGATACATACATACATACATATTATCACGCCTGTTTCCCATTGTAGGCAAAGACTATGGATTTCCACCTGCTACGATTCTAACACACCTCTTTCGCTTCATCTACGTCCATTAACCTCGTCAAGCATGCTCTCCGTTTAGAGAACTCTTAACCTGGCATTTTTTGAACGTCCGAAATTTGATCGCGATACGTTCGCCGAGGTCGTCCCCTTCCAACTCTTCCATCCACACTCGCTTCGTATACTCGTTTCGTCAATCTCCTCTCTTCCATCCTCTCTATATGTCCAAACCATGTTAACATACCTTTCTTAATCTTTGTCACTACGATAGCAATCTTAAATACAGAATGTTATTGTATGATAGTTAAATAAAATATTTACTGCATTTATATTATACAAGATAGTAAATATTCATTTTTCATTTCACTAAAAGCAAGCCTGCTACTACGCATCTCTTTATACCAAAGAATCCTTTTCCAAAGAGAACTTGGTTCATCCGAGTGTTTATTTAATGCACTAAATAAAACTTTTCTTGCTTATCGGAGAGGAAAAGAAAATTAAATCATACTGCGTCTGAGATGTTTGCTGTAGGGTGTATATAAACAGAGAGTAAATTAAATTAGCTTGGCAAAACTTAACTGAAAATTAACTAGTTCAATTAAATCTTAAGAAGAAATAGGGCTGTAGGGTATTGTAGGTACCGAACAACTTTATTGATATTCTGAAATGATAATTATAAATGATACGAGTCCTTTGAAGACCAATGGTTTATTGCACTAAATTAACACCAAAGTTCAGACAGAAATACTAAAGAATAAATGATATTGATATGAAATTGATAGGTATGTGAGAACACACGGCGCGTTCGATGATCGGTAGTGAACTAACTTAAAAGTAAATGAAAATGAATTATGAATGTTGGCGGATAATGCTGACGCGGGTTGTACATTAATGTTGGCGGATAATGCTGACGCGGGTTGTACATTAATTTCGCAATGTTCGGTAGCACCGTACAAGGGCCCTCGATAGTTAGTTTAGTTATTTATTTTATATCAATAATTAGGTATAGTCCATACTCTTATTTAGTGGCGGTACACCCACACGACAAGCAAGAATTTAATTAATGAAAATATAAAAGGTGAAAAAAATTGCTTGCCAGTTTTTTTTTATTAATAAGAATAAAATATAACTAAATAAAATTAAAAGCTATTTTTCATCACTGGAATTGGTTTTTGGAATTATTGGGCGCCGGTAACTAAGCGAATGGACTACAATGGTCCTTTTTTTACCCACCATCGAAAACATCGAAACACTTTTTGCTGAGCCAACTTCGAAACACTTTCCTGCAACTCATTGCTGGAAGAATGGACACTGACTGCTCCTTTATGGAGTGCTGGACAAAAATTCATGTAGCCCGTTCCTGAACCAGTGTTTCCATTACTATAAGACATATTATATTTTTACCCACGACGGAACGGAGAAGGTATTTAGGGTGAGAGGTTGTTTGTTTGTTTGTTTGTTTGTGTGTGCAAACGAATGTTCCCATTTATCTCCAAAACGGTTTGTCCGATTTGGATACGGTTTTCTGTAAAGGGTTTGTGATTCATCGGCGATGGTTTTTAGATATGTGTTATCGTGTTAACTCTTCAGGGGGCGCTGCAATCAATATTTTTCGTACGTTAAAATGAGGTTTGACTGATTTGGATACGGTTTTCTGTAAAGGGTTTGTGATTCAACGGGTATGGTTCTTAGATAATTAATTTCGTGTTAACTCGCCAGGGGGCGCTGCAATCAATATTTTTCGTACGTTAAAATGAGGTTTGACTGATTTGGATACGGTTTTCTTGTAAAGGGTATGTGATTCAACGGGTATGGTTCTTAGATAAGTAATTTCGTGTTAACTCGCCAGGGGGCGCCGCAATTAATATTTTTCGAACTTTTTTTTTATCCCAGGAAATACAATAATTACTTTGTATTGACTGATAACGGTAATCATATATTATTAGTATATATTTGTTTTATATTTAATAGTAATCACTCGCTCTTGGCAGGTTTTTAATATTTAGTTAGAAACATAGGAATTCTCTAAAAAGTTTAAAATAAAAAGCAAAATTAAAAATTTTGAAAAAAACCCACGACGTATGTAAACTTAGTCGAAAAAGGATTAAATAATTTTTTTGAGAAACCCTTGACTAAAATAAAGTAAGTAACGGAAGATATAATTACAAACCTCAGAAAAACTGTCGTTAATGTATGACATATTTTTATTATTTTGTGTTGTATGACATATTAAATTGATATAAAATGAAATTTGAATCGCTCATTTCCCGAAATGGGGTCATCGTACTATTTTATTTTTTATTGTATGGATTATTATATAATTGCAAGACATTATATTATTTATTTATGTATTTTTTTATTTATTTTTTATTTTATGAATTGAATTGAATATCATACTATTTTAATAAGCAATATCGAAGGACGTAATATATTTATTTTTATACCCATAACACGAAAATACACTGAAACTTAAATTAACTTACAGTCCACGTTGGTTCTGATCGTAATTTTAAAAACAAACACGTCTTCTTCGTTAACCAATGGCTACCTAACAAATAATGAGGCACGCTTCTAAAAAGTAGGTACTTGAATAGATTTTTTTATTTTTTATTTATTTAATTATTTATGCACAACTGGGTACAAAGGCGGTCTTAACGCCATAGGCGTTCTCTACCAGACAACCTTAGGGTAATGCAGAGACAAAGAATAAGGTAGATGCACCAGTAAAGTAGTAAAATATGTTTCGTACTACTGACTTTTTTATGGGTGAGAGACGGTTTCTAAGTATTCATGAAAGATGTATTTTTAGGTATTTACACGGTGTAAACTATAACTTTAAAGTAAGAGCTGTTTTACTTTGAAGTACGAGCCACTCAACATGTGAATTTAATGAAACTTCGGCGTGGGAGTAGAGTGGGAGTTAGTGAGGAATCTACAGCGATTTCAAAAGTTAAAGTACAAGTTTTGTGGTGCCAGTGCTACTTCTATACTTTTTTGTGGTTAATTATGTAAGCATGCTTGGGATCCGCAAAAACAAAGATTCGCGTTATACCTTGCACTGGTTGTTTATTGGTGAATTTTGTTTTTGATATAAATCTAGGTAGAAAGATAGATAGAATATTATGTTTTATTGTATACACAGCTACACATCAAGCTATGCATCTCCAGTATAAGCTGAACTTGCATTGTATAGATAAACAGATAAACATTTTATTGATAATTAGTTAAAATTATATGTCACAATTTGTATATAAGTACATATTTCATTATTCATAATGAATATAATAAAACTCACTATTTTAAAATAAAAATAAATTCAATATAAATTATTATATCTAACATTAAAACCTTTGATAATTAATTCAATTTCAATGTTTTTTATTTCAAATAAACCTAATTACAGGCACTTTTGAAAGGTCAGGCTCTAGTTGCACATTCGTTTTAATGTTTGCACATTCAATTCGTCTACAATCTACAATTTGATTAATAAAAATAAAATAAATTAGAACATCAACATGCGAATAAAATGATCAAAAATGCATCTGATACAATAAAAACAATAAAAAATAAATATAAATATCTTCGGGACATTTTTACACAGCACCATCTAGTCCCAAACTAAGCAGAGCTTGTGATATGGGTACTAGACAATGGATATAATACTTATATACTTTTTTTTTTTTGTAAATATATACTTATAATACATAAGAAACACCCAGACCAACACAAACACTTATGTTCATCACACAAATATTTGTGTCCTGTGGGAATCGAACCCACGACCTCGTGATCAGCAGTCCGACCCTCGAACCACTAGACCACAGACGTCAAATTTAATTAATTAACATTTCATTAGGTAAAAATATAAAATCAATCTAAATATAACGGTTCATAATATAATTTAATTGCGACTAGGAGCTAGGAACTCCTCAATTGTATAAAACGTATTCTCTACGAGCCAGTATTTTAATTTTATTTTAAAAGCATTGTAGCTACGTATGCTAGTGATATGCTCTGTCTCTCATAACGTGAGTCAGCTTGTCCGACCGCGCCAGTCTCCTGGACACAGCCGCGAGCTTATGCGCACCACGGGTGCTGTACGAGTGACTATCCCCTCGCTTAGGGAAACAATCCATATTTTGCCTGACATAAATAGCCACCTGAAATATTATCAGCGCGGGAAGTATGGGAATCTTGAGTGACTTGAACTTTACTGTGGAAATATAGACTAACACGAAACAGTGCTTCAAAAACAGCTTTTAAAACCTTTTCGAAAAGATACCAAAAAGTGGTAAAATTAACACAGAAAGCACAGAACAGCTATTTTATTAGAACAAGTACCAACAAGTCTAAAGCAACTTGGAAGGTAATAAATACTATGAAACCCAATATTCCTAAAATGAATATAAATGTAATTAATGTAAATGACAAATGTATAACAAATCCTAAAACGATAGCACAAAAATGTAATGATTATTTTGTAGACTTAGCTCAACCGAATGCTAATAATTATCAGACGAATAACAATATTATTACATTAGGATCATATAAATCTATTTTTATGGAACCAACCATACCACCAGACATAATTACTATAATAAATAATCTTAAAAACACCAACAGTACAGGTTATGACGGTATCAACACAAGAGTAGTTAAATCAGTGGCTCCTATTATAGCGCCTATATTAAGTGACATTATAAATAATTGTATTCAAAATGGAATATTTCCGCAAAAGTTAAAAGTTTCTGTCATCAAGCCATTACATAAAAAAGAAGACAAAACAAAAGTTAGTAACTATAGGCCTATAGCGCTAATACCAATTTTCTCTAAAATTTTCGAGAAAGTCATTTATAATAGCGTTTATAATTATTTTGAGAAGCAAGATATTTTTTGCAAGGAACAAATGGGTTTTAGGAAAACTAAAACCATTAACATGGCTTTATATAATTTCCTTCAAAAAATACATCAAAACATGGATAACAGAAAACCAGTGGTGGCAATGTACATGGATATGACCAGGGCATTTGACTATGTGGACCATAAAGTACTATTAACTAAGCTCTATGGCTACGGCATCAGAGGTAATGTTCTTAATCTCATACAGTCTTATCTAGAAGATAGAAAACAAATTACACAGATTACACAAGTGAATACTAAGTCCAAAACTGAAGTAGTATACTCATCTAGCTCTAGAGTACTCTCTTGTGGTGTTCCGCAAGGGTCTGTGCTGGGGCCATTGCTGTTTATCTGCTACATTAATGACTTCCCCCAAGTAACCAGTCACCAAATGTCCTTATTTGCTGATGACAGCACAGTTATCTTTAATACCGGTAGTAATAAAGAAATAGAAGGTGACATAAATTCAAGCCTTGTTTCGATTATTGGCTGGTTGACTGCTAATAACCTTAAAATTAACCTTACCAAAACCAAAATTATGAATTTTAAAATTAGACATATTAAACAACCACAGTTTCAGATAAATTATAAAGTTGATCAAATATTTGAAACAAATGTAACTAAATTTCTAGGAGTTCATATTGATAATGACATGTCATGGAGGACGCAAATTGATAATGTTTGTGGAAAGCTCAGTAAGTTCTCCTATGCTCTTTATATGCTAGGTAAAATTGCAAATCAGACCGCACTTCTAGCAGCTTATCATGGGTATGTTGCCTCTACTTTGCGATATGGCCTTATATTTTGGGGCAATGCTACAAATATTGAAGACGTACTAATAGCACAGAAAAAATGCATTCGAGCGATATGTAAACTTAAACGAACGGATACATGCAAGCCACATTTCCAAAACTTAAAAATATTGACTGTACCATCGCTTTATGTCTATGAGGCATGTAGTTTTGTTAAAAACAACATATATTTATACAAATCCACTGAAAGTCAACGACGCCAGCAAACATTATACTTGTTACCCACGAAAACTACTTTTTTGCACAAAAGTATATATGCAATGGCACCAAAACTTTATAATAAATTACCTAAAGAAATAAGGCTCAGTAAGAATATGAATGAATTTAAACGTAAAATGTTTAAATTATTGAATGACAAAGCATATTATTCTATTAAAGATTATCTGAATGACAAATTTTAATAATATTTTTTCGTGTCTATTGGCTGTAGTATAATTAAAATAAATAAATATAAAACTTTTTAACAAAAAATTGAACCGACGAAAACAGAAACTGAAAAGCGAAAAACTTTTTAACAAAAAATTGAACCGACGAAAACAGAAACTGAAAAGCGAAAAATAACTAATTATGAGTCGGCGCCAAACGAACTTTTAACAAGCAAAGTGCGTGCAAGTTGCAAGTGGCCGAGCGGAGAACGTATTTTTGGAAAGTTATTGTTTATCGTTGAAAATTTCACGTTTTATTTGATGTGACGTTGTTTTTATTATTTATTTAAAGTAATTTAATGATCTTCGTTGATTGGTTGTTTGGCGCCGACTCATAATTAGTTATTTTTCGCTTTTCAGTTTCTGTTTTCGTCGGTTCAATTTTTTGTTAAAAAGTTTTATTTTTCATTTTTTTGTGGTTAAAATCTAATTCCAGGTCTCCATTATGTCTAGAACTATATTAATGTGTGTCAAGTTTCAACAGAATCGGTTAACCGGTAAGAATTCAGTGGATGAACAAACACTCATCCCCTGTTTTACTACCCTTAGGGGTGGATTTTGATTTTGAAATTTAAATGGGACCAACTTCGAGATATACCCTATCCAATAAAAAAAGAATCATCAAAATCGGACCACTCTGTAAAAAGTTATGCGTGGTCATACATAAAAAAAAAAAAAAAAAAAAAAAAAAAAAAAAAAAAAAAAAAATATATACGCGTCGAATTGAGAACCTCCTCCTTTTTTCGTCGGTTAAAAATGTAGATCCCCCATGTTAATGAATTATTGATTATTTTGATTGCCATTTTTAATTTACATCTTTTAATTTATACGATTTTGTGACTAGTTTTATTTTTCTGACACTTTATTCAGACTACATAAATTATGAATTGTTATCTTAAGCATATCTGACATTGTATTATAAAGTATTATTATTTTAATATTGTAACTAAATATTTTGTATGCCGTCTGGCGGGACATAGGAAGGACCTAAATTGTGTAACTATCATCTATACTGTATACCCTGTGTTCACAAAATAAATAAATGATTGATTTGATTGATTGATTGAAATAAGGTTTCCCTGATGTTAGTCGCGACACCCGTGCAATTGCCCTGACAGCCCGTTTTTGCATTCTGAAAGCGCGCAGCCAGCCAGCAGTATTATCGTTTTTCCGTACAATGCGAGGTCAGCTTATACTGGAATTGTATAGGCTGATTTGTAAGCGAGGTGGCTGATAGCAACTGGATGCTAGTGGCTGAGGATCGATGTCAGTGACGTGGTATTGGAGAGGACTATATCAAGCAGGGACTAATTTAATAGGCTGTTGATGATGATGATGACTCTTTGCACTAACAGTTTCCCAACACGTTCAATGTGCAACGAGTTCAATTCAATTCAATTCAATTTATTTATAAACAATTTTTACATTGTGTTTGAAACACAATCACTTCAGAAACAATCAATAAATTAAAATTATTAGGTAAATACATTAATTTAGAAAATACACAATAATATAACCACCAAACATTCATCATCATCATTCATAATTAATAACAATATTTTATTATATCTACCTTAACGGGAAAACTATTAATTATAGGGGGTCGAAATTGACGTGAAATAACTCACGGCCGTGAGTCGCCCTTAACCCATGCAAACTTGGTTGAAATCTAGACATACTGCCTAGATTCATTAATAATACAAATAACACAATAAAAAAAATACTTTTCGTTGAACTTGAAAACCGAACCCCACAGAACATCCTAAGCCTCTTTAACCTCGTATTTGCACACAACTTTAACAAAATAAAAATCCAACTATTAAAATCGTAATACAATCACATAACTACGAGCAGTAACTTTAAACAGTATTCAATAAATCCTACAGTAAACGTGACCGGAGTTATACGAACAAAGGGAATGCATTTTCTATTTCACCCTGTGACAATACAAGCCGTGTTTTGCATAGAAATCGAACCGAATAGGTACCATTGTGAGACGTTGCGGTTAAGAACTGTTGCCTAGGTTTGTTACTGCATTTAATTAAGGTCAGATTGCTATTGAATGTGGGCAATGTTATACTCAAAAATCGTACAACGCTCTACGGCACTCATATTATACCTAATGGGCTTACGTTTGACCGCCACCTCACCCGATGTTAAGTGATAATGCGGTCGACAATAGTACACGCTTACCCAGCAAAAACCTATTCACTTGAGCCTTGAAGACCACCAGAGTGGATTGCGAATTAGTCACCCAACCGTATCATAGCTATGATAGCAGGCCGTCTGAATTCTGAGCATGAAGCATTGTACAGCGATGCATGTTAAGAAAATCCAGGCAACCGTACTACGTCACTAGGGGTCATACCCGAATAAATAATTAGCAAACGTGCTACCACACTATTGGTCAAAGTTACCCGGATAAATAATTAGCAATCGTACAACCACACCATGGGTCAAAGTTACTTGAATAAATAATTACTAAACGTACTACAACACTACGGGTCAAAGTTACCCGAATAAATAATTAGCAAACGTACCACCACACTACGGGTCAAAGTTACCCGAATAAATAATTAGCAAACGTACCACCGCACTACGGGTCAAAGTTACCCGAATAAATAATTAGCAAACGTACAACCACACTATGGGTCAAAGATAACCGAATAATTATTAACTATTTCAATATTAATTATTAATTATAGGTAGCTGCATCCGCTAGTGCGTTAGTAACAGTTTATTGCAATCCGGTTAAAGATAAAACTTTTTAATAAAAAATTGAACCGACGAAAACAGAAACTGAAAAGCGAAAACTAAAATGAAGCTTTTAGTCTTTTCTTAACTAAACTAATGTAAATAATTAATTATGAGTCGGCGCCAAACAAACAAGCAAAGTGCATGCAAGTTGCAAGTGGTCGAGCGGAGAACGCATTTTTGGAAAGTTATTATTTATCGTTGAAAATTTCACGTTGTATTTGATGTTATGTTGTTTTTATAATATATTTAAAGTAATTTAATGATCTTCGTTGATTGTTTGTTTGGCGCCGACTCATAATTAGTTATTTACTTTAGTTTAGTTAGGAAAAGACTTCTTCGAAGCTTCATTTTATTTTTCGCTTTTCAGTTTCTGTTTTCGTCGGTTAAATTTTTCGTTAAAAAGTTTTATCTTTAACCGGATTGCAATAAACTGTTACTAACGCACTAGTGGATGCAGCTACCTATAATTAATATTAAAATAATTAATAATTATTCGGGTATCTTTGACCAATAGTGTGGTTGAAAAGTTTTATTTTTAAATTTTTTGTGGCTAAAATCTAACTCCAGGTCTCCATTATGTTGTAGTGTCTAGAACTACATTTATGTGTGCCAATTTTCAACAGAATCGATTTACAGATAAGAATTCAGTGGGTGAACAAGCACTCATCCCCCCCCCCTGTTTTCCTACCCTTAGGGGTGGATTTTGATTTTAAATTGGACCAACTTCAAGATATACCCTATCCATTAAAAAAAGAATCATCAAAATCGGACTACTCTGTAAAAAGTTATGCGTGGTCATACGTAAAAAAAAAAAAAAAAGATACGCCTCAAATTGAGAACCTCCTCCTTTTTTTCGTCGGTAAAACATAGAAGGCGTCGGACAGACGATTTTCTTTTTGGTCGCAAGCGGGACTGCCAAGCGTGGGGTCCTGAGTTAAATTACCGGGTTGGATATAGATTGGGTTTTATCGTTAGAAAATCTCAATAGCAGCCCGGAGGCTAGATTTGTGCCCGGTTAATAGCAATAGAACCCCCTATTACATGGGACTTATAACATACTGTTGTAATGTGGGTGTACTGTACACTCACGCTTATACCTTCAGAGAATACTGGTGTGAGTTGTCGTTTACTTGCCAACCCTTTTGCGCCGTACGCGATACTGCATACAATTGACGTTCTCCGTCCTTTTCGTTTTTCGTTTTCCTTTTCTAGATCAGGGGGTCTATTCCCGTTCGACGATATTCGATAAATCGTACGATTCCTCGCACAATTTGCTACTCCGGTCAACCATCGTTCCCTTATCGCATGCGATGATCGTGTTTTAACGTTTGTTTTTCTCATCTCCGGTAAATTGTATACGACTATGAATCGTAGTCTATCTTAATTGTGCCTTTTTTACGTGCCTATCTTTATTATGTAAGTATCAGTCGGAACGAAAGTTCTTACTTCGTTTGTCGTTCGTAAAACGCGAGTAGACCTACAGGTACGTAGCAAAATCCTTGGTAGCAGGTTCACAAGTCATAATGTCCTCGCACAAAAAGAATGTCGTCTGTCCCGGCACCCTTGTTGCAAATAAGCTTACAATAATGTAATTAGCAGATCAATTTCATGTACGTTATAGTAATGAAAGATGAAAAAGCAACGTAACATTCTCAAGAAGTTGTTAAAAAAAAACTACATTTGTAGTTCAAACATTTTATTACGTGCGATAAGCGAAACCCTAGCAAAAAGCCAACGCTAAGCCTCCGCGGTAATGGGGTTATTGTAGTTAGGTAGAAAATAATTATACGCTAGGTTCGTCATTACTATCTATACCCTTGTTAAATCGAATACCCCTACAACTTCTGGATACGATACAAGTAATAGTACCTAAAGCTGAAACATTGCCAGAATATCATATTTAATTTTACCTGGAATAGAGTATTTCGGGCACCGTACGAGTATATACTGCTCTGGGAAATCAGGGTTCGAAGTTAGTACAATATTGTACGACGTAGTAATATCAACTGTAATCAATGTTTTGTGAAAATATACTCTAGACATAATATTGCTTGCCATACGAATATCTATGGCAGTCGTTACGGGTATTCAGAAGCCAGAAAGTCTGACAACTCTGGTCTAACTTTCATCATCATCATCATTTCAGCCGAAAGACGTCCACTGCTGGTATAAAAAAAATTAAAATGAAAAAAATATTAAATGAAATGAAATAGGCCTCCCCCAGGCATCGCCTGCGCTTTTCGAATCCAGCGGATTCTCGCGACCCAGCCCACCTTGTGGGGGGCCAACCCACGCTGCGCCTTCCAGTACGCGGTCGCTACTCCAGAACTTTACTGCCCCATCGGCCATCCGTTCTGCAAACAATGTGCCCCACCCACTGCCACTTAAGCTTGGTAATTCTTCGGATTACGTCGGTAACTTTCGTTCTTCTGCGAATGTCCTCATTTCTGATTCGATCACGCAGGGATACTCCGAGCATAGCCCTCTCCATTGCCCTTTGAGTGACTTTGAGCCATCTTATCAGACCCATTGTGAGCGACCAGGTTCCATTGCCGTAAGTAATTACTGGCAACACACACTGGTCAAAGACTATCGTCTTGGTCTAACGTCGGTATTACACAGTAACTGGGTTGCAGGGGTCTGATGACAGTCATAGGTAAAATACTGATGTTCAGGCGGATCTGGTTAGTCTGGAAGTCGGCCACAGAATAATTAGGAAAAGGCTCGGATAAATGAAGAAGATTATACATAATAATATTATCTAAACTATAATTATTATGTCTTCAAACTTAGACCTCATGAAAAGAAAAAATCATTATAATTCTTCATCATTTCAGCCGGAAGACGTCTATTGCTGGACATAGAGATCCCCAAATCATGTTGGGGGCGATATGCCATAATCGCCACGCTTGGCACGCCTCAGAGAACGCTGCTGCCCATCCTCTGTTGAGAGTCGCCTTTTACGATACCCACGACAAGAGATTGGGTCGAAAAAATATTAGTTATTAATTATTGTCATTTTCATAAGCAGAGAATGATAGCGTTGATAAGTTATAAGATAAAACGAAAAAAAAAATATTGTCGTAGATTTATTTCTATATATTTTTTTTTTTTTCAATTTTCTTTGACAACTCAGTGCAGTCACCGATGTTGAGTCAACAAACAGAACCTAATTATTTATTTACAAACATCAAAAATGGCCACCAGCGTGTCTCGAAAAATCTTTTCACTCGCAAAAAATATAACGAAGAGCATAATTTATTCAGTAGATCTCTAATTACGAGCCTGTAAAGCTTTGCTAGACTCTTTAATATTTTACAGCCAGAGACGCGATATTTTTTTAATTCTTCAAGGTAAATAGTGCAAGCTACTAGAAATTAATTTAGATAATGTTAATGTTAACTTATAGCTTTTTATTACTAAAAAGGTTATATTAATTAGTCTTATTTAATTTTATTTAACTTTCGTTATTATGAAAATGATTTTATGTGTGATTTTAAAGATGGCTAATGGAAAGCTAATATAATTTTGAATTATGAATTTTGATGTGCTACAGAACAAAAGTGAATAATTAATTAGTTAATTCATAGAATAAAAACCGGTCAAGTACGAGTCGGACTCGCGCACTAATGGTTCCGTACCTGATACGTCGTGGAAACTGATTTAGTTTATGAGGCAGCAAAGTGCGTTGATGTCTTTCATATTTGCATCTCTTTCTTACGCAGTTACCACCAGATATGTCTCAGTTTTCCTTATCTTAATTAATTTAATAATTAACTTACTGAAATTCATAGCACCAAACATAGCTCTAACAAAAAGGTAAGTCGTATTGTCGTATTGAAGGACAAACATAACATTGCAGTGGAAAAAAATTATAGTAGAATCAGGTTGTATTTTTTTTTATATTATATTATCTATGTTTTGTGTTTAGAGAGTGCTGTATAAAATGTGTTCAAGACAAATTAAGTATATTTCTTTCTATCTTTCGTTCAAAAAATCTTATTCCGTGCATTGGTCTACAATCGGTCGATACTCTAACTGCAAACTTAGTTAATAATCGCAAAAAAAAATGTTTTCATGATAAATTAACGATATTCTGATATTTTACTTTACTTGTGCCGTGAGACCTTTTTTTTTGCCAAATTTCATGTCTAGGTCAAAGGGAAGTACCCTATAGATTTTGATGAGTGAGTTTGCGAGTATCAAAATATGTGACATAAATGTCCGTATCATTTGATTGCGTTGATTAGAACCTTAATAATTTTACACCACTAAGGTATTGTAAACTTTAGTATTTGATATTAATTTCAACATGATAACTCTAACCGTTTCTGATAAAAAAATGACAGACAGACGGACAGTCAAACTGATCCAAATTGATCCTATAAGGTCCGTTTTTTTCTTTTTGAGGTACGGAAACCTAAAAATTAAACATTCAAATTGATATTGATGTAAATAAAAAACAATGAAACAAGAAAATACATACAAGACAAGAAAATGTAATATTTTTTTTCTTCTTAGTTGAGCTTGAGTTAGATACTTTCACCTTAATTTTAAGTTAGCTCAGTCATTAATTTTGTGCATGCTGTGGCCTCCTTTAATTGGTGTACTCCCCAGATGAAAAACTGTATCTGTCACTTGTGATTTTTCGTGTATATCTTTTGTTGGAGGTCCTCAATAATATAACTAAATAAATGTCCGTTTCTTTTAATAAAATAATAGTTTGATTGGAACTAAATATAACTGGATGAATAGGTACAAGGATTGACCAGCTGCATTGACTTTAGAGCTGGAACCAGACTGAATGCATTTTCCAGAGTAATTAGTAATAGTTCAATACTGGACAGATTATGTGAATGCTTCGGAACTAGCTAAGCAATGTCCTTTGAATCCTTTCAGCAATAGAACATTGGCGCGTTTCAATTCTGAGGAAGGAATTAATTGGGTCTTATTGGAATCGGTACCGGTCCAAGATATTCTAAAGTCTGTGAATTAGTTCTGATGAATCACTGAGAATGGAATAGATACCTACTTGTGAAAGGCAACACTACCTCAAATTCAAAACATACTTTTTTATGGTATAGGATGGCGAAACGAGCTAAAGGCCCACCTAATGTTAAGCGGTTACCTTTGCCCATAACAACTTCAATACCACCTAGTCTGTAGCCTAAATGGTATCACAAGTCGGTTCGCAATTAACTATTTACTTACTGTACTTTTGATATATATTTAACTGGGAGGTGCGGAGATAATCAAACGAGTATCTTGATTGAACGCTGGTTCATTACTGAGTTCGACACTGGTCCTCTCACACATTCACAATATAAGAACTATATGTGTGAGTGGCAAGCGCATACACATCACCTTGCAGTGGTTATGTTACGAGCAAAGTCCAGAAAGATTGCAGAGTCAGGACTGCCGGGGCATTGTCTACAATGCACAAGGGCCTTTGGGAAAAGTCCGCAAATATGAATTAATATTAGCGGGCTCGGACGGGCTTATAATAAAAATTGTCAACACTGCTCGCGTGACGGTGGGCACAATTGAATGGTTTTATTTATTTGCGTACTTTGCGCAACTGGACCTGTGCAACGTCGACAATGCCCGGGCAATGCTAACTCTGCACCCTCAGAGGACTATGTCCACTTTACAGTTACACCAATGTCTAAACAATAAGTTCAATAACATATTTCCCAAAAATAAATAATTATTAACCTTAGGAACTGCCATAGAATTATAAATAATAAGATAATAGAAATGTTATTTAACGTCTTTTCATACCGGAACGCGTGTCGACGGTTCCCCTCTTCCAACACAATTACGCAATTACGCCAGCCATTCTTCTAGCATTCAATGCAAAACAAATCAAGCCAAACCGCTGTTACTACTTACTACTTACTCCTCTGGCTCAGCGACCCAAAGTGAGTCATGGCCTCCTAAACGAGAACTCTCCACTTTCCTCGATCTTGCGCGATATCTCGCTAGATGGTAGCTTGAAGCTCACGTAGATCAGCCTCCACAGCATCTCCCCAGCAATATATCTGGGGCGACCTACTGGTCTACGTCCGGTTGGTTGGCCCAGGTACGCTTTCTTGGCTCCGCGATCTTCCCCCATGCGTTCGACGTGGCCGAGCCATCGCAAACGTTGTGCTTTAATTACGCCAATGATATTAGGCTTGTCCACTAGCTCTTCGATTACGGCATTCTTCCGGACTCTCAGCGTACCATGCTGTGTTATTGTCGGCCCCAGGATTTTACGGAGTACTTTCGTTTCTGTAACCAAAAGCTTGTACTCTTCCTTAAGCATTCGTGTCCAAGCCTCACAACCGTATATTAAAATTGGTCTTATAACGGTTTTGTAAATGCGAAGTTTGGTTTTCCTACTGAGAAGCTTGGACACTAGCACCTTGTGTAGGGCTGCACTGCATCGCAGAGTGTTTTGGGTGCAAATCTGGATTTCTGCATCCCGGGTATTCGTATCTGTTACAGTGCAGCCAAGGTATTTAAATTTGGCCACCCCCTTAAATGTGACATTGCCATCGTGAAGGTCCTGACGTTTTTCGCGAGTGTTCTTGTAACGCTTTAAACCGCTGTTAGATATGCTGCAAAATTTTAGTGACTCCGTGTCCAAAACTGCACTGATGATCAAGCAAACGGTTCGCGCACTGGTGTTATACGAGACTGTACGAGAGTGCACCTACACGTGGCGACAAGTTCATGCGCCTTTATCACTTCTATTACCATATAATTTAGATTTCTATGGGAACTGCTAACCTTACCGGGACAAAAAGTAGCCTATATGGTAATTCGGGTTATGGTCAATCTGTGTGAAAAAAAACAACTTCAATACTTTCGAATTTTAGTGGAAAAACATTATCAACTAAAAAAGCCAATTTGAAAATTATATTAGGAAATTTTTTTAATCACACTTCACAAAAGACAAAGATAAAACATAGTCTTGTTAAAATTGTCGGAGCAGCGAGTTACAAATCCGTTTTAATTTCATTACAATTTTCTTCCTAGGCTTTATTAATTTTGAAGAGTGCATCAGGTATCATAGAATTGGCACAGAAGATCCACTCTTCAGGTACACTCGACTGCATGACAGTGGTAACACTTCAATTCTAAAACCGCCCTTACTGCTTACGAAATAAAGATGCTGCTAATGTCAAAGTGTTACCACCGACGTGCGGTCGACCGTAGAAACTCAAAGTAATACGTACCGTACTCCGTGCATGTGATGGGTGCATGCATTAGAACGGGACATGACCAGCAAACAACTTTCAAGACATATTTTACTATTATTATGCTTCTACAGCTTCTAAAGCTGTGGCAGCCTAGCGGTTGAGCGCTTGCCTTCCATGCAGGAGGGTGTGAGTTCGAACCCAGCCCGCACCAATGACTTTTCAAATTCATGTGTGGATCAGAATTTGATTATCACTTGCTTTAACGGTGAAGGAAACCATCGTGAGTAAACTTGCACACTAGAGAGTGTTCCATACAGTTCTCCATGGTGTGTGTAGTCCACCAACCCGCAGTAGGCCAGCGTGGTGGACTAAGGATTAACCTACTCATTCTGAGAAAAGGCCCGTGCCCAGTAGTGGGACAGTAATGGACTGATGATGATGCTACTACTACTTAGTGGTGTGTAACTCAGCTCAGAACCGGTTCAATTATTCAAATCGCTGTTGAGCTGCAGCTCAATGACAAAATACGCAGCTCATGACTCAAAGAAAAGTATCTATCTGAGCGGCGTTGTTTGTTGCACAAGAGATAAAAATCTGTTTGAACTGGTGAGCCGGAGCGGCGATAGATATTTGCGAGTCCTGGACACTCCTGGAGTGAGCCGCCAGTGAGCGGCGAACGTGTGATCAAATAGATCGAACGCATCACAGATCATAACTCGAAGTAGGCAAAGGCACAAATTGAGCTGATCTATGAGCCAGTTCACAGCTCCCGTTCATACATGTGAGCCGTGAGCTGAGCTGCAGCTCACGCATTTTTGTTGAGTTACCCATGTCTATTACTACTTCATCTTCACCGACTTCGATGATACTTCGCCATCATCAGCGAGGCGCGGTACGGCCACGACACAGCGCCGGCAGATGTACGCGCGCCGCGCCGCCATTCCTTTGTTCTCATTGAGATAGTATTGAGGGAGATATAAGTTAGTGAAGTTTTACTACAGTCGTGTGCTCTATCTAAAGCACACTCGTTTTTTAACCGACTTCAAAAAAAGGAGGAGGTTATGTATTGCTCGGGTTTTTTTTTTTTTTTTTTTTCATGTATGTACACCGATTACTCCTAGATTTGTGGGCCGATTTACGTGGTTGTTTTTTTATTTGGTAGAGGAAGTCCGCGCGGTGGTCCCATGTAAATTGTATTGACTTAGGTTGAGTAGATTTTTAACCAGCTTCAATAAATCAGTTTATTTTAGCTTCGCCTATCTAGATGATCTGCTCATTGGTTCGTTTTTCTGAGAATTCTTGGCCGATATGCGTGTTTTTTTTCACGATAGTGATCGGACGTTTGGAAGAACATGAGCGAGACTTTGCCCAGCAGTGGGATAGCAAAGGTTAGTAAAAAATATATTCTCAAATTGGTTATATAAACATTTATGAATCAACCCTCGCAATTATCAACTAAAAAGTATGAAATAAAAACTTTTTAACAAAAAAATAAAACCGACTTCAAAAACCTTAACTAAAAAGTAAAAAATAATCATTGTATGTATTTTAAAATCTTAACATAAATCAATATTTTGAAGGCGGCGCGTGATTTTCATGTACGTTCACATAAACTGTTTTTACTATAGATATGCGCTCGACTGTACATTATATTTACATGACGCAAAGGGTCAATCACGCGCCGCCTTCAAAATTTTGGTTTATGTTAAGATTTTAAAATACATACAATGATTATTTTTAATTTTTAGTTAAGGTTTTTGAAGTCGGTTTTATTTTTTAGTTATTTATAATTTACTCTGTGATTATGTCAATAAGAAATTATGACTTCTGTTGCTATCTGTCTCATGCCTGTACTTAACACAAACGCTCTCTCAATTCTCAAAGCTGGTGATGGTAAAGCAGTGTAAATTGAAACCCATCCTCAAGATGTAATAGCCTCGTTTTAAACCGTACAATATTTAATCTGAAGAATATTATATTTTAACGAAGAATCATCAGATTCTTCTCGTGAAGTGGCCATTATGGGATTACTTGCTTTTGACTGTGTAATTCTTGGGACAGAGTAGACAATCCCCCGTCATTATCTTAGAGTGAAGAGAGAAATGTGTATAAAAGAAAAAAAAATAAGTTAATTAGCCGTAAACTGATATGTGGAGATCTGAATAGGCAGAGTATATTTATGTAAACTTCCAGTAAGTTTAATATACATAGAGTGAATAATTACCTTACTCTGAAATCTCGGAATGACGTTTTCATCCCGGGATTTAAGAAATCTTGAATTATGTACCGGACTTTGAATACTTTGGTAACAAATTATTGTTCATTCCGGGATTTCAGAGGTATTATCCACACTATGTGTATGCCTTGAAATTTTTATAAATATACTCTGCCTTTTCCGATCTCCAATGATATGATACGATATTGAGTACTCCAGACTGAGTGCCAAGCGTGGTAATAATGATGGACTTCTGAACTTTTTTTTTATGACATATAGATCTGCTCTTGACCGCAATCTAGACAGCTTGGTCAAGAAGTGGTCGACGATGGAGCGAGCAAACCTTTTAGGTGCCGATTCCAGTGGTTGTAAGTGCCCGGAATTACAGATTCTGGCAGTCAATTCCACAACTTGGCTGTGCGCATAAAATAAGCACACAAAAATCGCACTTTAATCTTATTGCAGGAGTCTAATCCTACTAATCATCATCGTCATCATCATCATTTCAGCCGAAAGACGTCCACTGCTGGATATAGGCCTCCCCCAAGCATCGCCACAACGACCGGTACTGCGCTTTCCGCATCCAGCGAATTCCCGCGACCTTCACCAGGTCGTCCTACTAATACTAATTGAAAATGCCAAAGTATGGATGTTAGTTTATTTGTACTTTAATCACCCTTAAACGGCTCAACGGATTCGGATGAAATTTGGTACACAGATAGACCATGTTCTGGATTAACCTGGAGCATCAACTGCGGGCGTCAATTCATGATCATCATCATCATCTCAGCCGAAAGACGTCTACTGCTGGACATAGGCCTCCCCGAAGCATCGCCACAACGACCGGTCCGGCGCTTTCCACATCCAGTGGATTGCCGTCAGGGCGTCAATTAGTGAACAATATTTAAAGGAATAAGTGAAGTCACACTAATTGTAAGGTCGACTACATGACAGTGGTAACTCTTTAATTCGAAAACGACCCTTACTGCTTACGAAATAAAGATGCTACTAATATCAAAGTGTTACCCCCGACGTGCGGTCGACCATACACACAAAATTCAATTAAAAGGCAAAGATTAAGAATCCTATTAAGAGTCAATTTCATAAAAGAATTCCCATGAATGAATGATGCAACAGCACCCATCATCCCTTATTGCCTAAAAATAAAGCATGTCATAGCTTAAGTTACCTACTTTTTCACCAAATAGTGATGCTCGCATTGCTGTGTTTCGGTCTGAAGGGTACGGGTGCCGGTGGAATTACAATCACATGAGACTTTCCATCTTCATTTCTCAGTTTGGCGAATCGGCTTGCGGTACCATTTAGGCCACAGCCTAGGTGGTATTGCAGTTATGGGCAAAGGTAACCACTTAACATCAGGTGGGCCTTTAGCTCGTTTCGCCATCCTATACTACAAAAAAAAAAGTTTATATTGTTCTCATGGTAAGTAACTATGTGTTTTTTTTTTAGATTTTTTTTTAAACCTGTTAAGTTGCTTTTTACAATACCTAGCTGGCTGGCTGCCTTGACTAGCATTGCCTCACCCGAGGGACTTATTTCGTAAAAAGGATTCTACACTAAAATTGAGCTTACAAACTCATTACACAGCTACATTCTTCACCAGAACACGTAACACGTAAACATTTACCTAAAGTTTGTGAACTTTACTCAAATATTTACGAACCGAAATAATAGCATGTTGCGGGTCACCCCCACAAACAAACAACTGCTGGAATATTCAAATGGGTATAGTTTTCATAATGCCCAATTTACTTGAGAGACGAAGAGACCCTACGAATTTGAAAGGGGACCCTTTTCTTACGATAAAAATGTTTCTCAAACAATATTTTGGCGTTACGTAAATTAGGCGCGGAGCCTCGATATTGCGATGCAAGAGTATTGTTAGAAGGTTTTTTGATTGGAGTTTATTATCCTTTGAGCTATAATGTAACTTAAATTATGTAGGTACCTATTACAATGTTTTTTTTAAATTATTTACTGTAAAGTCTGGTGGTCTTTAAGTCTCAAGTGAATATGTTTTTGTTGGGCAAGCGTGAACCATCGCCGCACCATCGCTTAACATCAGGTGAGGTGGCGGTCAAACGCAAGCCCCTTAGGAATAATAAAGAATACCACTTAGATGCTTTATTTGAATTACAATCTAGCCTTGAGATTTTTTTTTTTTTTATAAATAATGTCTTAAACAGTTAGGTATTGTCTTTTTCAAAATGTAGGTTTTACAATATTGAATTAAAATAAAAAAACACGGTAGCTTTAATGGCTAAAGCACTGGCGTACTGAGCCAGGAGTCCCAGGTTCAAATCCTGCTCGTGATCGATTTTTTCTTTCCACAATTTAAATCTTTAGATTTCGCTTCGCATGCGCAAATGCGTTTAAAATAATAAAATGAATTAAAATACCTACCTAGTAATATACTAATCACAAAACTTACATTTAGGTTTAAAAGAATCTTTATTCTCAAAAAGAACATTCAGTACACTTATATGAGAAGCTTACATTATTCTTAAAATTACACATAGGTCGTCGTTTAAATACGAAGCATGCAAATCTAGCTATCTAATCTACAAATTCATACAATAGTTAAATATTCTTACCAAATAAACAATAGCTTGTTATTACCATTTACGTTTTTTTTTTGAATGAAGGTACCTGAATACGATTGAGGATCAATGCGGACTTATTATAGTGTGTGTGACTGGCTACGATACATATATATTATATTCTTTATTATATCTGTAATATGTATGTATGTATATTATATATGTATTATGGCAAACGATTGAGTAGGACAGAGTTCAGTACAGTATTTAATTAATCCATTATAGTAAATAAGTAATTGGGGGAGGCCTTTGTCCAGCAGAGGACGTTTTTCGGCTGGGATGATGAAGAAAGTAATTTATTCACTGAAGATATGGTACATAAGTTCTTGAAAATATAATATATGTTCAACAGCATCGCCTTTAGCAGGCATGCGAAAACTTCAGTTTGTGCCTCCAGAGGGGTAATTTCGCAACACACTAACAACGAAAATAGCTTTCATTTCGACATTACAGCTTTATATGCTTACTAGGTCCAAAGACCAATAAATCATGTGTTTATTTCAGAAAAAATATCAGCTAAAAGTCAGGCTACAAACAATATCCACACAAGAATAAAATATCTCTGAATATTTATTTTAATCTTTAGAGAATTCAATCGTTTTCCAGCTGAGGTTGAACTAACACAAACTGATTACTAGCTAACGGAATTAGAAGTGCTTCGTGTTTGTACAATGTAAATTAGACAGGTATGTCTACTAATATAATTTCCCATTCGCAACTATCTAGCAGTAATTAGCTTTGATATTTGTTACAATTCATTTATTTATTAGCCAATAATTATTTAATTTAATAGTAAATCATATTTTATTTCACGATTTAATAAAAAAATACTATAGGTGTAAACAATTCATTAAAAATAAAATGGAACCAATACATTTAATATATTTCATTTAAATTTAACATTTCATAAGTCACTGTGACCAAGCGTTACTATGTAGTGCGGTGTGATGGTGTAAACCGTCCCTTATTCTCGTTATATGCAAGGCTACAGGCTACACTATGCAGTTTTGATTGACATTCGCTTTGTGGCAGGAAGGACATCCGCCACGCGACGTATTTCACGATCAAACGTGGAAATTATCCTCCAATCATTTTCATCAGAAATTTCAGGGCCGGATTAACCATTAGGCAGAGTAGGCTACTGCCTAGAGGCCTCGCATCGGCTAGGGGCCCCGCGGGTGCACAAAAGTAATTGAAAATGTTTCATACCTCCTCTAAAAAAATTGTATCCTCAATTATTGATTTTTTTTCGACGCATACTTTCAGTTGATGAAATACTTCAGACTTACAGAACAGAACCATCTTGTATCGTGTAGTAGAACTAATAATATGGATGCATTACGTAGAGTATTGTATGTTAAATGCTTGATCTATAATTGTGATTTGTGAGTTTTGCGACCATGATCCCTTCATCAACTTGAAAAGACCTGATGATTTTCAAACGGCTGAAAAGGGGCCCCAAGAATTTCATTGCCTAAGGGCCCCGATATGGTTAATCCGGCCCTGATCATAAATGCGAAGTTAAATACATCTCATGTTATATTATAATGTCGACTATGATTAGATTGTCTCATAGTGTCACAGCTACGTGCTTCGTGGGAACATTCATCTCATTGTTATTGAATTACTGATGACTTTACATACATATAATAAAATAGTAATTGGTTTGATTATGTTATTGTATGTTGTAAATTATTTTAGTTGCACGTATTATGCAGCTCATGGCCAGTGCATGGTGGACGGATACGGCTGATGATGTATAGGTTGCCTAATTAGTATAGTTATCTTTGGCTATGGATCATCCTGCTCGTCTATCGTTATAAATTAAGCTCCATTCATTTTATGTCAAACTCTAGTAGGGCAAATAGGTTATTTTAAAGCTATGGACGATGTTGCCACTATAAATTAAAGAACAAGTAAGTACTGGAAACTCGCCTGCATTCCCGTAGTTTAACTTTGTAGCTGTATCAGCCCCCCTAGCCATGTTGACAATTGTTGACAATCTACAATCGTCAACGCTAATAGAAAACAATCAAAATGTATGGGAATGACATATCTCAACGAAAAAGTCATTCGTTGAGATATGTCATTCCCATACATTTTGATTGTTTTCTATAGCGTTGAGGATTGTAGATTGTCAACTTGGCTAGGGGGGCAGGTAACAAAGAAGCGGTAGCCACTTTGTAAAAAACAGTTTTATAATTACTCTAAATAAGTAGAAGATACTACTGATTCAATTTCAAGTAATTTTTGTTAACGTGAAAGAATATGGTTTGCTCCAATGGAAAATTAAATTTTCACTAGTTGTCTTTGAAATCATTTTCGACAAAAATTAGAAAATTATTATACCTAATTCTATTGAAAAAATTAATTAAAAAAACAAGAACACACAATATTGTTTATTTCTTGCTCCGCTGCCCTAATAAGAAAGGTACTTCAAAGGCTGGTACCAAATTTCGCACACCCCATGCATCCAAAATGTTATTAGATTTTACACAGAGTCGTCCGCAACATGGTATCCGTCAAAATTTCGGCATGCATTTTCACGTCGCTTCGGTGGTGTCCAATTTGCTAGCAGGCGTTACGAAGTAAAATTTACCCTGTGAACCTCGTATGACTATACCTATAGACATGAGCAAATTCAGTGGCTCGGCAGTGAAAGCCTCTAAAGCACAATTTTGAACGTCTTTACAGATTATAATAAAAAAAAGTTTAACCGGATTAAAACTTGAAAACTATTCTTGGGAAGAACTACGAGAAAATGTTGTCGTCATGGTTAGTTCCCCTCTACCAATTTGATATTACAAAACTTTTGTTGGTAATTAAGACACAAATATACGAGTATATTTTGTTTTACTGGAATACAAGTTTCTTACCCACTTGGTTGTACGTTGATATGTCAGTCATTCAACTCTTCCATTTATATTATGTAAATAAGGAGGATCTATTGTATACCATAGAATGCGTTATATGTCTATATTGTATACTTTGTAAAAGATTATGTAAGGATCGCAAGAGGCGCTCTTTGGTTAATTTATGTGTGAGGTACACACGGCTACAGATCAAGCTGTACATTTCCAGTATAAGCTGACCTGGCATTGTATAGGCTTTCCGTACAATGCGAGATCAGCTTATACTGTAAACAGCGTGATGTGTTATGCGTATGCAACTGTACGTGCACGTACTATGTAGTAGATGTATTTTACTTGTATACTGAAGCACGTAATTAATTTGCATCACAGTGCCCGATCCAATCAATCGTCTCAACCACGGCTCAAAGCCCAGGCCAATCAGGCAATCGTCACAAGATTGCGTGACATTCGCCGCCATTGTCTTGCATGTCAAATCGCAACTAATTCCACTACTGACAACCAACTCGGAAGCCACTATGACCTCCACGACTTAACCCTGACCTACAACCTCAAACCATAAAAACGCAACCAGCTACAACTACAATGAAAATCTAACTTTGTTTCCAAGGTATAAAGTTCAATATCCGTTTTGTGAAAATTGGTGGTTACGACGTAGAGGTCGACGGACGCAGGTTGTCTATCCC
Organism: Asteroscopus sphinx; assembly: GCA_949699075.1. Taxonomy (NCBI): domain Eukaryota; kingdom Metazoa; phylum Arthropoda; class Insecta; order Lepidoptera; family Noctuidae; genus Asteroscopus; species Asteroscopus sphinx. The sequence goes on along the minus strand of OX453002.1, from coordinate 34,612,617 downwards.
GCTCTAACACGTAGATTTGTTTAAGTGTTTGTGATAAATGAGATACGAAACGATCAGATAAGTTTGTTTCCTCGTGTTGTTAAATATTAAAATGGTTTCATGAAATGTAACGGTGTCATTTGCGTTGGCGTCCAAGGGAAAATGGGAAGAAAATGTATAATGGGAAATGTTCTGTTTTCTTCGAGACTGAGTTTTCCGGTGTAATCTTACCGATCATTAGGGTTTGTCCGATTCCTTCATCCGTGATAAAATGTGGCGAGATTTAGGGTTGATGTCCGACTTGATAACGAAAATTGTTTTTCAATGGGGTACTGTATTTTGGTCATTATCGTAACGCAGTGATAGGTACTATAATGTTCGTAAGTTACACTAAAGTGTAAAATATCTTTAAAGTGTTATCAATGATAACTCTTTTTGTACTCATAGTAGGTATATAATGCAGTATGTTGTGAATTGTTCAGATAATTAGATAATGATAATAGGATACTATAGTATTCAAACACTGCTAGTTTTTAACCGCCGACGCAAACTAAGGAGTGTTGTAAATTTTAGGTGTGAATCTGTGACTCTGGCATCGTAGCTCCTAAACGGATGAACCGATTTTGATTTATTTTTTTTGTTTGAAAGGTGACTTGATTAAGAATGTTCTTAGCTATGATTCAAGAAAATCTGTTCAGCCATTTGAAGATCAGCTCTTTTCTAGTTGATGAAGAGATGTCAGCATCTTCCACACGTTTGATTGATTCGAAATTTGGTATCTTGTTACTTCAATGATATTGCAAAAACATGGTAACCTTGACTTGATGCTGCAGCATCACCTGGAATCTACAGGATACCCAATTCCTAAACGAGCTAAAGGCCTACCTGATGTTAAGCGGTTACCTTTGCCCATAACAACTGCAATACCACCTAGGCTGTTGCCTTAATGGTACCGCAAGTCGGTTCGCCAAACTGAGAAATGAAGATGGAAAGTCTCATGTGATTCTTAGCAGAGGTATCGTTTTTGGGTTCATTGGAATGGTTTTATTGAATAGGTTATAGATAGATGGTGATCAGGGTAATGGGTGAATGGGGTGAGAAAGATAAATGAGGATAAATTGGTTAGGGATTCTAAGCTAATCTCATTCGTTCAATCGATATGAAATTTAAGTATACGATGTATCAATCAATCAACTCAGCCTATCGCAGTCCACTGCTGGACATAGGCCTCTCCCAAGTTGCGCCACAGCACTCGGTCCTCTGCCTTCCGCATCCAGTCCCCCCCAGCCACTTTCTTTAGGTCGTCAGTCCACCTGGCAGGGGGGCGCCCTACGCTGCGTTTGCCGATTCGCGGTCTCCACTCGTCTGTTCCAGCGGCCATCGGTCCTTCGACAGACATGGCCAGCCCACTGCCACTTCAGCTTACTGATCCTACAAGCTATGTCGGTCACTCCGGTTCTTCTCCGGATAATCTCGTTTCGGATTTTATCCTTCAAAGAAACTCCAAGCTAGCTCGCTCCATAGCTCGCTGAGCGACTTTGAACTTGTGGACTAGCCCAACTGTCAGTGTCCACGTCTCGGCACCGTAAGTCATGACAGGCAGGACGCACTGGTTGAAGACCTTTGTCTTCAAACTTTGCGGTATAGGCGACGAGAAGACTCGGCGAAGAATGTATGTTTGTGGCGAACATAGACCAGTAAGCCTCTAGACGCCGGTTAGCTGGACACCCCCGGTCACAACGCATATGCTCTACCACTGCATATCATACGTCCCTCCGCCAATCGGAACGTCACTCAATCAGCGAGCGGCACCAATCATAAGGAATCATACCACCGAACTTTTGAGCCGGCCAATCATAACGCGCCGTTCGCCCCCCTGACCCCACCAACGTTTTACGACTGCATTCGAATACAAAACTTTGTTTATGCGGAGTCTTGAAGCTTACTGGTCTGTGGTGGCGAATTAGTGTATGAAATTATGAATGTGTAAAGGAAGGAGTGTGAAAGAATGAATGAGTAAATGTGTTGTGACCAAAGACATTTCTATACTGACGTAAGTATAATACCTTTATGGTTGTGACAGGGTTTTTCCAAATTGTAAGTTTCATTTTAATGGTTTTTTTTTATCACAATAAGATGTTTGATGGATAGGTAGGTAGGTACTAGGTACTAGCTATTATTATTTATTCTATGGTACTAGCTAGTAAGTACCTACCTTTTTTATAGTATAGGATGGCGATACGAGCTAAAAGCCCACCTGATTACAACTTCAATACCACCTAGGTTGTCACCTACTTCTTTATATCTAAATTTAAGTTTAAGTATTAAGTTTGTAAGTAGTTTTAAATAATATACATATAAAAACAGTCATGACAATATTATTTGGGTTTCTGTGGTCATGACTAATATTATTTTGATAGATTTTAAAACTATCACAAAATATTTTCACGTCAGTACCTAATTTAGTATACATAAGTCTTGTCATATTGGAGTTTGAAAGTCAAAATGGATTAATTAGATTTATTAGAAGATTTAACAAGCTTTGCAATAAAGCCTTTTATAATTTTAACCGTCTGATCGTTTGGACAATTAATAAAGGATAATTAATTATTCTCTAATCTAAAAAGGTTATCATTTAATTTTAACTTTAACTTATAAAGTATCGTGCTAAAATAAATGTTTTTAATTACAAACAGATGCCAAACACAGTTAAAATATGTTTGAACTGGCATAAATAATTCAATGCCCTTTTTACCGGTAATGTACTAATAAAAAAAAAAATTATCTTAGAAAAACTCAATGTCTCGGTGACGTCAGTACTTTTTTGCATAGTTGACTAATGTTTAAACTCAGTACAGTCGACTGCCGACGAAAACCGCCCTTACTGCTTACGAGATAAAGACGCTGACAAAGTCAAACTGTTACTACTGAAGGTCTACTGTACTAGTCTTACATTAAAACTAGGTAACTGAAATTCGGCTGGCACAGCTAAGTAGTCAGTCCCGCTCCGAACCTGCTGACAGGCTATTACTTTCACCGCTATACAAGAATAGCTGTGAAAATAATAAGGAAGCGCAGGACCGGTAGTTGTGGCAATGTTTCGGGGAGGCCTATGTCCAGCAGTCTTTCGGCTGAAATGATAATGATGATGATAAGAATAGCTCATGAGAAGAACAGCCTACAATACGTGGGACACTCAGAAAGTTTTGCGAAACTAAAAAAAATTGTTCTATACGTACATATATTTTTATCAAATCTTTTCAAAGTACTTTCCACCAGCCTCTATACAAAGATTCATGCGCCTAAACCAGTTTTCAAAACACTTTTTCCAGTCCGCCGCAGACACCTCGTTTACAGCCTGCTCGAACGCAGCCAGCGCATCTTCCGGCGACGAAAATTGTATCCCTTTGAGCTGATTTTTTATTTTTGGGAATAAAAAGAAGTCACACGGTGCTAGATCAGGGCTGTAAGGAGGGTGACCCAGGAGTTTGACTGGCGTGCTGTCCAGGAAGTCCCTCGTTTTGAGTGCGGTGTGCGCAGGTGCATTGTCGTGGTGGAGCAGTAGCCCGCGGAGCCCTGTGTTTGGTCGCTTGTTGCTTATAACAGAGAAAACTTCTGGCAAACATTTGGTAGTATACCATTCGGCATTAATGCTTCTTTGATCCCGTAAGGGAATTGATACCAAGTGGCCAGTCAAATTAAAAAAGCTAGCGATCAAAATCTTACCCCCGCTTCTAGATCGCTTCACTTTGGTAGGCGTTGGCTCATTTTGAAACACCCAAACAGTCGACTGGCGCTTGGTTTCTGTGTCGTATTGATAAATCCAGGACTCATCACCTGTAACGATGTCGTAAACACGCCGAGACGAGCCTGCTTCAAATTTGTTAAGCATATCACGGCACCATTCCACCCGGGCCTGCTTCTGAGCATCGGTGAGGTTGTGCGGCACCCAGCGTGATACTATCCTCCTCACGCGAAGATGGCTGTGTAGAATCTCGTGAACGCTTCCCGATCCAATCTTCAATATGTGTTGAATCTCCTGATATGTAATTCGCCTATTGTCTTGGATTAAATTTTTCACTGCTAGCACGTTTTCTTCGGTAACAGCCGTCAAAGGGCGACCGCTTCTTTCGTCATCCCCCAAAGTTGGTCGACCGCGCTTGAATTCGTTATACCAACGATACACGGTTGCCTTGGAAGGGCCTTCATCCATGAATGCCATTTGAAGTCTATCGTACGATTCATCCGGTTTCAGGCGACACTTGAAATCGTATAAAATCATAGCTCTAAAATGTTCCCGGCGCAGATCCATATTTCAGTGAGACACAATACTTTGAATTAACTCGCAAAAAATGTGGAGGGAAATTTTGAAATTGGAACTTACTTATTTTTACTTATAAATAATCATATTTTCGAAAAACATTATAACTGGCCAGTCTCCCATATATAAAAACTTTTTTTCGCAATACTTTCTGAGGGGCCTGGTACACATGTCCATCTAGTTGGAGGCCGACCTACGACGCTCCACTTCCTGTTTCGTGATCTCCAATTCTCCACTCGAGGACTTTCTTCCCAAACGGTTGTCAGTCTTCCAAGCTATGTGGTCTACGCATTGCCACTTCAATGGCTAGTCCTATAAGAGCTATTTCGGTAACTTTAGTTCTTCTACGGATTTTCTCGTTCCGGATCTTGTCACGTAGAGAAACTCCGAAAATAACCCTTTCTGTAGCTCTTTGAGTGAGTTTGAGCTTATTTGAGAGGCCAACAGTGAGAGACCACGTTGCGGTGCCGTATGTCATTACTGGTAGCACATTGTACTATGGTACATTGGACAAAAATTTGCTTCGTATTTCCCGAACGCTACCCATCCGAGTTGGATTCTTCAATTGACCTCTTTCTCTAAGTTTGACCTACCTAACTGGATGGTTTATCATAGCATGTGGTGTTCGACCGACATGCCAAGAAGAACTATCATAAAACAATCCTTAGGTATTCTTTTTAATGTTATTCTTTATAACATTACGCGATAGCGATCAGTTAAACTCAATATAAGTTGGGGTAGGACAACATTATGATGGTAATGGCCGGGATTTCCTGCCCCATTGTGTGTTGTTTAGAATAGATAGCAATGTCAATATACATACACACCACAGTTGTGACTGAAATTATGTACTGTACTGTAGGTTATCGCGGGTCACCTGTGTATTATGTGGCATTGACTTGTACCTATGGACCAGTAATACCTACGAAATAAGCGTGGTATACCTACAATATCCGGGCCACCGTTATGGTGGCCATAGCTAGGGAAGTAAGTAATCAAAACTAAAAAGTATCGATATCGATGCTCGTGTTTCGTACCAGAGATGTGTGCTGATTAAAATCATTTTTAAGTAGTAATAAATAATGCAATTATATCAAATACTAAGTTCGGCTGTCCCTAGGACATAAAAAATCAAGCTTCTAGGTCAAGGCAATCATACGGCTATGTCACATTTTGATACTCGCAAACTCACATAAAAAACCTATAGGGTACTTCGCATTGACCTAGAATCATGAAATTTGGCCAATATATCGAAATATCTTTTTTTTTCAATATATCGAACTCCGATAGGGTGTTTGACAGGTATTGCCAAAAATTATGAAAATTGTACACAACGTAGATTTTAGGTTGAAGATTAACTTTTACTAAGTTTTGTTAATTTAAATATATTCTAAATATTTTATTTTTCAGTTTGAAATTTAGATTTTTTAATCTGTTGATCACGTGATACAAAACGTCTTGAGGCTTGGCCTCCATTTTGGGTGACGTCATAGTCCTGTACGACGTAGGGCGAGCTAAATGTTTCCATGATCGTAAAAATGAAATTTACCAGTTTTTGAACGAGTAGGTATATTATTAATAATTATATTCATGTTAATTGTTAATTTAGGTTCCTTTTTATTTTATTGAGCCAGGTTATGTACTTTATAACTTACTATCAATTAAACTAATCAGCATTTGTAGGTAATTTGAACGTAATTTAAAAGCTTTTTTTTTGTATGTGCGTGATTCAAACACAAACTACAAAACGACATGTTATTACATGTATTTAGTCATGTCTCAACCGCATTCCGATTTTTTGCTTTTTGTCAAATTCGTACCTTTTTGGTAAGCGTGTCGTACTTTTATGGGAATTCCGGCAACACTGACCGGAACACTGACCGGAACAAGAACAGTGACGTAGGTTGACGATAATGTCACGTGACTTAGCGTTTTAGTGCGAAATTAAAAATGAGAATTTAAGATCTTGATTATTTAATTTTACAAGCATATTTTAGTAATTATTTGTTAATGAATGCTTTAATTGGATGTTTCGCCATCGTTTTACGTACATTTTCAAAAAATTTCAAACACCCTATTGTATATTTAAAAATATCGATAGATCGAAAATCTGATATTTAAAAAATATCAACAGCCCTATTTTGTTTACTTGACAGCTCATGTACTATGGGCCACATTGCGGGGTAAGCGGGGTTGCCACGCGGCGTAGGTATTTTGACATCCCGTAAAGATGTTGCCAAACAGAGAATATACAAATAGCATGCGATCTCTTTCACCAGACGACATAACACGTTGGTTAACAAGAGACATAGAATAGTTTCATAATTCAATAACGATTTAATAGATATTTGTATAAACTAGGTGTATATAGAAGAATGGGCCACTTCCATAGGTTTCTTAATTCAATGATTATGTGGTTAGGAAGTCACGCCATCTTTAAGCTATTAGCAGTTTGATCTGTTTTGAGATCTAGATGGGAATCAGTGTCGTTATATATATATATATATAGGCATGAACGAATAAAAAGAGGCGGACGTAATCTCGCTGAACAAAAAGTGAAGCACCCATAGTAAGATGGTTCCCTTAAACGTACGGGTTGGCACGCATATATTCACACCCATAGTAAGACAAAAAGCCGCGATTACGAAACAAATCTCGTGTGACGGTATTCATTGTCGTAATGTCACAAATAAAATAACTATATATTATATTAGTGGGTTTAGAAAAAAATTCAGTGCTACAATATTTTCTTGGCGAGATTCCGTCTGCCTTTTTTTATTCGTCCGAGTATATAGGTATCACATGTAACATCACGCGTATTTTTACTAAAGGTGTAGACAAAATTTCACAGTGTTTACCGTGTTTCACCAATGCCTGCCCCTGCCTATGCCTGCGGTTTTGCCCGCGTATAATTCGGTTTATCACAGAAAGGCGTTATCGGGCATCTCTCGGAATGACAATATTTTATTATTATTTATGTTCTTTATTGTACACACACCAAACAAACACAAAGACAGTAGTTTAAAGAAAGATTATATAAGTACAACAGGCGGTCTTATCGCACAAGGCAATTATCATTTTATTGTTTATCCTCCCGGGATAAAAAATAGCCTAATGTTAATCCGGTTTATGGTCTGTGTGCCAAATTTTATCCAAATCCACGCATAATTTGTATGGAGCCTATGTCAAATTTCTATCTCTGGTAGGACAAATCGTGGTTAGAAAAGTTATTAATTTCGGCTGTAAGTAGCCAACCTAGGAATCGATTTCATGACCTCTCATTGGCATTTACGTCTCGCTTGTGATTCAGATAGAACTGTCATTTCATACAATCACAAATGACAGCATCAATGTATGAAATTACAAACCAAGATCCATGATTGAGCATGGTTTTAGAATTCGGGCCACCAAAATAATAACATGAGCTGGTACTCTGTGATCACCGAGCCGCACACCATGCGTGCTGGTTATAACAATTCAATGTAACAACTCATACAAAAGCCGGATGAAGATTTGTTTTAGTGTTAAGAGTAAAACTCATCTAAGTACTACATTCTTATACTAAAGCACTGAACAAATATCTCAAAACATAATGTTACCAAACTATTGCTCGTTTTCCACAGCAGTTATATCAACAAGTAATTGGGAGCGAACAATGTATTACGTACATTGCGTAAGAGTCGCTGCTTACACCGAACGCGGTCAATGGCCTCACGTCGCGTGACTTCAGATTTGCGCACACTACAATAGAAATCTACAGAAGGGTAACTTATGATTACACTCCGGTATAAATAAAACAACAGTATAATAGGTTGCTTAAGGGCTTAAATTAATATCCTATGTATCCAAGATTTGCCCTAACTTATTTTGTCTCATGAAGGGTTAATTGTGGATTGATGGATATTATTTTCGCCGTAAGTTCATATCAAGTCACGTCGATTCTGAAACTAGGGAGACACTGAAAACATGTGGGTGAAAACGACTTTAAACAATCATAAAAATTATCTTGCGAAAACTACAATGTTCACGATTTACTACTATAGGGATAAGACAAATATGATTTGTGCTATGGCGCTTGGCATAGAACAAATCATATTTGTCTGGCACTTATTAATAAATAAAAAATTGATTTCACATGTGGTGGTTTCTGGCTAAAGAGCGATCATTTTTAGGTTCAAATTTCGTTCAATGACTTGAAATTTTAAAGTGATTGCCTGCGCTATAGGAACATAAAGTAGCCCTTCTGAACCATTCTGTTAAGTGACACCGCATTGAGCAGCGAAACGTACGAATTCGTCATTTGCTAATTTTATAACCGAGTATTTGTAACTACGTGTAGATGAAATGCACAATGAATTGAAATAGTCTAATTGTAGAAGCAGTTCCGCTTGCATACCCGTCGTGGTTAAGATTTAAGTATAAATTATAATCACTATATTCTATCATATCGTAGAAAACGGTGAAGGAAAACGTTGTGAGGAAACTTGCACACCTGAGAAGGCTCTCTAAAGTTTTCGATGGTGTGTGGTCTGCCATCCCACTAGGGCAGTGGTAGACTACAACCTTAAGCCTTCTCTTCTGAGAAGGTCAGTGTCCAGGCGTCAGCCAGTGACGGGCTGATGATGATGATGGGAGAAATGTCACAAATTAAAATTTAAATAAATGTAGATAGATAAGATTACAAAGTAGGTAATCAACAATAATTCTTTGAATAATAAAATATATCAAAATGCAAAAGAAAAAAAAAACAAGTAAAATTAAATAACAAATGTCTTCAAAACAATGGAATCACGTTTTAAAGTCATCATCAAAAATTCACATAACACATAACATAACATCACGCCTGTATTTCCCCGAAGGGGTAGGCAGAGGTGTATAGTACACCTACATTTCGCCAGTTATGTTATAAGTCCCATGTAATAGGGGGCGAGCCTATTGCCATTAACCGGGCACAAATTCAGATTCCGGGCTGCTACAGAGAATTTCGTAATGAAAAAACCCAGTACACTTTGCCCGACCCGGAAATCGAACCCAGGACCCCATGCTCAGCAGTCGCGCTTGCGACCACTAGACCAACGAGGTAGTCAGTCAATAATAGCATTTATCGATTACAAGTTCTTTGAGGCGCTTATTAAATCTTTTTTTTAATTACTTCAAAATCTCACATTACGTAAAACTTTAAGCCAGAGCTGAATAATATCTTTTCTAAAACTGACTGACAGATATAGCCAGGGCACTGCCTAAACTGGTGAGTCTAGGAGGATGAAATTCTGCACAGGAATTCTTTAGATAGGTGAGCACTCAGAAAATAATTCCCGAAATTCCTACGGGAAAGGATTAACGCGAACGAAGCCGTGGGCGGAAAGCATCTAGAAAATTAAAGAGGGAGGCGTCCATACATGCAAAGAGGAGGCAATAATTTTTTCGTTCTTCTTAATCTTGTGGTGTATCGTCAAAAACAGGTTAAAAAGTATTAAACTACTTATGAAAACATTCTAGGTCATAGATTAACAATTTGGTGGCATACAAAGTCGCTGTTTTAGACCCATTTTGTCCCGGGGTCTACTATCTGAGAAATGGCCCCACGTAAACAGTTGTTGCTTATGGATGATTTCAGTAATAAAAGATAAAGTTTTTTTTTTTTTTTTAATAGTATAGGATGGCGAAACGAGCTAGAGGCCCACCTGATGTTAAGCGGTTACCTTTGCCCATAGCAACTTCAATACCACCTAGGCTGTTGCTTAAATGGTACCGCAAGTCGGTTCCCCAAACTGAGACATGAAGATGGAAAGTCTCATGTGATTGTAATTTCAAGAAACATAGTTCTTACAAAGATTTTATATGGTGGATGTCCTTAAACAACAAATACTAAAGTGTGTTCACATGAATCGACAAAATGTAGGGAACAGCTGCTTTTTTATTCACGATTTCCAGGTTGTTCCCATAGTAAAAGTTGTTCATACTGATGAGTACAATGACCCCATAAGAGGTTTTCAGTTATTTCAATAACACGTTGTAGATCCTGATAAAACCAGTATAAATAGATTGTTTTGTAACTAACTAAGCCAGTTCAGCTTATAATGGTTTCTTACAGTTATGCGGTAGACTGTACATATACCATTCCATATATTCCCGATTCTGCATACCCCCATTTGCCGTTAAACGTCCCATCACTAAACTTGAACTTCACGGAAAAGGTCAAGGGATGCTAATAGTGTCATATCGTCGCAAATATTATTAAAAATACCCAGAAAACCGTTCCGTGTGGTGCCGGACGTAAAGAATTGCACCACTCTATATCTTCTCATGGGTGTCGTAAATGGCGACTAAAGGATTCACCAGAGGATGGGCAGCAGTGGACGTCTATCGGCTAAAATGATGATGATGACACAGAAAACCTAGTCGCTATTTGAAAACAATTCTTGGAATTTTACAGACAGACTTTCAAAAAGTCCGCCGAAATCGAAAAAACTCATTGGCAACCAACTGAATGCTGATTGGTCAACCAACAAAAACGTCACGCCCGACCAATAGTGCATCACGTTAAGCAGCGCTTGCGCAAATTTGTTAGTCATTTTTCTCAAGAGTATCCATATAATTCAAGTTACTTGTTGCAAACGAACCTCTGCAATTTAAATATGTCGTATTAATGTGTGTACAGGTTTAACAGAGAATGTAATTATTACCTATAATTGTAAGTACACAATGCTATTGCTAAATACTATATTTACAGACAGTTTATTGCTAATACAGTCAGATGTGTCCTGCATTCTGTTATAAAATTACTTTATAGGTGTTACGTAACATACGTCATCTGAGATGTAACAACTAAGTTTTGCATGCGGCATCACTCGCTATAATGTACAACATTGTTTCAAAGTTTATTTATATACATTTTTAGCGTGTCCCAGATATGTGCAAAGATGCTCAAAAACTATATGTAAGGGAGGCTCACACAAGACATGAACCGTAAATCTACAATGTTGTAGCTTGCACCCTTTGATGTACCTACGAAAAAATAAACACAAATGTGAAAGCATAGATACGCACCTATTTGTTAAATAATTCTAAGGTACCTATTTATATTATTAAGCCTACCTTTGAGAAGGGAGAAATACAATTTTATTACTATACTAGCTGTGCCCGCGACTCCGTCCGCGTGGATGTCGGAAAATAACATCGTGTCATAATTATGAACACAATATCTTCAAATAAATACATATAAGCGCCTACACAGACGATTACACTATTTACCGACCATACTATATTTTGTTTTTACAACCAACCGGCTAAGGTGATGGAATTTCATGGAATTAGCCCTAAACTCTTCTCATTCTAAGAAGACTCTCGTGCCCAGCAGTGGGAAGTAATCGGGCTGATTATGTTAAGTTATACTATAACACTCACCACATCTCTTCTTATTCTGAGAAGAGGTCCGTGCCCAGCAGTGGGACTGTAATGAGCTGATAATGTTATATTATTCTATAATACCAACAATATCCAGTTATAAACTCTTCTCATTTTGAGAAGAGGGCCATTCCCAGCAGTGGGACAGTAATGGGTTGACTACGTTATGTTATTCTATATTTTCTAGTTTCTTCACTCTTCTCGTTCCGAGAACCACTAACCACATCTCTTCTTATTCCGAGAAGAGGTCCGTGCCCAGCAGTGGGGCAGTAGGTAATTGGCTGATTATGTTATGATAATCTATTCATGAGAATCAATATTGTTAAATATCCAGTTCCTTAACTCTTCTCATTCCAAGAAGAGGCCCATGCCCAGCAGCGGGACAGTGATGGGCTACCTATGTTATGTTATTCTATATTTTCTATAATACTAACACTATCTAGTTGTATTTTTAGGAACCTGCAAACAACCAACAATCATTACCTCTACTTTGTATGCAACTTAATACAATAGAGGGGTCAAGCTGTATCAATTGATCTACTCAACCGATTCAGATAAAACATACCCTATATTTTAAGTTAGACTAATACCAATACAAATGCTAAGTTTCATTACGATCCGTTCAGCCGTTTTCACGTGATGAGGTAACAAACAGACAGACAGACAGACAGACAGACATAAATTTTTTAAACGATTGATTCGTGTTCTATTGCTTATTTCTAATCCTTCTAGCCGGTTTTCGCGAAAAAAAACTCAATGTACAGACTTTTCGACCTTTACAGTTTTATTATAGTATAGATTACTATAGATGTTTATTTTTTTGTCCTTCAATCACGGTGGAACTGCTGAACAGAATAAATAAATAAAACTTTTTAACAAAAAATTGAACCGACGAAAACAGAAACTGAAAAGCGAAAAATAACTAATTATGAGTCGGCGCCAAACAAACTTTTAACAAGCAACGTGCATGCAAGTTGCAAGTGGCCGAGCGGAGAACGAATTTTTGGAAAGTTATTGGTTATCGTTGAAAATTTCACGTTGTATTTGATGTTACGTTGTTTTTATTATTTATTTAAAGTAAGTTAATGATCTTCGTTGATTGTTTGTTTGGCGCCGACTCATAATTAGTTATTTTTCGCTTTTCAGTTTCTGTTTTCGTCGGTTAAATTTTTTGTTAAAAAGTTTAATTTTTAATTTTTTTGTGGTTAATATCTAACTACGGTCTCCATTATGTCGTAGTGTCTAGAACTATATTTATGTGTGTCTAGTTTCAACAGAATCGGTTAACAGATTCAGTGGGTGAACAAATACTCATCGCCTATTTTACTACCCTTAGGGGTGGATTTTGATTTTGAAATTTAAATGGGACCAACTTTGAGATATACCCTATCCATTAAAAAAAGAATCATCAACATCGGACCACTCTGTAAAAAGTTATGCTTGGTCATACATAAAAAAAAAAAATAAAAAAAAATATACGCGTCGAATTGAGAACCTTCTCCTTTTTTTCGTCGGTTAATAATATCCACAGGAACAAAACCGTGGATGTCAACTATAGAGTACGAAATATTTACAAGCGGCCTAAAGTAATACAATAGAAAGTAGTGCTGAATGAATTTATTCCTGAAAAATCCTTTCTTAAATAGCTTTCTTTGAATTGCGTGGTCGTATTTAAAGAGCTCATTCGGGGCATAACTTAAAATAACTTTTAATATGGCGACAACACCGAAATCTTGTAATTTTTTGTAGTTGTTTCATAGAAAAGTGTTCGATAGCTTTGCCAGAATGAGCTCTTAAAATATGAGCACGCATTTTTGATACAGGTTATATATGGAACCTGGTTTCTAGACCAAGCGGTTCGGACTAGTCTGTCAGCCAATCAGTCAGTCATGGAACATTTTTTATCTATACAGCATGAATGCTTAATCCCCATCCAAATTTTAACACTATGATCTTCGCTGAAAATATTAAAACACGTGTTTATTACAGTACCAAAATATTGAGATATGGCATCACAATGTTTGACATAATAATCACTACAAAATACTACTACTAATCATAATAGTACTAATACTACTACGTTGAAAACATAATTAAATACATCATCATAATCCTCCTGCCCTTATCCCAATTTATTTGGGGTCAGCGCAGCATGTTTTTTTCTTCCATACATCTCTATCAGTCGTCATCTCCGTGTTCACTTTCTTTCTATTCATATCATCTTTCACACAATCCATCCATATTTTCTTCGGTCTCCCTCTTTTCTTATAGCCATCAACATTCATACTTAAAACTTTCCTCGTAACATGCTCCGCATTCCTCCTCATCACATGTCCATACCATGACAGTCTATTGCTACTTAACTTCTCTGTCACTGGCGCTACTTTCAGACTCCCTCTTACATATTCATTTTTTATCCTATCCATTCTCGTTACACCACACATAATTAAATACATGTTTTTCCTTTTATTATCACTCGGTACTAAAATATTAAGATATTATAATATCTCCAAAATGACGTTTAACTTTGCAGCCTCACATAAATTTTTATTTTTTCCAGGTTTTTTTTAAAATTACCTACGGTGATTAAAGTTATATAGACCCTGTATATAGATAGATAGATGCAGCTATAATGCTTGTAATTAGACAACACAATGTTTATCCTCAAACCTCCGAAATGGTCAGGTTAAATCCTTATACTTAAATAAAACTACAGTGATAAATCAATATTGGTCTTACTTATTCAAAAATGTTGAAAACCAGGAAAACAAATATGATGCAGTTATAATTTTTGTACATGAAATGTATTTAATTATTTAGCACGCTTAAGTAATGTCTACGAGTCCTTGTAATTAGACAACACAATTTTTTATCCTCAAGCCTCCAAAAGGTCAGGTTATGCTTAAAACTACAGTGATACATCAATATTGGTCTTACTTATTCAAAAATGTTGAAAAATTACCGAGAAAAAAATATTACTAATTAAATATTAGGTACTTATATCTGTCTTGTATCTATAAAACTGAAAGATTTTCCTTCCGCTCAAAAAAAAACCTATTTAATATAATTATGTCTTTTTAATTTCCTTCCTCCTTGTCAAGTTGTTATGTAATTATAAGAAATAATGTTTTACGTAAATTCGTTGGATTATGGCTTTTTGTGAAGGAATCCTCAGTAGCAACCGGGTTTACCCATTTAAGGTGAATGCTACAGGGTAGCCCGCGAAATTCAAAATTCCTTGTGTTTTTTGCTAATTGTAGCTCTATTTCACGTTGTATATCAATCATAATATGATTCTCGGTAGTAATAACAATATATCTACTGAATAATACTCATAAAAAATATAAACCTAGCACTAGCTATAAGCTCTACAAGCTCGAAAATCGATAATTTGATCGTAAATTAATATTATCGAGCTTGTACAGCTTATCGAGCTAGGTTAATAATTTTTATGAGTATTATTCAAGAGATTTATTGTTATTACTGCCGCAAATCATATTTTGATTGATATACAACGCGAAATAGAGCTACAATTTGCAAAAAACTCAAGAAATTTTGAATTTCGCGGGCTACCCTGTAGCATTCACCTTAAGGAGAATGTAGTAGCCAAGTGGCGCCCCCATCAGTAAAATAATTATTACTCGCTGAATACATCATTTATCGAAAATCCTTTTTTAACGATTAAATTACAGGTACTGTAGTTTAATTAGAAACTATTAACTCTGTAAATTATATTTCGCTGTAGTTGTAGATACGACATATGCGAAAACGGCTACTTTTGGCACTTTTTGTATCTACAACTACAGCGAACTATAGAAATTATATGTCTATGCAGCGAACTATAATTTACAGAGTTGATAGTTTCTAATTAAACTACAGTAGGTACCTATACTTCAATCTTTAAAAAAATATTTTCGATTATTGATGTATTCAGCGTTCAGCGAGTAATATTTTTTTTACTGATGGGGGCGCCTCTTGGCTGCAACATCCCCCTTAAGTAACAAGTATTGAAAGCAATAGGCTCAATTATATGAGACCATAGAATTCTAAATAATACGGTAATAGAAGTGGCAAAGGTGCGTGAATTGGTCGCCGCGCGCAGGTGTCTCGTAGGACACCAGTGTGCGAACCGTTTGATTGACCATCATTGATATATTGGACGCGGAGTCACTAAATTGTATTTTGCAGCATATCTAACAGCGAATTTATTTATTTTGCATTTATTGCTAGAAACATGGTGGGCGTAATTGCGTATTTATGTGTTGGTAACGGGAAACCGGCCGGCGACACGCGTTCCGGTATTAAAAGACAGTGGATAGCAGTTCTATTAGCTCGCTATTTAGATTTCTATGTATGAGACTAATAATAACCATCTTTAGTGAAATGAGAATGTACTTATTTATTCTACACTCCCTTGGGGTTATCAATGATAACTTATCATGATTCGTGATTATCATAAAGTTTTCGTGGCATTAAATCGAAATTATACCATCGGAGGTCTAACTCTCAAGCACTATTCTAACTGCTGTCCTATTTACTTTAATACACGCAATGATATTTAAAAGTATAGATATGTCACATAAGAAAAATATGTTCCGTACGCAGCGGCTGCACAATACACATAAACTAGTACAATACATAATACATAACATAGTTTCGCGTCGTAATTAGTACACTTTCTGTACACACATGACGGCATTTTTGTTTTTTCATTTTATCAGATGTCACGCTCAGCGCATCGCTTGACGCAGACTAGTAGTAAAACGTCCCAATTAGGATATTTTCATGGCTTCAGATTGCGCGCGCAACAACATATCTGTACTTTTTAAATGTCATTGAATACACGTGAATTATATGGAGGTCAAGGAATGGTTAGTCTCAAACTTTGAATATCTGCAAAGAGTACCCTTTAAGTCTCCCAACCCCAAACAAAGTACAGTCAGGAAAAAACTACTATACCAGGCCCCTCAGAAAGTATTGCGAAAAAAAGTTTTTATATATGGGAGACTGGCCAGTTATAATGTTTTTCGAAAATATGATTATTTATAAGTAAAAATAAGTAAGTTCCAATTTCAAAATTTCCCTCCACATTTTTTGCGAGTTAATTCAAAGTATTGTGTCTCACTGAAATATGGATCTGCGCCGGGAACATTTTAGAGCTATGATTTTATACGATTTCAAGTGTCGCCTGAAACCGGATGAATCGTACGATAGACTTCAAATGGCATTCATGGATGAAGGCCCTTCCAAGGCAACCGTGTATCGTTAGTATAACGAATTCAAGCGCGGTCGACCAACTTTGGGGGATGACGAAGGAAGCGGTCGCCCTTTGACGGCTGTTACCGAAGAAAACGTGCTAGCAGTGAAAAATTTAATCCAAGACAATAGGCGAATTACATATCAGGAGATTCAACACATATTGAAGATTGGATCGGGAAGCGTTCACGAGATTCTACACAGCCATCTTCGCGTGAGGAGGATAGTATCACGCTGGGTGTCGCACAACCTCACCGATGCTCAGAAGCAGGCCCGGGTGAAATGGTGCCGTGATATGCTTAACAAATTTGAAGCAGGCTCGTCTCGGCGTGTTTACGACATCGTTACAGGTGATGAGTCCTGGATTTATCAATACGACCCAGAAACCAAGCGCCAGTCGACTGTTTGGGTGTTTCAAAATGAGCCAACGCCTACCAAAGTGAAGCGATCTAGAAGCGGGGGTAAGATTTTGATCGCTAGCTTTTTTAATTTGACTGGCTACTTGGTATCAATTCCCTTACGGGATCAAAGAAGCATTAATGCCGAATGGTATACTACCAAATGTTTGCCAGAAGTTTTCTCTGTTATAAGCAACAAGCGACCAAACACAGGGCTCCGCGGGCTACTGCTCCACCACGACAATGCACCTGCGCACACCGCACTCAAAACGAGGGACTTCCTGGACAGCACGCCAGTCAAACTCCTGGGTCACCCTCCTTACAGCCCTGATCTAGCACCGTGTGACTTCTTTTTATTCCCAAAAATAAAAAATCAGCTCAAAGGGATACAATTTTCGTCGCCGGAAGATGCGCTGGCTGCGTTCGAGCAGGCTGTAAACGAGGTGTCTGCGGTGGACTGCAAAAAGTGTTTTGAAAACTGGTTTAGGCGCATGAATCTTTGTATAGAGGCTGGTGGAAAGTACTTTGAAAAGATTTGATAAAAATATATGTACGTATAGAACAATTTTTTTTAGTTTCGCAAAACTTTCTGAGTGTCCCACGTAATCAGAACTAGGTATATTTTGTTACCATTGTCAGTACCGTGTTTGTCTTTGTTTTATAATTTGAAAAATGTACCTGAAAACGCTTAATTTGGATTATAATAATTAATAGTTCTGACAGAAAATCGACTTAAAAAACTAGTAGCATCCCCATTTTGTATATACTATTTTATGCCAAACCGTCAGTATTATACCAAACTCTAGCGTCATGCAAGAACTTGACGAGTGTCGTAGCCGTGACGTCATGGCCGGTGTTACGAAAGAAATAGCTACTGGTAAGCCTATTACCGGCGTGGCTGACATTGACTCGAAACAAACAATCGATAGTGATACGGATTTGGGTTTAGCCAGCTGTTTACTATTAGAGGTTACTATTAATAGTTTTTGGGAAAATTTTCAACATTTAACATTGTGTTGGTACTGTAATTAAAAAGACCTACTTGTACATGTGTGAGCCTTGTAATGTTGAGAGTTTTATTGTACGACTTATCAAAATTTTACTTGATCTACCTTAAGTATACACGCTGAAATTTGAATCGCTTATTTCCCGAAAAGGGGTCATTGTACTCATCATTCTGAACAACTTTTACTATGGGACCAACACTGAAATCGCGAAAAAAAAATCAGGTGGTCCCTACACATCGGGAATTAAGCGACTCAAATTTCAGCATGTATACCTACCTATATTTAAATATGGTTTTCTTTCTTGTTCTTATACTAAGTATAAAAATATCATATTTCATCTATCAAACAATGCCTATTGCATGACAAAGCAAGCCTCCAGGGACTGAAGAAACTTAATCAAGATAAAAACCTCTAACTCCCCAAATAAAGACGGCATTCCAAGTTGCGTGAAGTACCCCTCCCTTAGGAAAAGGGTACAATTTGCGGTGGTAATACATCTTTACTGTACAATATGGTAATTTTGTACCCGAGGTATTGTGTGTTTTTACGAGATTTCTGTATAGTATCTATTCAGTGACGGTAATAATTGTCATTTGTGTCGACGTAGACTTAAGCATAACTGCCGTGGTACTTTATTAAAAACTAAATGTATTCTCTAAGTGTATTCTAAAGTTTGTTTCTCTGCAGAGGCACCGTTTATATTGAGATTAACTGGTGATAGTAGAGGTAGAACCATGGTGATCCAAGCGACCATTTCCCCTCAAAAACGGTGTTTTTTTTATAGTATAGGATGGCGAAACGAGCTTAAGGCCCACCTCATGTTAAGCGGTTACCTTTGCCCATAACAACTGCAATACCACCTAGGCTGTTACCTAAATGGTACCGCAAGTCAGTTCGCCAAACTGAGACATGAAGATGGAAAGTCCCATGTGATTGTAATTTAATTTAATTCATATTTTGACACAGATAAAGGCACATAAAGAAAATTCTTCTTGGCCACACTTATACCAGGCCCCTCAGAAAGTATTGCGAAAAAAAGTTTTTATATATGGGAGACTGGCCAGTTATAATGTTTTTCGAAAATATGATTATTTATAAGTAAAAATAAGTAAGTTCCAATTTCAAAATTTCCCTCCACATTTTTTGCGAGTTAATTCAAAGTATTGTGTCTCACTGAAATATGGATCTGCGCCGGGAACATTTTAGAGCTATGATTTTATACGATTTCAAGTGTCGCCTGAAACCGGATGAATCTTACGATAGACTTCAAATGGCATTCATGGATGAAGGCCCTTCCAAGGCAACCGTGTATCGTTGGTATAACGAATTCAAGCGCGGTCGACCAACTTTGGGGGATGACGAAAGAAGCGGTCGCCCTTTGACGGCTGTTACCGAAGAAAACGTGCTAGCAGTGAAAAATTTAATCCAAGACAATAGGCGAATTACATATCAGGAGATTCAACACATATTGAAGATTGGATCGGGAAGCGTTCACGAGATTCTACACAGCCATCTTCGCGTGAGGAGGATAGTATCACGCTGGGTGCCGCACAACCTCACCGATGCTCAGAAGCAGGCCCGGGTGAAATGGTGCCGTGATATGCTTAACAAATTTGAAGCAGGCTCGTCTCGGCGTGTTTACGACATCGTTACAGGTGATGAGTCCTGGATTTATCAATACGACCCAGAAACCAAGCGCCAGTCGACTGTTTGGGTGTTTCAAAATGAGCCAACGCCTACCAAAGTGAAGCGATCTAGAAGCGGGGGTAAGATTTTGATCGCTAGCTTTTTTAATTTGACTGGCTACTTGGTATCAATTCCCTTACGGGATCAAAGAAGCATTAATGCCGAATGGTATACTACCAAATGTTTGCCAGAAGTTTTCTCTGTTATAAGCAACAAGCGACCAAACACAGGGCTCCGCGGGCTACTGCTCCACCACGACAATGCACCTGCGCACACCGCACTCAAAACGAGGGACTTCCTGGACAGCACGCCAGTCAAACTCCTGGGTCACCCTCCTTACAGCCCTGATCTAGCACCGTGTGACTTCTTTTTATTCCCAAAAATAAAAAATCAGCTCAAAGGGATACAATTTTCGTCGCCGGAAGATGCGCTGGCTGCGTTCGAGCAGGCTGTAAACGAGGTGTCTGCGGTGGACTGCAAAAAGTGTTTTGAAAACTGGTTTAGGCGCATGAATCTTTGTATAGAGGCTGGTGGAAAGTACTTTGAAAAGATTTGATAAAAATATATGTACGTATAGAACAATTTTTTTTAGTTTCGCAAAACTTTCTGAGTGTCCCACGTAATCAGAACTAGGTATATTTTGTTACCATTGTCAGTACCGTGTTTGTCTTTGTTTTATAATTTGAAAAATGTACCTGAAAACGCTTAATTTGGATTATAATAATTAATAGTTCTGACAGAAAATCGACTTAAAAAACTAGTAGCATCCCCATTTTGTATATACTATTTTATGCCAAACCGTCAGTATTATACCAAACTCTAGCGTCATGCAAGAACTTGACGAGTGTCGTAGCCGTGACGTCATGGCCGGTGTTACGAAAGAAATAGCTACTGGTAAGCCTATTACCGGCGTGGCTGACATTGACTCGAAACAAACAATCGATAGTGATACGGATTTGGGTTTAGCCAGCTGTTTACTATTAGAGGTTACTATTAATAGTTTTTGGGAAAATTTTCAACATTTAACATTGTGTTGGTACTGTAATTAAAAAGACCTACTTGTACATGTGTGAGCCTTGTAATGTTGAGAGTTTTATTGTACGACTTATCAAAATTTTACTTGATCTACCTTAAGTATACACGCTGAAATTTGAATCGCTTATTTCCCGAAAAGGGGTCATTGTACTCATCATTCTGAACAACTTTTACTATGGGACCAACACTGAAATCGCGAAAAAAAAATCAGGTGGTCCCTACACATCGGGAATTAAGCGACTCAAATTTCAGCATGTATACCTACCTATATTTAAATATGGTTTTCTTTCTTGTTCTTATACTAAGTATAAAAATATCATATTTCATCTATCAAACAATGCCTATTGCATGACAAAGCAAGCCTCCAGGGACTGAAGAAACTTAATCAAGATAAAAACCTCTAACTCCCCAAATAAAGACGGCATTCCAAGTTGCGTGAAGTACCCCTCCCTTAGGAAAAGGGTACAATTTGCGGTGGTAATACATCTTTACTGTACAATATGGTAATTTTGTACCCGAGGTATTGTGTGTTTTTACGAGATTTCTGTTTAGTATCTATTCAGTGACGGTAATAATTGTCATTTGTGTCGACGTAGACTTAAGCATAACTGCCGTGGTACTTTATTAAAAACTAAATGTATTCTCTAAGTGTATTCTAAAGTTTGTTTCTCTGCAGAGGCACCGTTTATATTGAGATTAACTGGTGATAGTAGAGGTAGAACCATGGTGATCCAAGCGACCATTTCCCCTCAAAAACGGTGTTTTTTTTATAGTATAGGATGGCGAAACGAGCTTAAGGCCCACCTCATGTTAAGCGGTTACCTTTGCCCATAACAACTGCAATACCACCTAGGCTGTTACCTAAATGGTACCGCAAGTCAGTTCGCCAAACTGAGACATGAAGATGGAAAGTCCCATGTGATTGTAATTTAATTTAATTCATATTTTGACACAGATAAAGGCACATAAAGAAAATTCTTCTTGGCCACACTTATACCAGGCCCCTCAGAAAGTATTGCGAAAAAAAGTTTTTATATATGGGAGACTGGCCAGTTATAATGTTTTTCGAAAATATGATTATTTATAAGTAAAAATAAGTAAGTTCCAATTTCAAAATTTCCCTCCACATTTTTTGCGAGTTAATTCAAAGTATTGTGTCTCACTGAAATATGGATCTGCGCCGGGAACATTTTAGAGCTATGATTTTATACGATTTCAAGTGTCGCCTGAAACCGGATGAATCTTACGATAGACTTCAAATGGCATTCATGGATGAAGGCCCTTCCAAGGCAACCGTGTATCGTTGGTATAACGAATTCAAGCGCGGTCGACCAACTTTGGGGGATGACGAAAGAAGCGGTCGCCCTTTGACGGCTGTTACCGAAGAAAACGTGCTAGCAGTGAAAAATTTAATCCAAGACAATAGGCGAATTACATATCAGGAGATTCAACACATATTGAAGATTGGATCGGGAAGCGTTCACGAGATTCTACACAGCCATCTTCGCGTGAGGAGGATAGTATCACGCTGGGTGCCGCACAACCTCACCGATGCTCAGAAGCAGGCCCGGGTGGAATGGTGCCGTGATATGCTTAACAAATTTGAAGCAGGCTCGTCTCGGCGTGTTTACGACATCGTTACAGGTGATGAGTCCTGGATTTATCAATACGACACAGAAACCAAGCGCCAGTCGACTGTTTGGGTGTTTCAAAATGAGCCAACGCCTACCAAAGTGAAGCGATCTAGAAGCGGGGGTAAGATTTTGATCGCTAGCTTTTTTAATTTGACTGGCCACTTGGTATCAATTCCCTTACGGGATCAAAGAAGCATTAATGCCGAATGGTATACTACCAAATGTTTGCCAGAAGTTTTCTCTGTTATAAGCAACAAGCGACCAAACACAGGGCTCCGCGGGCTACTGCTCCACCACGACAATGCACCTGCGCACACCGCACTCAAAACGAGGGACTTCCTGGACAGCACGCCAGTCAAACTCCTGGGTCACCCTCCTTACAGCCCTGATCTAGCACCGTGTGACTTCTTTTTATTCCCAAAAATAAAAAATCAGCTCAAAGGGATACAATTTTCGTCGCCGGAAGATGCGCTGGCTGCGTTCGAGCAGGCTGTAAACGAGGTGTCTGCGGCGGACTGGAAAAAGTGTTTTGAAAACTGGTTTAGGCGCATGAATCTTTGTATAGAGGCTGGTGGAAAGTACTTTGAAAAGATTTGATAAAAATATATGTACGTATAGAACAATTTTTTTTAGTTTCGCAAAACTTTCTGAGTGTCCCACGTTCAAATGCAATTTTCCTTGAAAGTGACAATAATTATGACCATGCCAACTCATTTGTTTTTTTACAAAAAACCCAAAGTCTTACAAAGATGGAGATGCGACTCAGATTGGATCACGGATCATTATGGTTCTATACTGTCGTCAACTTTGGTATTCATCAAATCAATATAATTAACGAGATACTCTTCCGAAATCAAAACCTTATAGAAGATAAAATAAACATAATAAAAAAAAGTTAAAACCGACTTCAAAAATCCTACTTCCTACTAATATTATAAACGTGAAAGTTTGAGAGGATGTATGGATTTTTGTTATTCTTTCACGTAAAAACTACTGTATGGATTTTTATGAAATTTGGCATACAGATAGAACATAACCCGGATATAGCATATAGTTTAGATCATAGGAATCATATTATTTTTTATTGGTTTTCTTGTTAAAACAAACTAGAACAAACTATATTATGAAATATAATTTAGTTAAGTAATAGAAAATATTTACAAACTACAAAATAAAATGACACAATATTTAAAAGTACAAAATAAAATGATACAAAAAGGCGCGCCCAGGCGTCAAAATATTCCTCCACACCGCTGTCATCCGGCATAGTGCCCAGAAGACCGGCAGCGTTGCCACGTTGAATGGCAACGCTTAATCTTTGACCAAAGAACAAGCCAGCCCTCTGGTCACGCGAAGTGTCGACCAGCCTCTTAGAGATTTCCTTAAAAAGGGATCACGCACTCGGACCCCATGACCCGAGAGTTTCGACCCCAAACGGCACAAAGTCATAGTTACCTGATAGGTTACTATATTTGCGCCGCTTGAGGGCCTCCGCAGATGCAGCGGCAGCGCCAGCACAACCAGCCGAGCTAGAAAGATGTGAAGGAGCAAGGGTGTCGACGCACGTTGCGTCCCACACCAGAGGCCTACCCATCTTCCATGGCAATAACGACATGCCATCTGGTCTCTTCCCATCGTCTCGCACCAAGCCGTTGGGTTATAAAACAGCTGGTACGCCAGCGGTGGCAAGAGCACGACGAATAATGTCATTAATGCTAGCGTGTCGTGCTAAGCGCCCCGCGCTCCTGCAACAGGACAGGCCATGGTGTCCTAGGCTGTCGACAAGTTCACTGCAATGGCACTGGTGTGGAGCAACACAAGTTGCGCCCAAGCGTAGGCATGCAGCGAGCCGAAAACTCGTGTCATAACATAGTACCTATGTTGGATGACGGAAGTGCCTGAAGCCAAAGGCCTGCTTCCCATTCACCCACAGCCAGTGGTGGTGTGGAGCACGCTCAGCGGTATTGGTTGACGTATTAATCATATTATTCCGCACTAACTTACAGAGTGGCTCATCCCACTGTCTCTGGGAAGATAGGTTGACAGGCAAGTCCGTGTTTGCAAGTTTTCTTTGTGTCATCGTGATTTCATACAAAAATAAAAGGGTTACTGCTATTTAACACAGTGCCCCTGATGTGTTGCTCTTCGGTCTAATGGTGGTGATGTTCGGTTGTGTCTTGTTTTTGGTTGTGCTACTGTTGTCCGTAGTCAATCCTATTGTGTATTTTGAGTAGCATGGACCTCGGGCATTTGTTGGATGTGGCTTTGTCTTTGGTGTCGTATTCGCTCTTAAATTTGCTGTAGGAATCATTATTAGGATAGATCATATAGGCTACTTTTATCCCGGGAAGATGAACAGTTCCCGAAGGATGCGCGATAAACGACATGCATACGGGTGAAGCTGCGGGCATAGGCTAGAAATAAAATAATTTGTGTGAAACAGTTTAGGAAGTATGTGCCTTTGACTTGAGAAAAAAATGGCACGGTCTTCCTAAGCTGTTTCACACAAATTATGTTATTATTTTTGAAGTCGATTTTTAAAGTTTATTTTATTTTTCTATTTTGTGTGATATAAACAATACATAGCCAAGCGATTTCTGCAATCGCGGGTGGTTTTTTTTTATACATTGATGAGTTCCATTCGTTATCTCCGATAATCATCATCAGATCTTGACCAAATTTAAATGGGACAACCTCGAGAGCATACCTATTCAAGATTTTTTTAAATCGGAAAAAACGCTATCATCATCATCATTTCAGCCTTAAGACGTCCACTGCAGGACATAGGCCTCCCCTAAGCAAATGTTGGGGGGATAAGCAGCCATAAATAAAAAACGCTATGACTCCGTCAAACTTGAAACGATTAAAAAAAAAAAAATAGAACGCCGAACACAAGTATAAACAAAAATATCTACGTTTTTGTGTTTTCCACAATCTCAAAGAAACAATATAAGAAATGGACACCTGTAGATCTAGTACCGTTCCCAGTATACTGCGGCCGTTTCACAGAGCACCTCTGCATAATCCTTTGGTGGCACAACCGTGAAGGTTGTGTCATTCATTTGCTCATTTAAAATTTACATGTTGTGAATGTAGCCTTTGTGTTGCATTACTGAGTATTCGCCATGGCGTATTGGACAACGGAATATTTGAGGATTGTTTTACTGTTTTGGTTGAAGCGAGTTCACTATTGGGTGTAGTGTGATTCTAGTATAGAATAAATAAATAAATAAATATCTTTTGGGACATTTTTACACAGCACCATCTAGTCCCAAACTAAGCAGAGCTTGTGCTATGGGTACTAGACAATGGATATAATACTTATATACTTTTTTTTTTTTGTAAATACATACTTATAATACATAAGCAACACCCAGACCAACACAAAGACTTATGTTCATCACACAAATATTTGTGTACTGTGGGAATCGAACCCACGACCTCGTTAACAGCAGTCCGACCCTCGAACCACTAGACCACAGAGGTCGTCAAAAGAATAGACCATCGTCTCACTTGCCGTGGTAAGATTTAAAGGTGACTCAAAATAAAATGTCGAGAGTATGAGAACCTTTTTTTTGAGACGGAGAAAATGCCTACCGCATGCCACACCACCCGGGTTGGAAGCGTGGTTAATAGTGGTTATGTGGGGCTCGCACTCACTAAAAACTCCGCCGTGTACTTTGGTGGATGAGCCACGAGAACTGCAATGGCAACTGAACTGAACTGATGAACTGGCTTGGCAGCCGCTCGTCACTTCGAGACGGGGTTGATACTGCAAATCAGCGCTGCATTGTGCCTCATGTTACAACACAGCATCAATTCAATCCAATTTCAATTTCAACGTTTTTTATTTCAAATAATCCTAATTACAGGCACTTTTGAAAGGTCAGGCTCTAGTTGCACGGTTCCAAATTGTGGGTCCTATGGAGAAGAACCGGCAAGAAACTCCAACATGCCGAGTGTCAACCTCTTTGCTGCAGCCACAGATCAGTAAGCCTCAAGACGCCGCTTAAACAAAGTTTTGCATGAGAACACAGTCGTAAAATGTTGGCGGGGACCGGGGGGCGGACGGCGCGTTATGATTGGTCGGCTCAAATGTTCGGTGATATGATTGGTGCCGCTTGCTGACGGAGTGACGTCGCGATTGGTGGCTGGGGGTAAGATATGCAGTGCTACTGCATATGCTTTGTGACCAGGGGTATCCGGCTAATAGGCGTCTAGAGGTTTACTGGTCTGTGGCTGCAGCTAAGACATGCAAAGTTACTTTTGTTATGATATTACAACTTTGTATCACTGTAATTCCTAAAATGTACCTAATGAAGTTATTGAAGTAAAACTTCTTTACGCACGCTTGGCTTGGGGAGTTAGCTGGTGAATAATAATAATATAATTAATAGTTTATTCATTTATTCCTCTCACAATGGATTATATACACATTTATTATAGGTACAAGACTACATAGTTCACATTGTGAGAGCTGGTGCCTGTTGTGGGTTCGTAAAAACCTGTGTTACAGGTCACCAGGCCCCACTCAGTGGCTGCATACAATCTTGGCTCCCTGTGTTGATATGAATGCATTACGAAAAGTGTGATCGCGTTATAAAAAGTGTGATCGGGTGAGGCGAACGGAAGGGGTAGTACGGGACGCGGGGAGCGAGGCGCGCGCTAGGTCGGCCACCACGACACAGCAAGCCATTCCTTTGTTCTCATTGAAATAGTATTGAGGGAGATATGAGTTAGTGAATTTTTACTTCAGTCGTGTGCTCTAAATGACACTCGTTTTTTATTGTGCAACTACCGCATGTCATTTTGTTGGAGCAATAAGTATTTTTCTTTCTTTCTTTCAATGGATGGCATTCGCAATCCACCCAGCGCGACCCACTTCCGGGTCCCTCTTCCTGTAAAAACTGTCAGCGATGTCCGGGCATACTTGAGACATCGCCGCAACTCGAGGGCCGTGCATTGCGGACGATAGACTCAATCTATCGCCCACGAGAGTATGCGATCCTGGGCAGCAGTACCTGTCCTGCTATGCATTAAAACCAGAGGAATTTCCTCCTTCTTTATAAGTCTGTTTAAATACACAAATATTACTTGCACAAACAAACACTCAGTACCGAAACACCTATCTATTTGTTATGCAAATATTAGTTCCGTGCAAGCATCGAACGCGCGCCCCGAACAGAAGCCAATCACTGAGCCACCTCGCTAATCGAGCAATTTGAAGGTTTTTCATGTATTTCGCGGAACGAGTCTTTACTTTTCAAAAGAAACGATGCCAAAGTGCAAATCGATTCACCGCGCAGCTCAACACCCGCAGTATTTATTTCCAACCAACTTCCTATTCGCATAATTCAAAATTGCTTATGTGTTTTGCAAATTGTAGCTATATTTCGCGTTGTATATCAATCGAAATATGATTTGCGGTAGTATTAAACAATATATCTATTGAATAATACTTATAAAAAATATAAACCTAGCTCTGCCCTCCGCATCCAGCTACTTTTATCAGGTCGACCAGGTCGTCAGTATACTGTCGCCGTATAAACCTGCCCCTGCATTTTCTGAAGCATCTGTGATATCCAGGAGAAGAAATGTGGTACAGACAAATTTTATCAAGCGTTTTCAAAGGCCTATTTTGATGAAAGGCATAAAAACACGAAAAGAAGCTTGTATTACCCTACAAATTAAATTTTTACATAGAAATGGCAGTAATTTTATCCATTAAGTTGATTTATTTATGCAAAGAAATTGATAATATTACTCGCATAACATCTTTTGTTTATTAATGTTCTAAAAATAGTAATGTAGGTACCTGTAAAGTTATCAGGCTATATAACTTTCTAGATTAATCCATCTGGAACAGGTACGTACTCTGGAGACAGGATGCTGATACGGAAATCGGATGCCATGTCATACTTGAGAGAGATATCAAAGACCTATTTTGACGGCAAGGGTAATGGAATCGATTAGATAATAATTAGCGTTGACCATTATAAAACGACTACCTACTCAGGTGCTGAACAGACGTTCTTTTTTTTTTTGACGACGTCTCTGGTCTAGTGGTTCGAGTGTCGGACTGCTGATTGTGTGAAACACGCATAAGATCATTCATTCCGCTGTTGTAATTAAGGCTATTCAATCAGTCACCATTCGTTCGCTGTTCGCGCTGCATGTATCTGTTTAAATTCATGGAAATACAGTTCATCGTTAAAGTTTTATGTGGTTTTCTTCATTCAAATACCAGCGACTGTCACACTGATCACGAGGTCGTGGGTTCGATTCCCACAGGACACAAATATTTGTGTGATGAACATAAGTGTTTGTGTTGGTCTGGGTGTTTCTTATGTATATTATAAGTACCTATGTATTTACAAAAAAATTAAGTATATAAGTACTGTATCCATTAACTAGTACCCATAGTACAAGCTCTGCTTAGTTTGGGACTAGATGGTGCTGTGTAAAAATGTCCCAAAAATATTTTTTTTTTAAATTATTTTTTTAAGCGATTGAGAACGTCGTGTATGTACAAGACATTCTTTTTGCGCTGTTTGCGATCACGACGTTCTTGATAGTTTAAAAGAACGGCACCATCGTCTGATCAGCGTCTACCGCCTAGGCCCGCTTCCTTCTGCGAGACCGTTATGCTTCAGAAGGAAGCCGGAGAGCGAGATCGGGAGAGGGCCGATCCCGCTCGGAGAAGGAGGCGCCGGGGAGGCAACCGCCCTGGCGCAAGGCCCAGATAGGGCTAAGGGTCGCATCCCCTGTCGCCACATGTGGCAGGGGACCTTCGGGATCGTGGACGCTAAGAGTGGGGGACTCGGGGCGTCTATTAAGCGACCCTGGGGAGGACAGCAGTACGTGGTGGTCGCGTGCTACTGTGGGGGAAACAATATTGTTTTTCCCGGGACGTACCAAAGTCATAGCACTAGAGGGGTACCGGCGCGGTCCATTAGAGTTCCCGGAACTCCTAAATTTTGTGCAGAGGATGGCCACCGTGTGGTTTTAGTCGGTAAGAACCCGACATACCCCTCCGCCGTCCCCAGACGGAAGGTATCCATGAGGATTTCTACCCGAAAACAAAAAAAGTCCCGGCTGGAACCAATTGGCTCCAGCAAGAACATGCAATTTAAAACTCTATTTGTAAGTAGCAAACTTACAGTTTGAATTCGTCCCAGATCTCTGTGACCATAGTATAGTATAACGGGCTGGCTTCCGCAACTCCACGTCTAAGCGTTTATCGCGTTTGTAAATTTCATACAAGCATAGCTCGACTTAAGTGGCAGTAGGCGGGGCACATTGCTCGCAGAACGGATGGCCCATGGGGCAGTAAAGTTCTGGAGTGGCGACCGCGTACTGGAAAGCGCAGCGTGGGTAGGCCCCCCACAAGGCGGACCGACTACTTGGGGAAGGTCGCAGGTATCCGCTGGATGCGGAAAGCGCAGAACCGGTCGCTGTGGCGATGCTTGAGGGAGGCCTATGTCCAGCAGTGGACGTCTTTCGGCTGAAATGATGATGATGATGATAGCTCAACTTATACTGGTTTTGTTAACATTGATATGCGTTTGACTTTAACTAAATATACTTTTTATGATTATGCGCAAGTTTGTACAGTGTCATCTGTAGTGATACGATCGCCGGAAACAGATAATAATGTCAGAGATAAGTTCAAACGGTAGCAACCGAAAACGATTTTAGTGACATTACCTGATACACTATCTTGGACATCGAGATGTTATGACGAGTCATCCTCACACATATTAGAAATGAGAACGTCACTGAACTCATTTAAAATTGATCTTTTCTTTACATGGTACCTCGTGCAGTAGTCAAAAGTAACTAAATATTTATTACCATTGGGTAAAACAAAGAACAACAACAGGAGAACGAAAGTAACTGACATAGCCCGAAGAATTGCCAAACTTAAGTGGCAGTGGGCGGGGCACATTGCTCGCTGAACGGATGACCGATGGGGAAGTAAAGTTCTGGAGTGGCGACCGCGTACTGGTAGGCGCAGCGTGGGTAGGCCCCCCACAAGGTGGACCGACGATCTGGTGAAGGTCGCGGGAATCCGCTGGATACGGAAAGCGCAGGACCGGTTGTTGTGGTGATGCTTGGGGGAGGCCTATGTCTAGCTGTGGACGTCTTTCGGCTGAAATTATGATGATGATGATGAATCGCCACGCTTGGAAAACCGATTTGTGGTAGCAATACGAATCTCTCGGCAATCTTCGTTTGTAAATGGCCGCAGCTTTGTTTCTCGTCTGGATCAAGGAGCCTGAGGACAACGGTGGAATACACCAGAATCAAGACCAACCAGACCTTAAGACTCCTTGAAAGTAACAAGTGACATTTGGTAATACTTCGGAACTACAAAAAATGCCGCGGTACATAATAAGCTTCGAATATATTCGATTATCACTTGCTTTAACGGTGAAGGAAAACATCGTGAGGAAACCTGCACATCTGAGAATGCTCCATAAAGTTTTCAATGGTGTTTGAAGTCCGCCAATCCGCACTTGGCCAACCAACTGCGATCGCCAACCCGCCTGCCAAGCGTGGCGATTATGGCATATCCCCCCCTTAATTGGGGGAGGCCTTTGTCCAGTAGTGGACGTCTTTCGGCTGTAATGATGACTTGGCCAGCGTGGTGGACTAAGGCTCTAGCCTTCTCGTACTGAGAAGAGGCCCAGCAATGGGACAGTAATGTGCTTGTTATGTTATGTGTTATAATAAGTTTTGTAGTATTGTAACTTCTTGCATGACTCATGTAACTTGAGTGAAGACCTCATTTGAGAAAAAGAGGAAGAAGGAGATAGACAGCGGTCTAACTTTATCCAGAAACTGCAGTCAGTGGCGTGCAGTGACCTACTTTATTTGAATTTAATTGTGGTCTAAGTTATTGATTTTTGTATGTAGAAAGATTAATTTAGCATTAATAGGTCTATTAAAAGATAAATAATCATTGTACTTTGAAAAAAAGATAATAACTTACACCACTATTGAATTTGAATGAGGAAGGCACTGGGTACTGCCTAATTGCCTATATGGAATGCACGCCACTGACTGCAGTATTCCATTATACTTCGGAAATACGAAGACTGCCAAAGTATATAATTAGTTTCGTGGTTATTGTAACTTCCGTAACTTCCTACATGAGCGACGAACCCCATTTAAGAGAGAGAGAGAGAGAGGAAAGGCAGATAGATAAAGTTGTATGTCGTTAGAAACTGCGGCATACCAAACACACCATCACAGAACATCGCACCGTCCTTATCAGATTACAAGAAGATGCGTGTCCATCACTAATCCATTATCACGATACAACTGCCGGCGTTTATCTCGTAATAAGCCGTGATAAAGTGTGATTCCGATTTGACGACCAAACTTGTAGTAGCAACAAACATGTTGTAGCTATCATAATGATGGAAAGATAGGAACATACTTGTATTAATTAGTTTCTGGCTGATTTGAGGTTTCTAGCAATGTAATAAAAAATAAAACCTACCAAGTGCGAGTTGGACTCACGCAGTAAGGGTTCCGTACCACCCATCGACCTGATACCCCATAGAAATAATTTACGAGAGTTTATCAAAAGACACCAACGCACCGTGCGCGAAATATGAATTTTGGCATATTTTTCTTACGGAGGTACCACGCATATATCTATGGTTGCCCTATTTTTAGTTTTTGTTGCTAAATTACATATATAGTATGCACTATAATCAGACCAAGTTTAATGCTGGTATGAATTACCGTTTCGAAGATAGAGCAGGAACAAAAACGTAGAAAAAAATATATTTTCGAGGTTTCTTGTATGGAGACCCCCTTTGGTGTTAGACTTTTTTTATTTTTAGTAGTTGTCGTGATAGGAGTCATAGCAACACATATTCTGAGAAAATTTCAACCGGCTACCTATTAACGTTCTAAAGATACAGCCCTGTCATAGACAGACGGACGGACAACGTGGCGAGAGTAATAGGAACCTATACGAAAATCGAAAAACAGATATTTTTTTATATAATAACTATCGTGAGTTAAATTCATAATGATTAATATAAACGGTTTCACTCACGTTATTTCATCGGGTGTGCCCGACCGGTTTCGAGCTCGAACGGAGCCCTTAATCATGAGCTGGTTACGCGGCGGCGTCGCGCACCAAACTGTGGATTTAGAGGCCACAGCGCGCCGCGTAGCGCTGCGCTCGCGACGACGGTGACGGAGCGCCTGGTTTCGGTGGTGGTCGTGCATCTTCGTCGCTCGTCGTGTCCGAGTCTTCAGGTGGATTATCACCGGTACACACACTGCTGACCGTGTCACACTCCAGGCTCAACGGGACATGGCTGTTTGATGAAGACCTGAGAGCTGGTTTCCAGGCAGGTGGCAGTTTCCAACCTCCGTCTCTATTGAAATTAGGGTGACGACTGATTTCAATATCTTCACGTACTTTCCGCGGTATCAAGTACTTCTCCCTCGCTAGTACGGAAGCTTTGTCAAACCGTGTGAAATGAGCCGTACCCGCATTGCACACGTGTTCTGCTACTGCTGACCTATTGCTGCCCATGCTTTTCATACAGCTTATGTGCTCGCTAAGTCTGGTTTTAATATTGCGCCGGGTTTGCGCTGTGGCCTCTAAATCCACAGTTTGGTGCGCGACGCCGCCGCGTAACCAGCTCATGATTAAGGGCTCCGTTCAAGCTCGAAACCGGTATGGCACACCCGATGAAATAACGTGAGTGAAACCGTTTATATTAATCATTATAGATATTTTTTTTCAACAATTCAATTCAATTCAATTCAAATTATTTATTTGCTAGAATAGATGTCACAAAAATGTTGTGTTCTGACATGTCCTGTCACGTATGACGTGCAAACATACTTGGGGTGCATAATAGAAATATTAATAAAAATAACAACTTTTTTGTTGCTGCTCTATCTTCAAAACGGTAATTTATACCAGCATTAAACTTGGTCTGATTATAGTACGCACGGCTACACATCAAGCTGTACATTTCCAGTATAAGCTGATCTCGCATTGAACGGAAAGCCTATACCATGCGAGGTCAGCTTTTACTGGAAATGTACAGCTTGATGTGTAGCCGTGTGTACATACTATATATGTAGTTTGTCACCCTTTGGGTACGGAACCCTAATAAAAGACTAGAAACCTGTTTCGTAAGGGCTTTAATCATATTCATTGAATTGCTGTATTACTGCTGGGCTCGGTTCTTTCCTCTGGATGAAAAGGATTCAGGCGTTCCACCACGCTGTTCTATTACGGGTTGGCAGACTGCACACACCATTAAGAACTGTATGGAGCTCTCTCAAGTGACGTGTCATTAATATTTCAGCCCAAAGACGTCCACTGCTGGACATAGGCCTCCCCCAAGCACGCCACAACGATCGGTCTGCGCTTTCCGCATCCAGCGGATTCCCGCGACCTGCCAGGTCGTCGGTCCACCTTGCGGTGGTCTTACCCCCGCTGCACCTTCCAGTACGCGGTCGCCACTCCAGAACTTTAGTGCCCCATCGGTCATCCGTTCTGCGAGCAATGTGCCCCACCCACTGCTACTTAAGTTTGGCAATTCTTCAAGTGACGTGTAGAGCAGGAAAAATGTTAGTTTTTTCGTGATACCCAATTGTAAATATAACTCCCGTTATCGTTTGATGCTATGAGAAAGAGACAGCCCCCCTAGCCAAGTTGACAATCTACAATCGTCAACGCTATAGAAAACAATCAAAATGTATGGGAATGACTTTTTCGTTGATATATGTCATTCCCATACATTTTGATTGTTTTCTATAGCGTTGACGATTGTAGATTGTCAACTTGGCTAGGGGGGCAGAGCTGTATGGTATTTCAATCTATTCTTGTTCCAAGCTACCCTTTTATTAAAAGTATAAGTTACTAACCCTAGAATATAATTTGTTATTAAACAATTTATTATGGATTGTGTTGATAAAGACATTTTAGTTTTAATTAGAAAATGCCTGGTATAAGCTATGTAATCGTAGATAGGACATATATTATCGATGGCAGTAAAATGCAGCAAACATAATATACGAGCCACATAAAAATGTCCAGATAGACCAGGTATTGGTACAAAAATGGCAATATTATAGTTATTACATGATGCGAGTTATCTACTCGTTAAAATATTTGCGAAATAAGTATCAAACTGGATTGCCGGGGATGGGTGCAGAATGTGGAGCGAATCCCTCGGCCAATACTCAGAGGACGCTGCTGCCCATCTTGTGGTGAATCCCTTAGTCGCCTTTTACGACACCCATGAGAAGATAGGGTGGTGCAATTCTTTACGTCCGGCACCACACGGAACTTGAGACTTACATACATACATACATATTTTCACGCCTGTTTCCTATTGGGGTAGGCAGAGACTATGGATTTCCACCTGCTGCGATCCTGACACACCTCTTTCGCTTCATCTACGTCCATTAACCTCGTCATGCATGCTCGTCGGTTTAGAGAACTCTTAACCTGGCATTTTTTGAGAACATCTCTCTATATGTCCAAACCATCTTAACATACCTTTCTCAATCTTTGTCACTACATCTTCTTTCACTCCACAACGCTCCCTTATCACGTTATTCCTTACTTTATCTCTCAAAGTTACACCACACATACTTCTCAAAGCTCTCATTTCTACTGCATTTATTCTGCTTTCATGTTTCTTCTGCCATACCCAACTTTCACTACCATACATAAGTGTAGGCACTAACACTCCCCCATGAACAGCCAGCCGTGCCTTTTCCGACACTTTGCGGCTGTTCATGAAGGTGTGTAGTGCCCCATTCACCTGATTACCAGCACTCACTCTCCTTTCAATGTACTTCACATGCTTGCCATCTCTCGTAAAAATGGAACCTAGGTCCTTGACCATCACGCCACAGACCGCAAACCACATCTAACACACTCGATAATAATTGCTATACAAGTCTCAAGTTACGAAAAGATGACGAAAAGGTGGAACAAGTGAAAGAGTTTGTATACAATAAAGAATATTTGTATTGTATTGTATTAAATTAGCCCTTGGATGATTAAATTATTCATCCTAAAGACGCATTGTTTACTACCTACTAATTGTTTTTTATAATTTGAATCGTATCAATAGTACATTTATGCACCAAATTCTTTTAATTTACGTCTAAATGTGTTAATTACAATCATCAATGGAAACGATAATATCGTTAAATTGTAAAGATTTTACAAATATTCGGGAAAGATCTTCGAAATTGTTTAAAGGTGGTTTCACACCGGCGAGGCGAGGATTGGATGGAATGAGCGTGAATTGAAATCTCGCTGACGCTTTCACACCGAAAGATATAAATCGCGTGGCAGAGCGCGGCTGAGCGTGGCCGAGCGAGATTTTTGTATCTGTTTTGCAATGTAATAAATACCTACTCTATTCATGCCGCAATAAAGTTTAATGCTCGCCTCGCACATCCTCGCCTATCCAGACCTTTCACACCAAAGATGGGCGTGACGTGAATTGAATTATTGCTATATAAATTGGACTGGATGCGGAAGGCAGAGGATCGAGCGTTGTGGCGCAACTTGGGAGAGGTCTATGTCCAGCAGTGGACTGCGGTAGGCTGAGTTGATTGATTGATATATAAATTTCAACTCTCGCTCGGCCCATCCACGCCACGCCTCGCCGGTGTGAAACCACGTTTATGGAATGTTTTTAATCGGAACATATTATGTATTCAAAATGTGCAGTTTCAAAGTAGTTGATACTATATTTCGACGACGTCTGTGGTCTAGTGGTTCGAGTGTCGGACTGCTGATCAAGAGGTCGTGGGTTCGATTCCCACTGAACCCAAATATTTGTGTGATGAACATAAGTGTTTGTGTTGGTCTGGGTGTTTCCTATGTATTATAAGTATGTATGTACAAAAAAAAAGTATATAAGTAATATATCCATTGTCTAGCACATACTAGTACTTACATATTACAGTCGACAGCATGACAGTGGTAACACTTCAATTCGAAAACCGCCCTTACTGCTTACGAAATAAAGATGCTGCTAATGTCAAAGTGTTACCACCGACGTGCGGTCGACCGTACAAGCTCTGCTTAGTTTAGGACTAGATGGTGCTGTGTAAAAAATGTACCAAATATTTATTTATATTTATAGTAAAAGTCCATAAGGGAGCAATAATTACAGAACATAGGTACCTAGCTAACCTTTTGATTGTAAGAAAAAACAGCTGTTCTTGTTAATGAGTCGTAAAATAATGGACGTCGCCCGCTACTCCCCACCCCTCTCCGTCATCACACGATTACAAGTAAGACCAGTTATAATCCGTTTGTTTGTTTACATTTGTATGTAAACAAGGCTTTTAATTGACGATGACGATAATTAATTATAATATTAATGACACTTCAATTTCCATTGCATTGTTTTTACAACGTGTTATTAGAAAAACTAAAACCCTCTAAATCGGTCCAGCCGTTTAGGAAGAGTTAGGTGACAAAGACACGTACAGAAGAATTATATATACTGAGGTAATATGTACTAAGTACATATTAAATACATATTACCTCAATGATTATATACGAGTTATTGAAATAACTAAAAACCTCTTAAGGGGTCATTGTACCTACTCATCAGTATGAACAACTTTTACTATGGGACCAACCTTGAAATCGCGAATAACAAATCAGCTGATCCTTACATTTTGTCGATTCATGTGAACGCAAATTTAGGAATCAGCTGATTTGTTTTTCGCGATTTCAGGATTGGTCCCATAGTAAAAGTTGTTTTTTTTATAGTGTAGGATGGCGAAACGAGCCAAAAGCCCACCTGATGTTAAGCGGTTACCTTTGCCCATTACAACTTCAATACCACCTAGGCTGTTGCCTAAATGGTACCGCAAGTCGATTCGCCAAACTGAGACATGAAGATGGAAAGTCTCATGTGATTGTAATTTCACCGGCACCCCCGTATGTACAACCCCGTACCCTTCAGAACGAAACACAGCAATGCAAGCATCACTATTTGGCGGAGAAGTAGATACGGTGGTAGTACTTCCCCGGACGAGCTCTTTCACAAAGGAGCTCTACTACCACTAAAAGTTGTTCATACTGATGAGTACAATGACCACTTAAGAGGTTTTCAGTTATTTCAATAACACGTATAAAAGTGTTCGTCATAGCAGATAGAAGCCGTCAATGGATTCCAGAAGTTATTTAATATGTGTAACTCGATGAGGAAAATAGGATTGTTTTCATTCAGTTTTCAAGCTTAATATACCCATGAGCTCCCGCCATATTTATGGTTCAAATCTTTTAAACTATTAGTGACATTCACAACAGTACTAACCAACAAACAGAAAACACAATAGACCATTACTGTTACTAATAGTTCACTAACAACTGTCAGTAACACAAACATCCGATTTATTCCAGCTCAAATAAAATGCGGTTAACTCTAACATTACTCAACTGACCCTCACGAAAATCGGTTCAAAATACGATTTTAAACGACACATTAACCTGCCATTATAGCGTAAAAACTACAGTTACATCTAACTAGGTAATAAGATTCCGGAAAGCGTGAGAATTGTCTCGGCGTCGGATAGCAACTAACTTACAAAACACTGTTTACAAATGGCTTGCCGTATCGCAGGCTGTCATTTATCTCACAAAATATCTTGCCATTGTAAGCCAACCTCAAAAAGTGTCTTCGTAACATCACTATTGGTGGATCGACTGCATTGCCCCCTGACGTCATCATAAATAAACAATTTACTGATACTTTCAGTCAACACGTTCAGCCACAAGTACCTGCTCGTGTAACAGTGCACAGCGCGATGCTTCTGTCACAACCAATGTTTGACATAGTGACGAAAAACAACAGATTTCACGGCAAACGATAGCGCATTCGGCCAGAGGCATCTAACGCGATAAGAATATCCAACCTGATACACTAAGACCAACAAATTTGCTTTGGGATGATGCGGCCTTGGTGCGTTTTCAATGACTCACATTCCATTAAAAAAAATACGATTTTCCCCCAATAATGTCGAATAACAGTGCGGTCACGATGGGTAATAGTCTACAAACAATAAAAACTTAAGTAATCATAAAACTGAACACCTAGGGTTTAGTTGTATGTTGTTTAGTCGAAGTTTTGAGGGGTTATGATCACAGTGGTGTAGGGTTTGACACTTACGGGTGTTGTTGTGTGGTGACGGGAGCGAGCGGAGCGGGCCGGGTGGTGCGCGGAGCGGCATGCGCTCGAATCAAGCGTGGACGCGCGACTGGCCGCGGGCACGAGGCGCGAGGCTCGCGGGGTGATAACCGCTGATAAGCGACGCGTCATCGCTTACGCAGCGTGCCGTTAAAATGACGCTCCGCCTCCGACACGGAATCATTATGTTTGATAATGACAGGTGAGAGATATTGTCGGGCTCTATTATTATTTATTGCATCGATCTTGTTTTTTATTGGATTTTCATGTACTTTTTTTTATTATACATATGACGACGTCTGTGGTCTAGTGGTTCGAGTGTCGGTCATAACGAGGTCGTGGGTTCGATTCCCACAGTACACAAATATTTGTGTGATGAACATAAGTGTTTGTGTAGGTCTGGGTGTTTCTTATGTATTATAAGTACCTATGTATTTACGAAAAAAAGTATATAAGTATTATAGTTGTCTAGTATCCATTTTTTTTTTTTTTTTTTTTTTATTAGGTTCGCAAACTGGACGTTACGACATTATATTTAATAAATAACATGTGCGGAAAATCATGGTAGTCGAACGGCCTTCTAGGTGCGAACACGACATGCATACGAATATCACACTCAAAATAATTACAATAAAACACGGAAGTTACAATAAAACACAGGATTAGAACAAAGCAACAAACACTGCACAAACATTAACACAAAACGAACAAGCAAATTATTACAATTTGGTGTTGAAATATTTTTTTATTATTTTGACCGATGCATTGAATGGATCCAGATCTTGACAGACATCGTTAGTAGCAGAGCACATACGATATAATGGCGAATGTTGACCATAGTTAGTACGACGTAACGGTAGACTAAACAGTTTGCGATTGTGCAGTCGGCTTCCAGCTCGGGGTACGCTTATCATTAACTTTTCTAGTATATCGGGACTATCTACTTTCCCATGCAAGATCTTATAGAGAAAGACGACATCAGCTATCTTACGTCTATGGGCAAGTGGGAACATTTTGTAATGTCCAAGCCTAGAATCGTAGGTGGTTAGTTTGCGGCAGAGATGGTTGGCGTAGGTAAGGTGGTATCCCTAGGCCCTGGAAACAAGGTCGCCTGGTGCTGCTTCAAAAGGCTGGACGGCCTCCAGAGTCGCCTTCGGCGTACAGGCCGATAGTCTTGCTGGACGAGGCGGGGAAGATGCTTGAGAGGATTCTCGCCAACCGCATCGTCCAGCACTTAAACACGATCGGGCCGAATTTGTCAGACGCTCAATACGGCTTCCGGGCAGGGCGTTCCACGGTGGATGCCATTGTGCACCTGAAGACCAAGGCTAAGGACGCGGTTGCGCAAGGGGGGGTGCTGTTGGCGGTGTCACTGGACATCGCCAACGCGTTCAACACTCTGCCATTCAGCTGCATTGGAGAGGCGCTCCGTTTCCACGGGGTACCCATGTACCTAAGGCAGCTGGTGGCAGACTACTTGAGGGGGCGGTGCGTCAGTTATCAGGGACGCGATGGCCAAGTCGTACGCAGGTCCATCACGTGCGGTGTTCCGCAGGGGTCGGTTTTGGGAGCACTTCTGTGGAACGTGGGTTACGACTGGGCCTTACGTGGCAGCCTCTCCCCTGGGCAGGACGTAATATGTTACGCAGACGACACCCTCGTCATAGCCCGGGGAGCAGACTATGAGGAGGCGGCACGCTTGGCCACTGAGAGCGCGTCCCTTGTAATTGGCCGTATCCAAGCACTGGGTCTCAAGGTGGCGCTTGAGAAAACGGAGGCCCTGATATTTCATGCGCCCCGACGTCAGCCACCGACTGGCGCCCACATCACCATCGGTGATGCCAGCATAATGGTCCGGACGCGGATGAAATATCTGGGCCTGGTCTTAGACCGACGTTGGAACTTCGGCGAGCATTTTGAGCAACTTGCCCCTAAGCTGATCGGCACAGCATCCGCCCTTAGCCGACTGTTACCAAACCTGGGTGGACCGAGCGTGACCTGCCGACGGCTCTACACGGGGGTGGTACGATCGATGGCACTCTATGGGGCGCCGGTGTGGGCGGAGTCCCTGAATGCCCAAAATAAGGCTCTGCTGCGGAGGCCGCAGAGAGTCATGGCAGTCAGGGTCATACGCGGATACCGCACAATATCTTCGGAGGCGGCGTGTGCACTTGCAGGTACCCCCCCGTGGGACTTAGAGGCCCAGGTGCTCGCCGAGATCTATCGGCAAGGAGCGGACCACCAGGCGGAAAGTGGCAGACGCCCTATGCCTGAAGTCGTGAAGATGTGGCGCAGGGAGGCACAGGCTGCCATAATGGGGCAATGGAAGGAGAGGCTGGAATCGCCCAGTGCCGGTCTTTGGACTGTGGGGGCTATCCAGCCGATCCTTGAGGTATGGGTACGGAGGCGACACGGGACGTTGTCCTTCCGTCTAGTGCAGGTGTTGTCGGGGCATGGTTGCTTCGGAAAATACCTGCACAAAGTGGCGAGACGGGAGGCTACTCCCGTGTGCCACCAGTGCGGCTGTAGTGAGGACACGGCCCATCATACTCTGGTGCAGTGCCCCGCCTGGGTGGTGCAGCGCCGTGCTCTCACTGCAGCAATCGGAGGAGACCTCTCACTACCAGCCGTGGTCAGAGCCATGGCTGATAGTGGGAGTGCCTGGGAGGCAGTTGCTTCCTTCTGCGAGGAAGTCATCTCGCAGAAGGAAGCGGCGGAACGGGTCAGGGAGGAGAACACCTTCGCAGATCCGATCCGCCGTAGGAGAACGGGTCGGCGCCGGCGTCATTATGGCGACCTAATGCCACCCTAAAGGGGCCAGTGGACGATAGACTGGGGGTCTATCGTCTGCCTTGCACGGCCCTTGAGTTGCGGTGATGTCCCAGGTGTGCCCGGACATCGCCGAAAGAGAGTCAAGAAGGAAGAGGAAGGCCCCGAAGTGGGCCACGCTGGATGGGTCGCGAATGCCATGCACTGCAGTCCTCGTGGCCCATCCACCCAAGGCGAGAGTAGGCACACGGCGGAGTTTTTAGTGGGTGCGAGTCCCACATACCCACACGCCCCCCAGGTAGTGTGATATGCGTAAGGCATTTTCTCCGCCTCAAAAAAAAAAAAAAAAAAAAAAAAAGGTAAGGTGGTATAAAAATCTCTTCTGAAGTCTTTCGATTCAAGCTGCATGGATCGCATAAGATGGACTCCAAATTGGGCTGCAATACTCCAATAAGCTACGAACATAACAGTTAAAGAGGATAATGGGAATTTCAGGGTCTTTAAAAGTCTTAGTTTGCCTGGAAACAAAGCCCGCTAATCTGGCTCCCTTTTTAGTAATATGGTCGATATGTTCACGGAAATCTAATTTCTGGTCCACAATAACTCCCAAATCACGTGTGCTTTTGACTTCGTTTAGTGGCGTATCATTTAGTAGGTATACAGTGTCGATTGGGTTTCTTTTTCGGGAAAATTTCATGTGAAAACATTTTGACGAATTTAGCGTCATTCCATTTCTGTGACACCAGAGACATAAGGTGTCGATGTCGTTTTGTAGGGATATGTTATCTGTATTGGTGCTAATTACTCTATATATTTTTAAATCGTCAGCGTACATTTTAAAATTGGAGGTTATGGCGAGACTAAGGTCGTTTATAAATAGGAGAAAAAAGAGAGGCCCGAGATGCGAACCTTGAGGTACGCCGGAGGGAACCATAGTCATTGGAGACTTAAAACCGCGAACAGTAACAAGCTGCGAACGATTTCGGAGATATGATTCACACCATCTTAGCAATGTGCCGCATATGCCCGCGTGATCAAGTTTCTGAATCAGGATGCTATGGTCAACGATGTCAAACGCCTTGGAGAAGTCTGTATATATTGCGTGAACCTCAGTTTTATTTTCCAAGGCTTCGATTATATCGTTGATATAACCAAGTAAGTTCGACGGGGTTGATCTACCGGGAAGAAAACCGTGTTGTTGGGAGTTAATTAGAGGTTTAACATGGAAGAATAAGATTTTCTGTACCATTGACTCAAACAGCTTCCCCATGGCAGATAAAATAGATATAGGCCTGTAGTTCGATATGTCACTCAGGTCACCTTTTTTGTGGATTGGTGTAATATGGGCAGTGTTCCATTTTGTAGGAAACACACCATGTGTTAAGGACTTATTAAAGATGATGTGTAATGGCGTGACAAGTTCAGTGGCACAATTTTTTAGGAAAGTCGGTGGTATGGTGTCTGGTCCAGGGCCTTTGTTTGTGTCAATGTTTTGGAGAGACTTTAAAATATGTGATTTGGAGCAAATAGACGTGTGGCAATTGTGTGGACCAATTATTGAAGGGATCAGGTTTGAGTTATTCCTATATACGGTGTGGAAATACTTTGAGAACAAGTTGCTGATCTGACCACCTTGAGCACTTTGGGTGTCGAGAAACATTTCATCCGGGATTTCGTTGCTGTTTGATCTAAACGACT
The DNA here is from genome assembly GCA_949699075.1 of Asteroscopus sphinx. Taxonomy (NCBI): domain Eukaryota; kingdom Metazoa; phylum Arthropoda; class Insecta; order Lepidoptera; family Noctuidae; genus Asteroscopus; species Asteroscopus sphinx. The sequence goes on along the minus strand of OX453002.1, from coordinate 34,569,210 downwards.
TGATGAATGTCCAAAAATGTTTCGGGTTTTTTTTTATTTGTGTTTTGGCGTCAGATTTAAATTGGGAGAGACACTCTGTTATCATTTTGTCACAACGACAGCGACATCGCAGCAACTTGTAGGTAATTTGATCCCTGGGGTTGCCGTATTTTTTATAACGGCCATGAAACTTAGCCTTTTCATTTAAGTTGCGTATTAATGAGCGACTAAACCAACAGGGATAAACATCACTTCTTTTTTGGTTAACGGCGTGTGCTTTTGTATTATGGTATTAATTAAATTATAAAAATGGTCCACAATTTCGTCTACTGAATGACTGTCTTTGAGATGGTCACTCCAGTCTATACTTCCCAGATCCTCTTTAATGTCGGTATAGTTAGCTTTTAAAAAATTTAGGGAAGGAGATCTATTGCATTTAATCTTTTTTTGGGGCTTAATCCTCAGTGTGATGTTTAATGCAGGATGACGTTTATCTATGTTTACGAGTGGGTTGTTACAATTATGTACGGAAAAAATATGGGTAGTATTCGACAATACTAGGTCAAGCATCCGCCCCTCATGGTTGGTAATAGAGTTGATTTGATGTAGGTTGTTAAATGAAAGGGTGTCAATAAAAAGGTTTTCAGATGGAGTGCTCCCGCATGCTGGCAGAAAGGAATTGGAATTAGTATCCAAGTGTCATGTCAACTTTGGTAGATTAAAATCACCTGCCAGGAGTAGTAAAGAGTTATGAGGCATTTTATGTTGGACTATGTTAGTTATATTTGCTGAAATATCTTCGAGGCGATTATATGAAACGGGTGGGGGGTTGTACAAAGAACAAATGCACAAGCGTCTCGTTGAACCACCCTGTTTGAATTTAATGACAACCCATAGGTCATCATGTACTGTCTCCCAATTAAGCTTGCGACTCGAATCATGTTTCTTTAAAACTGCTATCAAGACTCCTCCGCCTTCCTGTTTTTCACTGTTGGTAGAAACACGGTCCCGCCTAAAAATTGTGTACCTAGCATCCAAAATTTCATGATCGTAAACTGAGTCATTAAGCCACGTCTCTGTCAATAATATAATGTCAGCCTTTTGTTTCAATGCATTGGTCAATATAATTTCGGTTTTGGTCTTAAGACCTCTAACATTTTGGTATACAATATTAAGATTACACGCGGCAATGATGTTTGTCGATGACGCCATAACTTATTTAAAGAGAATCTATAAGGTCCATATTTTTTACAACAAAGCTTTTTGAATTAACGTTCTTGCGCATAAAATTTTTGTCGTTACGCACCCACACAAAGTCAAACTTCTTCTCCCTGGCCACCCTCCGAGCTGCTGCGTGTAGTTGCTTGCCGACTGGTGTAAGATGTTCGCACACAAAGATTGGTTTTTTGTCGCTCTTATAAATCCCCAAATGAGATGTGTTTAATTTGTCGCCTTGGTGGGTTTTATTAAAAGTTTTCGCTGCAGCAATGAAGGAATCTCGGACTAAGGGGCTAGAGAGTTTGACCACTATAGATCGCGGCCGGTTCGATTCTTTATTGAGCTTTGCTACGCGATGATAATTGACTAGTTGGTGTTCGGCCAGGTTGTATCCCACGGTAGTAGCAAGCTGATATACTACTTTCTTGAGATTTTCTGACGAAAGCTCAGGTACGCACTGGATTTCCAGGTTGGAATCTCGTGACTGTTGTTCGAATTGATTCAGTCTAGCGTTCAGGTCTTCTACTTGGGAGCTTAGATCGCCGACTTGAGAGTGCAACGTCCCATTTTCCTCCTGGAAAACCACTATCATCTTGGATTTTATGTCGAAATCTTCCTTCAGTAGGTCGTATTTAGCTGACATCAAGTTGAAGTTTTCGGTAAGCTCTAGTATCTTAGTGTGGTTGTCTGATTTTTGTGCAGCAAAATCTCGCTTAAATTCATTAATGTGTTGCTTAACGAATTCTTCAAATCGCTTTTCCAGATACTGCTTTAGGTCTTCCAAACTACCTACCATGGGAGAGGCTGGACTGAGTGCTGAACTCGCTCGGGAAAGATTGGTAGTCGAGCCTGCACCGCGTTTGTTGGCTAACTTGCACTCTTCACATCTCCATGAAGCTTTATGACTCTTAGATTCTTTCGCAAAGTTTGCGGTAGACACTCCCAGACATTGATAATGAAATGTGGTATTACACGATGAACAGCTTGTGATATTTCCGACCTTTATCTGTTTATCACATTTACCACAGATGCTCATTATTCAAGAAATGCCCAAGAATGGGCAAATTTCCGAACAGTGGCAACCCTGGCTTCTTGTCAAAGTGATAATTGACGTTGTCAGTTGAGTTTGACAGTGACAAGACCTGCTATCAAAATGATAATGACAGCTGTCAGTTGAATTTGATATAACTTGCGTCGTCCGAGGGTACTTTTGATATCACAGACCTTTTGATATAAATTTGAGTGTATATGATTTTCGAAGAAAAAACGGGTAGAAAAATGTCAACTTAGCTTCGTCTGTTTATCTTGATTACAACTCGATTCGTCTTGGATAACAGCAGTGCAGCTTCCTTTACTGTCGAACTTCACTTTGTGTATTGTTTCGTTGCAATATACTAGGTTTTTCCCGAGATATAAAATATAATAAAAATGTTACAGAGAGTGAGATGTAAACAGTGGCAGGGTTGCCAGTGAAGTCCATAGCACAAGCTCTGCTTAGTTTGGGACTAGATGTTGTTGGGTGCTGTGTAAAAATGTCCTAAAATATTTATTTATTATTTATGATGTACCTAAGCATTTTTAACAACAAACTTTCTACTTGACTAATCTACAACATATTTTATTATTTTTAACGCATTATCACATGCGAAGCGAAATGTAACGATTTAAATTGTGGAAAGAAAAAAATCGCTCACGAGCAGGAGCCAGGTGTCGCAGGTTCGAATCCTGCTCGTGACTAATTTTTTCTTTCCACTATTTAAATCGCTACAACATGTTGTTGAAATAACTGAAAGCCTCTTAAGGGGTCATTGTACTCATCAATATAAACATCTTTTACTATGGGACCGAACCTGAAATCGCGAAAACAAAATCAGCTGTTCTCTACATTTGTGTTCTCATGAATCGACAAAATGTTGGGATCAGTTGTGTTGTATCTACTTCTCCGCCAAATAGTGATGCTTGCATTGCTGTGTTTCGGTCTGAAGGGTTCGGGTGCCGGTGAAATTACAATCACATGTTTGTTTTAGTTTGGGGAACCGACTTGCTTGTACTATTTAGGCAACAGCCTAGGTGGTATTGCAGTTGTTATGGTCAAAGGTAACCGCTTAACATCAGATGGGCCTTTAGCTCGTTTCGCCATCCGATACAATAAAATAAAATAAAACAATATTTTGCATGGTGTCTCGGAGAATGCTAAATAATCATGTTGGTAGGTACACAACCTACCACAAAAAAAAATTATGGCACAAAATCAGCTGTTACCATAATTTTTTGTAGTAATTACGTTGGCATCATCATCATCATTTCAGCCGAAAGACGTCCACTGCTGGACATAGGCCTCCCCAAAGCATCGCCACAACGACCGTTCCTGCGCTTTATACCTACTATCAAAACATTCAACATTTTTATACTATATTTTTTTTTTTCTGGTACCTATGTACCTATATTATTTTTAGCATTTATACTGAGGCGCCATGCAAATAATCGTGAATTATTAAAATAAGACCCTTATATGTTTTTAAAGCAAATAAGCTTTTTTTTAAATAAGACCCTTATATATTGTTAAAGCAAATAAGCTTTTTTTAAAATAAGACCCTTATATGTTGTTAAAGCAAATAAGCTTTTTTTTTCGCAGCTGATAATACTAGGTAAGTAGGTAGGTACCTAACTACGTAAATAATGAGGTAAAAACATGTCCCCGTATTAGTAACTTTAAATGTAATTTGATTACATATTGTTGTTTCGTTATGTGAATTACATGGGAATACCGAGTTCTGATTATTACAGGTAAATCGAAGCAAAACAAACTTTATTAATTATTTTATTATTTTTATCGCATTTATGCATGCGAAGCGAAATCTAAAGATTTAAATTGTGGAAAGAAAAAAACACTGCCCTGATTGTCAACTTGGCTAGGGGGCTGCGCTGACGTCACCCAAAGACGTACAAAAAGTGGAGGTAAATTTGATACCACGAGCAGTGTTCACGGTAGCTTAATGGCTAAAGCACTGGCGTACTGAGCCAGGAGTCGCAGGCCTTTGTACACTGCTGGACAAAGGCCTCCCCCAAGCATCGTTGGGGTTTGGAATAATGCACTAGTTGAAATATATGAACTTTACTGGTAGGTACCAGATACATAATTTACAATATAATTATTATAAACTACTGTATGGCTGCGGGGAGACGACTGCTGTGCCGCGCTGACACAATTGAGCGCCTTGCAAAGCCATGCGACAACAGTGTCCCTACACTACATACCCCTTTAAACAAAAAAATATGTTTTTTTTTTCCATTTCAAATCAAAATTAATCAGAAATTATAACAATCATCGACTCTATAAAATAAACGTAGGTAGTTAATCTGACTACACAGTAAACAAACGTATCGCATTACTGGGGCGCTAATTCTTACAATGCAAGCTCAACAGAAATGAGATAGCGGTTGACGGTCGATATGTGGGACTAGGATAAAACTTAATAATATCACGATTCACTATTAACCTTCGATCAATAGTATTTTTTATCGAAGCTATTAAAAATAACAATAGGTATTTCAATAATCTAAAAACCGATACAATTTGACGAACACTAAATCACAAGATTTATTTATTTTTATTTATTTATTTATCCCAATCACCACTACCATTACAGGACACTCCCAATGCGGTAGTGTGGTCCAACATAACACGTACAATGTAATTTTTGTGAATTCATTCAGAGAGCAGGAAAATAAATCTATTCTCTCAGCTACATCATTAAGTGTAGACAAGAAGATGTTTGACTGAAGTCTTCTTTTGCTCTCCGTATGACGCTCGTATATCGCTTGCCGCGGTCAGTCTGTGGATGGGTGACCGTTTCGATACACCTCGAAACCCCTCCGTGCCTCGGAGAGCACGTTAAGCTGTCGGTCCCGGTTGTCATACGAATATCTATGGCAGTCGTTACGGGTAGTCAGAAGCCTGAAAGTCTGACAACTGGTCTAACCTCCGAATGTCAGTATTACCCAGTAACTGGGTTGCGGGGGTCTGATGGCAGTCGCTCCGTGTAAAATACTGATGTTCAGCCGCATCTGGCTAGACTGGAAGCCGACCCCAATATAATTGGGAAAAGGCTCGGAGGATGATGACGCTCGTATAAAGCTCTTCGTACGAAGTAACATCTCGTATTCCACAGGTTCTGCCACAGAAATATATAGAATGGCCAAGTGGGCAGGGCGCGCGTGCCAACACTCTGCACCATAGTGCAGGGCATTTCGAAGCCTTTCTCAGTACGCCTTATGACTTGTTTCTGTAAATACTGTAATGAAAACCCGCAAAAATATCTTATTGTGCTGTTTCTAACTGCAGAAATAAAAGCTGTAAAGTACATTTGATTAAAGTTAATTTTTAAAAATTTATGACGTCAATATGAGACGCGTAGTTTGTTCGGAAGTTGCCACGCATGAATCGCAAGTAAAACTGTGATTACAACCATTCTATCCTAGTAATATATAAGCCTGTGATTCTATCTATTTCTGTGGGTTCTGCTGTTCAGCGACGTTCTGCCAGAATATGCTGCCTCAGCCCCAACGATTTAAGAAGCTGTAGTATTTATTCGTAGCTCAGCCCGGACTCGTCGGATGCTTTGACGACCGCACTGTACTTAATGAGTGCCGCCGCCGTATTCCGCTCCGGGAAGTCCTGTGCTGGCCATATCTACTGGTAGTCGCTCCTGTCAGCAGATCTGGTCGTCTGGTGCAGTCAGGTCGTAAGCCTCCATGGCCAACGCGAAAGGGGCGAGTCATATCCCAGGTTGCTGTGTGTGCATCCTGTGCTACCACGCTGCATATGCGCTCTCCACGTTGCTGGCCATGCCACGTTTGTTTTCCGCGTGCTCCATGAGTACTCACGCTGTCCTCGCCGTCAGCTGCGCGTTCAATGTTGGGGTCACCAATGTGGGGGTGTGGTATTAGAAGTCGTTGGAATAATGCTCTAGTTGAAATATAAACCATTTATTTTGCCACACATTCACAAAATGTACATATTACATGCAAAGGTAACAGGACAAATTAATGAGAACACAACATGCATACAACATAATATGTGTGGCAAGGGATCCAGCTCAGTATTTGCTGTGCATGTAGGTATGCACAGCACTGATTTTCAGCTGGTCCCTCCCATCTGTATATCTTAAAAGTGAAATTTACGCGCACAAGAACAAAAAATAGTAAATGAAAGAAGACATCTGACATCAAATACCTAATACAAAAAATTGGAATTTAATTCGAATTTAAATTTAACCAAATTATGTGTATTTTACAACATCGTGTATTAGTATTTATAGACTAATAAGTTACAATAATTATGTTCATTATATATGAACTTTACTGGTACCAGATACATAATTTACAATAGAATTATTATAAACTACATTGTACGGCTGCGGAGAGACGACTGCTGCGCGGGCGCCGCTCTAATACAATTGAACGCCTTGTACTGAACTTATGCGTCAGCAGTGTCCCAACAAAACTTTATCAGCCTTATTCCAAAACGCGGACTAAATAAAGTACTGGGATTAAACCAGGTTTAAACCTGGAACTAAATAAAACGTTATATAGACTTTATTTCGTTCCTTGTTTACGTGATTCAGATGGTGTTTGCCAACAAACACCATATATTACCAAATATTACCATTATCCAAATATTACCTAAATCAATCCAAAGAACAAGTTCTTCATCATTTCAGCCGAAAGACGTCAACTGCTGCACATAGGCCTCCCCCAAGCATCGCCACAATGACCGGTCCTGAGCTTCCCGCATCAAGCGGATTCCCACGACCTTCACCAGGTCGTCGGTCCACCTTGTGGGAGGTCTACCCACGCTGCACCTTCCAGTACGCGGTCGCCACTCTAGAACTTTACGATCCCATCGGCCATCCGTTGTACGAGCAATGAGCCCACTGCCACTTAAGTTTGGCAATTTTTCAGAATAAGTAAGTACTTAAGTAAGTAGGTAATTTTTTTCTGAAACTACAGCGTCTTCGTCATCTAACCCACACAGAAAAGAAAGATAACACAAAGAACACAAAAAAAGACACAAAGAAAGACTCGAAAATCAAGTCTTTATCTACACTCATCGTCATCTTCCTGCCCTGGTCCTTTATCTACACTAATATTATAAATGCGAAAGTAACTCTGCCTGTCTGTATGTTATCTTTTCACGACAACTACGTAATTAAATTAGGCAAAGAGGTAGCCTGGGACCTGGAGAAGGACTGCGAGGAATTTACAATAACGGCTTTCTGTGATAAACCGAAAAACACGCGTGCGAAGCAGCGAGCAGAAACTAGTTAACAAATAAACAAGTAAAAAAATATATTTTAATCTAAATAAAAACAACACGGTAAAAAAGTTTATATTTTCATTGTGTATTGTTGTTTATTTTTATTTTTTATAATTGATAGCCAAACTTTCATCTACCTGTAACACAAAAAAGTGACTACACGTTACGAAAATGTTTGTTCTTTTAAGGTAAACGGTTTTGTTAGATCAAATTAACTTTAATAATTTTTTGTTGAACTCCAGTTTGGTTAATTTTTTCAGTGTATCATAATGACGAGTATTTTATTAAATCGTTCCGTTAAATAGACTAAACCATCTATTTGAACATTTAACATGCGTTAAACATTGGTCTTAAAAGTGATTTTTATTTCTTTACACATCACAATATCTAGTTCTTCTGCCCTGAAAATACAACAGCCACGGTGACGCTACACATCCCTATCCCACAACCATATTCATTCGGAAACTTTCAGTGAAGGCCCCGTTTATCCTGACACTAGCTTTTTAATTAGCTCGTTAATGTGATTGGCGAACTGTAGTTGTGAAAGTATAATAATAGCTATTCCTACCCTCAGTCAGAAGCCCGAAAGTCTGACAACTGGTCTATCCTTAAGATGTCGCTTGGTATTATCCAGGTCATCGGTCCACCTGGCGAGGGGGCGCCCTACGTTGCGTTTGCCGATTCGCGGTCTCCACTCCAGGACTCGTCCGCTCCAGCGGCCGTCGTTCCTTCGACAGACATAGCCAGCCCACTGCCACTTCAGCTTACTGATCCTACAAGCTATGTCGGTCACTCCGGTTCTTCTCCGGTTATCTTTTATCCTTCAAAGAAACTCCAAGCATAGCTCGCTCCATAGCTCGCTGACCGACTTTGAATTTGTGGATTAGCCCAACTGTCAGTGTCCACGTCTCGGCACCGTAAGTCATGACAGACAGGACTACTTAAAGAACTTGGTCTTCAAACTTTGCGGTATAGGCGACGAGAAGAAGGTGGCTGGAGGGGACTGGATGCGCAAGGCAGAGGACCGAGTGTTGTGGCGCAACTTGGGAGAGGCCTATGTCCAGCAGTGGACTGCGATAGGTTGATGGTATTACCCAGTAACTAGGTTCCAAGGGTCTGATGGCAGTCGCTCTGTGTAATATACTGATGTTCAGTCGCATATGCTCCCCGATTCAAAACATTTTAGAAAAGCAGTAGTCGACCGATTTAGTTAGCCATCTCGTTTCGTCCACGATTCACGTAACGAGAGAAAAGGAGATAACAAACCGAATCGTACAACAACTGTTTATAGAACAAAAATCTAATTCGGGGGCTGGTTAGACTGGGAGCCGGCCGACCCCAATATAAGGGAAAACGCGAGGAGAAATAAATAAATAAATAACAAATAAAAAAATATCTTTGGGACATTTTTTAAACAGCACCATCTAGTCCCAAACTAAGCAGAGCTTATGCTATGGGTACTAGACAATGGATATAATACTTAAATACTTTTTTTTTGTAAATACATGCTTATAATACATAAGCAACACAAACACTTATGTTCATCACACAAATATTTGTGTCCTGTGGGAATCGAACCCACGACCTCGTTATCAGCAGTCCAACACTCGAACCACAGAGGTCGTCATAATAAAATAGAAAAAAAGAATTGTGCCTACCCTGCTACTGGTTTTATGCTTATTTAACATTTCGATACTAAAACTTCTCGAGAGAACTTCACACAATTTAATAAATGTTAGTTGTATGAATATTTTCGCCTTCATTATAATACTTTGAAACTTTGCAAAGCCTTCTATTTCAAAACTTTTAGTTTCAGCAGTAAAAGCAACCATTATAATTATTAAAACAATCAAAAATAAATCTTGTTTATGATTGTTGTAAACAAGGTTAAATAAAGTTTACAATCGTAGAGACAAGTGCCCAGAGAGTTTAAAAATTAAATTGAAACAGGGCATTCTAACACAAAGGTTTACATAATAACTACGTATCTCTTTCGTTGTGGAGTGAAAGAAGATGGAGTGTCAAAGGTTGAGAAATGAGATAGGTATGTTAAGATGATTTGAGCATATACCTAGAGAGACAAGAGGAGATTGATGAAACAAGTACCTATACAAAGCAAGAGTGGATGGAAGATCGGGAGGGGAACGACTTCGGCGAATGTAATTTAATGTAACGTTCTCAAAAATGCCAGGGGCCTTACTCCCGACCCGTGTACAATTGTGTAATGCATTCACTTTGAGATTAACTTTTATTTATAAATTAAAGCAATATTCATTGCGTGGTACGTAGTTGCCGACAGCACGCATTGTCAAAACACACGGAGCAATGAACATTGACATACAGATGAATGCGATCACGAGTGAGTTTACGCAATTCGGCAACAGACTGAATCGAGTGCTGTTCAATCGAATTTGAAATCGAGTTAGTGTCAAATCGTACTGCATTTTTGTAGGAATTGACATTAGTTCGATTTGGTTCAGAGCTCGAACCAGTCGGGAGTAAGGCCCCTGGTTAAGAGTACTCTCAACCGACGAGCATGCATGCAATGGAAAACAGACATTATAACAATGTTCCTACGTAACTTTGATCTTACATACATACATACATACATATTATCACGCCTGTTTCCCATTGGGGTAGGCAGAGACTATGGATTTCCACCTGCTACGATCCTGACACACCTCTTTCGCTTCATCTACGTCCATTAACCTCGTCATGCATGCTCGTCGGTTTAGAGAACTCTTAACCTGGCATTTTTTGAGAACATCCGCGATTTGATCGCGATACGTTCACCGAGGTCGAGAGTGAGTGCTGGTAATCAGGTGAATGGGGCACTACACACCTTCATGAACAGCCGCAAAGTGTCGGAAAAGGCACGGCTGGCTGTTCATAGGGGAGTGTTAGTGCCTACACTTATGTATGGTAGTGAAAGTTGGGTACGGCAGAAGAAACATGAAAGCAAAATAAATGCAGTAGAAATGAGAGCTTTGAGAAGTATGTGTGGTGTAACTTTGAGAGATAAAGTAAGGAATAACGTGATAAGGGAGCGTTGTGGAGTGAAAGAAGGTGTAGTGACAAAGATTGAGAAAGGTATGTTAAGATGGTTTGGACATATAGAGAGGATGGACGAGAGGAGATATGACGAAACAAGTATAAGAAGCGAGTGTTGAATGAAGAGTTGGAAGGGGACTTTAATCTTACCTACTAAATTCCATCATCAAAATCAAATGTATTTTATTTCAAATAAACCTAATTACAGGCACTTTTGAAACGTCAGGCTCTAGTTGCACGGTTCCAAATTGTGGGTCCTATGGGGAAGAACCGGCAAGAAACTCCATGGATAAACTCTTTTTAAAATAGGTTATTGTTTGTTACATCAAAATTCAAATAATGTGAGTATAAGGTAGGTTAATGCCAGAAATAAACAAGAGTAAAAAGTGAGAATATTGCCTTTAGAAATAAACGTAAAAAGAATTGCCATAGTATGTAGGAGCTGACCTGTCCCGACAGACGGCACCCGTTCACGAGCATGACGCGAGCATCAGCCATCGCTTAACTCAGTCATATTGAAGGGAACTTAACGACCCGATAATAACGCCACCATCAGCATGACATTTAAGTGATCATAAAGCCCGACTCCTTGTTTAAAGCCACTTTGATTCTCAGACGCTCTGACTCACACTCGCACCTAACTTCGCTAGCTTGCCGACCTATCATTCATAGTTAATGTCAATAAGGTACAGCAATGCCCGAACTCGGCTGCCCGGCAATTAGCATACATACGACGAAAGTGGAAAGAAAAATGTCTCGTGACTGCGCTTGCACAATAGTCGCCATTGTGCCGGAGACCTAGCTTGTGTCATGTTGTGGTTTCATTTACAGGATAGGCGAAGATCGTTTTTTTATACAGTAAGATGACGAAACGAGCTAACCCCACCTAATGTTACCCATTAACTTTTGCCCATAACTACTGCAATACCATCTAGGCTAGTTGCCTAGGTAAAGGTACTGTAAGACGCGTTTGCCAATCTGAGACATAAAGATGGAAAGTCTCATGTGACTGTAATGTCACCGGCACCCGTACCCTTCGCGGGGGAACACAGCAATGCGATGCGATGATCAGTGGCCTAGCTATGTCACCAAGGGCTCCGGGGCAAATAGTTAAAAGTCGAACATTCTTTATTCAACTAGGATATTATATAACTTTTTCGAACGTCGTTCATGGGGCCGAGGGGCCCCTTGAGCTTGGGGACCCCGGGGCGCTGCCCCGCCTAGCCCTACGGTAGCTACGCCACTGGCGATAGTAGATGTTCCCCGGACGAGCTCTTACACAAAAAACTACAGTTCTTGGTGTAAAGTAGTAGACTACTACTCTATTAGTACCCTTTTCTCGAAATATTTAGGTAATTAGCAAAAGATACCTATGAATTGTGGAATTGTGAAATTGTTCCATGAGGTGCCGGACACAAAGAATAGCACCACCCCATCTCTTCTCCTGGGTGTCATAAAAAGCGACTAACGGGTTCACCAGAGGATGGGCAGCAGAGTTTCCTCATAATTTATTCAACCGACTGTGATCGCCAACCTGCCTGCCAAGCGTGGCGACTATTGCATATTTCTCCCTTTTGGGAAGGCCTATGTCCAGCAGTGGACGTCTTTCGGTTAAAATGATGATGGTGATGATAAATTACCAACATTAATTCTTTGTATCTAAATATATCTGTGAAGATTTGTAAATGGCACAGGATTACCAATTTTCAGCACTACATAGACTCTGTTTGACTGTAAATCTTCCAAACTTTAAATAAATATATAAATATGTACTTTAATTTTCTAATACTGACACCGACAGATATGTTCAGTAATCTAAGCTGACACCAGCTACGCTTCAAATATAAAGAATGCGCAACCTCTAAGTAAGCCACATGGTGTCTTCATGTTTCATAAATAGCTTGCCTTTTTTCAATAAAAGCTTGTGAAGCACCCGCGTATAAAATACCACGTCCCGCAATGTGCTTAAAAACATATTTTATATTAAAATGCTGCACATATTAGCCACAAAGACAACCTTTGCTTTGTAGAAAAGCGAGCGAGCTCAGTACTTTATTCCTGGTAGGAAAATTGCAAACCCAAACATAACGTTAATGTTTGGCTCACTGGTTTGTTTTGTAGGGATAGTTGCTCAGTGATTTTAATATCTTAAACTTTATAACTCAATAGGAATATCCTATACCTAGTGATTTATGTATTTACATAATTTAAATAGAACAGAAGAAAATTCGAATACAATTACTTGAAACGCCTGTCAAAAATATTAAAGCAACGAGACGCGTAAAGGTGATACTTGTTCAACATTTTGTAAGGCATTAACTCATCAGGTCGCGGCTCTGGAGAGCAAAGGGATGGACTTTACTCTCATAATCCCCAGTCGGCGGCTAAAACTTTGATGTTTATACCTCTGAAGCTCGAAAATCTCTCTGTACTTACACCTTATCGCAGTTTGTTAAGTGAAAATCCAAGAAAAATACTTTTATATTTATAAAGCTCCAACACTGTTAGTAAATTAATTTATAAACGTATTTTTGAACTTAGCTGTGGGTGTAGGTTAGGTACGTTAACTCTGTAATATCTGCAGCGTGTTCCATTATTCAACATATAAAATTGAACTATAGGTAGGTATCTATACCTACAGTACCAGCTGTCGGTGGTAACATTAATTAATGATTAGTTAATTTATAATGAATTCTAGATACACAGGCCGTCCGATGTTCATCGCCAAGCCAATACACGTCAAAAACATTTCATCATTAGCCGTAGTGTACAGAGTTAGAACCACATAGTGCCAGTTACAGTACTAAAACACCCGTCTATCACAGCCAGTCACCGTCGCTCATACATCGTGAACTTTGCCCTCAATACGTCATACCTACCTAGCTTTTAGCTAAGTTTTTATGACGACTAGAGATCAGAGATCTCAAGAGACTTTGTCTACACTCGCGAGCGTTAAAACTGGGAAAACATCACAATTTTTAAGAAAAAATGTGATAAAACTGGGAAAACGAAATTAATCTACCAATATGATTTTTTATGAAATACCTAAACCCCAAAAAAATCCACATAGAAGCCATAGATAATATACTTATACTGGTAATGGGAACCTTCAAGAAAAGAGTTCTTCTTCTTCTTCGTGTCAACATGAGCTACATAATAATAATAGCTCATGTCGTGGGGAAAAGATTAGCCAGTCAGCAGGTTGATAGCGGGGCTGACTGCCAAGAGTGCGCCAGACGATCAATTAAGTAACGTCACTCGTGGAGGCTCTTTTAAGAAAAGAGTAAGTACCTATATTATAACATGTATTTTTTTAAAGTCAGCAAAGCATCGGCTACGCCCCTGGTGTTGCAGATGTCATGGGCGGCAGTAGTTGCCGTTTGCCCCCCTCTAAAAGTATGGTGAAACATATGTATACAATAAATACCATAACATACATAATAATGGTGAAACCGTAAGACAAGAAAACGAAAGGCTCTGCCTCAAAACTCATTATTTGGCATCATTTATTTTCATCTATTATCTTTATTATTCAGAATAATGAATAATGTGTGTGTGTTTGTTAGGTCAAACCAGCCCAATTTCTTTCAACTCGTAACAAAAACAATCGGAAAGTTCAGAAAAAAAACTAGAAATACAGTAAATATTGAAATTCAGTATATTTCCATCCTATAAAACTCATAATTTTCTTAATCTCCTTTAAGTAGGTACTTGATTTTAAACAAGCATACAACTATTATTAAAACGATGACTATAACTCAAGCAATTTAAAACCGACACACTAGCAATTAAAACCACAAAATAATACTTTCAATCACAGATTTTTAACGATCGATAATCCGCTGAAGTTTATAGCGCTTTTACGATTTCCCGCGATAGGTGGCGCTGTAGGCACTAAATCTAAAATAGAACGAAAGACTCGATAGTGTTACAGTTACAAGCACATGTAATTTTAGCTTATTCCGTTTCGCGCGCATCGGTGGAGCTGCGCGCGCGCCACTCGCTCCCTATCTAGTAAACAAATAAGGTAAAAAAATATGAAATTTTCTCTATTTTCTAATAAGTTTCCAAAGGTTTTCGGCAGTGATTTTTGAGGCGATATTTTGAATTTTTTTAAAGTGTTTTCTTTTTTTTCTATATTATTGGTGGTAATAATAAACTACGTTTCACGTGCAAATTAAAAGAAATGAAATTCCCATTCATTCAAGTAATTATTTAACTAGTATCGCTTAACTTCATTGGATGCTGAGTTTAGTAAAGATTATTGCGTGTGTTTGTGATTATGAAGACCAACGTTTTAGTGTCAATTAAAATATTAGGTAAGAACTGAACGGTAGTAATTTGAAACGGCACTTGAGGAACTAAAACGATGGATACTGGAACATCAACTTTTGGTTTTAAATCATCAAAATAACTAAACATTTATTGTTATTATTTTAACTGGACAGTGGCAGTATATACATACTTGAGTATAGACTTCTAATAATCTGAAAGTTTTGCATAGATTTATATATAAATTTCCACATATACACGATAATATACCTACATACTTAGAGGTTGCTGATAATCTGAAAGTTTTACATAGATTTATGTATACCACAACGCTTTTCCAAAACGTATGTAACCAATTGATACTCCATTGTTCTTCGGACTCTCAACTACACACATTATTTTCATCTATTTCCATTGGCAACTACCTCTGGCCAATCTGGCCCATCGCTAACGAATGTGGCCCATTTATTGTGGTGCAGTATTGACCGCGCTACCCGACGGCCGTATATCATAGAACTATTTCAGTTTATGTTGCTCCTAACCAAACGCGATCCTGTAAATCATTGTGACCCATACTAACAACGCTTTAAAATAAGTTCATGTCCCGCTAAACACTCTAATATTATAAACAAGTTGACGGCCGCGACTTTTAAAATAAGTTAATGTCCCGCTAAACACTCTAATATTATAAACAAGTTGACGGCCGCGACTTTTAAAATAAGTTAATGTCCCTCTAAACACTCTAATATTATAAACAAGTTGACGGCCGCGACTTTTCGTTCGTGGTGTGTCGATAAAAAGTGACCTGAGTATAAATCCAGGACATGGTATATCTGTGTGCCTAATTTCCTCCAAATCTGTTCAGCTTGTTCCGTGTGGTGCCGGACGTAAAGAATTGCACTACCCTATATCTCTCTCATGGGTGCCGTAAAAGGCGACTAAGGGATTCACCAGAGGATGGGCAGCAGCGTTCTCTGAGTATTTAACCAACAAACTGCTATCGCCAACCCGCCTGCTTAGCGTGGCGGACTGGCGGTTATGGCATATCCCCCCAAACTGCTTGGGGGAGTCTGATGCCTATGTCCAGCAGAGGACGTCTTTCGGCTGAAATGATGGTGTATGATAATGATCTGTTCAGCCGTTTCAGAGTGTAAGATTGTGAGTGTTGAAGGACAAGCAAACAAAAATTCATTATTTGCAATTAAAATATTTGTAGGATATTGTGAGCTTGTGAAGAAGTTTGGATGTTTGTTTGTTAAATACGCATGAACGGCTAAACGAATTTGAATAAAGTTAGGCACAGAGATGGACCATATCCTAGACTATACCCATATATATAGTATAGCTACTGCCGCGAGATTCAGTTATTTGACCGTAAATAATAATGACATCTATAGACTGAAAATGTCTCTTCTATTGCATTTAGCAAAATGGTTCTGTCTGACATCGGTCGGTTTCGTTTGTAGTTGCCCTTTTACTTTTGATTTTTTTCATAATTCTAAATATCAAATTCTACTTTTGGATACATAATAAACCAACCACTATAGGGTATAAATATAGGTTATCAAATGTGCATATAATTAGACTTCTCTTCAACAAAACTTTTAACTGAAGTAATAACAAATGATGGTAGTTTACTACTGACGACACTGCTGACGCATTGGTTTGTACGAGGTGCACGATTTTATAAGCGTGTTGTTTAAACCATCATAACAACCACAACATTGCTGACCCTTTACACGATATTAAACAACACATGGCGAACAACGTAGTACTACCACCGTACCTACTTCTCCGCCAAACAGTGATGCTTGCATTACTGTGTTTCGGTCTGAAGTGTACGGGTGCCGGTGAAATTACAATCACATGAGACTTTCCGTCTTCATGTCTCAGTTTGGCGAACCGACTTGCTGGACCGAAAGTCAGCAACGAAGAGCGCGCAGCGTGGCAGCAGAAGAAGCACACACACGGAGGTAACCTGAACACGCAACAGGTGACTCGCCCTCTTTGCTTCAGCTAAGGGGGCTAAGGACCTAACTGCATGTGCACCGGACTCGGACAATAGATGTTGATCACAGTTACATGTGTACTGCCGACAGGAGCGACCACCGGAGACAGAGATATACACGGTGACGCCACTATATAATTGAAATAACTGAAAACCTCTTAAGGGGCATTGTCACAGAAATAGAATAGCCATGTGGGCACGGCACGCGTGCGTGGTAGCACCATGCACCATAGTGCAGGATATTTCAAAGCCTTTCTCAGCACGCCTTATGACCTGTTTCTATAAATACTGTAACAAAAACCCGTAAAAATGCCTTATTGTGCTGTTTCTAACTGCAGAAACAAAAGCTGTAAAATACTTTTGATTAAGAAAAAAAAAAAAAAAATTAGTTCAAAATGTATGGCGTAGTTTGTTCGGAAAGTTGCCACGCATGAATCGCAAGTAAAATTGTGATTACAACCATTCTATCTATTTCTGTCGACATTGTATTTATCAGTACGAAAAAAAATCAGCTGACTGATCCCTACATTTTGTTCACATGAATCGACAAAATGTAGTGATCAGCTGATATTTTTTTCGCGATTTCATAGTTGGTCCCATAGTAAAAGTTATTCATACTAATACGTTGTATAGAACAGTGGGTGCGTCAAGGCGTAGGGAGAAGCAAAATTCCGCAACAAGACGACATTGGATGACACGAGACAGGCGGTGGCACTCTTCAGGACAGCGCACGCGTCGCATTCGCGTATCACACTTGGGTGTGAAGTACCAAGGTGTTGGATGACGAAACCCGTTATCTCACAGAGAACGGGCTAAGGCAGAATACACTAGCAGAAGATCACTGGCAGAACATGTGACATAATTATACGAAAAGCTTCATCAGCCTCATACGGAGACCAACTGAACAGTAGTAATTATTTATTATTTTTAACGCATTTTACGCATGCGAAACGAAATCTAACGATTTTTAAATTGTGGAAAGAAAAAAAAATCTCTCACGAGCAGGATTCGAACCTGCGACTCCTGGCTCAGTACGCCAGTGCTTTAGCCACTAAGCTACCGTGAACACTGCTCGTGGTATCGAAATTATCCTCCACTATACGTCTTTGGGTGACGTCAGCGATATCTTATTAAGAAACATTGTTCCTTAACCGACTCGACTAACTTTGCAGTTAAATCAAAGTCGTATAGATATCTACCCTTACTAATTACCGTAGTACCTATCTATTCAGTAAAATGTGTTGTCATTTTGTGTTTTTTAGGGTTCCGTACCCAAAGGGTGCTAACGGGACCCTATTACTCTCGCTACGCTGTCCGTCCGTCCGTCTGTCCGTCCCTCTGTCTGTCACAGGGCTGTATCTTTGTAACGGTAATAGATAACCAGTTGAAATTTTCACAGAATATGTGTTACTATGGTGCCTATCACGACAAATACTAAAAATAAAAAAAGTCTAAAACCATAGGGACCCCCTATGGTTTTAGACTTTTTTTACAAGAAACCTCGAAATACATGTATTTTTTTCAACGTTTTTGTTCCTGCTGTATCTTCAAAATGGTAATACACACCTAAGTCAAACTTGGTCTGATTATAGTGCATACTATGTTGTGTAACAAGAAATTCTAAAACCTGGGCAAACATAGACATATGTGGTGGTGCCTACGTAAGAAAGAGATGCAAAAATTCACATTTCGCGTACGTCGTTGATGTCTTTTGATTAACTCTCGTAAAATAAATCTGTGTCTATGGGGTATCAGGTCGATGGGCGGTACGGAACCCTTACTGCGTGAGTCCGACTCACACTTGGCCGGTTTTTAATTGTATGTTTTTAGAGCTTGCATTGTAATGTAAGAACTAGAACTCCAGTAATATGATATGTTTGTTTCTTGGAGTATAGGTGTAGTAAAAAGGTTTGTTTAATGTAGACTTACTATAGATTTCCGCGTAATGTAGTGAGATTGAATAACTACTTGTGTTTTATGCTGATGTTGATGGCAACAATATGCTTTTTCATAAAATTTAGATTTTTTGTTAAAAGCACAGACATTAAAAAATATAAGTAGACGAAGTGCTTCGAACAATCATAGTGAAGTCAAACCAGCGCTCACGCACACACATGCACCTTAAACCGTGCTCACCCCTCTCAGTTCACATGTCGCGGCATCTTCCAGTAAGCATCGCGAAAACAAATATCCTTCAGGTGCATGGTGTGTAGGTACGTGAGCACTGGTTGTACATGAAGGAGCAAGGTTTTTGTTGGCTTCACTATGGCTGTTCGCAGCACTTAGTCTATATTTTTTACTATCTCTATGTCTTTGGTTAAAAGGGGGAATATTGTAGCGACAGAGTTGACTAATTGGTTTGTACAAGGCACACGACTTTTCTAGCGCGGCGCAGCAGTCGTCTCTCTGCAGGCACTCTGGTCGTTTTGATGTAGTGTAGTAGTTTATTTTTGTTGTAAATATGTATCTGAAAGTATATACCTATCTCTATCGTTCATATCTTCATTGGAACTAACTCAATCTCAATCCCTAAAGTAGTAGTAATAGTAGAGCTCCTTTGTGAAAGAGCTCGTCCGGGGAAGTACTACCACCGTGCCTACTTCTCCGCCAAATAGTGATGCTTGCATTGCTGTGTTTCGGTCTGAAGGGTACGGGTGCCGGTGAAATTACAATCACATGAGACTTTCCATCTTCATGTCTCAGTTTGGCGAACCGACTTGCGGTACCATTTAGGCAACAGCCTTGTGGTATTGCAGTTGTTATGGGCAAAGGTAACCGCTTAACATCAGGTGGGCCTTTAGCTCGTTTCGCCATCTTATACTATAAAAAAATAAAAAAAATATTAAGTATTTTCAGTCATAGGTACAACTAATTTCTACTTATAATTATAATTATAATTTAACCCACTTTTCAGTTACCTACTTCATGCAAAAGAAATAGTCCATTATGATACAAGTGAGCTTAGCTGTTCATTATACTCGAGGTATCTAATCTGTGGTAGCACAATGAAGATGTTTGGATGCGATATCGCGAAAAAACCTCAGCTGTTCCCTGCATTTGTGTTCAAACAAATCGATAATATTTATTGTACAGGTGATATTTTTTTCACGATTTCACAGTTGGTCCCGTAGTAATATTGTGCAGTATAACGTGTTTCTGGTGTACATAAAATAACGCTGTATATGCCACCAGTATATGGTAAAATAACGCAGTATATAAAATATAAATACTTTATTTACGGACAACTAAATCCAATACAAAACACGAATGTTAGTAACAATGAGCTTTATAAACTATGTTAGTACTTATATTCTACTACGGACAAGGTAGTTTTTATAAGATGCCGCACTAAAGGGCTCTCGACAATAACTTTCAAGTATATGCCACCAGTATATGGTAAAATAACGCAGTATATGGGAATGCTATCAAATAATCTTTGTTCCATGCGGGAGTCGAACCCGCGATTTTTTGCACAGCAGCTAATTACTCAGCCATTGCACTATACTTGCACTGTACGCATAATGAAAAACGTGATGTGATGAAGAGAAAGCTCTTATACCCACATCACTTTCTTATTATCTTACTATTTTTTATAATGATAAAAAAAACCGTATGATTAGATTAAAATACGCTCTGTTAAATATCTACACAAATACCTAGCATAAATTTTAATGTAACCCACTGCATATTGTTACCCTTTTCTTATGAGCCTGGTGTCCGAAGATACAAGCTTCAGCTTAGTTTAGGCACCAGTCTCCCACAGATTATCTATCTTGTTTAAATAACCAAGTGACGCCTCCATCAGTAAAAAAAATATTACTCACTGAATACATAATTTATCAAAAAATTGTTTTTAACTATTGAAGTACAGGTACCATAGTTTAATGAGAAACTATTGGCCATACCAAAAGTGGCCGTTTTTCGCACTTTTTCTATCTACAACTACTGCGAACTAGTTAATAGTTTCTGACTAAACAACAGTACCAGCCCCCCTAGCCAAGTTGACAATCTACACAATCTACAATCGTCAACGCTAATAGAAAACAATCAAAATGTATGGGAATGACATATCTGAACGAATGATTTTTTCGTTGAGATATGTCATTCCCATACATTTCCAAAACGATTTCTCGATAAATGATCTATTCAGCGAGTAATATTTTTTTTACTGATGGGGGCGCCACTTGGCCGCTATATACCCCTTAACTTTGTGATACTGATAACTTTAAATTTGTTGAAGATGTGGCCTATTTGTCAAATAAGCGCTAGTTATAGAAACACGTCTAGCTCTACAAAATTACCGTTATTGTTATTAAAACAGAACGTGTCAATGAAAAACAAATTGGAACGATTCCAAAAAAATTACAATAATCTTCTTTTTTTTTTTCTTTCTACCGGACAGGCTCGTAGAAACGAATTTTGGCAGAGTTTTTACCTGACTGCGCCAGAAGGAGGGTAATGTTTTTCGAGTGTATGTATGTATGTATGTATGTATGTATGTATGTATGTATATTTCTTTGGTACGCCCTGCAGCCTAAACGGCTTGATGGATTTTAACTTGTGAGGTGTCGTTAGATTCGTCTTAATTGTGAGAGTGACACTGGGTATATTAAAATTATAAAAATTAAAATGGCCGCTTTTTGGCGCCAAATTACGGCTTCAAAAATATTTTTTTTTCCTCGAAACCTATCGAGTGGGGTATCAAAATAAAGGGTTTTATAAATGCTTTTAAAAACTATATTCAACTTATATGTTTAAATGTAATTTAGAATGAGATATGCTAAAAAACAACAAAATATTCAACGTTAAAAATGAATTTGACCATTAAAAAAAAACATTAATAGTATGATAAATAAAACATGATGACAAAACTAAAAAAATTCAAATAAAAAAATTAATTAACAAAAACAAAAAACCCGACTGCGTCTAAAAATAACAGAAAAGATATAAACAAGACTTATCAACACGCAGGCGGAGGCTACATAGGAACTATGTAATTCATGACCAAAAACATACGTAGCCTCCAACTGCGTGTTGATAAGTCTTGTTTATATATTTTCTGTTATTTTTACACGCAGTCGGGTTTTTTGTTTTTGTTAATTAATTTTTTTATTGTCATTCGGAAACTTAGCATTATGAGTGTTATGACTTATTCAATTCAATTCATTTATTAATTTGCACGAAATATGTTACATAGGTTGTTACAATGCAATAGTTTGTCCACGACATATTCCATTCTTATGATGTAGGTATAATCAAATTATTTTTTACTATCATATATATACAAAATACAATATAGATACAAAATTGCCGTGAATCGTATGTGGTCGGACCTGCCGCGTTGCCGTCAGCCATGTTGAGGTTTCTTATTAATTATTTATTTATATACGCTTCATTGTACACCTTAAAATATCATCATCATCATTTCAGCCGAAAGACGTCCACTGCTGGACATAGGCCTCCCCCAAGCATCGCCACAACGACCGGTCCTGCGCCTTCCGCATCCAGCGGATTCCCGCGACCTTCACCAGGTCGTCCCTACCCACGCTGCGCCTTCCAGTACGCGGTCACCACTCCAGAACTTTACTGCCCCATCGGCCGTTTGTTCTGCGAGCAATGTGCCCCACCCACTGCCACTTAATTTTGGCAATTCTTCGGGCTATGTCGGTTACTTTCGTTCTCCTGCGAATCTCCTCATTTCTGATTCGATCACGCAAGGACTACGTCTGCTATTAGACTCATTCATATACATTCTGAAATTTGAGTCGCTTAATTCCCGAAAAGGGGTAATTGTACTCATCATTATGAACAACTTTTACTATGGGACCAATCCTGAAAACGCGAAAAAAAATCAGTTATCTCTACATTTGTGTTCACTTAAATCAATATAATGTAGGGACCACCTGATTTTTTTTTTCGTGATTTCAGGTTTGGTCCCATAGTAAAAGTTGTTCATAATGTTGAGTACAATGACCCCTTTTCGGGAAATAAGCGATTCAAATTTCAGCGTGTATAGAAATTGGCCAAGTAAACAGTAGGTTGTTTTATCGCATAAATTAATAATAAAATAAAATAAATAAATAAATAAATATTATTGGGACATTTTTACACAGCACCATCTAGTCCCAAACTAAGCAGTGCTTGTGCTATGGGTACTAGACAATGGATATAATAATTATATATTTTTTTTGTAAATACTTACTTATATTACATAGAAAACACCCAGACCAACACAAACACTCACGTTCATCACACAAATATTTATATCCTGTGGGAATCGAACCCACGACCTCGTGATCAGCAGTCCGACACTCGAACAACTAGACCACATACGTCGTCAAAATAATAACATAAGTCAGCGATTAGTAAGTTTATGCTCAGCGTTTTGTATATAACGTGTGATTGAAGTAACTCAAAACCTCTTAAGGGGTCATTGTACTCATCAGTATGAACAACTTTTACTATAGGACCAAAATAATCTGATATCGCAAAAAATAATCAGCTGATACATTATATTTTGTCGATTAATGTGGACACAAATGTAGGGAACATCAGTTTTTTTCGCGTTTTAATGGTTGGTTCTATAGTAAACGTTGTTCATACTACTGAGTACAATGAGCCCTTAAGAGGTTTTGAGTTATTTCAATAACACGTGGTTTGTCCCATAGTAAAAGTTGTTCATACTGATGAGTACAATGACCCCTTAAGAGGTTAAGGTTATTTCATATTTAAAGAGCTTATTCAGGGGATGCTATCGAACAACTTTAATTGTTAGGTCAATCCCGAAATCACGAAAAAAAAAATTTTTTTTCATACATTTTGTCGAGCGACATCGATGACTTCGCAGGGAACAGCTGTTTTTTCTCGAAATCAGGGTTGTTCCCATAATAAAAGTTGTTTTATGCTATGCCCTGAATAAGCTCTTCAAATATGAGGACGCATTTTTGATACACGTTCTATATATAGGCTGACATAATGTGTTAATGTCTACTGCAAATTACATAAAACTTTTTAACAAAAAATTGAACCGACGAAAACAGTAACCGAAAAGCGAAAAATAAAATGAAGCTTTTTAGTATTAATTACTATTCTCCGAAACAAAACTAATGTAAATAACTAATTATGAGTCGGCGCCAAACAAACAAGCAAAGAGCGTGCGAGTTGCAAGTGGTCGAGCAGGGAACGCATTTTTGGAGAGTTATTGTTTATCGTTGAAAATTTCATGTTGAATTTCATGTTGTCAAAATGTCATTTCCTACTGGCTGAAAATCATAACGCTAATAGTTTTGAGGTTATAGATCTGCGATCTGATGGTCAGCTACTCAAGTAGCGGTGGAGCTTAAAAGTTACAGCATCTGAAAGTTGTAAAGAAATTAATACAATACTTATTTAAATTGAAACACAGATTAATTTTATTGTTAACAACAATGAAAATAACCATCCGCTAATTGTTTGTGTGTGTGAAGATCGTCAGTTCATTTGTCAAAGTGACTATGCAACGCTCATATGCATGTTTATGGCGCTAATTGAAGGAGTTTCCCCCGGTATACAAATAGCTGACTATTTTTTTTATTACTTTAAGGGTATGAATTTTCATCTGTATAAATTTCATGAACTATGAAATTAGTTTATTTTATAAAAAAACATGTTTATATACGAAACTGACGTATAATCCCCCCTGTTCCATACAACAGATTTTTTTTTGTTCAAAATGATCTAAATATTCATCCCAGAAATTTTGGCGCGGTATGAAAACACTCGAAGCTAAAATTTTTTTACAACTTTCTGATGCTGTAACTATTATCTACACCGCGGGTGCGGCGACTGACGCTCATTTTTCTGATTGACTGCTACATATAACACATGAACAAAGTGTTTTTATATTATACTAGCTTTTACCCGTGGCTCCGCTCGCGTTAAATTCTGCTAACCCACGTCAGTCCAGTCCAGTCCAGTCCATTCCAGTCCAGTCCACTGTCCCGCTGTCCCGCTGCCCCGCTGCCCCACTGCCCCGCTGCCCCACTGCCCTGCTGCCCTGCTGCCCCACTACCCCGCTGCCCCACTATCCCACTGCCCCACTGCCCCGCTGCCCCACTGCCCCGCTGCCCCACTGCCCCGCTGCCCCACTGCCCCGCTGCCCCAAAGCCCCGCTGCCCCGCTGCCCCACTGCCATGCTGCCCCGCTGCCCCGCTGCCCCACAGCCCCGATGCCCCACTGCCCCTCTGCCCCACTGCCCCGCTACACCACTGCCCCACTGCCCCGCTGCCCCACTACCCCGCTGCCCCTAGGCCCCGCTGCCCAGCTGCCCCGCTGCCCCACTGCCCCGCTACCCCACTGCCCCACTGCCCCACTATATCACTGCCCCACTGTCCCCCACTGCCCCAATACCCCGCTGCCCCGCTACCCCACTGCCCCACTACCCCGCTGCCCCACTGCCCCGCTGCCCAGCTGCCCCGCTGCCTTACTGCCCCGCTGCTCCGCTACCCCACTGCCCGACTGCCCCGCTGCCCCACTATCCCTCTGCCCCGCTACCCTACTGCCCCGCTACCCCACTGCCCCGCTGCCACACTGCCCCGCTGCCCCACTGCCCCGCTGCCCCACTGCCCCAATATCCCACGGCCCCACTGCCCCACTACCCCACTGCCCCACTGCCCCACTGTCCCACCGTCCCACTGCCACTGTCCCACTGTCCCACTATCTCACTCTATCACTATCGTCCCGTCGCATGTCCCATGTCCCATCCTATGTCCAGTCCCATGTGCCGTCCCACTGTCCTGTCCCATGTCCCGTCTCATGTCCCGTCCCATTTCCCGTCCCATGTTCCGTTCCCTGTCCCGTCCACTGTCCCGTCCCCAGTCCCGTCCCCTGTCGCGTCTCCAGTCCCATCCCCAGTCCCATCCCCTGTCCACTCCACTCCACTCCATCGTACATTACTATCCGCTCGTGCAAATGCATAGAAGCTTCGATCTGTCGGGTGAGTACGCAACCCACGAATTAATTTTTTTCTTTTTTTCTTTCTTTCTTTCTTTCTCAAAACCCATACCAGTTTTTAAGTCAGATCATCAGCTTTCAAACAAAAAAAAAACATCAAAATCAGTCCAGTAGTTTTAGCGTGATGCTGGAACAAACAAACAGACGTTAACTATTTTATAATAGTTAAGATTATAATAGTTAAGAAGATAAGATAATATACTTGAAGAAGAAGGTAATTAAAAATTGTAGACTGAAAATAGTATTTTTTTAGTTTCACCAAGATAATTTTATGCTTATTCGTATATTAAGATGGATACAATATAACAACGTTTAGGTACTTCTAAATTTTATTGCTTTTCATACAAAAAAAAAATTAATTAACAAAAACAAAAAACCCGACTGCGTGTAAAAATAACAGAAAAGATATAAACAAGACTTATCAACACGCAGTCGGAGGCTACGTATGTTTTTGGTCATGAATTACATAATAGTTCATAGGTAGCCTCCGCCTGCGTGTTGATTAGTCTTGTTTATATCTTTTCTGTTATTTTTACACGCAGTCGGGTTTTTTGTTTTTGTTAATTAATTTTTTTATTTTAATTTTTTTAGTTTTGACATGTTTTATTTATCATACTATTAATGTTTTTTTTGAAAAGTCAAATTCATTTTTAACGTTGAATATTTTGTTGTTTTTTAGCATTTTTCATTCCAAATTACATTTAAACATATAAGTTGTATATATTTTTGTAAAGCATTTATAAAACCCTTTATTTTGATACCCCACTCGATAGTTTTTGACGGAAAAAAAGATTTTTTGAAGAGGTAATGGCGCCAAAAAGCGGCCATTTTAATTTTTTAAATTTTGATGTACCCAGTGTCACTCTCAGAATTAAGACGAATCTAACGACAGCTCTCAATCTCAAATCCATCAAGCCGTTTAGACCACAGAGCGTGCCAAAGAAATATACATACATACATACATACATACATACATACACTCGAAAAACATAACCCTCCTTCTGGCGCAGTCGGGTAAAAATTTGAGAAATCGCAATTTAGAGGTAGCTTCCGGTCCTTGTCTGTAAGTCGAAAGATTCTGATTTTCGGTTGGCTCAAAAGACTGCATTTCCAAGATGGCACCACCCACATACGACAGGATTTTTTTTTCTACTCTGTACAATTCGGCCCGACCAAAAAGTTTTTAATGCAATATCTTTAGCAGCCGTATTTTCTCTATGGAGGCGCGCGCTAGAGCGCATGCGTGCGAATGACAGCTGGATATGAGCGCCTTATTCACCTTAATGTATGCAAAATGTTGTAGAAAAATATAATTAAAAATCACCGGTTCCCGTCATCGTAGCGAGGTAAAATACATACCAGTTTTTAAGTCAAATCATAAGTTTTTAGTCACAAACCCTTTCAACAAAATCGGTCTAGTAGTTTTATAGTGATGCTGGAACAAACAAACAAACAAACAGACAACTGACATTTAACAATTTTATAATAGTAGTAGATTATCAGACTCTAAGTGAATGCAATGGACATTATTCTTAGTTAACAAATATATACAACGTAGAAAAATTTGTTAGATTAAATTAATTATTAGTCTTGTGGGCTAGATTGTAATGTATTATTAAGAACCGTCTTCTTTATAATCAGGGAAAAAAAAAAGAAAAAAAAATTTTTTGCTTATTAGTGATCATTAATCAACTACTAGGAATGAAATTTAATAGGTATGAAATTCCTTACAAAAATTCAACGGTACCTCCCCTACTAATAGGTTAATTTGTACCAAAAAAATATTTTCATATTATGCAGAGTTTAAAAGTTTCATACGACGACGTGGCACTGAGCGCAAAGGCGAGCGAGACCCAGTAAAAAAGTGTGATGGAAACTTTTGGGTAACATTTGTTTTCTAAAACTATTTAAACTAAACTTAATTGTAAGAGGTTATTCACCTCCCGACACAGTAGCGTCGAGAGCGTCGCACGTTCTCGAATGAATCTAGCGCTATGAATCGATTAGAGTAACCATGATACCAAAAATTATAAATATCTTCTACAATAATAAATGAAAATTAATCATTACTTTCCATATCAATTTATTATAATAAAAAATCTATTTGGGGTGTCTGAGGTTTTGAGTTATTCCAATAACACTTTCTATGTATAACATTTCAGATTGTAGGTACAGTCAAGTCCGCAACACGCTGACATTTTGCTAATATTAGACGAGTGACAATTGAACGTATTCGTTTATTTTGTCTATCTGCAGCATTACCATTGCTTCCGGGGCGACTAAATCTAGTAGGTGTACCTAACTGAACATAGCAATGAGTTGCTATAATTACGGCTGATATGACCTAAATTACTGACGCCGAACCAGAATTCCAAAACCCCGAACATGTGGACTAAACCAGACTTTTTTCCCGCACACCCTTTAAAACCTAAAAAAGCCCGTTTTAGCTCTCTTAGTAGACTGCAGCCTTTTAATCAGCCGAGGCCTAATCAGTTCGAGGACATATTGGAGTGCGCACACGGGCAGACCCGATTATCCAAACAAAAAGAAACAAAAAAAAAAATTGTTGTAAGTACTTTTGTATCTCATTATGAGCGAACTGTTATGTATTATTAGATGGTCCTGCCTCCTACCTCAATCAACTCACAAATCTCACAACACATTTAGTCTGGACGTCTCACGAGAAATCAATTTAATCTATTCATTTTTATTTCTATTTATTCTATGCATCAGGGATGTTTGCTGAAGCCCGCGTCGATTGTTTCTACGCTACTATGCGAAATCGATGCGCCTCCCTGGTGCGCCGGGTGCGGGCCAGCCCGAACGTTATACTGCGCTGTATAGCCAGCAGGCTTGACTGCTTGTGTGTAAATCGCTGCTGCAAGCTTTCAACCTCGGTGCTGAGCTTGTAGCAGGGATTTGCATACCAGTGCGGTTTAGGTTAAGTGCATAGGATAGGAATACTAACATAGTTATTAAGTAATATTATTACTAACACAGTGAGTCATTGTTACTTAATCAATAAATAAATAATAATAATAATTAGCATTATGACCAAGGAATAAAATAAATCTCACATTGAATAATGCAGGATAGCTGGCTGCATTCAATTACCTATTATAAGTACTTATATGGAAGCAATTTCTATTGTAGTGTTCACAAGGATATCAATATTACTATGCATTTCCATAGGATGTAAAATACAGCCTAAAAAACCGGCCAAGAGCATGTCGGGCCATGCTCAGTATTATAGGGTTCCTTCAGTAGGTGTAATTACAAACGAATCAAATCGAATATTAATCATGGCTATTTTGGTTTTTGCAATAATCGGCAGCATTCGCGACTCAGAGCGTGTTGTTAGTAGCGCCATCTGGCGATAAATTCAAGAAGCCAAATTTAAGTCTGTCTTGTCAAAGTTACTTTTTGTGATTTTTTCAAATAGAAAGTAGCTAAAGGAGCATTATTTGCTATGATCATTTTTCCCTAAGGTCAATGACCTCTGAACTAGGACGTTTTAAGTATTTTTCAGTTATCTGTCTATAACTCAAAAAATTATAATCACATTATACTCGAAATAATTTTAAAAGAGAGTTTTTACAAAGGTCTATCAATGTGGAAGATTATAAGTTTCTACATTGCATAGTTTAGAAATGGCAGTGGGGGGGACACATAGCAAGCCACTTTGGCGGGCTATATTTCGCAGATGGTACACCTGATAAAAAAGTGATGTATGAAACATTACCTTCATTTTAGTAGACCTATTCAATGATACCCCACACGAGGGAGTGCAGCGAAAAAAATTTTTTCACCCCCATTTCACATGTACCAGGCCCCTCAGAAAGTATTGCGAAAAAAAGTTTTTATATATGGGAGACTGGCCAGTTATAATGTTTTTCGAAAATATGATTATTTATAAGTAAAAATAAGTAAGTTCCAATTTCAAAATTTCCCTCCACATTTTTTGCGAGTTAATTCAAAGTATTGTGTCTCACTGAAATATGGATCTGCGCCGGGAACATTTTAGAGCTATGATTTTATACGATTTCAAGTGTCGCCTGAAACCGGATGAATCGTACGATAGACTTCAAATGGCATTCATGGATGAAGGCCCTTCCAAGGCAACCGTGTATCGTTGGTATAACGAATTCAAGCGCGGTCGACCAACTTTGGGGGATGACGAAAGAAGCGGTCGCCCTTTGACGGCTGTTACCGAAGAAAACGTGCTAGCAGTGAAAAATTTAATCCAAGACAATAGGCGAATTACATATCAGGAGATTCAACACATATTGAAGATTGGATCGGGAAGCGTTCACGAGATTCTACACAGCCATCTTCGCGTGAGGAGGATAGTATCACGCTGGGTGCCGCACAACCTCACCGATGCTCAGAAGCAGGCCCGGGTGGAATGGTGCCGTGATATGCTTAACAAATTTGAAGCAGGCTCGTCTCGGCGTGTTTACGACATCGTTACAGGTGATGAGTCCTGGATTTATCAATACGACCCAGAAACCAAGCGCCAGTCGACTGTTTGGGTGTTTCAAAATGAGCCAACGCCTACCAAAGTGAAGCGATCTAGAAGCGGGGGTAAGATTTTGATCGCTAGCTTTTTTAATTTGACTGGCCACTTGGTATCAATTCCCTTACGGGATCAAAGAAGCATTAATGCCGAATGGTATACTACCAAATGTTTGCCAGAAGTTTTCTCTGTTATAAGCAACAAGCGACCAAACACAGGGCTCCGCGGGCTACTGCTCCACCACGACAATGCACCTGCGCACACCGCACTCAAAACGAGGGACTTCCTGGACAGCACGCCAGTCAAACTCCTGGGTCACCCTCCTTACAGCCCTGATCTAGCACCGTGTGACTTCTTTTTATTCCCAAAAATAAAAAATCAGCTCAAAGGGATACAATTTTCGTCGCCGGAAGATGCGCTGGCTGCGTTCGAGCAGGCTGTAAACGAGGTGTCTGCGGCGGACTGGAAAAAGTGTTTTGAAAACTGGTTTAGGCGCATGAATCTTTGTATAGAGGCTGGTGGAAAGTACTTTGAAAAGATTTGATAAAAATATATGTACGTATAGAACAATTTTTTTTAGTTTCGCAAAACTTTCTGAGTGTCCCAGGTATGTATATACAACGTGTATCAGAAATGCGTGGTCATATTTAAAGAGCTTATTCAGGGGATGCTATCGCACAACTTTTACCATGGGACCAACCCTGAAATCGCGAAAAAAAAATCAGCTGATCCATACATTTTGTCGAGTGACATAGATGATTTAGTACAGCTGATATTTTTTTCGCGATTTCAGTGTTGGTCCATAGTAAGAGTTGTTCTATGCTATGCCCTGAATGAGCTCTTAAAATATGACCACGCATTTCTGATACACGTTGTATATATATATCTACAGAAAATATTATTATCCATTTCATAGAAAATACACGAGTCCCTACAATAGAAATCGCTTATTTTTGTTTCTCCATAATACCAGATAAATATTTATAAACTGTTCTATAGAACAATGATACGGAATTTATAATTTCTCACATATAGATGCTCACTCATCTCATCATAGACATAAGCATAAAGGACAGGCCAGTGGCAGGTCGTGAGAGAACTTGACATAATCATTGCGCTGGCTAACTGGCTGGTTATTCCAATTAGTTAAATTCTAACACCGAAGGGAGAGAATGGGTGAGTTCTCAATACTCAATACTTAGGTGGTAGGTAGACTTAAAACTATGAGATCATTGTGAACCCTGTCGGGCACGGCAAAGAAATAGTTGTTTTAGTTTAATATTTTGCTTTCATTTTTTATTGGCTCAGGTAATCTATTATATATTTTTATGGACATTACATAAGGACTAGTTGAATGCATTTCTATGCGGGTAGGTGGTAAATTTAACCTAGATTTGTGTCGGTGTTCATAATTTAACTGTATATCTCCACGTTTTGAGTAGAATTCTTGATGCTTCCGAACAAATGTACGTGGGACACTCAGAAAGTTTTGCGAAACTAAAAAAAATTGTTCTATACGTACATATATTTTTATCAAATCTTTTCAAAGTACTTTCCACCAGCCTCTATACAAAGATTCATGTGCCTAAACCAGTTTTCAAAACACTTTTTCCAGTCCGCCGCAGACACCTCGTTTACAGCCTGCTCGAACGCAGCCAGCGCATCTTCCGGCGACGAAAATTGTATCCCTTTGAGCTGATTTTTTATTTTTGGGAATAAAAAGAAGTCACACGGTGCTAGATCAGGGCTGTAAGGAGGGTGACCCAGGAGTTTGACTGGCGTGCTGTCCAGGAAGTCCCTCGTTTTGAGTGCGGTGTGCGCAGGTGCATTGTCGTGGTGGAGCAGTAGCCCGCGGAGCCCTGTGTTTGGTCGCTTGTTGCTTATAACAGAGAAAACTTCTGGCAAACATTTGGTAGTATACCATTCGGCATTAATGCTTCTTTGATCCCGTAAGGGAATTGATACCAAGTGGCCAGTCAAATTAAAAAAGCTAGCGATCAAAATCTTACCCCCGCTTCTAGATCGCTTCACTTTGGTAGGCGTTGGCTCATTTTGAAACACCCAAACAGTCGACTGGCGCTTGGTTTCTGGGTCGTATTGATAAATCCAGGACTCATCACCTGTAACGATGTCGTAAACACGCCGAGACGAGCCTGCTTCAAATTTGTTAAGCATATCACGGCACCATTCCACCCGGGCCTGCTTCTGAGCATCGGTGAGGTTGTGCGGCACCCAGCGTGATACTATCCTCCTCACGCGAAGATGGCTGTGTAGAATCTCGTGAACGCTTCCCGATCCAATCTTCAATATGTGTTGAATCTCCTGATATGTAATTCGCCTATTGTCTTGGATTAAATTTTTCACTGCTAGCACGTTTTCTTCGGTAACAGCCGTCAAAGGGCGACCGCTTCTTTCGTCATCCCCCAAAGTTGGTCGACCGCGCTTGAATTCGTTATACCAACGATACACGGTTGCCTTGGAAGGGCCTTCATCCATGAATGCCATTTGAAGTCTATCGTACGATTCATCCGGTTTCAGGCGACACTTGAAATCGTATAAAATCATAGCTCTAAAATGTTCCCGGCGCAGATCCATATTTCAGTGAGACACAATACTTTGAATTAACTCGCAAAAAATGTGGAGGGAAATTTTGAAATTGGAACTTACTTATTTTTACTTATAAATAATCATATTTTCGAAAAACATTATAACTGGCCAGTCTCCCATATATAAAAACTTTTTTTCGCAATACTTTCTGAGGGGCCTGGTACAAGTCTCTAACCTTTTTTATTCGTCCAAGGTCTCAGGGTTAGAATATCATTTTTTATAAAATGGGGTTTGCAGCTGTCAGTTTGTTCTATGTTTACTAGAATTCTTACAATTTTTTTTGAGGTGTGAAGTTCGTTGGTGCGTCTGTGCTACTTCCCCAAAGGTTCTTCCTGAATAGTACGAAAAACGGCTCTGAATTCTTATCCAATCCTTGACTAGGATTAGAAAGTTGGCGAAAGTAGACGCGGCCTCTACTCAGCGTGGGTAAAATGCTAAATAATAATTAACCTTTTCTCTGTAATTCCAGGGTCCAAAATGCCGTTTATCTACGAGGAGACGGACCCCGAGTACGCGGCGTCCTGCAGCAACGTCACGCTATGCTCCAACTCCAAGGGTTTCTTCAAGGGACTGATCGAGGAGTTGATCTCCTTAGCCGAGGCTGATGGCTGGCTGGACAAGCTCCAGAAGGTGGAAGAAGGGAAGAAGGTGGCTGCTGTGATGGGGAACAAAACGGTGGGTTGACAAAGCTGACACGAAGTGATTGCTTGGCGATTATTATTATTGGCACTAAGCGATTTTTTTCTCTTTCTCATTCTAAGAAGAGGCCATTGCACTGGAAAAGTAATAGACCGATAATGCTAAGCGATTTCTGATACGATTCTTCGCGATATTTTCGCGCGTTCGATTGAATCAACCGCCTGCCAAGCGTGGCGATTATGGCATATCCCCCCATTAGGGGCGACCTGGTGAAGGTCGCGGGAATCCGCTGGATGTGGGAGGCGCAGGACCGGTCGTTGTGGCGATGCTTGGGGGAGGCCTATGTCCAGCAGTGGACGTCTTTCGGCTGGGATGATGATGATGATGATAGAATCAGTGCCGAGTTGCTAGCTAGACCAACAAGGTATGAAGAGGCGTGTATTCTGGCTTTGAGTCATGATGATCAGGGTTCTCTTTTCATCTATTTATCAACTCAGCCTATCGCAGTCCACTGCTGGACATAGGCCTCTCCCAAGTTGCATCATCTATTTTTATTGTTGTTTCATCTTATTTACTTCGCCCTAACTACTTAGTTTATGTTCTTGCTTGTGCTACTTTTTTGATACATTTATATTTGTATATTTCAAATGTACACGATAATATTTTGAAGACACGATTGGCAGTGGTTGAGCGGTCGGCTTCTGATTTGAGGGTCCGATTCACGGAACAAATATTTATTTTGTGTGTTACTGTTGTTCCGTGTCTTTGTGCGTGTGAGATTTTTATTCGCAAACGCTTCCACGAGACAGGAGCAATCCCAAACTGGAGCCAAGTTCTTTTTTTTTATTAGAAAAATATTCAAGGACTTCTAGTGACGGACGTTATTAGACGACTCACAAAGCTTAAGCCATCGCACAATGCAAATTAGTTAGACTATTTAGTTTGATAATTGCCGATTAAATAAGGATTTATGACGGCAGTTTTGTCGAAATAAAATTAATCACGATAATATTATTAGAAACAGTACTGTAGAACATTGCGATGAGATCTTTAAATATTTATAGTGTAAATGTAGTAAAGGCAATATGACTCTAGATCTTAGACCATTTGGTCTAAGATGTAGGTTAGGCTCATAACAACATAACATAACATCACGCCTGTATTTCTCCGAAGGGCTAGCCAGAGGTATATAGTACACCCACATTTCACCAGTTATGTTATAGTCCCATGTAATAGGGGGCGAGCCTATTGCCACTGACCGGGCACAAACCCAGAATCCGGGCAGTTACTGAGAATTTCCTAAAGAAAAAACCCAATAACACTTTGCCCGACCCGGGAATTGAACCCAGGACCCCACGATTAGCAGTCGCGCTTGCGACCACTAGACCAACGAGGCAGTCAAAGAGCTAGGCTCAAAGACCGAAAACACTAATTAAGAGAAAAAAAAAGTCCACTTGGCGTCGCGTTGTGGTCTCTTCAAAACTTGTACAACAAAAAAATCGTGTCGTGCGTTTGTTAAAACAGCCACAACGAGTAAAGATTGTAACCGAAAAACCCACAAAATTAAATTCTTGTCCGAGTTTTCATGCTATTTACCCGCAACGAGTTTTGAAAAATTATGAAAAAAAAAACTACGATAAATCACGCGTACTGGGCCCTAATTCACGTAATTTCGTGACGCGCCAATCACGTTGCAGCGACGCTGCAGTTCGTTTCTGACAGCGATCGCCGTAGATAAGAGAATACGAAAAGCATTGTTTTGATCGAAACTTAACTGCAACTGTGTTTATTAATATAAATTTTCATTTTTTTTTTTGAGTTGTATTTAATAACTTCTTAGGTTTTTGCGATCACTACACATTATAATAAAAACAAAGTTTAACCGGATTAAATCGCGTATATTATTTAAATTGGTTTCCCTGACGTTTCGAAAGCTTTGCAGCTTTTCGTGGTCGCAGGTAGACTAAGATGACAATCGTCTTTACAGATTTTTATAAAAAAATATTTTAATCTACCGTACAATGTTTATTAATTAAAATCGTTTCGATGCACGCAGTAATCACTCACAATATCATTATCTTTTACAGTAAGGCGTGCTGTTTGGGACTTGATTATATCTGTAAAGACGATTGTCATCTTAGTCTAACTGCGACCACGAAATGCTGCAAAGCTTTCGAAACGTCAGGGAAACCAATTTATATAATATACGCGATTTAATCCGGTTAAACTTTGTAATTTTTTTTTATTATAGCTTGTATTTATTTAAACACATTTTTGTCACCCTAGACCGATATATGTAGTCTAATCTACTTACTTATTGTTATCTATAAAGACAGTTCCTTGGTCCGTGTGTCACTGCAGGTTGACAACCGAAAATCAGCGCTGGATGTTGCACGCCAGCACATGCTGAGTTGGTGACCCTTTTGGCATGGGCATGGCCGGCAGCAACTTCATGTTTTACTTATAACTAACTTTAGTATTTTTATTAATGTTATTGTTGTGCTGTCCTGTCACTGTTCTGTGCCAAATAAAAGTTTTTCTTTCTTTCTTTCAACTGCGCTACAACTGTACTTCTTTAGTTACGTGAATTGGCCTTCTGGAGTCAAAATGTATAAAAGTATATGTATGCTGTGGGTGAACCTTATGTAATAAATAAATAAATAAAATGCTCGCACACGCTCTGACTGCTGGCGGAGAGGGTGGCAATAGCGACAGATGGACATAGCCATGATAGGTACATCTCCTCACCGCATGCACTAAGGGAACGTACCCATACTACGTGACCAGTTCAAGGGGGGGAGGAGGTCTTCAAAATACCACGCTTGGTCACAGGGTAGGGGGGGTTTTCGTCACGTAGTCAATATCTTCCAGAGAAATCTCACGCTTTTCCGAGCTATATTTAAATATGGCGCGCAGCATTGATCGCTTACTAAACTCACAGGTGGCAACACTGACGCACGTATAAAAAGCAAAGACAAATATGAGCAACAATATTTTTATTTACATTCTGTTTGCAAAAAAATGATTTAAACCATATTTTTTATGAATTACTACGTGAAAACTACAAGGGGAGGATGTATCTTGGCATATACTACGGGTGGTCACCGAGTTGAGAGTGGGTAAATTATTATAAGAAATGGGTCACGTGCCCTAATGATTAATTTTAAGCGCGGAACAGTGTCCACTGTAATTGATGAAGTCGATTGGAAAATTATTTCAATAATTAAGGTACTTTTTTCCCATATTTGAATCGAAAATCAAGTAATATCCTCCTTCAAAAAGTCCTTCATTCAACCGGGCACCTTCTACTAGAACAAATAAATGAAAAAGTGCACCCTACAGAAACTCAACAGTTCCGTCGCCAATTGAAATAGGTACCAACTCAACCCCCTTGGGCGCACTCCGGATGCACCTCACGTCTAAAATAACGATCTCCAATGAACTAGCAGCAGCAACTATGAATACTGAATAGATAAATAAAAACTTCCCGAACAAATACTAGAGAAAGATTTTTATTTAGTTCCGCGTTGACTTCAGAAAGCTTAGAGAAGTTGAGGCCAATGTTAACATATTTGCTTGTAGTAAAATTTAAAAGGACGACTTGGTAACTTGTACTGTCTCTTTTCTATTGATTTTCGTCAGCAATGAGAATGGTATATTAATTATTCCTAACCCAGAATTAATTTCAACGTTATTTAGTGCTTTTAGAGAAGATTCTACCACGTATTTCCGACAGACAACATCTCGATGAACGCCAGACCGACAGTTCATAGAATGAGGCTGGATCCGATTCGATCATGTTTTTGTTACTCCTAACATCAGACACGTTTTTCGAAGAAAAACTGGGCGAGGCCTAGGCTAAAGATAAACACGCAAACATATCCGAGACGGATGGATAACATTTGACTGCAGGGGGAGAAACACTCAGTTTTTGTTGGGCTCAGCTGATATCTAGATTCCATCATATCGCAGCAGACGGTCAATTTTGCAAAAATGTTTGAATGAAAAAGAGATAAATTGGAACAACTTATGGTGGTTTGAAACCCCCACACAATCAACACTCTTTATCTGAAACAGTAGATGTCTGAGACTATAGCTAGATGATGATAAAGGAAAATATGACACCAAACAATAATATCAAATTTCAAAACACAAAATACAGACAACAACGCTGTTATGAGTTACAAAACCCATTATTAGGCGAATTAGCTGTTGACATCTTAGGTCATGGAGAAACAATACCTATAGGACAACCATCGAAGAATACCACCCATTAGGTTTTAAGAAAACAAAAATAAACAAAAGAAATTCCTGACATGGCGTCACGTCACAATAGAATATCAGCACTATGGTGTATCGTTGGTCCCTATCGACTTTGAACATTGAAAACTAATGACTATGGATTAATAGATACAAGGGAGGAACAATATTCCGTCTCGTCTATTCTTTCAGGCAATAAACAAGTCTGTAGCTTTGAAAAGCTGCTCACTTGACCCTTTTGTCGCTTCGATGCAGCTTTCTAACTACCCTATAACAATATAAAACGAAACGCCTTAAACGACAAATGAAAATATGGGAATTTAAGCCAGATAAGTCACTACCGTAGATCAAGTTTTGAATTTAGTGATGATGTTCTTGTATTATATTGATAAGGTTGAACCAGGTGGCAATACGGTATCCCTGATTTTTTCGCCATACAAACAGATTTACGATAATGAACCGTGGCCAACCGGGCAAAGTGCAACGCCAGTTGTTTACAATATTTTTAATAATACTGAGACAGATTTTGGGAATATGCTTTAAAGATTTTTATGCACCTCGCGCTTTTGTTGAACACAAAATTCGCTGTAGTATAACAATCTCCTTCAAGTTCGGCTGACATGCTCTATTACACAAACTAAAGATGAGTTTTCCCAGTCTGTCCAAAACTTGTAACTGCTACTCAGTCTTGGTAAAAATATACAATATGTTACTAATATATCTGCTCTTGCGTTTCTATTCTCAAATACGACATAATTATATTACTGTAACTGAAGCGTTGTTAAGGCAGATTTGTTATCACAATAATTATTTTTATAATGATTAATAAGTCAAGTGATGTTTTCATCCTTAAACAGAAACTATGCAAATTATCTTTGCTTCAACTCAGCCTACCGCTGTCCACTGCTGACTGCTGGTCATAGGCCTCTCCCAAGTTGCGCCATAACCCATAACACTCGGTCCTCCGCCTTCCGCATCCAGTCTCCCAGCTAATTTCTTCAGGTCGTCGATACACCTGGCTGGGGGCTGCGTTTGCCGATTAGCGGTCTCCACTCAAGGACTCTTCTGCTCCAACGGTTATCGGTCTTTCGACAGATATGGCCAGCCCACAATTTATCTTTGTTTAGTCGGAATTTATCAAAACAAATCTGTAGAATCATTATATTTTCGTTTTCTAATATCCTTACAGATAATGGAAGCTCTGGACGAGGTCTTATCAAGAATACAGCCGCTTTACCGGGGCAAAGATGCAAAGTTGTCACGAGAGAGACGTCTAGCTGCACAGAAAATGCTGGATGATGGAGACCTGGACAAGGCACTGGCTCTCGCCTGCCAGGCCGTGCTGAGGGCCCCTATGACAGGTCAGTGATAGCACAATAGACAGTGGCACAGGTAAAAATGCGGACATTTGTCACTAGTGGCGTCTGGCGGCACAGAAAGCGTTGGACGATGGAGACCTGGACAAGGCCGTAGAAGAGAGAATTAATAGGTTTTTTTTTTTTCAGAAGAAGCTCATCAGCTCTTTCTGAACCGTTTAAAAAAAAAAATTTGTTTGTGTTTTTTGTAAAGCTAAAAATCGTGCAAGTACTAACGAAGCAAGTTTCTTTTGTAAGGTGTCTTGGTAAGGCGATGGCCTGGAAACCAAAGCCTTGACACGCTGTATCTAGTTGAGGACGTATTCTTGATAATGAATTTGAACTACTTTTGAGAATGTTATAATTTATTAAATCTAATTGTCACTTGTTATTTGTTAATAATTGTCATGTTACTATGGACAAAAGGGCAGTTTTTGAAAGAAAGTTTTTTTTATAGCCACAAGATGACAGCTTGCAACTAAAACGTTAAGACTCAGTATGCTGTTAAAGATATATACGTGGGACACTCAGAAAGTTTTGCGAAACTAAAAAA
Source organism: Asteroscopus sphinx (assembly GCA_949699075.1). NCBI lineage: Eukaryota > Metazoa > Arthropoda > Insecta > Lepidoptera > Noctuidae > Asteroscopus > Asteroscopus sphinx. The sequence goes on along the minus strand of OX453002.1, from coordinate 34,529,442 downwards.
AATTGTTCTATACGTACATATATTTTTATCAAATCTTTTCAAAGTACTTTCCACCAGCCTCTATACAAAGATTCATGCGCCTAAACCAGTTTTCAAAACACTTTTTCCAGTCCGCCGCAGACACCTCGTTTACAGCCTGCTCGAACGCAGCCAGCGCATCTTCCGGCGACGAAAATTGTATCCCTTTGAGCTGATTTTTTATTTTTGGGAATAAAAAGAAGTCACACGGTGCTAGATCAGGGCTGTAAGGAGGGTGACCCAGGAGTTTGACTGGCGTGCTGTCCAGGAAGTCCCTCGTTTTGAGTGCGGTGTGCGCAGGTGCATTGTCGTGGTGGAGCAGTAGCCCGCGGAGCCCTGTGTTTGGTCGCTTGTTGCTTATAACAGAGAAAACTTCTGGCAAACATTTGGTAGTATACCATTCGGCATTAATGCTTCTTTGATCCCGTAAGGGAATTGATACCAAGTGGCCAGTCAAATTAAAAAAGCTAGCGATTAAAATCTTACCCCCGCTTCTAGATCGCTTCACTTTGGTAGGCGTTGGATCATTTTGAAACACCCAAACAGTCGACTGGCGCTTGGTTTCTGGGTCGTATTGATAAATCCAGGACTCATCACCTGTAACGATGTCGTAAACACGCCGAGACGAGCCTGCTTCAAATTTGTTAAGCATATCACGGCACCATTCCACCCGGGCCTGCTTCTGAGCATCGGTGAGGTTGTGCGGCACCCAGCGTGATACTATCCTCCTCACGCGAAGATGGCTGTGTAGAATCTCGTGAACGCTTCCCGATCCAATCTTCAATATGTGTTGAATCTCCTGATATGTAATTCGCCTATTGTCTTGGATTAAATTTTTCACTGCTAGCACGTTTTCTTCGGTAACAGCCGTCAAAGGGCGACCGCTTCTTTCGTCATCCCCCAAAGTTGGTCGACCGCGCTTGAATTCGTTATACCAACGATACACGGTTGCCTTGGAAGGGCCTTCATCCATGAATGCCATTTGAAGTCTATCGTACGATTCATCCGGTTTCAGGCGACACTTGAAATCGTATAAAATCATAGCTCTAAAATGTTCCCGGCGCAGATCCATATTTCAGTGAGACACAATACTTTGAATTAACTCGCAAAAAATGTGGAGGGAAATTTTGAAATTGGAACTTACTTATTTTTACTTATAAATAATCATATTTTCGAAAAACATTATAACTGGCCAGTCTCCCATATATAAAAACTTTTTTTCGCAATACTTTCTGAGGGGCCTGGTATATATATACCGATATATATATATATATCGATACCTTAATTTGCAAACCAGCTAACTCCATGATAGTACGTAACACATGAGATATTAAAAACTGTATATTTTATAATTATCGTACAGCGATGTATACAAAAATCATCGCATCATTTCAGCCGAAAGACGTCCACTGCTGGACATTGGACTTTTCTCCCTTTTTTTTATAACACGATATAAATATTAACACTATACCTAGTTTTAAACCTCACAATTTTTTTTTCTTTGAGACAATATTTTTTTTTTATTAGTTATTATTGGCCTCCCCCAAGTAGCTTGGTTATATGATATGCCATAATCGCCAAGCTTGCAGGCGAGTTGGCGATCGCAGTTGGTTGGTTAAATACTCAGAGAACGCTGCTGCCCATCCTCTGGTGAATCCCTTAGTCGCCTTTTACGACACCCATGAGAAGATATAGGCTGGAACAATTCTTTACATCCGACACCACACGGAAATATATGTCGTGTACTCCCTGCAATTACCACGCTTGGCTGCAGGATATAAAACGAGATCTTAGTATTTTGTTTTGCACATAACCTATGTTAATAACAAGTTAACATGGCGTGGGTCTCAAGAGCTCGTGGCTGAAAAACAACCACGTGGATTTCAAGATCTGCTGACCTGACCTGAAGATGGATAACCGTTTCGTTGCACATTGCGTCCCCTCCATGTCTCGGAGAGCACGTTAAGCTGTCAGTCCCGGTTGCCATACGAATATATATGGCAGTCGGTACGGGTAGTCGGTAGGCCGAAATTCTAACAACTGATCTAACCTTAGGACGCCAGTATTACCCAGTAACTGGGTTGCGGAGGTCTGATGGCAGTCGCTCCGTGTAAGATATTGATGTTCAGTCGCAACTGTTAAGACTGGAAGCAGCCTCTTAACTAATAAGACAATAACTTTACATACATACATGTTATCACGCCTGTTTCCAATTAAGGTAGGCAGAGACTATGGATTTCTACCAGCTACGATCCTGACACACCTCTTCTGCTTCATCTATGTTCATGCATGATCGTCGGTTTAGAGTACTCTTAACCTGAAATTTTTTTGAGAACGTCGCGATACTTAAAAATCACTTTAAAATATCCTTTTCTCATTCTACGGAATAGTGATACACTATCCATCCGGGAATTTTGTAATTAGGCCATGAAGAGGCCCCGGCCACAAAGGCATTCTCCAGCAGTGTTAAACAGATCAGCTGCATAATGGGACCATGTTATTCTTACAGCCTGTCGCTCTGTTTTATCCCAAGGTTGAGGGAGTATGTTTTTATTTACATTGAACATAATGACCCCACAGTTATTATTGTTCTGTATTATATTTTCTCTGTTTACTATAGGGAAGTTAGGGGTTAGGGGTTGTTTATATTAGAGTAGCTGATACAGTCATAAGTGATTGTGACAAACGTGTGTTGTGTGTGTGTTGTGTTTTGCGTGTGGTCAAACGAATTGGTGACTACTATACTGATTAAAAACTCAACAAATGCACCATACCCCTTCCCGGTACCCACAACACAATAAAATACAATTATTCTTTATTGTATATAAAAAAACAACATACATGAGTTATCTCTAAATTATATTCTCTTTGCAGTCAAATACTGGAACTAATACTTTCTGCGATTTAAAAAAGAAAAAAATGTCAAACTATGTATTTCACAATTCTTTTCACAAACTTTGATTTATTTTATGCTAAAGCCACAGAGTACATTGTAATATACTGAAAGCTAAAGCCGTGCTTGTCATGCACGTCATGTATGCATGAATGTTTACAGCAGAGCTTATCATGGTTCACAATGTTGCAAACAAGGTCATAGACTAATATATAATACTTGAGAAACAAGGTATCTTTTCACGATCTTGTCATGAACCTGAACCACACTGATATTTTGAACATCGTCCTCAAAACAGACCAACCATGCAAGCATGTAGTACGTGTCCCGGGCCTTTAGTTTGACATCTACGTAAGTCCTCGGGATAAAAAGAACCATCAATATCATCATCTATAACCCTCAATATCCCACTGCAAGGAGTGTCATACTAAATTGGTTCAAAACTTTTTCCAGGTGGTGATGACGCCATAAGTGAAGGTGGAATCTCCCTCGCTTTAGCACTGTGGCTGCGCTCCGAGGTCCTGCTGCGGTGTGAGAGACATGAAGCTGCTTTGGAAGACCTGAAGCAGGCGCTTAAAGAACGACTACCAGTTAAAATGAGAGCCCAGTATTACTGGCGGATGGGGCATTGTTACCGAGGTAAGGTTATGTGGTATTTTCATGGTTTCATTTCATCATCATTTCAGCCGAAAGACGTCCACTGCTGGACATAGGCCTTCCCCAAGCATCGCCACAACGACCGGTTCTGCGCCTTCCGCATCCAGCGTATTCCAGCGACCGTCACCAGGTCGTTGGTCCACCTTGTGGGGGGCCTACCCACGCTGCGCCTTCCAGTACGCGGTGGCCACCCCAGAACTTTACTGTCCCATCGGCCATCCGTTCTGTGAGCTATGTGCCCCGCCCACTGCCGCTTAAGTTTGGCAATTCTTCGGGCTATGTCGGTTACCTTCGTACTCCTGCGAATCTCCTCATTTTTTATTTGCTCACGCAGGGACACTCCGAATATAGCCCTCTCTATTGCCTTTTTGTCATGGTTTAGTATGACGAAACAAGCTGAAGGCCTGGCTTTAAGCAGTGACCTTTTCCCGTAACAACTGCAACACCACCATATTGTATCATACCATACTAAAAGCTGTCTGTCGAAGGACCGATGGCCATAGCTAGCTATGGAGCGAGCTATGCTGGGGGTTTCATTGAAGGATAAAAACCGTACCGAGATTATCCGGAGAAGAACCCGAGTGACCGACATAGCTTGTAGGATCAGTAAGCTGAAGTGACAGTGGGCTGGCCATGTCTGTCGAAGGACCGATGGCCGTTGGAGCAGACGAGTCCTTGAGTGGAGACCGCGAATCGGCAAACGCAGCGTAGGGCACCCCCCTGCCAGGTGGACCGACGACCTAAAGAACGTGGCTGGGGGGGACTGGATGCGGAAGGCAGAGGACCGAGCGTTGTGGCGCAACTTAGGAGAGGCCTATGTCCAGCAGTGGACTGCGATAGGCTGAGTTGATTGATTGATTGATATTATAAGCAACAGCCTAGGCTGTACTATGTATACGTGTATTGCAAGTCGTGTTCACCAAACTTAGACATGAAGATGGAAACTCTCATGTGTTTCGAATGTTACCGGCACTCTTGTGCCCTTCCCACCGAAACACAGCAATGCAAGCATCACTGTTTGGCTGCAGAAGTAGGTCCAGTAGTAGTACTTCCCCTGACGAGCTCATTTATAAGGAGTTCTACCTACTATTACTAAAACTTTCTGACATTCTCGATAAAAACTACATAACTAATATCCTACCGAATTTTTCATTGGCAGAACTGTGTTCAAAATTTTTGTTTCACACATGGTTTCACCGTTTTAACAAAATCTACTCAAGAACCTACTAATTATGTTTAACAGAGTTTAATTCCCAAGTGCAGATTCTAAGGCATTACATTCCAAGACGAGTGTAGGAATAGTTCCGCAAGGCTGTAGACTTTTCAGTACACGTCGAGTTCTCAACAACTCCCCCAAGTTGCAGTACAATGTGGTATTGTTTTATGTTAACTATAGACAGATAGATAGCACATACTTTATTGTACACCATGAAAATAGTAGTAAACAGGAACAACGTATAAATTATGGGTACATGGGTGGTCCTGTATAATCCTAGCCTTTTCCAGCGTCAAGTAGTCATACAATAGAATCTTTGGTCTATTGTTACCCATTTTATTTTATAAAATTTATTTTGGATACTAAGGATAAATAAGTATATCTACCAGCGGATCCCAACTTCCCAAATAGGTCCTTGAGGTCCAGGAAGACCAGTGGAATAAGTTTCCAGCAGTAGGGCAGATTGCCAAGCTTAAGTGGCAGTGGGCGGGGCACATTGCTCGCAGAACAGATAGCCGATGGGGCAGTAAAGTTCTGGAGTGGCGACCGCGTACTGGAAGGCGCAGCGTGGTTAGGCCCCCAACAAGATGGACCGACGACCTGGTGAAGGTTGCGGGAATCCGCTGGATGCGGAAGGCGCAGGACCGGTCGTTGTGGCGATGCTTGGGGGAGGCCTATGTCCAGCAGTGGACGTCTTTCGGCTGAAATGATGATGATGATGAGTAGGACAGATACAATGGAATATTGGTATGTACATAGGTACGTGGGACACTCAGAAAGTTTTGCGAAACTAAAAAAAATTGTTCTATACGTACATATATTTTTATCAAATCTTTTCAAAGTACTTTCCACCAGCCTCTATACAAAGATTCATGCGCCTAAACCAGTTTTCAAAACACTTTTTCCAGTCCGCCGCAGACACCTCGTTTACAGCCTGCTCGAACGCAGCCAGCGCATCTTCCGGCGACGAAAATTGTATCCCTTTGAGCTGATTTTTTATTTTTGGGAATAAAAAGAAGTCACACGGTGCTAAATCAGGGCTGTAAGGAGGGTGACCCAGGAGTTTGACTGGCGTGCTGTCCAGGAAGTCCCTCGTTTTGAGTGCGGTGTGCGCAGGTGCATTGTCGTGGTGGAGCAGTAGCCCGCGGAGCCCTGTGTTTGGTCGCTTGTTGCTTATAACAGAGAAAACTTCTGGCAAACATTTGGTAGTATACCATTCGGCATTAATGCTTCTTTGATCCCGTAAGGGAATTGATACCAAGTGGCCAGTCAAATTAAAAAAGCTAGCGATCAAAATCTTACCCCCGCTTCTAGATCGCTTCACTTTGGTAGGCGTTGGCTCATTTTGAAACACCCAAACATTCGACTGGCGCTTGGTTTCTGGGTCGTATTGATAAATCCAGGACTCATCACCTGTAACGATGTCGTAAACACGCCGAGACGAGCCTGCTTCAAATTTGTTAAGCATATCACGGCACCATTCCACCCGGGCCTGCTTCTGAGCATCGGTGAGGTTGTGCGGCACCCAGCGTGATACTATCCTCCTCACGCGAAGATGGCTGTGTAGAATCTCGTGAACGCTTCCCGATCCAATCTTCAATATGTGTTGAATCTCCTGATATGTAATTCGCCTATTGTCTTGGATTAAATTTTTCACTGCTAGCACGTTTTCTTCGGTAACAGCCGTCAAAGGGCGACCGCTTCTTTCGTCATCCCCCAAAGTTGGTCGACCGCGCTTGAATTCGTTATACCAACGATACACGGTTGCCTTGGAAGGGCCTTCATCCATGAGTGCCATTTGAAGTCTATCGTACGATTCATCCGGTTTCAGGCGACACTTGAAATCGTATAAAATCATAGCTCTAAAATGTTCCCGGCGCAGATCCATATTTCAGTGAGACACAATACTTTGAATTAACTCGCAAAAAATGTGGAGGGAAATTTTGAAATTGGAACTTACTTATTTTTACTTATAAATAATCATATTTTCGAAAAACATTATAACTGGCCAGTCTCCCATATATAAAAACTTTTTTTCGCAATACTTTCTGAGGGGCCTGGTATTTATCTATTTCTATTATATGACTGCCTCGTTGGTCTAGTGGTTGCAAGCGCGACTGCTGAGCGTGGTAACCGTGTGGTACCGGACTTAAAGAATAGCACCACCCTTATCTCTTCTCATGGGTGTCGTAAAAGGCGACTAAGGGATTCACCAGAGGATGGGCAGCAGCGTTCTCTGAGTATTTAACCAACCAACTGCGATCGCCAACCCGCCTGCCAAGCGTGGCGATTATGGCATATCCCCCCCTTAATTGGGAGAGGCCTATGTCCAGTAGTGGACGTCTTTCGGCTGAAATGATGATAACATAACTGGCGAAATGTGGGTGTACTATACACCTCTGCCTACCCCTTCGGGGAAATACAGGCGTGATGTTATGTTATGTTATATGTTATTATATGTAATTATACGTCCGTAGTACGAAACATATTTTACTACTTTACTGGTGCATCTACCTTATTCTTTGTCTCTGCATTACCCTAAGGTTGTCTGGTAGAGAACGCCTATGGCGTTAAGACCGCCTTTGTACCCAGTTGTGCATAAAGAATTAAATAATAGTAGTTTATGAAACTGTTGCATAATAGGGGTTATTAAAACACGAGTGTGTGTTTAAAAACCGAGCCGTAGGCGAGGTTTTTAATAGTATCACACGAGTGTTTTAATACCTAATTATGTCAGTTTCATACACTTTTTTATCTACACTCATACAATTTTAAATAAAATACCAAAGTCAAAATCTTGGTAACATTGTCGTTGTTTTTCTTGATTTCTCTGGTAAAAGATTGTTCGTCATTTACGTTGCTGCATCCAGAAATTCAGGCGGGGTCATATTCTCCTCAGTTCAGTATCACTGCTGTGCTGTAGTCAGATATTTTTGCCCAGAATAAAACTTTCGACATACAAAACCATAATAATAACGTAAACAATAACAATAAATTTACAAGTAACGATGACCAAATCCAGTAGGCCGTGGCGCGCGGCCGCGCACGCGCACTGGTGCGCGCCTACATAGATAATAAAATATGGTCTGGCGAAAACATTATAATCGGAACAATTTTTTTATCCTTGTCAGGATTCCGTCAATCTCTGTTTTATCATACAAAAAATATGCCTGTAAACACTTAAATATAATTAAAAGCAATATGACAACCAAAAGTTCTGCCAAAAACGCGATTTTAAACGATAAAAATTTTCAATGTATGACAAGTGGCGCCACCCTGAATTTTGTGTACTCATTGGTGCCAAACTGTACGACTGCTAAAAAAAAGGTTTAAAAACTCCTTGGTTAGGTCGAAGTGGCATTAAAAACTCCTTAGTTGGGCTGAAGTGTGCGGTTATGAAAAAAAAATTAAATTACCGCATTGTTTTGTTCAGCAAACTGTATCGTAATGAAACTTTTTAAATTCATTACAGGTGCATGTGCGTAAAGTATGTCATTATGACATTACTTTCGAGTTCATAATTCAAATTTTACGATACGAGTGTAGATAAATAAATAAATAAACCTACTAATTATGTTTAACAGACTTTAATTCCCAAGTGCAGATTCTAAGGCATTCCATTCCAAGACGAGTGTAGGAATAGTTCCGCGAGGCTGTAGACTTTTCAGTACACGTCGAGTTCTCAACTACTCCCCCAAGTTGCAGTACAATGTGGTATTGTTTTATGTAACCTATACAATCCTAGCCTTTTCCAGCTTCAAGTAGTCATACAATAGAATCTTTGGTCTATTGTTACCCATTTTATTTTATAAAATTTATTTTGGATCAATCAATCAACTCAGCCTATCGCAGTCCACTGCTGGACATAGGCCTCTCCCAAGTTGCGCCACAACAGACATATTTGGATACTAAGGATAAATAAGTATCTACCAGCGGATCCTAACTTCCCGAGTAGGTCCTTGAGGTCCAGGAAGACCAGTGGAATAAGTTTCCAGCAGTAAAACAGATACAATGGAATATTAGCTACATTGTAAATGATGTTTGGTCTATGCGTAGAGGCTTCGCTCTTCGGGCATTCCGCGACGCCTCCTCTTTTTAATTGTGTTTTTATCGATCATCATCATCATTTCAGCCGAAAGACGTCCACTGCTGGACATTGGCCTCCCCCAAGAAGATTGGGGGGATATGCCATAATCGCCACGCTTGTCAGGTGGGTTGGCGATCGCAGTTGGTTGGTTAAATACTCAGAGAACGCTGCTGCCCATCCTCTGGTGAATCCCTTAGTCGCCTTTTACGACACCCATGAGAAGATATAGGGTGGTGCAATTGGTTTTTATCGACACATAATAAAAATAATTATTTATTTATTTATTCAGAGAATCTCCATAGGTGTTAGTAACAATTTTCTTAAAAACTATGTTAGTAGGTATTTTTATTAAATGCGCGTTTTTACTGTTCATTATTTAAATAGGTAAGGTTAGACAGCCTAATCTAAGACCTTCATTCAAGCTCTGGTCAGACGGCTAATTCTATCTGATCAGAACCCGAAAAGCCTTCATTATTGCGGAGTCCACTTTACCAGCAATAACTTGCAGGATGCTATTAGTGCTGCCCCGCACTCTGCTTAGCAGGGAGGCTGTTCGTTTGCGCATAATAGCATGGAAGCCATCAACCCGAGCCCCCGCAAACATGTTAGAGGCACTACAGAAGCGGGGCAATCCTAACAACATCCTGAATCCATTATTATACTGGACGCGCAAGGTATTGAGCGATCTCTGTGTATAGCTGACCCACAGGCTCGTGTAGAAAGTTTGGCAGTATTCTTTAAAAAGTGTTATTTCAACTTGTTCACTGTAACGAGCGAACCTGCGTGCCGGATATTGCTTTTGACTGCCAGTGCCCTGCGCTTCCTTTCAATGTCCATTTAGTCATCAAGATCCTCGTTAACATAGTGGCCTAGGTGTTTTAACTGGTTAACCCTTTTGAGTTCTATGCCATTCAGCTTTATTACGGGCACACTTGATGGACATTTACCAGAGGCCTTAAAGACCAAATACTCACTCTTTTTGCAGTTGTACAAAATTCCATGTTTTTTTGCATAATTCTCACATACAATTAAAGTTGCCTTAGTGCACTAATAGCTGGGTTCAGCACATATCATCAACGTAACTGATATTATTCATGCATACCTATCAATCGAACAACCGATACGTGTGCTGCTGAGCTCAACCACCAGCTCGTTCACGATATGTATATTAGGCATGGGTAACTGCGGAAAATCTATATCTTCGGATATATATTCCAAAGCGGATATTTATCACTCCTTTACTTTCAAAAAAAATAAACATATCCTGTATCCGAGTAACTCCGACGCCCGACATTCGACACTAACGACAACGATATGGAATGAAAAACTAAGTTTAGATAATCATTGTACAGTCGACTGCATGACAGCGGTAACACTTCAGTTCGAAAACCACCCTTACTGCTTACGAAATAAAGATGCTGCTAATGTTAAAGTGTTACCACACTTATCACTTACTTTGACATTGCCTATGTATCCAATCTCTATTCTAAATTGTAAGATTATTTATATATATATTTATTATACCTATATGTGTAATATATTTTGTGCTATTTATTTATTTTAGCTTAGTAGTACGCCACGGACTGGCCCCATTATCTAGATCTTACGTCTTCTTTGTCCATCCAAAGGTTGTCTGGCAGATATCGCTTTTAGCGATAAGACCGCTCATGTACCCATAATTTATACGTTGTTCCTGTTTACTACTATTTTCATGGTGTGCAATAAAGTATATTCCATCTATCTATCTACCACCGACGTGCGGTCGACCGTACATAATACTTGATATTTAAATACACCTATAATTTTTTTATTTGATAGGTTGTCCTAAGCCAGTAAAGTATGAAAGGAAATCAATTATTATGTTACTGTGTCACTTAATCGTTCCGCGGATCTATCAAATCGGCTACATTATATCCAGCCTCACTCCGGTGGATTTATTTGGAAGCCGGAGCTACCAATCTTGGACATAGCATGCAACGTAAAGTTACTTCAGTCCCGGATATATTAAGCGGATATGGATATGCTAATCTATAATCTGGATATATATATTTACTTGAAATGATATATTACATATCCAATCTTTTACCGGAGCTAGTGAGCCCATGTCTAATGTATATGTGATCATGTTATATCATGTATCCTTCGAATCTATATAATCAAAGGTACTGCACATGCATAAAATGCACAACCAACATTATTAAGTGCATAGTACCAGCAAGTGTGCTAGTAACAAGCAAGTACACCACACGCCTCGCCAGTCACTAATGTTGTACCACTAGTTATCTAGTTTAATTACTTGTTTGCAAACGTGTGCATATAATCAAGCTTATCATGGCTACAAGTGTACTCTCGCAATTAGTGCCGACGCTACCTGAAACCGTGGGAGACGTGAATTTATTGCTGTGTGAAAGTTCTTTATTAAAATATTGAAGTTGTGCTAGAGAGCTTCTAGTTTGCACAGATTTAAGTCATCAGTTGGTTGATCTAGGGCACATTAATCTAGGGAACAGCTGTTTGTTAATTCGTTTTCAGGGTTGGTCCCATCGTAAAAGTTGTTCATACTGATGAGTACAATACAATACTAATACTCTTTATTGTACACAAAAAAATAAGCAACTTAGATGACTTATTTAAAAGATATATACAATGGGCGGTTACCGCTCAACGCGACAACAATACAATACAATGGAGTACAATGACCCCTTAAGAGGTTTTCAGTTATTTTAGTAACACGTTTTAGATTAAGTAAGATATTTTAAGGCCATGCAAAGTGAGATACTTAGATGCATTCAGCAACGATTCTAGGCAAAAAAAAAAAAAAATCGTCATAAGTAGCTAATTATTATCGAAATCATTTTATTGACTAACATTATGATATATTTAAAACAATAATTCAGTTCTACGATATTAATGAATCAACTCAGCCTATCGCAGTCCACTGCTGGACATAGGCCTCTCCCAAGTTGCGTCACAACGCTCGGTCCTCTGCCTTCCACATCCAGTCCCCCCCAGCCACGTTCTTTAGGTCGTCGGTCCACCTGGCAGGGGGGCACCCTACGCTGCGTTTGCCGATACGCGGTCTCCACTCAAGGACTCGTCTGCTCCAACGGCCATCGATCCTTCGACAGACATGGCCAGCCCACTGCCACTTCAGCTTACTGATCCTACAAGCTATGTCGGTCACTCCGGTACTTCTCCGGATAATCTCGTTACGGATTTTATCCTTCAAAGAAACTCCAAGCATAGCTCGCTCCATAGCTCGCTGAGCGACTTTAAATTTGTGTACTAGCCCAACTGTCAGTGTCCACGTCTCGGCACCGTAAGTCATGACTGGCAGGACGCACTGGTTGAAGACCTAATTAAATGAAATAATGACTTAATTATTAATGAATAAGACTTTCAAAATAATGAGTGAGTTATATTGCTGACTGTATATGCTACGCTACGTACTGAAAGCACTGAAAAGGTAGCAAAAGTCGCACAGCCGCCTGCCATGACTTCCATTCTGCCGTGCACAAACTTAAACGCGGCTAACCCACAAAACTAATTATACTATAAAAAAAACTCAGGAATTAGTCGAATGAGAGTTTTTTTAAATGAAAAGTGATTTCAATATTATTTTTTCCTCATGGTTTTCGCTAATCTAGAAGATTGCTCAAAATTAAAAGAAAATATTCCATATTGACAGGCGTAATGTATTATATTTCATAGTGATTATAATATCTTTGTTACATTGTCTTTGGGCGTAATACAGTAATTGATTGCTTTACTGCGAGGGGTTTTAGCAAGTCTTTTTCAGTAGGAAATGTTCTTAATGATGTTCATTCGAAAATACACCTAAAATGTTTACATAATCTTCTGTACCTTTTCTTACAATGGGAGCAAGAAATCTTGTGAGTCAAAGAAGGTTCGATTTCCACGTGTGCTCGGATCCTTTACTGTCGTAGTCAGTGATTGCTGATGTATATCGAATTACTCACAGACCCTACTCATCAATGTGCCGCTTTTAACTTATAGGGATCAACATGAAGGAAGAAAATCCTGTAAGACGAACGTATCTGAATATTAAATAATAAATAATAAATATCTTGGGACATTTTTTACACAGCACCATCTAGTCCCAAACTAAGTAGAGCTTGTACACACGGCTACACATCAAGCTGTAACAAACCAGTAAAGGCTGACCTCGCGTTGTAAGGAAAACTTATACAATGCGAGGTCAGCTTATACTGGAAATGTACAGCTTCATGTGTAGCCGTGTGTACTATGGGTACTAGACAATGGATATAATACTTATATTGTTTTTGGTTTTTGGTAAATACATACTTATAATACATAAGCAACACCCAGACCAAAACAAACACTTAAGTTCACCACACAAATATGTGTGTCCTGTGGGAATCGAACCCACAGTAGTCCGACACTCGAACCACTAGACCACAGAGGTCGTCAATATTCTGAATCAATTGTGGTTTTATGTTGTTTCCTTATTTTATTTTATTACGTTTTTACTAACTTACTTTTTTGTCTGTTTTTTGGTCATTTTAAACTAAAATTCTCTTTTCCTTTCACAGGCATATACAGGAAAAAAAAATAACAAGTGCGCAATTTTTTTTTGGTGGTTCGGTATTATGAGTAATAGAACACTTTTCCATTAATTGTGCAATACTTTTTTTTTTTTTTTATCCGAGCGCTGCGCTGCGGGTTTGCATCGGGGGTACAACCCATTCCCGGACGGCCGCGTGAGCCAGCCGTCGCGCGCTTTCATTGGTGTTATTACGAACAGATTATGTCCTTATTTTGCTGATTTTAACTCGGATATAAAAATGAAAAAAAGTATTGAACAATTAATGGAAATATGTTCTATTACTCATACTGAAACACAAAAAAAAATGCGCTCTTGTTGATTTTTTTCCTGTATAGAATTAGGTTAGATGTCCACTTTATTCATTTAAATAAACGAAAGGTCGCCCAATGATCGAAATTAGACCATCTTTAATTCATTAAATTTTTATGATTAAACTATGCCGATAAAAAACTATTTCCATTTTTTTAAATGATAACACTAACGCTCGTCAATGGCTACTAAACAAAAAAAAAGAAATTCGGTTGAAAAATAGAGTAGAAAATGGTACTGAACCGTTTTTTCTTTGCTTGTTAGTCTAATTTGGAAGTACAATACTCGTTGTTTTGAGTAAGTAAACAACAAGCGTAATCTTCAAAATTAAACCATGAAATGTGTATAATTCCATGTATGTGTAAACCGCACGAAGGGAATTTATAAAGGTGAGCATTATGCTCTGAATGGTTGCATATAGCTTTACAGTAGATGTGCTAAAGCTTTGTTTAAAGGTCATCGCTCATTATACCGCACCGGACAACATACGTGTATGAACATTCGAATAATGGCTAGTAATGACCAGACAAAATTACTTGAAAAATGGTATTACTTGAATTACGAAAACTGTCCTCATTGCTTACGAAATATAGACGCTGTCAAGGTCAAACTATTACCACTGACGTGAGGTTGACTGTCATCATTCATCATCATTTCAGCCGAAAGACGTCCCTGCTGGACATTGGCCTCCCCCAAGCATGTTGGGAGGATATGTCACGCTTGGCAGGCGGGTTGGCGATCGCAGTTGGTTGGTTAAGTACTCAGAGAACGCTGGTGCCTGGTGTATGAACTTTATGTCCGGTGCCACACGGAACCAAGGTTGACTGTACATCCCAACTAATCGTATGATCATCATCTCGCAAACTTCGCGGTTTATGCGAGTGGCTTTAGAGAGAGCTCAGTGCGCCAAATATAAGCGGTCAGCAGGCTTGAGCCCTCTATTCTGCCCTGTACGACAAGTCGCTCTATAGATTCGTGATTACGCCGCGATACATGGCCGAAAAAATTGAGGATGTGGGATCGTACCAAAGCCGATAGACGCTGCTTGATGCCGAGTTCTTGGAGCTTTGCTTATCTAGTGCTTTTTAAGTGGGCGATGACCTTCATTCTGTTCAATCTAATGCATGTCCAAACCAAAACACAGTAATTTCCCGAACCGACTTCGTTAGACATTTAATGACATGCAGTCCCCAGTTTCCTACATGTAGGAAATAGATTTCGAATGCATTTGGCATGCAAACGTGTTGTTAATTTATTATTTGAATTGAATCCTGTGTCAAAGAGATTTGTGGTCGAGTAGGAATTAGTCAGTCACAAAAGGTTTGCTCTGCCAATGTGACAAAATTACAAATACAGTGGCAAAACCAATGTGTTTGTAATTTTGTGTTGGAAAAGTGCTGCAATGCAGCAATGTTACAGTAATGGCGCTCCCAAACCGGTTTTCACAAACGTTTGTAAAGATTTAGAAACATTTAAATTCAAATGTTTTTTTTATTTCAAATAAACCTCATTACAGGCATGGTATAATAAGATGTTTCACCAGGTATTCTCTTCCCGCAATGACAGCGCGATGCCTCCAAGCTACGTCACGATCAGTGCTGCCATTGATTGATATCTTCAATATACTTAAGGAGATTTTTGTTCATAATGAATATAAAATAAATTCCTAACTAGCCTAACTATTTGTTATCTCGTGTTATTCATCTAATTAGTTAATAAAGGAAACTATATTAAATTACTAGTTAAAAAGTGATTCTTTATAGAAGAAAGTAAATGAAAAAATGCATTTTGCTCGGGTAATTTATTTTCACAAAGTGGCAGCACATCAAACTGACAAGAGTCACGCTAACAGCCCGCTATTGGCTCCACGGCCGATGACGTAGTACGGAGGCAATCACGTGACCTAGCTGTCACGGGAAGAGACTACCTGGTGTTATTATACCATGATTACAGGCACTTTTGAAACGTCGGGCTCTAGTTGCACGGTTCTAAATTGCGGGTCCTAGACGGCACCCGTTCACGAGCATGACGCGAGCATCAGCCATCGCTTAATTCAACCATATTGAAGGGACACTAACGCCGTCTTCAGCATGATATTTAAGTGATCATCAATCAATCAATCAACTCAGCCTATCGCAGTCCACTGCTGGACATAGGCCTCTCCCAAGTTGCGCCACAACGCTCGGTCCTCTGCCTTCCGCATCCAGTCCCCCCCAGCCACGTTCTTCAGGTCGTCGGTCCACCTGGCAGGGGGGCGCCCTACGCTGCGTTTGCCGATTCGCGGTCTCCACTCAAGGACTCGTCTGCTCCAACGGCCATCGGTCCTTCGACAGACATGGCCAGCCCACTGCCACTTCAGCTTACTGATCCTACAAGCTATGTCGGTCACTCCGGTTCTTCTCCGGATAATCTCGTTACGGATTTTATCCTTCAAAGAAACTCCAAGCATAGCTCGCTCCATAGCTCGCTGAGCGACTCTGAATTTGTGGACTAGCCCAACTGTCAGTGTCCACGTCTCGGCACCGTAAGTCATGACTGGCAGGACGCACTGGTTGAAGACCTTTGTCTTCAAACTTTGCGGTATAGGCGACGAGAAGACTCGGCGAAGTTTGCCAAATGCTGCCCAGCCCAGACGGATCCTTCTGTTGGCTAAGTGATCATGACAGACTCATACTGCTAGACAACAAATAGGCAGGAATATATAGAATTAGGTACTGTAAAAAAATTAATGCCCACATGATACTTACATTTTACATTTCAATCACCTATTAAAAAATTATAATAAAACAAAGTTTAACCGGATTAAATCGCGTATATTATTTAAATTGGTTTTCCTGACGTTAATAATAATATTGTACGGTAGATTAAAATATTTTTTTAGAAATATCTGTAAAGACGCTTGTCATCTCAGTCTACCTGCGACCACGAAATGCTGCAAAGCTTTCGAAACGTCAGGAAAACCAGTTTAAATAATATACGCGATTTAATCCGGTTAAACTTTGTTTTATTATAATGTGTAGTGATCGCGAAAATCTAAGTAATTATTATTAAAAAATTGTTAGCTGTTCACACACGCTGCAGTTCTATGACAGAAAAGAATGCAATATAAGAAAAAAAAAAGTGTAAATAAATTGTATAAATCTGAAATAGTAAGCAGTTAATAAAGTGTAAATAAATTGTATAATGCCAAAATAATAAAAAGTTAATAATAACATTCGGTGTGGAAGCAGTATTCATAGGTGCTCCATTGTTCCTAAATGTTGGACACCGGTGTGGGAGGCCCAGACTCCAGGGGTGCTGGCCAGAAAACCTCCACGTGTGCCTGACGGCTGCTTGTCCTTCTGGACACGTCTGGAGGGATCGGCAGTTGTTTGGCCGGTGCATCCTGGGCACGGGCAATAAAATCCTGCCGAGGGATTAACCTTCGGGGGATTTTATTGCCTGTGGCGAATATTCTGGCGCGGGAGGGGCCCGTTCTGGGCCAGTAGGGAGTTGCTCCACGTGTCCCTCTGATATCAGCAGAGGGCACAGTGGAGGAGCAGGGGCGGGCCCGGTGTGCACTCACCCTGCCACTGGGCAGGCAGCGGGGGGATTCTCTTTCCCTGCCCCCGTCGATCTCGTAACCCCAGGAGTGCCCGCTGAGTAGTGTTCTCGCGCCTCTTGGGACCGAGGGTCTTGGTTTCACCGCCCGGACCGCGAGGAAGAAAACCTCTATAAAAAATTACGGGAGGTAGGGCCTGCGAGCAGCAGACTCGGGGTAGTCTGCTGCCCGACCAGCAGCTGGCGTAGCTGGCACAGCCGGCGTAGTTAGCGCAGCTGGTAAAGGCCCATGAGGTGAGGTGGCGTGCAGTGTTCCGTGTGCGCCACCAAGGAGGGTGCGGCCAACGTAAGGCCGCACGGGGAGAAGGGGCTCGCCTGCTTGTGGCGGGCCAGGACCTGTCGGGGGTGGTTGTGTGAATACTCACGGGTTCCCACGCCCCCGGCTAAGGTAGTTGAAGGAACACCGTGGTGGTTTTAGTCGGTAAGAGTCCGACACTGGCTCCGCCTACCCCGGGCGGAGTGCGTCCATGAGGATTTCCCCACGGCAAAAAAAAAAAAAAAAAAGGCCCAGACTCCACCAAAGCGGAGAGAAGAGACGTGTCGCAAGCCACCAATAGGATTGCGTTAGATATAGAATTGCGTTGAAGCTAGGCGTTGACATGTGAAAAATACGCAAGACCGGGTTGTTGGTTGTTCGACACATCCGCTCTTCTCCTCTTTTGAGTCTGTGGCTAACAGCGTTAATAATGGATAGTATTGCTACTAAAATAAGATGCTATTTAAGTCGCATGAAGCAGTAAAGTGGCGCCCCCATCAGTAAAATAATTCTTACTCGATGAATGCATCATTTATCGAAAATTCGTTTTTAACTATTGAAGTACAGGTACTGTAGTTTAATCAGAAACTATTAAACTATTAACTCTGTAAAATATAGTTCGCCGTCGTTGTAGATGCAAAAAATGCGAAAATCGGCCACTTTTGGCACTTTTCGTATTCTACATCTACAGCGAAGTATAATTTACAGAGTTAATCGTTTCTGATTAAACAACGGGGGGCCTAGTACGGGTTTGACACTTACCAATACTTCCATCGTATTCTTCAATATTCATTCATAAATCAGTAGCGCCCCTGGCGGATACGACGAGGAACTACAGATTTATGAATGAAAGTCAACGAAAACTATGAAAGTATTTTTAAGTGTCAAACTCGTACTAGGCCCCCAGTATTGTTAAAAACTAAATTTCGATAAGTGATGTATTCAGCGAGTAATATTTTTTTACTGATAGGGGCGCCACTTGGCTGCTACATGCCCCTTAACGTCATTGATTTGAAAGAAAGAAAGAAAAATGATTGATTGTATTTTTTTTTGGACTCATGCTCTAACTTAAAAAGTGTATACTCTACTCTCGAACCACGGAGTTTGTTTGAAATAATTAGGTAGTCGGTGAGATCATTAAATGAAAAATGCTAAACCAATATTACAAACTAAGGGTCGGTCTTTCAATAGCCAGTTAACTTTTAAATGAGGGATAATTTTGACATATTGACAGTTGTAGTATAGAAAGTCTGTCAAGACGTCATATTATATAAAAGTTATTGGACTATTGAAATACCGGCCCTAAATTACAAAAATCTCAAGGTACTAATATCATACTAATCTAAACATATAAAACAAAGTCGGGTTAGTTACACCATTTATAACTCTAGAACGGCTGGACCGATTTTAACCAAATTTGGCATACAGATAGAACATAACCCGGATTAACATATAGGCTACTTTTTATCCCGGGAAGATGAACAGTTCCCGGGGGATACGCGATAATCGACATCCAAGCGGGCGAAGTCGCGGGCATAGGCTAGTTACAGATATATTAAATTAGTTAGGTACTAGCATCCTTCCATAAATGACTTACTTATTTGTAAACCCAAACTTTATTGTTGAAAAGCAGATTTAAAGTGACATTTGCGCCATCAAGCCAGCAGAACCTGGTCTAGATTTCTGAATTGCATACAGACTTTACGGTTCAACTTTTTTTTTTTTTTTTTTTTAATTATTTATAGATCTGCTCTTGACCACAATCTAGACAGCTTTGTCAGGATGTGGTCGACGATGGAGCGAGCAAACCTATTAGGTGCCGATTCACTCCAGCTTTAAAGGCGTTAGGGTTATAAGTGCCCGGAAATACAGATGCCGGCAGTGAATTCCACAACTTGGCTGTGCGCATTATGAAAGAGTTCTCAAAGCGCTTGGTCCTGATAGTAGGGATTTCCACCAAATGTGGATGATATCCTGCAGTGCGGCGTGTAGTCCGATGAAAGAAAGGAGATGGCGGAATAAGCTCATGGAGCTCTTGCGCACACTCTCCAAAGTACAGCCTGTAGAACACCGACAAACAAGCAACTGTGCGTCTATGGGCTAAGCTTTGTAGCTTAGATTTTGCTAACAGTTCATCACCAATTAACCTCTCAGCTCTGCGTTGAATCGAGTCAAGAGCCGCAAGCTGGTATTTGGCGGAGCCATCCCACAAGTGACTGCAACACTCCATACACGATCGGACTTGAGCTTTATATAAAGTGAAAAGCTGTACAGGAGTGAAGTATCGCTTCACCTTGTTAAGAATGCCCAACTTTTTGGCCGCAGTTTGAGCCTTTGCCTCGATTGTGGTGCCGAAGTTGAGGTTAGGTGACAACTCCATGCCAAGAAGGTCTAGGTGGTCGGCGATGCTAATATGTGTACTTTGGAAAGTAGGAGCCAGGTGGAATGGACTCCGTTTTGCGGTGAAAAGACACGCCTGAGTTTTAGAGGCGTTAAAATTGACCAGATTGTCATCTCCCCACTGGGAAACGAGATTTAAGGTCGAATTAGTCCGCTCTATCATGGCCTCTCGTAGAGAACAGATTTCCCGTTGGTTGGCTCTCACACTGGACAGGTATCTCTCTGTGATAGTACTGTCATCTGCGTAGCCAATAAGACCTAACTGAAGCAGGTCATTTATGTGAAGCAGGAAAAGTGTCGCAGAGAGAACAGACCCTTGAGGAACTCCGGCATTTATGGCCAAGAGGTCAGAGGAGCAGCCGTCAATGACCACTCGAATGGACCGTTCACTCAAAAAGTCAACTAACTTTCAGGTGCAGGAGAAGCCACTCGAGCCAAAGTATCATACGAACTGGCTGGCAGACTGCTGGGTGGTGACGAAGCGGCGAAGGCACGGCTGGTTGAAGACGTAGAGTCCCTGGACTACACCGCACGACCTAAACAGACGCCTGATAAGCCTGGTGAGTTCGGAAGCCGAGATTATACACCACCTTAAAAACCTTAAAAGCAGAATCTCCTTATCTCTTTTTTTTTCTACGAGCCTTTTTCCCAATTATGTTGGGGTCGGTTTTCAGCCTAACGAGATACGGCTGAACATCAGTATTTTACACGGAGCGACTGCCATCAGACCCCCGCAAGACAGTTTCTGGGTAATACCGTCTTCTTAAGGTTGGACCAGTTGTCAGAAATTCGGGTTTCTTACATAACATACATAACAGCCCATTACTGTCCCACTGCTGGGCACGGGCCTCTTCTCATTATGAGAAGGCTAAGGCCTTATTCCATCACGCTAGTCTAGTGCGGGTTGGCGGACTACACACACCATTGAGAACTGTATGGAGCACTCTCAGGTGTGCAGGTTTCCTCACGAAGTTTTCCTTCACCGTTAAAGCAAGTGATAATCTAATATAAATCCTAAAATCGGGTTTCTTACTACATGCGAAAAGATGTGCAGTTTTTGCGAAGGTAGGTAAGTATAAATATTTAACTAACATGTGAGATTAGAGCATTTTGCTATGACAAAAGTTGAACGCAACGCTATCTATCAATTTGCAATGAAATTATGACGGCCGTCTCGAGTGTTCATTTTCCATATTCAAAACAGTTTAAATAATTTTAATCGGTTCACAAAACTGGTGTAAAAACAAATATACAATTCAGAACCGTGTTCTGAACCTTCTTTTTCAAGGCGATGTGAAGCTGACACATAAATTGATTAAAAAATGCAACTAGGAACACAACACGGTAACAAAACACAATCAAATTGGTTAATTATTTTTTATGTGACATTCAAATACAATGTGAATTATTCATGAATAAATAAATACATTTAATAAATGAATATAAATTAATTGCTCATACCATAACAAATATGTTCGAAACCTTTTTTAAAGTAGGTAATAGCAACAAAAATTGAAACTGTTTTCTGCCTGCTCTGTAATTTCTGGCATAGGTAGGTAGCTTGCGTAATTTTAAGATCGTGTTGCATTACATGCGGGGCCTCATTAAAAGCAGGGACGCACTAGGTTGCTTCACTGCCGCGGCTACAATTAAGAACCTGCATAAGAAGCAGAGCCAGATCATTGTTATCAAATGGCAACAAAATATGGAAAATATTAGCTCATTAGTCGACGTCTAAAGCCTTACTGTGGGTTTGCACCATAGACCAGTAAGCCTCTAGACGCCGGTTAGCTGGACACCCCCGGTCACAACGCATATGCTCTACCACTGCATATCATACGTCCCTCCGCCAATCGGAACGTCACTCAGTCAGCGAGCGGCACCAATCATAACGAATCATACCACCGAACTTTTGAGCCGGCCAATCATAACGCGCCGTCCGCCCCCCTGACCCCACCAACGTTTTACGACTGCGTTCGAATACAAAACTTTGTTTATGCGGAGTCTTGTAGCTTACTGGTCTGTGGTTTGCACCAAAAAACATTTAACATGTAATGTCTCGAAACTTGTCATATGAAACTAATTTCACAACTTGTTTTGTTGATTGTTACGTTCGCACTGCAGAAAACTGGGTAAATTCTTTGAAAGATTTCAAGATTTGTTGTTGGCTGTTTTTGCACTGACTAAAAACTTATACATTGACATGTTTGTCTATAGATTTGTTACGGCTGACGTTCGCACTGATGCTTAATCATGTGTCAAAACTTATATAAATCTCGTTTTTTGTGTTATCCAGTGAGGTCGGTAAACATGTATGGCCGAAAGCAGATACTTTGAAGTGTATCGAAATTAATTGTGAAACATGTCAATAGACTATGAAATGTCAAACAAGTTTCGTTTTAACAAGTTGTGTGATAATGCGAACGCGATTCGATATATTGACAGTAAACTGACTTTTCAACATGTTTTTATGTGAATGTTTCGTCAGAGCAAACTCACAGTTACTATGAAAAGACAAAACTGTACACAGGATGATTCGTTCTAATGGGTCAGCTGGGAGAAATCTTAACCTATGAGAGCTAAACTACTTTGAACCACGTCAAGGATTGTAGAGAACTTATTGAATAACTGCATCCAAGGGTTTTCAAAAAATTCACACTGCGCGGATTTCAAACACAATCATTTTCCTTCAAAATTCTCAAGTATTTTTATTATTATTATAGTAATCGGTAGTTTAAGCTATAAAGTCAAAGTCAAAAGTTCTTATTTCGAATAAGCATTTACATGCACTTTCAAAACGTTAATTATGAATCTAGTTGCACGGTTCCAAAAAGTTATAAAGCTTACTAAGAATTTTACTAGCACGTCAGTTCGCAAACTTCACATTGCTTCGCGGTTTGATACCCAGTGCGTTTCCATTACAACTCGGTCCACGTTTCAGCGCAACGTTGGCATCGGGGGTGTCTATCAAGGACCTCCGGTTACCGCCACTGTGAACCCCGTCGGAAGCTTGCTTCATGGACGTGTGACATGTATAGGGGAAATAGAAAAATATTGTGCAACGTTGCAATATTATTTTGGAAACTGCCTAGTTGTTTTTAGTATTTTAGTATATTAGGTTCCATGTTGACATAGAATGTTGATTTTTCAGGTATAGCACTTACAGGTGGAGCCAAACAAAACATGCCTTCACTCTCGAAATTAGTAAAAATTGCTGAAGAAGAGAACAAGGTACTATTTACATAATTTTTTAAACATGACTAAGCATGCCTTTAAGGATCCTATACACTGAGAATATTGGCAACACTGACGACCATTTCCAGTTTATTAACTCCTTTGTTGACCAAGGCTTAGAATAAGATTAAACTCAAACAATGAACATCAAAATATTGCCAAATATGCTTAATTGTACAGGAATCATAAAGAATATGAAGGTAAAAAGTCAAGGTCTTTTGTAAAATACATTTTATTTCTGTTTCTACTTTTGGAATTATTAAGAATATACAAAATTGTAAATATCTGGTCTTCAACATTGTAAATATTTTGTTGCTTACTTATTTGGTAGAAATGTGCTTAAAACTCCCTGTAAAAAGTGCCCTTAGGAACCCTGATTTCACACCCTATCTGCAGTCTTCGCAGAGCACGTGTTAGAGCAAGAAGGAAATAATAAAAATGGAGTTGCCATATCTATTTCAAATGGCAATGAAACCGTCTTAGCAAAGATGCTACGACTAGACACAAATCACACCTTACGTGGGTTCGTCGTATTAACTGCGTAGCCAATGCACGACGCTGTTCCAACAGGTGCCTACTTGCTTGCTGAATCTACTTCTCAAACATGCGTCAAACAAGAATGAGTAAATGTACATGACATACACCATCTCAACCATCAAAATGAGAGAAAAAAACTTCTTACCCAACATCAAATTTGAGCAAATCTTTATGCCTATTCTAGTTGTGAAAAACTACATTGGCACTCCTAGAATCCCCAATTTGGCATCCGCAAGCGTCGCGGCGATCACCGCTTGTTTGTTCCCTCGTCAGGGTCGCTTCGCAGTCGCCAACGCGCCGATCAAAGCTGGCGACGTTCTTCTGGTAGACCCTCCATATGCAGCATGTCTACTCGCTGACTGTTATGGTACGCACTGCTTGCATTGTTTCAAAAGGTAAGACAGTTTTCTGGTGTCTGGCAGAGGCGCTGTTCGCATGATGCTGGAGAATCATTTTGAATGTTTCAGACTAGATGACTGTGTGAATGAAGCCCCGGTGTGGTGCCCGAAATGCTCAGGAGTGGCTTTCTGTAGCATTCCGTGCAGAGATGCAGCTGTTACAACTTATCATTCTTATGAGTGCCAGTTCCTCGATCTTTTTCTAGGTAAGCACTGCAACTTGGGTATATTATTTACAATAAAGTGATTTGATTGGACGTTTTGAGAATAAAACAGAATTTATAGATACGGTAAATATAAATACACTCTCCCATCATCAAGCTAAAGATCATTATCTTCGTGTATAAAATCTATAGTATATTATTCCCTACTTACTATTCTGGATGCCAGAAGCGCAGGACTGGTGTTGTGGCGATCTTTGGGGAAGGCATATATCCAGCAGTGGACGTCTTTCGGCTGAAATGATGATGGTGATGATGAGGCGGCATCGTCTTTCGGCTGAAATGATGATGGTGATGATGAGGCGTATTTTTTTTTTTCAACAACACTGTCTAGTAAGTGTTTTTTTTATTCCAGGGTCTGGCATGTCAGTTCTAAGTCACATAGCATTACGAATGGTAACCCAGGCGGGTCTTGATACCAGTTTATCAATACACTCTAAATATATAAGCAATGACGTGAAAACGGTGGAAGGAGCAGTCCTGAATGACATCGAAGGTGTCGCGAAGAAATCTAAAATTAAAAGCAGAAAAGAGAGGCTTAACCGATCGAAGAAGGGAATAAAGAGTTTCACAGAAAAGAACTTTAAAGAAGAAGAGGAAGAAGTTAAGATGGATGACAAAATTAGTTTGGTGGAGAAACTAGAATTAAGAGCGGCACAAATATACGCTTTATGCAATCACTCAACAGAGAGAAAAGGAGAAGATTTCTTGAAGAGGATAGTTATGGCTTTGTTTCTAACTGAATGTCTTAAAAAAGCCGGCTTCTTTAAGAAATGCGACCAGGAGAACTTGGAGAAAGGTGAGAAACTGCAATCTATAGTATTTGTACACTAATTATAAACGACAATAAAAATGAAATCTCTCTTAAGTATTTAACACTGTCTTAAATTAAAAGAAAATTTGGAAATAATTCCATATGACAAAAATAAAAGTATTTCCTGAGTAAAACTAGAAGATGGCATAGTCCTCTATTATAATGAAAACATTCGAATTCACTCGAAACACGACCAGAGAATAACTACATCTACGTGAGAATTAGTCGCGTAGTATATAACTATAACCTAACATAACATAACATAACTAACCTCAATCAATTCAAATCTAGCTCGTTGACTCAACTCTACAGAATACAAAATACTTGCTTGCCCTAATTAGAATGGAAATAACTACAAAATACAAACTGTAATGAAATGTTGCCACTAACTAAGCACACATACCTTTTGTTTTTCCACAGCTATATTTTAGTTTATTTATCATGATGTCTATCTGACGGCCGATACTTCGCTCGCGTGTACGTCGTCAAAAGTGGTTGTTCGGGCTCTGGCTGTTTTTCTGTGCCATCATCATCATTTCAGCCGAAAAACGTCCATTGCTGGACAAAGGCCTCCCCCAAGAATCACCACAACGACCGGTCCTGCACCTTCCGCATCCAATGGATTCCCGCGACCTGCACCAGGTCGTCGGTCTACCCACGCTGCGCCTTCCAGTACGCGGTCGCCACTCCAGAACTTTACGGCCCTATCGGCCATCCGTTCTGCGAGCAACGTGCCCCGCCCAATGCCACTTAAGTTTGGCTACCTTCTTTCTCCTGCGAATCTCCTCATTTCTGATTCGATCACTCAAGTTTCTGTGCCAAGTTTCATTCAAATCCATTTTAGCCGGATAGAGTAACAAACAGACCATCGGTGTCCCAACCTTGTTACTGCCTACCTTGCAACTTGTATTGTGATCGTGCAGTAAGGGATGCTCTAAGTTGATTTTTTTTTTCTTGGATTCCCAGCGCACCACTCCATCGTCGAGCTGATCCACCACAATCTGATGCTGCTGCAGTTCAACGCGCACGAGATGTACGAGACCTTGCGCGGGCAGCACACGTTCAGCGGCTCCAAGCCAGTCTACATCGCCGTGGGGATCTTTCCCGTTGGAGCCCTGTTCAACCATGAATGTTACCCAGGCGTGGCCAGGTAAGGATATGAACGAACGTTTCTTTAGAATTTGTGAAAGTTGTACCAAAAACAACAGATACTTTTCGCTCTAAATATATTATCAGTCATCTGACTTTGATTAGCCTTGTCTTAGGCCCCGTTGTTTGATCAGTAGTAAAATATGACTAATAGTTCATTTAACCATTAGTTCATTAACAACAGTTAAGGCTTTAACAATAGTTAAACTGGAAATATATTGAAGGCCCCGTTGTTTGATCAGTAGTCATGTATACTATTAGTTCAAATACGTTGGTTAAACTGACAAATAGTAAAAAAATACAAAATACTGTTGTTTGATCAATAGATAAACATGACTATAGTTAAAATCATTGACAATTTGTTAAAAAGTTACTATGCATGGACAGAGTAGTTAACTTTAACCACTAGTTATTGTAAATTAAAAATGAACTTATATCATCCTCTTTCTCTGAGCCTTTTTCCCAAGTACGTTGAGGTCGGCTTCCAGTCTAACCGGATGCGGCTGAACATCAGTATTTTACACGGAGCGACTGCTATTAGGCCCCCTTAACCCAGGTACTGGTTAATACCGATATCCCAAGGTTACCAGTTGTCTGACATTCGGACTTCCGACTACCCGTAACGACTGCCATATATATATTTTTATGGCAACCGGAACCGACAGCTTATCGTGCTCTCATAGGTACGGAGGGATCTCGATGTGCAACGAAACGGTCACCCATCCAAGGACTGACGTCGGCTAGCGTAGCCTTGCAATCTACGCGGTTAATACTTAGCCACGAGCCCCCAAAAAAGAAAGACCTTAAATATAGCAAGATGCTTTGAAGATTTTGAATGTTCTTCTGATGACGATGAAATTATTATGTTTATTTATTTTATTTATTTATTTATTTATAGTTAATTAACACGGTACAAAAACCAATTACATTAATTAACATAGAAACGATACACAATATAACGATGATATTACAATTTACATATATGACAAATTTTATATGACAAAATTACATATACCTACATTTGTTATTTGTGACTAGGTAATAGATCTGTGTTTGTGACATAATATCACTAATCTGTGGTCATGTCGTGATGACATATTGACTGAAAGTCCGTCTTGACAACCAAATTCTTTTTAAAAAGCAAAAGTAATATGATCAATATGTAGATACTCTTTGGAATATATTTATATATTTCATTAACAATAGTTAAGGCCTTACCAATAGTTAAAGCAGAAATACGTTGTTTGAAGATATTGTTAACAATAGTTAAATATAACAATAGTCAATGGTGTTGCTGGTGAAGAGATAAGTGTTCGGCGGTTCAATAAATATTCACAATAATTTCATCGTCATCAGAAGAACATTCAAAATCTTCAAAGCTAGCCACCGTCCTTGGATGGGGGTTAGTTTCGTTGCACATCGAGACCCCTCCATGCCTTTGAGAGCACGATAACGGGTTGATACGGATTGTCAGAAGCCTGAAACTTTGACAACTGCTCTAATCTTAGGATGTCGGTATTACCCATTACCTGGGTTGCCGGGGACTGATGACAGTCGCTCCGTGTAAAATACTGATGTGCAGCCGTATCTGGTTAGACTGAAAGCCGACCTCAACGTAATTGGGAAAAAAGCTCGGAGAAAGAGGTAGATTTCATTTCAAATTTACAAAAACTATAAGGGTTCCTTGTAGAAACTACGGAACCCTAAAAACGAATCGTCAAAGTTGACTACTCTGTCCATGCATAGTAACTTTTTGACAAATTGTCAATTATTTTAACTATAGTCATGTTTAACTATTGATCAGACAACAGTACTTTGTAATTTTTTACTATTTGTCAGTTTAACCAACGTATTTTAACTAATAGTATACTTGACTACTGATCAAACAACGGGGCCTAAGCCCTGTAAAAATGTGGACTACCTAAGTACCTAAAAAAGAAGGACGGGCTGGCGAGTGAAAAAACATCCGCTGTATAGCAGTAGATTTTGTTGGGCTGATATTCCACTCCTAAATAATACTTTGTTTTCAGATATTTCGAAGGGCGCAACATCGTCCTCCGCGCGACGAGGCCTCTATCTCCAGGTGAGGTGGTCGCTGAAAACTACGGCCCCCACTTCATGATGAGAAACTTAAAGCAGCGGACGCGGTCCCTGGCCTCTCGCTACTGGTTCAGATGTGACTGCACTGCCTGCAAGGAGGACTGGCCTATGCTGAAGCAGATGAGTGCGGATACCCCGCCGAACATCAGGTAGGTACAGTTGGTATTCCCGAGGGGCCAGCACCTGGATTCTTACGCACATCGGAAGTAATATGAAAACCGTTTAAATTTGTTTGAAGATCCTCAATACTTAGTTGTACACAAAGTGTTATTAAAATAACTAAACACCTCTTAAGGGGAAAACTTTGGATTTGGTTTCGTCGATTTGTCGATTCATGTGAATAAATATGTAAGCGACAGCGGGGAGGACAGCAGCACGTGGTGCTGTTGGGGAAACTTTGTTATTTCCCCGGGATGTGCCAAAGGCGTAGCACTGGAGGGGCACCGGCGCGGTCCACTGGAGTTCCCGGAGCTCCTCTATGTGCAGAGGATGGCCACCGTGTGGTTTTAGTCGGTAAGAGTCTAACATACCCCTCCGCCCTCCCCAGACGGAAGGTATCCATGAATATTTTCACACGAAAACAAAAAAAATCGGCCAAGAGCATGTCGGGCCATGCTCAGTATTATAGGGTTCCTAATTAGAAACGAATTAAATCGAATATTAACCATTGCTATTTTAGTTTTTGCAAACAGCGCCACCTAGCGCTGAATTTAAGAAACTAAATTTAAGAAGTGTGTCATTTCAATATAACACAAAGTTACTATTTTGTGATTTTTTTAAATAGGTAGTAACTAAAGGACCATTATTTGCTAAGATTAATTTCTCTAAGGTCAATGACCTATGAACTAGGACGTCTAAGTATTTTGCAGTTTTCTCACTATAACTCAAAAATGTATAATCACATTATACTCGAAATAATTTTAAAAGACAGTTTTTATAAAGGTCTATTAACGTGGAAGATTATAAGTTTCTACATTGCATAGCTTAGAAATGGCAGGGGGGGGGACACATTGCAAGCCAATTTGGCGGGCTGTATTTCGTAGATAGTATACCTGATAAAAAAGTTGTGTATGAAACATTACCTTCATTTTAGTAGACCTATTCAATGATATCCCACACAAGGGGGTGCAGCGAAAAAAAATTGTTCATCCCCATTTCACATGTATGGGCGCCAACCCAAAAATACGTAATCAAGATTTTTTTTAGAATTGAGATCTATATCCAGACCATTTTTTAACAAAATTTCATTTACTTATGTTTATAACTGTAGAAGTTATTAAGCTGTAAAGGATTAGGACAGACGGACAGACGGACGCACATGACGAAACTATAAGGGTTCCTTGTAGAAACTACGGAACCCTAAAAAAGGGGGACAGCTGATTATTATTTTCGTGATTTCAAGGTTTGTCCTATACCTAGTAAACGTTGTTCATGAGGTATTCAGTTATTTCAATAACACGTTTTATACAACTTTTATACTTTTCAGATGCCAAACATCTTTTGTAAGACTTGGAGATGCATAATACTGGCTTTTACGTATAAGCAAATTTAAACGGTTTTTGTGTTATTAATCACACCGAGCCTTTAGGAGGCTATAAACATACAACATACCTAGACCTATGAAAATACTTGCACGTGGTCTTCTACTCCGCAGGTGCCACAATATCGCGTGTTCAGGCAAGTTCCGGGCAAACCTGCACAGCTTGCCCGACCGATGTGCCAAGTGCTCCACAGCCATCAACTGGGAACTTGTGAAGATCAACATGGAAATCGTCAACCGATGTGTGAAACAGTATCAGGTGTGTTGAAGAATTATGTAGGGAGGACTTAATATCCCTAATCAAACGAAGAGTGAAGCTAAACCCGCACAACGATTTTTATTCACGCACTGAGTCTCACCTAGAGCACCTGTATATGATTCCTTGTGTTACAGATTTAGCGACAAAAAATCGCGCGAATAAAAATCTCAGTGCGATATAAGCCTTATGAAAGCCTTAGAATAATATTAACATCAGAAAAATATTGGAGTCCCGAAAATAAACAATGTTTGTGATGTAGTTCATCCTGGATTTATTATTTTGAATTTTGAGGAAAGAGGTGGGGCGACCTCTGCGACCTGATAAGATCTATTGTGACACCTCTTGCGCCATTACAGCACTTCCCCAAGCTGCAAGTCAATCATGAAGTCGACTATGACCTTGGGGGAGGAGGATTTGATCTCCTGCGTTGAGATGACGTGGCCTCCAAGATGCTGGCTTCTGATGTGGTGCACTGCATCACACTCACATAGGATATGGATGGGCGTCTCATCCTTTTTGCGACAAAACCTGCAAACTGTGGTATCACTGAGACATACATCATCCTGCATACGAATAGGATACTTATTTTTTGTTCGTACTCAGTAGGACATCTGGCATGATTCGTATGAACTATTACCTATGCCCATAAGCTTGAGTGCTTGTATCGCCCTCGTGCGGCAACGTTTAATACTACGAGGGGCACCGGAAAACAACGCAGAGTAGAAAAAACATTGTGATTGTATAAAAAACATGTTAACATTATACATGAGCAGTCAAGCTCCTTGTGAAGGAGCTCGTCCGGGGAAGTACTACCACCGTATCTACTTCTCCGACAAACAGTGATGTTTGCATTGCTGTGTTTCGGTGTGAAGGATACGGGTGCCGGTGAAATTACAATCACACGAGACTTTCCATCTTCATGTTTGGACGATCCAACTTGCAATACCATTTAGTTAACAGACGCTAGGTGGTATTGCAGTTGTTGTGGGCAAAAGTAACCGCTTAACATCAGGGTGGCCTTTTAGCTCGTCTCGCCATCGTAAAACAAAGAAACTAAAATTTACACACACATAACTAAGTTTTGAAGTAAAGATAAAGCTATATTTATTTGCAAAAACATGTGTAGATACATGGTTGAGATGCTTATTAAAGATGTAAATAATGGTTTGGATCAACATGTTTGCCAATGACTGGTGTACAAATATGAAAAACAGAAAATTAGATTAGATTAAATTATCATCATCATCATCATTTCAGCCGAAAGACGTCCACTGCTGGACATAGGCCTCCCCCAAGCATCGCCACAACGACCGGTCCTGTTAAATTATAAACGTACCTAATATCCTTGAGAAAATTAGGTAAGTAGGTGTATTTTACCCGTAGATACAAGGTGCTTCAAAGTGCTTCAGCAACTTAATTGCTCTCTGATCTCTGACGAACTAGATGGCGGTGTATTTCTTTTGGAGATAGGTATTTATACAGGAGGGATTTATAAATGTCTTCAAATTATGGAGTGAGTCGAGGCTTGTCTGAAATATAAGTTACTAACCTTACATGGATACATCTACTTACCCCTCTAGTCAGGCGTGATGTCATCACCATTATCATCATTTCAGCCGAAAGACGTCCACTGCTGGACATAGGCCTCCCCCAAGCATCGCCACAACGACCGGTCCTGCGCCTTCCGCATCCAGCGGATACTCGCGACCTTCACCATGGTCCACCTTGTGGGGGGCCTACCCACGCTGCGCCTTCCAGTACGCGGTCGCCACTCCAGAACTTTACTGCCCCATCGGCCATCCGTTCTGCGAGCAATGTTCCCCGCCCACTGCTACTTAAGTTTGGCAATTCTCCGGACTATGTCGGTTACTTTCGTTCTCCTGCGAATCTCGTCATTTCTGATTAGATCACGCAGGGACACTCCGAACATAGCCCTCTCATAGCCCTTTGAGTGACTTTGAGCCTTCTTATCAGGTCCATTGTGAGCGATTACGTTTCAGTGATGACGTGACGTAGGCGTGGTGCGATTTGTTTTATTGTTGTTGTCATTTTTCTTAACCTCCAGGAAGGAGCAAAGCTAATGGAAGAAGAGCGTGTACAAGAAGCGATCACGACAATGTGTGAAGCAATCGACCAGTACCACGAGATCGCCCGGCCGCCGCACCGCGACACCCACCTTGCGCAAGAAGCCCTACGATCCTGCATGGCCACTGCCGGCAATGTTCACTTGGTACGGGGGGACGTGGAACCAGATAAAGACAGCAAAACGAAGATCCAAGGAGTTCAACCCTAAAAACTGTTAACTTCAAGCTAACGTCCCACCAACTACCGGGTAAAACGGGGTGAATAGGAATGCAGGGGTCAATAGGATTGCAGGGGTCAATAGGAATGCAGGGGTCAATAGGAATGCAGGGGTCAATAGTAATGCAGGGGTCAATAGGAATCCAGGGGTCAATAGGAATGCAGGGGTCAATAGGAATGCAGGGGTGAATAGGGACAAAAGTGGGCAAGGATTTTAACATTGAAATAAGTATAGTAACGTATAATAAAGAAGTAAGAAGTATAATAACGCGCCGGTTTCCGCAACTCCACAACTCCAAGCGTGTATTTTGCGTACGGGTGGGAACTTACTCGATCCACCCCATCTCCTCGAAAAAGACCAGCAACGCCTTGGTCTTGCTGGTGATCTATCTGAGGGTACCTGGGTTACCGAAGCACTTGGCCCTATATGTGTGCGACCTCAGGGCAGTCTAGAAGCACAAGGGCTGCTGTCTCGTCTTCCACCATGCAGGCTCTGCACGGTGGGCTGTCCGTAACACCTATGACAAAAAGATGCTTGTTAAAGGACCCGTGGCCACTTATAGCAGCTGTGACTGAACGCAGCTGTTGTTTTGACAATCGGAGGGCTTGTTTCATGAACCGGCCGTCGATTGTGGGAAGTGCCTCCTTGGCCTGCCTGCACTCACCATGGTCTTTCCATAGTTTGTAGTGTTTGTCCCTGGTGCGTTTCCTTACCAAGTTGCGTAAGTATCCAAAGGGGAGTGGCACTATGGGTTCAGGTCCCACGATTACCATAGTGGATCCCCTTCTGGCCAGTTCATCCGCTGCATCATTGCCTCGGGAACTGTCTTAATTCATTGAAATAAGATAGTTAGTTTGTTGCCCACAAAGACTTTAGAATGTTTACCAAATTATGGCAGAACATTTCTGAAGTATCTGTGGGCATCAAGCTAACTTATTTCAATGTTAAAAATTCTTGCCCACTTTTGTCCCTATTCACCCCTGCATTCCTATTCATCCCGTTTTACGGAATGCTAAGATTTTTGTTACGTCCAAAAAAAAACCAAATAGTGACCATATTGGTGGATACGCTAGCTTATTACGTGATAGATTGCACAGTATAAGTAAAAAATAAGACAGTTATTTCTTAGGGTAATAATGGATGTATGAATGTGTGTTCTAGTCGGTGGAAAAGGTCTGAATTGTTACCACAATAGTATATTACTGTCGAGGCCTGAAATGAAGCAATTGACAGCCGAGTAATATTGGAAGGATACATACGAGGCGAAGCCGAGTACTGCTAATGTGATTTTAAAAGGACGAGGTGCTAGCCGAGGCCTTTTTAACTAAACGAGGCCGTTAATTGCTTTTTCGGCCGAGACTTGTATAGTACTTTTCTCTCATTTGCGAGGAAACACACAATACACAATCAACCGTATCTAATGTTCATTCGCGCCAATTCGTCCGCGCGCGGTTCTTCATCTATTTTTAAAGTTTTGAAAAAAAAAAATGCGCTTTCAGCCTTATTAATGATAAATATTTTGTACCTAAAAACACCTTATTTATACTTAAAAAATATATGATTAATGGAACTGTTTTGTTATTTGTTCTATTTTCAGTTTTGAAAAAAAAAAATGCGCATTCAGCCTTTTTATTAGGGTTCCGAAGTCCTACAAGGAACCCTTATAGTTTCGTCATGTCCGTCCGTCTGTCCGTCTGTCCGTCTGTCCGTCTGTCCGTCTGTCCGTCTGTCCGTCTGTCCGTCTGTCCTAATCCTTTACAGCTTAATAACTTCTACAGTTATAAACATAAGTAAATGAAATTTTGTTAAAAAATTGTCTACATATAGATCTCAATTTTAAAAGAATAAAAGAATCGTTTTTCCGTATTTTAGGGGTGGCGTCCATACATGTGAAATGGAGAAAAAAAAAAATTTTTCGCTGCACCCCCTCGTGTGGGATATCATTGAATAGGTCTACTAAAATGAAGGTAATGTTTCATACACCACTTTTTTATCAGGTGTACCATCTGCGAAATATAGCCCGCCAAAGTGGCTTGCAATGTGTCCCCCCCCCTGCCATTTCTAAACTATGCAATGTAGAAACTTATAATCTTCCACATTGATAGACCTTTGTGAAAACTCTCTTTTAAAATTATTTCGAGTATAATGTGATTATAATTTTTTGAGTTATAGAGAGAAAACTGAAAAATACTTAAAACGTCCTAGTTCAAAGGTCATTGACCTTAGAGAAAAATTATAATAGCAAATAATGCTCCTTTAGCTACTTTCTATTTGAAAAAATCACAAAAAGTAACTTTGAAATGACAAACGTCTTAAATTTGGCTTCTTGAATTTAACCCTAGATGGCGCTACTAACAACACGCTCTGAGTCGCGAATGCTGCCGATTGTTGCAAAAACTAAAATAGCCATGATTAATATTCGATTTGATTCGTTTGTAATTACACCTACTTAAGGAACCCTATAATTAATGATAAATATTTTGTACCTAAAAACACCTAATTTATGTTAGTGTGTACTTAAAAAAAAAATATGATTAATGGAAATGTTTTGTAATTTATTTATAAAACACCTGATACTTTTTTATCGTGAACGAAGCCATAAGCGTATGTTAGTTAAATGAAACAGGAAATAATTTTGTACTATTTTTTTATTCAATTTGAATCATTGTGACGTTTCAATTTAGGACAGAACGGGCTCAAATTCTCACTACCACCCTACGCAAAAAATAAGAACGCAAAAGATCGCAAAGAAGTGTTGTTTTTAGCAAATACCATCTTGAAATAATATTAAACACACATGAGTACACGGTCCCTTCCAAAACTCATACAAGATAGATAGATAGAATATACTTTATTGTACACCATGAAAATAGTAGTAAACGGGAACAACGTATAAATTATGGGTACATGAGCGGTCTTATCGCTAAAAGCGATATATTACAGACAACCTTTGGATGGACAAAGAAGACCTAAGATCTAGATAATGGGGGGCAGTCCGTACAAGAACGACAAAAAAGATTTATCTAGAAGTTGAGACCTCTCCTATTCTATTAAGGTATTCCAGTATAGCCACAAGACTTCTGACGAAGATCTAGAGAAGGTAGCTAGGGTAAGATGGGTAGCCTGCAAAGGACTCAAATATTGATTGGATAACCATATATTGAGCTGACTTTGAACCTGCTATGATCAGTGGCTCAGGTCTGGTAAATCATTCTTAGTTATTTCAATAATAAACAGTACTTCTACATCTTGACACTGTATACACAGATTAGTGATAATGTATCTACAAAAACTGTACATTCTTACAAACTTTAAATGTCGTGATTACGGAATTTTGAAAATTTACTTTGATTAAAAAGGACCTCACAGACTTAAAACTTATCGCTTCTCAAAAACCTAACTGCCTCAGTACTTACATAATAAATACTGCTATTATCAACCCATGATCACACACTAGAAACCTCGACAAATCTTCAATAGACATACGGCCAAAATTAATATCCAATCTATCCACGATTTGCCCTACTAGAGATAGGAATTTGACATAAGCTCCATACAAAATACGTCAAATTTCTATCTCAAGTAGGGCAAATCGTGGATAGATTGGATATTAATTTTGGCCGATAAAGGTTATCGGTATACTGGCTTCTTCTGTGTCTTCAAGGATTCTCAAAGAAGGATTTACAAGTACACTCTTCGTTGTCCCCTTCACCATCACCGGTGCTGGACACTGTTCGCCTGAGGGTTTGGACCTGGCTTTGCAGTCCCAGGATGCGAAGCTGGGCCTGCTCAAAGTTGTCATTCAAGCGTTTTATCTGGCACTGCATGCGGCATTGCAACTGGGAGAGAAGGAAAGCGTCATGAACTTATGGTCATGGCATAGAAGATGGAAGACTAGACAAAACAGTAACTACTTTGACATGAAACTTTATAGACCACCAGCAAAGAACTGTTATAGGTGCGGCACGCTATTTTGGCGTTTTTGACGTTTGCCGGCTCACGAAGATCCGTAAATATTGACAGCTACGTATGAAGGAACAATTGCCGTATTTTATTGTCAATAGTGATGCACTGCTACAGCAATATAATTGTTCGAATTTCGAATCTTTTATTCAAATTCAATTTCTATAAATTTTACTGTTTTTTTATGTATATCGCAGATTTTTTTATTAAATAGCGATTAAACAAAATTGCTAGACGTTATGTTTATTGAATAATTTGATAAATTATTTACTTTATGTAGATATTATTCTTAATAGTTAGTTGGAGTTGGTCAAAGTAATAAACCTGGTCCCAATGGCTAATAATTTGCAATGTGTCACAACACTATTGGAAATTGTCAAAAACGACATCATAGCTTGCCGCGGGTATAGTGTATAACACCATTATTTCTTCGTCGCATTTTGAAACCCTTTCCTTTCAAACATTGTTCTCCGAGCTAAAAAGCCTACCACTGACATTTCAATTTTAAAAGCAGAGATAACAGGTAAAATGAAAGCACTCACTTCTTCGCGATCTTTTTCTGCAGTCTTCACTTGAGCCCTGGTGGCAGCCAGCTGTCTTTCCATTTCTGCTATTGTGGTCTGCATACACCTAAAGCATACGAGAGTAGATGGTAATTTATATTCACAATAAACATAACAACAGTCCAAACTACATTCAACTTTCAAGGAAAGCTAGTTCCCAATCAGTATGGAGTTATGAATCTCTCATTCTTTGTTTTTTCATGAGGGAATCCTCATGGACGGACTCCCCTTGGGGTAAGCAGAGCTAGTCTCAAACTCTTACCAAAAAAACCCACCATGGTGTTCTTCTTAACAACCTTTGACGGGGGGCTAGTGTTGCATAAAAATCGACTATCGATCTATCGATAGTCCCCCCCTGAAAACAGTCATACTATCGATAGGCCTATCGATAGTAGGTATCCAACAATACTTTTGATAGTATCAAACTATTATTACGATAGTATCGATACTATCAATACTATCGTGCTATCGTTTAGATAGTATTGATCTTTATGATTATTTAAGAAATGGTTAAGTAGGTACACCCTAACAATGTGGTGTGTACCAATACGGAAGCTAGGAAAATAAACTTTCTAAAAGGATAAATTCCATGTAAAAATGACTTCAATGAACACCGATAGTTATATTGCAATACTATCTAAACCAGCCATTCCCAAAGTGGGTGATAACGCCCCCCTGTGGCTGCTGCAGGCCTAAAGGGGGCGATAAGAGACCCAGAAAAAAAGTGGGGGCGTTGTGTAAAGGCTTGGGGGGCGATTTGTAATTTCATCTAGCTAGGAGGACTCTTAGACACCGACTGAACTCTCAACTTTCGAGTAGACAAAATAAGTTTGGGAACCAATGATCTAAACGATAGCATGATATTATCGATACTATCGATAGTATCGATAGTATTGCTTGATTTCAAACAATCGATAGTATCGTCCCAATAGTTTGATAGTATCGATAGTATTGTTGGATACCTTCCGATCGATACTATCGATAGTATGATTGATTGGGGGTTTTTCGATACTATCGTTAAACTACCGGCAATCGGCTATCGTTGGCAAAACTGCCGGGGGCATGGGAGACGCTTTGTACTCGTCAACTACCGCCGACAGGTCCCGGCTCACGACTAGTGGGCGAGCACCATAATTTCTCATGCTTCTCTTCTTTTCTTCTTCAACTACTACTGTCCTGTCTCTGTACTCACTTGCGGATAGTCTCGGTGCGCTCGTTGGCTCGCTGCAGCGCGCGCGCCGCCTCGTCCCGCGCGCGGTCTAGCTCACCCCCGATCTGCGCGCACTCGTGCATCTTCTCCTGCAGACGCTTCTCGTTCGCAAGCACCGATTCCTCCATGCGAATCACGTTAGACCTTGGCATACAAAGTGTCAAAGGTACATTTTAAACCCCTTTTTTTTGAAATCTTTTTGTTTATGGAGGACATGTGATGAGGAGGAATGAGGAGCATGTTACGAGGAAAATTTTAAGTATGAATGTTAATGGCTATAAGAAAAGAGGCAGACCGAAGAAAATATGGATGGATTGTGTGAAAGATGATATGAATAGAAAGAAAGTGAACACGGAGATGACGGCTGATAGAGATGTATGGAAGAAAAAAAGATACTGCGACGGCCCCAAATAAATTGGGATTAGGGCAGGAGGATGATGATGATGATGTTTATGAAGGGTTTGATCTAAAAAAACATGTCACCCTCATAGTTACACTTCAATACATTTTCTACGCTTAATGCCTAAATGTACAATTTTATAAATTTTTTGGCTGTCTTTAGACAGGGGCAGCCAAAATGCAATTAAGAGGACGCTCCCAAAACGCAATTCCCACCCTCGCACTCCCCTTACACTCCGCAACTGCGGGTCGCTCTCGTAAATTTTATGCGAGTTGCAATAGAACACATTTTTGAAAAATTCATTCCCGCGCGTTTTACACACGGAAGTAAATGACGTAAGTCTCAAAACAGTTTTCGTTTTATTACAAGAATACTAAACAATCTGTACAAATTTCCTCTAGCCAGTTTTTAGTAAACTTTATTATCTGCCTATATGCATAAATTTTATACAGCTAACTTAATTAATAAAGGAGAAATATTTGGAACATCTCTAAAAACGCATGATTTTGAAAAAATTAATGTATCGAACAAAAATCAACTAATTATGTAACTGTCTAATCAAACGATAGATAAAGGTTCAAAAAAATATATACCTATGCAAATTTGACATTCATCAAGCATGTGTTCGACTCACATGTTTTCAAAAAGTCACCTCATTTTGGGAGCCTAGCCTTAAATATTATTATTTTGAGGAAAGAGGTAGGGGTCTTGAACGCCCCTAAGCCACTGCGACCTGATAAGATCTATTGTGACGCCTCTTGCAGCATTACAGCACTTCCCCAAGCTGCAAGTCAATCATGAAGTCGACTATGACCTTGGGGGAGGAGGATTTGATCTCCTGCATTGCGATGACGTGGCCTCCAAGATGCTGGCTTCTGATGTGGTGCACTGCATCACATTCGCATAGGATATGGATGGGCGTCTCATCCTTTTCGCGACAAAACCTGCAAACTGTGGTATCACTGAGGCCCATCCTGTGAAGGTGTTTGTTATGCAATTAAATATACCAACGTCACGTGAATCTAAATTAATCTCTAAAATGAAATTGCTTCTTTCGACTTCGTTCCGTACACACTCAGCTAAAATATGCGTAACGTCTTCTACCTTATCACATTCTGAACAATAAAGTGACTCACACTTTCTAATTAAAAAGGCAAAGCAGTTCAAGCTATGTGTCCAGAACGAAGCCTGAAAGCTGTCACAAGGTCCCTTCGATGCATCTCTGCACCCACAAACCAGGGAATTTTTATCCATGGAGATAGTTTCCGGTTCTTAATAGGAAGTTAGGTTGGGGTAGGTTGGGGTGCATTAAAAGAGCCTCCACGAGTGACGATATTTAATTGATCGTCCGGCGCACCCTGGGCAGTCAGCCCCGCTAATCAACCTGCTGACTGGCTAATATTTTCCCCACGGCATGAGCTATCATCATTATGTAGCTCATGTCGACACGATAGAAGAAGAATAGGACCCACAATTTGGGACCGTCCTACTGGAATCGATCTTTCAAAAGCGCCTGTACTTATGTATATCTACGCCTGGCTGGAGTAAATCGGCACCTAATAAGTTTGCTCGCTCCATTGTCGACCAAATCTTGACAAAGCTGTCTAGATTACGGTCAAGAGCAGATCTATAATTAATTAAATAAAAAATTGCATTATTTTCAGAAATTTCCAATTTTAGATTGGAATGAAACACTACCACTATAAGCACACAGAGGACATGCTCGTGCCACAGTTGCGAAGTCGCACTTATGACGTCTTTAGTGTGCAGCCTGCTCTACTAATACCACACATCGGACACTTAATACAATATAAATGCTAGCACCACCTACATACACAAGATTACGTCTGTATACGAACACGCAAGTGTAGGTTCGGGAAACTCGCCGCTTGTAATGCCGACTGGGTCCCAAACGCTTCTCAATAATTCTCAGAGATGGCGTGCTTATATAACGACTGTCGATTGACATACATTGCAATCTTGCAGTCCAATCGCCGGCAAACCGTGGGCGTGTGCGGAGCGCGGGCGAGGAATCTTAAATTGGTGGGGGCGGTGAGTGGCCACTGGTACTATTAGATATTGTGTGCTAATACCATTGTTCATCCATGCTAATACTTTGTTCTCAATACTCTATGACGAGTAGGCACTCACTTGAGCCTTTCGATTTCGGTCTTCAGCGTAACGTTAGTCTCTGTGAGCTGCGCCAACCTCTGCTGTAGCATCGCCATTTGTTTGTCATCCGCAGTCTTCTCCTGCGGCTTCTCTGAAGGCTTTAGACTATTGTGCAGTAGTACGTGGACCTGAGAGAAAAGATGCACTTAAGTTTATGAAGATGCCCTATGAAGACTTAGGTTGGTTATTTGTCGTTTGATTTGGCTCAAACAATACCCGTGATCAACATTGACTGAATATTATGTAAATGGCAATAAAAATTCTTTAAATCTTTGGCAAGCCTCGCAATCTCATCACCAGTGCTGACTCTGCCGTCATCAACTTTCTCAGCATATGCAGGACAAGTCTTCGTCCAAAAGTGACTTTGATCAGGGGCCTTACTCCCGACTGGATCGAGTTCTGTATCAATCGAATTTGAATTCGAGTTAGTGTCAATTTGTACTGCATTTCTATAGGAATTGACATTAGCTCGATTTGTTTCAGAGCTCTAACTATACCCGCGGCACGCTATG
Organism: Asteroscopus sphinx; assembly: GCA_949699075.1. Lineage (NCBI taxonomy): Eukaryota > Metazoa > Arthropoda > Insecta > Lepidoptera > Noctuidae > Asteroscopus > Asteroscopus sphinx. The sequence continues at coordinate 34,488,044 of OX453002.1, read as the reverse complement.
ATGGCGTTTTTGTCATTAACCGACGAAAAAAAGGAGGAGGTTCTCAATTCGACGCGTATCTTTTTTTTTTTTTTTATGTGTGACCACGCATAACTTTTTACAGAGTGGTCCGATTTTGATAATTATTTTTTTAATGGATAGGGTATATCTCGAAGCTGGTCCCATTTATATTTCAAAATCAAAATCTACCCCTAAGGGTAGGAAAACAGGGGATGAGTGCTTGTTCACCCACTGAATTCTTACCTGTTAACCGATTCTGTTAAAACTTGGCACACATAAAACTTTTTAACAAAAAAAATCACCGACGAAAACAGAAACTAAAAAGCGAAAAATAACTAATTATGAGTCGGCGCCAAACAAACTTTTATAACAAGCAAAGTGCGTGCAAGTTGCAAGTGGCCGAGCGGAGAACGCATTTTTGGAAAGTTATTGTTTATCGTTGAAAATTTGACGTTGTATTTGATGTTACGTTGTTTTTATTATTGATTTAAAGTAATTTAATGATCTTCGTTGATTGTTTGTTTGGCGCCGACTCATAATTAGTTATTTTTCGCTTTTTAGTTTCTGTTTTCGTCGGTTCAATTTTTTGTTAAAAAGTTTTATTTTATGTTTTTTTGTGGCTAAAATCTAACTCCATTATGTTGAAATGTTTAGAACTACATTTATGTGTGCCAAGTTTCAACAGAATCGGTTAACAGGTAAGAATTTAGTGGGTGAACAAGCACTCATCCCCTGTTTTCCTACCCATAGGGGTGGATTTTGATTTTGAAATTTAAAAGGGACCAACTTCGAGATATACCCTATCCATTAAAAAAAGAATAATCAAAATCGGACCACTCTGTAAAAAGTTATGCGTGGTCAAACATAATAAAAAAAAAAATATATATATATATACGCTTCGAATTGAGAACCTCCTCCTTTTTTTCGTCGGTTAATAAATGTAGTGTAGTGGAGTTAGATTTTAGCCACAAAAAAATTTAAAATAAAACTTTTTAACAAAAAATTGAACCGACGAACAAAACTAAAAAGCGAAAAATAACTAATTATGAGTCGGCGCCAAAAATAATAAAAACAACGTAACATCAAATTCAACGTGAAATTTTCAACAATAAACAATAACTTTCCAATAATGCGTTCTCCGCTCGGCCACTTGCAACTTGCACGAACTTTGCTAGTGAAAAGTTTGTTTGGCGCCGACTCATAATTAGTTATTTTTCGCTTTTTAGTTTGGTTCGTCGGTTCAATTTTTTGTTAAAAAGTTTTATTTTCCAATAGTTTTGTGACACATTTCAAATTATTAGCTATTGGGACCAGGTTTATTACTTTGACCAACTCCAACTAGCTATTATGAATAATATCTACATAAAGTAAATCATTTATTAAATTATTCTATAAACATGATGTCTAGCCATTGTTTTAAATCGCTATTTAATCAAATTTTCTGTGACATACATAAAAAACAGTAGAAATAAATAGAATTTGAATTTGAATAATAGATTCGAAATTCGAACAATTATATTGCTGTAGCAGTGCATCACTATTTACAATAAAGTACGGCAATTGTTCCTTCATACGTAGCTGTCAATATTTACGGATTTTCATGAGCAGACAAACGTCAAAAACGCCATCATAGCGTGCTGCACCTATAGTCGGGAGTAAGGCCCCAGTTGCTTACCTTCTCTCTTGCACAGTTGAGTTCTCTGGCGAGTTGTTCGGCGTTATGTTCTGCGATAGCTTGTGCTTGCTGCGCGTCTTTCAGTCTCATCTGCGTCGCCTTCAGTAGGTCTGGGATTGGTGCCAGTTCTTGTAACTTCTCTTGGAATTTCAGCTAAAGAGAGAAAGGTTTCAACATGATTACTGAAATATGGCTCCCTATACGTCTTCGCCGGAATACCCATATTTTATCACTTCTCTACAGTATTCTGTTTAATCCCAAGACCTTAGTTTATCTCAAAGAACGTTTCAAGTTCCTTCATGACACACATACACGATACTTAAGATCATCGGAAAACTTGGGGCTTCTGATGCCAATGCATTCTACAAAATTTTATGATAAATCTTTTACTGTTCAGGCTGTGCGTCTGTGGAATGAGTTACCTGTGTCTATACGGCGAGCTCAATCACTGTTTTCATTTAAAAAATTTGTTAAAGAATAATACCTTTCCAAATAGATTGTAATTTATTAAGACATTGCCTATGTATCCAATCTCTATTCTAAATTGTAAGATTATTTATATATTTATGATACCTATATGTGTAATATATTTTGTGCTATTTATTTATTTTAGTTTAGTAGTACGCCACGGACTGCCCCCATTATCTAGATCTTACGTCTTCTTTGTCCATCCAAAGGTTGTCTGGAAGATATCGCTTTTAGTTATAAGACCGCCCATGTACCCATAATTTATACGTTGTTTCTGTTTACTACTATTTTCATGGTGTACAATAAAGTATATTCTATCTATCTATCTATCTATCATGCATAATATCACTTAAATGTGATGCTGATGGTGGCGTTAGTGTCGAGTGGTTAAGTTCCCTTCAATATGTTTGAGTTAGGCGATGGCTGATGCTCGCGTCATGCTCGTAAACGGGTGCCGTCTGTTGGGACAGGTCAGCTCCTACATACTATGGCAACTCTTTTTACGTTTATTTCTAAAGGCAATATTTTCTACTTTTAAACTCTTGTTTATTTCTGACATTAACCTACATTATACTCACATTATTTTAATTAAATTTGATGTAATAAACAATAACCTATTTCAAAAAGAGTATATCCATGGAGTTTCTTGCCGGTTCTTCTCCATAGGACCCACAATTTGGAACCGTGCATATGGAGTCTGACGTTTCAAAAGTGCCTGTAATTCGGTTTAAAGAAATTTATTTTCAAAAAGACAAATATGCCACTTACATGAAAATAGTTTTAACATTTTAGTAAACTTATTCTAATGGTCGCCGAACACTCTATCAATAGTTTCATAGCCTCAATAGGACGGTGAAAAATATTCCATTATATATTGAGACAGTTTAGACTTAAAACCACTAAATGAGCTCACATTTTTTATATTGGATGGCAATTTATTAAAAAGCTGTGCTCCTTTATAGGTAATACTTTTTTTTGCGTAGTTTCATGGTGTACAATAAAGCATATTCTATCTATCTATCTAATTTGTTCTTACCTTTGGCAGTACAAGTAAGCTAGGTCGTCGAAGACTTCGTTTACTAATTTGTGATATTTTTATAAAAGACTAGTTGGTATGGATGGTTTTATCGATTATTTTCCTTATTAAAATGCAAGTATAATTAGGTTTATTTGAAATGAAAGACATTTTAATTTGAATACAAACCCGGAAATCTACAGGTCAATCGATGCAAAATTGCACATAGTTACACAAAATTAGTTTATTTTTGAGAATGGGTTCACGCTAAAGTTGTTCAACTCATACAACTTGTAAATTTATAATCTGTTCAAACATTTTGATCCACGTCGTTAACAGCAACATGCAATTTGTTAAACTTTTAAGTTGCGAACAGAACTCTAACTGTGAAAAGCAAAGTTTTCTTTAATTAACCACGGTGTTACTGAAATTTTAATCACTGACTAAAATTATAAATGATATTGAAGGAAATAAAGTAATATTAAGTATATTAAAGTTCCATTCAAGTTGACGCGGGCACCAAGACTACCCAATCCGCTATCCAAGCACGGTAATTTAAGACAGTGAGAAAACGAATCATCATCATCATTTCAGCCGAAAGACGTCCACTGCTGGACATAGGCCTCCCCCAAGCATCGCCACAACGACCGGTACTGAGAAAACTATAATATGCAACGTGTTATTGAGATAACTGGAAACCACTTCCGTGTGGTTCCGGACATAGAATTGCACCACCCGATCTCTCCTCATGGGTGTCGTAAAAGGCGACTGAGGGATTCACCAGAGGCACAGACCAATAAGCTTAAAGACGTCGCTTAAACAAATTTTTACATGAGAAAGCAGTCGTAAAATGTTGGCGGGGACCGGGGGGCGGACGGTGCGTTATGATTGGTCGGCTCAAAAGTTCGGTGGTACGATTCCGTATGATTGGTGCCGCTCGCTGACGGGCTGAAGTCCTGATTGGCGGCGGGGCATATCATATGCAGTGCTACTGCAGAGTTGTGACCGGGGGTGTCCGGCTAATTGGCGTCTAGAGGCTTACTGGTCTGTGACCAGAGGATAGGCAGCGTTCTCTGAGTATTTAACCAACCAACTGCGAACGCCAACCCACCTGCCAAGCGTGGCGATTTTATATACCCTTTGGGGGAGGATGTCCAGTCCAGCAGTAGACGACTTTTGGCTGTAATGATGATGATGATGAAAACCTCTTAAGGGGTTATACTCATCAACGTTAACAACTTTTACTATGGGACCACCAATGAAATCGCGAAAAAAACAGCTGTTTCTTACATTTGTGTTCACATAAATCGACAAATAAATGATTCTTTCTTTCTATCTTTCAAAATGTAGGAAACACGTGTTTTTTTTGCGATTTCAGGGTTGGTCCCGTAGCGGAAGTTGTTCATTCTAATAAATAATTAATAGTTTAAAAAACACTAGAAAGACACGCTTTGAAACCTGATCGTGTTCAAAGTTCATTACAAGACTTTTCTAAGAAATCTAAAACAGCTATGATACGATGTTCCATCATGAAGTTCCAGTTCATATCTTCCGGCTTCATCATCAGATCAGTTCGACAGTACCATATTATTGTATTGTCATCAGAACTACATACAGCTGCCAATTTTCATTACGCTACGTCCCTTGGAAGATGGTTAAATCAGTTACCTTAGATTCCATTACATAGTTAGTTACATACAGGTCGACCTAATAAAAGCGTGTTAAAAATATGACCCCTTAATTTTAATAACACGTTGTATAGTTTATCAATCGTGACTATTATTCACAGTACCTTGACTTTCTGTATTTCAAGATTAATCTGTTCGCTGATCCTAGTGTTGTCCATATCCATCATATCCATCTGACGGCGCTGCTCTTCCACCAGTTGCTGTGCTTGCAGGTACTGAAACAACAGATACGATTAAAATCGCAGATACTAATGATAATGTCCTCCCGGCCGAATTTCGGTCACGGCGGCCAATCTCAATGGAGACTAGCCATCTGCGCGGGACATATTATAGTGCACAAGTGTGTGCGCAAACACAGGTGCACTCTCTATTCCCTCACTCTCATAATCCGATGGGACGGCAATCCGAGACGACCGGAGAGAGATCAGGCGCAGGACCGACGGCTTTACGTGCTCTCCGAGGCACGAAGGGGTCTCGATATGTAACGAAACGGTCACCCATCCACAGACTGACCGCGGCTAGTGCAGCTTAACCTTTTAGATCGTACAATCCACACGCTTGCTACTTAGCCACAAGCCCCTTACTCGTAAATGCTAAGAAAACAGATAGGGTTAAATCGAGGGGCTCGATGCAAAGTAATGACCGCAAAGATTGTACAATCTGCGAGGTCAAGCTGCACTTGCCGCGGTCTGTCTGTGGATGGGAGACCGTTTCGTTACACATCGAGACCCCTCCGCGCTTCGGAGAACACGTTAAGCTGTCGGTCCTGGTTGTCATACGAATACAGTACAGTACACAGCCTGAAAGTGTGACAACTCATCTAACCTTCGAATGCCAGTATTACCCAGTAACTGGGTTGCGGGAGTCTGATGGCAGTCATCATCTTCATCATCATCATCATCTTCATCATCATCATCATCATCATCACTTCAGCCCAAAGACTGCTGGACATAGGCCTCCCCAAAGAATCGCAACAACGACCGGTCCTACGCTTTCCGCATCCAGCGGATTCCCGCGACCTTCACCAGGTCGTCGGTCCACCTTGTGGGGGCCCTGCTCACGCTGCGCCTTCCAGTACTCGGTCGCCATCGGCCATCCGTTCTGCAATCAATGTGCCCCGCCCACAAAGCCCACAATGGCAGTCGCTCCGTGTAAAATACAGATGTTCAGCTGCATCTCGTTAGACTGGAAGTCAACCCTAATATAATTGGGAAAAGGCGCGGAGAATAATGATGATGAGATAGGGTTAAAACATCAAACCACCTTGAATCTACAGAAAACAAAGACACGACACTTTTCAAAATTGAAGACCAAAGTCAATATCATCGCCTTATATTTTCTCCCAGCCAGCAGTAAGACAGTAATGGTTTGATCTGATTATGCTGAACTGTCATTTTCTGATGACTGTTTATTATAGCGTTGTTTCATTCTTTCTTTAATAAAGTAAAACTACTTTTCACCTTGACTCTATAATCCTGCAGCTGATCATTTTGCTCCTTCATCAGCGTCCTTAGTTCATCTATTTCCTCTCTGGCCTCTCTGTAGCATTGTTTCAAGGATCTCACGTTCACCTCTTGCTCAAACGCCTGTTCCTTGGTCCCGAGTAACATGTTCGTATGAGTTGCAAGACCTTCGAACTTCATCTCTAATTCTCGCAGCTTGTTCTGAACCTCGCGGTGCTGACATCTTTCTTTCTCTAATTCTTCTTTCTTCTTCAGAAGTTCTGCACGGAGCATTGCGCACTGTACATAATAATGGTACATTTGTGGTCATCGTTTTCTTTCCGAAGTTGATAAGGATAGTTCCTATGCTAACCAAATTAGTGTTTTATAAGAGACGTCGAAACATAAACATAATACATATATTGCGTTACTGAAATATGACAAAAGAAAACATTGAAAGCAGTTTCTACAAATATAAATGTTATATGAAATGTCGCATATATCATACGTCACGAAAAGATCGCCCGAATTATGTTTTTAGTTTTGAAGAAATTATCTTTTTTTAATATCGGAGCAATACAAATCTTATATTCTTACACCTGTGATTGTACCCATGATTTATATTGAGGAAAATACAGACTTTAATAACGGCATTTGAAAATTATTTTCTAGATATATAATTTGAAGCCTTTTGGAAATCCAGCTGTCATTGTTGATTGTGACGTTCTTCAACGCAGTGAAAGTTAAACCATCTCGAACGTAGTCATCGCTTTCAGAAAAGGCGAAAGCCCAGAGGTCACTCAGATGCGATGCAAATATGACCGATTCGTGACTGAACTTAAATTCGAAATTTCATATTACACTACCTAAGTAAAACAGAAAACCTTGCAACATTGACTCTACTTGAGTGAGTGGTAAAAGTAATAAGCGGTAAGGACTGAACGACACACAAAGCACGAAGCCATGCTTTGACTTGATTGGTCGAAATCCAACGACCATACAGCCCAATAGACGCCTTATGTTAAATATAATGCGTAGAATAAATTCTGCCACTAGCTGAGGCGGGGTATTGCAATCCGATTGGCCCTACCAAGGCGGCTATTGGCTAATCACTAACGCTGCAGTTTTGACGGCGCGTGCAGAACGCACACAAAAATAAAACCTAACCTATGTTTTATTGCGACTACTTTAAAAACAGTTATCTCATTATTCCAGTGATTCCTATTTCAACTGGGAATTAAAAAGTCAGAGATCAATATGGGTGTTTTATTTTAAAACTCTCCCAATACTTACTTCGTACAACTGGCTTTGCCTATACTATTCGTAGAACGTATGTTAGATAAATCTCAGCCAAAGCTCAGTTTCGGCCTCATAATGGCAATACAAAATATTTGGTGGAAAATGTGGATTAATCTCGACAGTTCAAAGAGTATCTAGCAAACACTTTGTTCTATGCGATACCTCAACAACTTTGGTCTTGAAATTCTCCTCGGTCTGTCGTAACTGGATTGTCAGTTTCTGTACTTCCCTCTCAGCAGGTGTCTGTAGGAATAAGAAAGAAGAATAAGTATAGCTTCCGCTTCGCCTGACTGACCAACCAATGCTGACTTAGGATGAGTTGTGTCCTTACCGGTGGTGCATTAGGATTGCAAGGTGCGGGGCAGGGGGGACAAACACCACACTGCAACGAGAATGAAGGTCAGATCATTCATACTTTTTTTTCCATTTTATCAAATGCAGCAGGGAAATACTTACAGCTCTTGACATTGGCGGGACTGGCGGCCCTCCCTGAAAATAGTAAACAAATATGTATTCAATTATTAATGAACTACATATTATGCAAAAACACAAGGCACAGTTTTTATTTCAACAAACAATATTAAAACAAAGACATGAAAATTCAATTATCTTAAAGTATTGTGTCACTACTCACGCCGATGTATTAGCGTACATATTAAGAGTCTGGCTAAGAAAACGTGCCAAATGATATTATGAGTCTGACTAAAAAAACGTGCCAAATGATATTAAGAGACTGGCTAAAAATGTGCCAAATGATATTAAGTCTGGCTAAAAAAACGTGCCAAATGATATTTAGAGTCTGGCTAAAAAAACGTGCCAAATGATATTAAGAGTCTGGCTAAAAAAACAAGCCAAAGGCATACGAAAAAAGCGGAAAGAAAAAAGTGAGAGGGATAAACCTAAAGCCATTTTGCAGCCACAATCCCGACACCGAGCTACGACTAAGAACTTGAAAAAATTACAATTAAAGATCTGTTTTTATTGTATATACTGTTCAATTGCTTATAGTTAACTCAAAGCTACCATTTGTTCGAAGCAAGTGTTGGGGCCACCGCCGCCGCCGCCGCCACGGCAAGCGTTGCTTGCTGCATTCTTCACCTGTTCCATCTCAAGTCGAACGTGACGAACTTCTAACTCTAAACCACCTAACTGCTTTTCCTGAGAAAAATAAACAAAAGGAGTTCATATATATATTTCAATTACTGCTGATGGCCTTCTACAACATCGTATAGATAATAACTTCTTAGGTTTTCGCGATCACTACACATTATAATAAAACAAAGTTTAACCGGATTAAATCGCGTATATTACGTGGGACACTCAGAAAGTTTTGCGAAACTAAAAAAAATTGTTCTATACGTACATATATTTTTTATCAAATCTTTTCAAAGTACTTTCCACCAGCCTCTATACAAAGATTCATGCGCCTAAACCAGTTTTCAAAACACTTTTTCCAGTCCGCCGCAGACATCTCGTTTACAGCCTGCTCGAACGCAGCCAGCGCATCTTCCGGCGACGAAAATTGTATCCCTTTGAGCTGATTTTTTATTTTTGGGAATAAAAAGAAGTCACACGGTGCTAGATCAGGGCTGTAAGGAGGGTGACCCAGGAGTTTGACTGGCGTGCTGTCCAGGAAGTCCCTCGTTTTGAGTGCGGTGTGCGCAGGTGCATTGTCGTGGTGGAGCAGTAGCCCGCGGAGCCCTGTGTTTGGTCGCTTGTTGCTTATAACAGAGAAAACTTCTGGCAAACATTTGGTAGTATACCATTCGGCATTAATGCTTCTTTGATCCCGTAAGGGAATTGATACCAAGTGGCCAGTCATATTAAAAAAGCTAGCGATCAAAATCTTACCCCCGCTTCTAGATCGCTTCACTTTGGTAGGCGTTGGCTCATTTTGAAACACCCAAACAGTCGACTGGCGCTTGGTTTCTGGGTCGTATTGATAAATCCAGGACTCATCACCTGTAACGATGTCGTAAACACGCCGAGACGAGCCTGCTTCAAATTTGTTAAGCATATCACGGCACCATTCCACCCGGGCCTGCTTCTGAGCATCGGTGAGGTTGTACGGCACCCAGCGTGATACTATCCTCCTCACGCGAAGATGGCTGTGTAGAATCTCGTGAACGCTTCCCGATCCAATCTTCAATATGTGTTGAATCTCCTGATATGTAATTCGCCTATTGTCTTGGATTAAATTTTTCACTGCTAGCACGTTTTCTTCGGTAACAGCCGTCAAAGGGCGACCGCTTCTTTCGTCATCCCCCAAAGTTGGTCGACCGCGCTTGAATTCGTTATACCAACGATACACGGTTGCCTTGGAAGGGCCTTCATCCATGAATGCCATTTGAAGTCTATCGTACGATTCATCCGGTTTCAGGCGACACTTGAAATCGTATAAAATCATAGCTCTAAAATGTTCCCGGCGCAGATCCATATTTCAGTGAGACACAATACTTTGAATTAACTCGCAAAAAATGTGGAGGGAAATTTTGAAATTGGAACTTACTTATTTTTACTTATAAATAATCATATTTTCGAAAAACATTATAACTGGCCAGTCTCCCATATATAAAAACTTTTTTTCGCAATACTTTCTGAGGGGCCTGGTATTTAAATTGGTTTCCCTGACGTTTCGAAAGCTTTGCAGCATTTCGTGGTCGCAGGTAGACTAAGATGACAAGCGTCTTTACAAATATTTCTTAAAAAAATATTTTAATCTACCGTACAATATTATTAATTAAAATCGTTTCGATGCACGCAGTAATCACTCACAATATCATTATCTTTTACAGTGTTGCGTGCTGTTTGGGACTTGATTAATTTTAGGACTGGGTTCCAAACAGGTGGTAGCTGCCAACCATCTTCTCTGATGATCATCTGCATCAGATGCAGGGGTCTACAAGATTTATTGTGATTGTGGGTTATCATACATAGGGCAAAAGCGTAGTATAGCCACTAGAATTAAAGAACATATAGCTGACGTCAAGAACAGACGCTCCACAAAGTCTGCAGTGTGTGAACATGCCCTAGATAAACCCAACCATTTTATTCGATTTGATAAACCACAAGTTCTGGCGAAGGAAAACCGATATGTACCTAGAATGCTCCGTGAGGCTATTGAAATTAAAAAAACATCCTAATTTTAATAGAGAAGATGGTTGGCAGCTACCGTCTGTTTGGAACCCAGTCCTAAAAATAATCAAGTACCAAACAGCACGCAACACTGTAAAAGATAATGATATTGTGAGTGATTACTGCGTGCATCGAAACGATTTTAATTAATAATATTGTACGGTAGATGAATTTTTTTTTTGAAATATTTGTAAAGACGCTTGTCATCTTAGTCTACCTGTGACCACGAAATGCTGCAAAGCTTTCGAAACGTCAGGGAAACCAATTAAAATAATATACGCGATTTAATCCGGTTAAACTTTGTTTTATTATAATCGTATAGATAGTCAAGTTTTAGTGAATCTGCATAGCTTAAAAATATCAGAACAGCTAACTAGGACTTTAACTGACCGTATATCGTTAATGATGAGTATCTGGCAACATAGAACTTAAAAATAAAAATTTTTGAAAGAAAAAACTACGCTTACGAGCAGGATTCGAACCTGAGATTCCTGGTTCAGCACACCTCGCTTTAATCACTAAGCTACCGTGAACGAGTGAACTCTGCTCGTTGTATCTAATTCAACTTCCACTTTGGTAATATCGCCAAGCTAATTTGCTGATAGATACAAATGACTAATATTGTACTGTAACATTGATTAGAATACGTACTAATTCAACCGTAGAAGATTTATAATTCTCCAATTTGTTGTAAAGTTCCTCCGCTTGGGCAGTATCGACGACAGACTTGCCGCTCTGAAAATATAATTCGAATCAACGTAATGATCCCTCTCTCTCTATCGGAAAGACCTATACGATATTGTTCATGGCGTAATAAAAGATAAGCTAGTCAGCTAGCTCTAAGTCTAGTCAGTTATTTGCTACCAGTACTTGTAAAACAAATTCTGGTCTGCCCTCACCACTGCGCCGCTTAGTAGACACATACAACAAGCAATTCGCTGCAATCGATATATTATTTCTTAATAAGAATAAATATAAAAATAATGTAATTAAAATTCTAAAAGAACAGCAGTATGCCCCGTAGGTTCGATAACGAATTATTATATCTCTGTTTAATGCATCACACATTCATGAACGTCATGTAATTAATAAAATCTTAGATTTTCGAGATCAGTACACATACACCAACAAGTGTTTTATTATAATTTGAAGTAATTACTTTTTCTTATTTTGTTGCCACTTTATCTCTTAATTTTGTTTTCTATTACAGTTAGTTAACCTTGTCAACAGTTAACGTCTGCTAACAGTTATAAATTTTACCTAAGTAATCTGTGGAAAATGTTGTGGGTAGTATATTTGTTAAGATTACTATTAAGAAACCATTGTATATGTTTAATATGCTACTGTTTGTTTTCCCTATGTAATAAATAAATAAATAAATAGTCAGCAAGATAAAGCTTTTTATTATTTAGGGATAATGAAGAACTTATGGTTTCTTCAGATTTTATTATATTAGAACGTCTATTTTCCATCCTATTTACCCATTTAACCTGAAGAATGTCTTCAATCATTAAAATTGTAATATTGATTTAAGGTTTAGTTTCAAACAACTTATTTTAAGATAAAGTAGGTATTACGTATTTCTGCTTACTTGTTCACATGAATCTATATCTTGTTGACATGTGGAATCTTGGATCATCGCAGTCGCATCGCCCTACACATAACAAACAATTTAAATAACGTAAACTGTAGAGAGTATCTATTTGTTACAGATAACTGTTTTACACTTAACATTCTTTTATTGTTACAAATAATATTCTTTGTTATCTTTAGGAATGGCAACACTATACTCGGGCACTAAGGCATACAAATATTTGTTTTGATGTGGAAATTGAACGCACAATACCAACCGCCAGGCGATGCCTCATCACATCACTGCACTATCTAGCTAAGAATACAATTGTTAGATATATCGGATTCATCATCATAAAACCTTCACCTCCGGGTTATTCTTATCCAGCTTCTCATGAAGCAAACTATTCTCCCGATTCATAAGCTTCAGCTCTCCTTGCAGCCTCTTTATCTGAGCTCTGCACGTCTCCAGATTTTGATCCTTCGTCATCAGCTCCTTATACAAAATGTACCTGCAAGTACATACCTGAGTTTATCCATGTTTCTGTCTATTTATTTGAATTTAAGAGGACATTTTTTGTGATTTTATTTTTTATGTTGTGGCCTGATGACTTAAAATTGACTGATTGAAATGACATCTGCCATCTTGATTATAGTATCCAATTTTGAATATTTTTACAGATTATCACTTTGCAGCCAGTGTTAGAAAAGAAAAGACTTCGTGAAGGATTTTATAAGTATTTTACAATGAAGGTTACAGATGGCTCAAAAAAAAATGGAACAAGAGGTGTAATTAGATCATAAAGGTATTATACTGACGTAATAGAGGCACTGTCACCTCATTATCACGTCACCGAAAGCAAAATGAGTATATGTGCGAAATTGACACGTGTAGGAGTGATTTTTAGTGATGTGACATGGACGTTTCCGCATTATCGATATAGTTCAACCGGCCTTACTTTTAAGGAGTGGTGGTATTTTAAAACTGCTAAGCTATTAAGTAACTATTGTTTTAAAATTACAGATATTTGAAACATAATTTTATTTGTTTTAAAAGATTGAGTTACGCAATTAAGGGCTATATTATAATTACATTATTAATGTCACGAAGGTAAGGAATAAATAAGTAAAAAATAAAAAAATCAATTAATCATCATTTCAGCCGTAAGACGTCCACTGCTGGACACAGACCTTTTTTTTTTTTTCCGTGGGGAAATCCTCATGGACGCACTCCGCCCGGGGTAGGCGAAGCCAGTGTTGGACTCTTACCGACTAAAACCACCACGGTGTTCCTTCAACTACCTTAGCCGGGGGCGTGGGAACCCGTGAGTATTCACACAACCACCCCCGACAGGTCCCGGCCCGCCATAAGCAGGCGAGCCCCTTCTCACCGTGCGGCCTAACGTTGGCCGCACCCTTCTCAGTGGCGCACACGGAACACTGCACGCCACCTCACCTCATGGGCCTTTACCAGCTGCGCCAACTACGCCGGCTGTGCCAGCTACGCCAGCTGCTGGTCGGGCAGCAGACTACCCCGAGTCTGCTGCTCACAGGCCCTACCTCCCGTAATTTTTTATAGAGGTTTTCTTCCTCGCGGTCCGGGCGGTGAAGCCAAGACCCTCGGTCCCAAGAGGCGCGAGAACACTACTCAGCAGGCACTCCTGGGATTACGAGACCGACGGGGGCAGGGAAGAACAGTCCCCCCGCTGCCTGCCCAGTGGCAGGGTGAGTGCTCACCGGGCCCGCCACTGCTCCTCCGCAGTGCCCTCTGCTTTCTCAGAGGGACACGAGGAGCAACTTCCCATTGGCCCACATCGGGCCCCTCCCGTGCCAGAATATTCGCCACAGGAAATAAGGTCCCCCGGTCCAAAGGAGACTTATTGCCCGTGCCCAGGGTGCACCGGCCCAACAACTGCCGTTCCCTCTAGACGTGTCCAGAAGGACAAGCAGCTGTCAGACACACGTGGAGGTTTCCTGGCCAGCACCCCGCTGGACACAGGCCTCCCCCAAGCATATATTGGCCATATATGCCATAATCACCACGCTTGGCAGGCGGGTTAGCGATCGCAGTTGGTTGGTTGCACTCCACTTCACTCCACCTCCACTTCCACCTCCACTTCCACTCCACTTTCATTCATCCATCTATCCATCCATCCATCCATCCATCCATACTTACAAACTTTCACATTTATAATATTAGTAGGAAGTAGGATAGGATAGGATTTATGGAACTAAAAATTTTGAGTTTCTGTCTCCATAATAATTTGTCATCTTCGGTTGAACTAGTTTTTTATCTCTAACTCTTCTTGTATTATATTTATTTTTAACTTTTACTTTATACTCGTCACTTCGTAGACTTACCACTTTGAATATTTACCATTATTAAAGTAAAGATCTTTATAAGAAACAAACACCGACCCGAACAAATTCCGTAGGTATGGATCGTTGGTGATTTCACTAAAAGATACAGTTATCCTTAAAATATCTACTGCAAACCCTGTAGTTTTTTCGAGGCTTTCAGTTTTTTTTTTTTTTTTTTATTGTATAGAATGGCGAAACGATCTAAAAGCCCACCATATGTTAAGCGGTTACCTTTGCCAATAACAACTGCAATACCATCTAGGCTGTTACCTAAATGGTACCGCAAGTCGGTTCGCCAAACTGTGACATGAAAATGGAAAGTCTCATGTGATTGTAATTACACCGGCACCACACAGCAATGCAAGCATCACTATTTGGCGGAGAATAGTAGATACGGTGCTTATTCGTTTTAACATTTGTGCCCATCCATTTTTCTTTAATAACAGCATTTACAGGAAATCAGGAAATCAGAAAGAAGCCAACAGAAGGATCCGTCTGGGCTGGGCAGCATTTGGCAAACTTCGCCGAGTCTTCTCGTCGCCTATACCGCAAAGTTTGAAGACAAAAGTCTTCAACCAGTGCGTCCTGCCTGTCATGACTTACGGTGCCGAGACGTGGACACTGACAGTTGGGCTAGTCCACAAGTTTAAAGTCGCTCAGCGAGCTATGGAGCGAGCTATGCTTGGAGTTTCTTTGAAGGATAAAATCCGAAACGAGATTATCCGGAGAAGAACCGGAGTGACCGACATAGCTTGTAGAATCAGTAAGCTGAAGTGGCAGTGGGCTGGCCATGTCTGTCGAAGGACCGATGGCCGCTGGAGCAGACGAGTCCTTGAGTGGAGACCGCGAATCGGCAAACGCAGCGTAGGGCGCCCCCCTGCCAGGTGGACCGACGACCTAAAGAACGTGGCTGGGGGGGACTGGATGCGGAAGGCAGAGGACCGAGCGTTGTGGCGCAACTTGGGAGAGGCCTATGTCCAGCAGTGGACTGCGATAGGCTGAGTTGATTGACAGGAAATCTGGAAGTTATGAAGTTAGCCGGTCAATATTTTACAGCATTTTTAGCCCGGCCGCACATTGTCATAAAATAGCACCGTATTTACATTTTAATATGTCAAAAGCAGACATACGATCCGGAAAATTCTGTCAGTCTGCGGGGCTGGTACTAAAATTAACTGTATAAATGTAAAATAAGCATTATGAAAGTAGTATTGTCCTGCAGATACTTACCTGTGAAACGTCTCTTTGCCATAGACGTACAACATACTATTATAACATCGTAAAAGTACAACCATGGTATAGGTTCCGGCGCGTCAGATTTTTTCTGTGATCAATGAATGAATCATTATGATTTCCTTCCAATGTGCGGCCGGACTAAATCAACCTTTCAATACTTTCAACCGACTTCAAAAAAAGGAGGAGGTTCTCAATTCGATTGTATTTTTTTTAAAGCAGTAACGGACACTAACTTGTGACATGTATGGTGCTAGGTAGTACAAAAAATATATAATTGAAACTATCGACATATCGATATATTTTGAGCAATCCATATGCGAAACGGTTTCATTTTCACGTACACAATATTTTTTTATCTAACACATAATTATTTAAAATAACATATTATGTAGAAAATAGGGTATTTACTGCATGTTATTAATGTATTACTAAATAATTTTAAGAATAACTTCTATGAAAATAAGCATTATGAAAGTAGTATTGTCCTGCAGATACTTACCTGTGAAACATCTCTTTCTTTAGGTTAATAATGTAAATTACACAGCAGTATAACACAGAATACTACACGAATACGATTATTGATATTAATTGGATAAAATACAGAACGATTGTGAAATAAATCATAAAATAATACGAGATTATATTTTGATGGGACGCTATGGGAGATTACAATTGTCAAAATCGGTTCTACTGACATTTTATTATGTCTCTTTCTAGCATATAGGTTTTTTCGTAAAGATCGGTATCTCAGTCGCACACTGTAGTGGTCTATTACGTCAGTATAGAAATGTCTTTGAATTAGATAATGATGAATGAAAATTGTGAGTAAGTACTGATATAGCCATTTACGATGATTGATTTTAGCACATTTCCAGGGACATACACAAATCCAATCTAGCAGATTTATAGGTAGATTTTCACGTGATTCAAAACTTGCTGCCCTTAATAAGACTGATGTCCTCGTAATACTTCAGTAACAGAAAATGGTGAAACAACATTGTTTGTGACCTAAGTAAGCCAATTCTTGTACAAAAACAATTAAATGCAATGATCTTTATGTAGGTATTCGTAATAGAAACAAAGTCGAATAATAACCTCTTTACTTCTAAATCAGCGTTATCGGCGGCAAGTTTCTCCTGCATGTCGTAGCTCTCACTTAGCTTGCGAGTCAGGTCAATCTCCTTAAAAGAAACACAAAGATTCGTTACAATAGTATATTTTATTTTATTTTTTAACACTGCTTTGATTATCGTATGCGTCTGGGACAAGTTTGAGGACGTACGGATTTGCTGCGCGTCGGCGGCTCGCAGACGACCAGGCCTGGATTGCAGGCGCTGCGGGGACCCGCCAGGAGTACTGTCGGGTGGTTCATTTTCATCTCGTGGTAGAGAGGCGGCTCTGTGATTGATAATTAGACATATACATACAACCTTATTGTTAGTTTATACTAAACTTCTTAAGGGTCATTGTACTCATCATTATGAACAACTTTTACTATGGGACCAACCTGGTCTGCTCGACGTCCGTATGTCACTGCAGGGATCCAGCAGAATACCAGCGTCAGGTATAATACCTGGCACATGCTGAGCTGGACACCCATTTGGTACAATACTGAGACACATATCAAACTTTTTATTGTATTTTTACTTGTATGTTCTGTGTCTTGTTTTTGTACTAAATAAACGATTTACCTAACGTTTTTTAACCCTGAAATCTCGAAAAAAAATCTGCTGTTCCCTACATTTTATCAATAGATATGCACACAAATTAGCTTATATTTTTTTCACGATTTCAAGGTTGGTCCCATAGTAAAAGTTGTTCATAATGATGAGTACAATGACCCCTAAAGAGGTTTATTATAAACTAAGAATAAGGTTTTATATGATTCAGAAGTTTCAAAAGTCGTCTTCAGTGTTTTGTTGTTGTCGTGGAATCACAATTCGTGCTAAAGCAAGTCTGTTGTAGCCTAGTAATAAATTACAATGATTAATATTTACTAATTACAAAGTGACAAAAAATACAGCTAGTAATTTTATACGATTAAGATTCGAGAATTGGTAAGGTTAGGGTTTTTTTAATTACCCTATTAACTGGTTAATTATGCAGAAAAGACTTAAAAAAAATTGTTTTGAGATACCTATAATCACATAGATCGCAAATTAGGTAATGTCGTCTATTAAATATATTAAATACCTAATTAAGATATAAGTATTGCATCATACATGAAAAAAAATCCCAAAGATTGTAAGCTAACACAATTTAACACCGAGCACCGTTAATTTTCCTCCGAACCCACAGAGTATTTCAGAGCAAACAGTTACTATGAAGCAAAATTTTGCTTGTTGAGGTTCTCCAGGAAAACTTATTTAATCGGAAAATTACCATATTTTTGTTGATAAGATTGACCACTGACCAGCAAGAAATTGATATAATTCTTGTTTCAACGGTTTTTTTTAAATCTATTTTTTTTTGGTGCTTATTCAAACACGACTGTGTCACTCCATTGGACCTTCTCTTACAATACGACACGAAAAATAAACTACATTAAAATTCACTTTGTGAAAGTCGTCGCAAACCAATTTCAACAATTTTATACAATAATTTTGCCGTTTCAGACAGCGGTCCACAAGGTGGACCGACGACCTGGTGAAGGTCGCGGGAATCCGCTGGATGCGGAAGGCACAGGACCGGTCGTTGTGGCGATGCTTGGGGAAGGCCTATGTCCAGCAGTGGACGTCTTTCGGCTGAAATGATGATGATGATGATGAGACAGCGGTTATGACAAAACACTGTTACAACCTCCAATACCTTTGAAATCTATAACCTTTCTCAGTATTTCATATCTGATGTCCTCGTTCCGCACACATTCCACCATAATAAGCAAAGCATCCTCAACTATCTGTTACAACTGTTTGAATCCAAAGAAATCAGCATTATGTTATGTACCATAAGCACTTCCAGGCACATAGTCCATGCAGCGCTGAGGCTCTTCCTTGGTCTTCCTCGGCTGCACATCTGCGCCCACCAGCTTCTGTATGTTCCAGGTCATGCGGTCGAAGCGCTCCATCTCGCGAAGGAGCAGCTCGTTGCGCTCACCCAGCTCTTTCACGTCCGATTCGGTTATTGTGGCTTTCTAAAAGCATAAGAGACATGAAAAACGTGTGCGGTCAGGAACGAAGTTCCTCTCACACACACACAGATACACTAGAAAAAGAAAGAAAGAGAGAGCGCGTGGTGTGCGTATATGCCTGCACATAACGCACAAATCTTACGTTTTTTTTTATTAATTTTTATAGTATAGGTTGGCGAAACGAGCTAAAGGCCCACCTAATGTTAAGCGGTTACCTTTGCCCATGACAACTTCAATACCACCTAGGCTGTTGCCTAAATGGTACCGCAAGTCGGTTCGCCAAACTGAGACATGAAGATGGAAAGTCTCATGTGATTGTAATTTCACCGGCACCCGTACCCTTCAGACCGAAACACAGCAATGCAAGCATCACTATTTGGCGGAGAAGTAGGCACGGTGGTAGTACTTCCCCGGACGAGCTCTTTCACAAAGGAGCTCTACTAGTACTAGACGTTACATTTCCTCTCGAATCACACCTACCGCAAGCTCGTTCCAAAAATATAACTTTAACTAAAGCAAGACAATTGTAAAGGTTATTACTTTGGATGGATGGAAAATAAAGCGGGGTAGCGAGACAAATTCGTAGTATAATCAGTACTTGATTAAAGGCTTCTTTAAGATCTCAAATAATATAGTTAGTCGGTGGAAACAATATGAAAAGGACATTGATAAAAATAGCCTTAAACTGTTACAAAGATGAACAATATACGAAAATTACATGCGAATTTTTTCGTTTCATAATATATATTGTATTTAATGCGGACAGTACAAGAACCATTTTTCATATTTTAAGGAGTATCAATACATTAATGAAGTAACCGGATAAAATTGTATCATCCATATTTTTATTTCGATACTCTATAGTCCATGATTCAATATTATATACTCCTTTTCACACAAGAAATTCCAAAAAATTGGCATCGTCTGACAACTTGACGACATTGTAGATTGTTTGACATAACAAAGAAAGCAAAACATGACGTCAAAATAGCACAGATATCTGTGATTATATGTGTCAAAATAGTAAATATTTTAAAAATCTAATATTATATTTAGTACTGTCCGTGTTTATGAATGTATTGCAATACATTGGCTTCATTGAGTTGTATATGGTGAGCATCAACTTTAATTTGGAACGCCTTAAGGCGGAGTCACTAAGGATCTTTAGCAATGTCCTTTAGAGAAGAATACATTCGATGCGTATACAACGTGTTATTGAAATAACTGTAAACCTCTTAAGAGGTCATTATACTCATCAGTATAAAAAAACTTTTACTATGGGACCAACCCTGAAATCGCGAAAAAAATACAGCGGTTTCCTACATTTGTGTTCACATAAATCGACAAAATGTAAGGAACACCTGCTTTTTTTTCGTGATTTCAGGGTTTGTCCCATAGTAAAAGTTGTTCACACTGACTAGTAAGTACAATGACCTCTTAAGAGGTTTTCAGTTATTTCAATAATATGTTGTATACATACCATGCAAACCGTCAAACAAGAAGACAAGTACCTAGTAGGTGCCTAACAATGAAGCATACACCAATTAAAAATTACTGCAAAAAAATCGCCCTCAAATTCATTGAAATAATTACGCCCTCAGAGCGGTTGATTTTCAGATTAATTTCCAAATAAACGGTATAATTATGACGATTCATGTTAGGTATAATGTGGTATAATCAACCACCATACAGCCCATAGACGCCGCATAACTGGCGACGGATGTTCACTAATGTAGATCACCACTATTCGCCACTTGAAATCTTCAAATCAGTTACGACCACTTACATGAGCCGTCAAAACTGCCGCGTTACTGATTAGCCAATAGCCGCCTTGGTAGTGCCCACGGAATACTTGAATTCCTCTATGGTAGTGCGAAACGGATTGCAGTGCCTTATAGGTGCGGCACGCTATGATGGCTTTTTTGACGTTTGCCTGCTCATGAATATCCGTAAATATTGACAGCTACGTATGAAGGAACAATTGCCGTACTTTATTATCACATACTTTATTACGTACTTTATTATAGTGATGCACTGCTACGGAATTATTTTTCGAATTTCAAATCTATTATTCAAATTCTATTTATATCTACTGTTCTTTTATGTATGTCATAGAATAGCGATTAAACAAAATGGCTAGAAATTATGTTTATTGAATAATTTGATAAACTATTTACTTTAAGTAGATAATATTCATAACAGCTAGTTCATCATCATCATCATCATCATTTCAGCCGAAAGACGTCCACTGCTGGACATAGGCCTCCCCCAAGCATCGCCACAACGACCGGTCCTGTGCCTTCCGCATCCAGCGGATTCCCGCGACCTTCACCAGGTCGTCGGTCCACCTTGTGGGGGGCCTACCCACGCTGCGCCTTCCAGTACGCGGTCGCCACTCCAGAACTTTATTGCCCCATCGGCCATCCGTTCTGCGAGCAATGTGCCCCGCCCACTGCCACTTAAGTTTGGCAATTCTTCGGGCTATGTTGGTTACTTTCGTTCTCCTGCGTATCTCCTCATTTCTGATTCGATCACGCAGGGACACTCCGAGCATAGCCCTCTCCATTGCCCTTTGAGTGACTTTTAGCCTTCTTATCAGGCCTATTGTGAGCGACCACGTTTCAGTACCGTAAGTAATTACTGGCAACACACACTGGTCAAAGACTTTCGTCTTGAGACACTGCGGTATTTTGGACGAGAAGATATTGCGTAGCTTCCCGAACGCTGCCCAACCGAGTCGGATTCGACGATTGACCTCTTTCTCGAAGTTGGACTTACCTAGCTGGACAGTTTGTCCTAGGTATACATAATCGTCAACAACTTCGAGTGTAGATTCTCCGATGTTTACGGAAATGGGTGTATATGTATGAGAATTTGACATAACCTTTGTCTTGTCCATATTCATTTTAACAGCTAGTTGGAGTTGGTCAAAGTAATAAACCTGGTCCCAATCGCTAATAATTTGAAAGGTGTCACAACACTATTGGAAAATGTCAAAAACGCCACCATAGCGTGTCGCGGGTATAGCCTTTGTTGTTGTTTGCAATTGCCTCAGCTAGTGGCAGAATTTATTGTTCGTATTACATTCAACATTAGGCGTCTATTGGGCTGTATAGTCGTTGGGTATAATGTTGGTTCTATAGCCAACTCCAATTTACATCCTATCGAAATACGGACCATACGTTATTGACGGTGCTACTGACAATGCATTGCAGGAGGCTCTGTTCAAAGCAACAATGGAACCTCGCCGCGTGTAATGCAGTGCAGTGTAGCTCGAAAAGCCTGTGAATGTGTCTGCGGGCAACTGTGATGAATGATGGCCAGTCTTTACGGAGAACACAACAGGATAGTACAAAAGGTACTGCAAAATATACTGTTTGTATAAGGTCATACATAGGTACAATGTGTTATTAAAATAACTCAAAACCTGAAGCTACTTAATTCAAAATCGAATGTAGAATGGTCTACACCATTTTTAATGTAGGTTATTTTTTCACGTCGATTAGAATAAGTAGTTATGGGACACAGACATAGTAAAAAATATAGACGAAGTGCTGCGAACAATCATAGTGAAGCCAATAAAACCGTGTTCCTCCGTGTAAAAACCAGCGCTCACGCACACACATGCACCTTAAACCGTGCTCACCCCTCTCAGTTCACATGTCGCGGCATCGTCCAGTAAGCATCGCGAAAACAAATATCCTTAAGGTGCATGGTGTCTACGTGAGCACTGGTTGTACATGAAGGAGCACGGTTTTTGTTAGCTTCAGTATGGTTGTTCGCAGCACTTAGTATATATTTTTTACTATGTCTGTATCTAATATCTTCTACAATAATTTATGAAAATAAATAATTATTTGTCATCAATTAATTACAATAAAAATTTGTTGGGATGTCTGAGGTCTTTAGCTTTTGAAATAGCACATTGTAAGCGCTGAACTAAATTAATTTATTCCTAAAGATAATGAAAGATAAATTAAATATCATTTCAGCTAACATCTATTGACGACATCGAGGTCGTGGGTTCGATTCCCACAGGACACAAATATTTGTGTGACGAACATAAGTGTTTGTCTTGGTCTGGGTGTTTCTTATGTATTATAAATACGTATTTACAAAAAAAATAGTATATAAGTATTATATCCATTGTCTAGTACCTACCCAAAGTACAAGCTCTGCTTAGTTTGGGACTAGATGGTGCTGTGTAAAAATGTCCCAAAAATATTTGTTTATTTATTCTAGTTTGCAACTACTCATCTGTGACTTCCTTGTTACATGTGATAACAGTGGAACATATGTACTAATCATCATCATTTTTTCCGAAAGTCTGAAAGACGTCCAGTGCTGGTCCTAGGCCTCCCCCAAAAGGGGGGATATCGGGATATTCCATAATTTTGCAATTAATTAATCAAGCGTAGCCGCTTGCCAGGCGGGTTGGCGATCGCAGTTGGAATAATGATGAATAATAACAAATAAATAATAATAAAAATATTTTTGGGACATTTTTACACAGCACCATCTAGTCCCAAACTAAGCAGAGCCTGTACGGTCGACCGCACGTCAGTAGTAACAGTTTGACATTGACAACGCCTTTATTTCGTAAGCAGTAAGGGTGGTTTTCTAATTGAAGTATTACTACTGTCATGCAGTCGACAGTACTATGGATACTACTAGACAATGCATATACTACTTATATAAATTTTTGATTGCCTCGTTGGTCTAGTAGTTGCAAGCGCGACTGTTGAGCGTGGGGTCCTGGGTTCGATTCCCGGGTCGGGCAAAGTGTTATTGGGTTTTTTCATTAGGAAATTCTCAGTAGCAGCCTGGAGTCTGGATTTGTGCCCGGTTAATGGCAATAGGCTCGCCCCCTATTACATGGGACTATAACATAACTGGCGAAATGTGGGTGTGCTATTGCTATTCACCTCTGTCTTCCCCTTCGGGGAAATACAGGTGTGATGTTATGTTATGTTATGTAATGTTACATTTTTTTTGTAAATAAATACTTATAAATACATAAGAAACACACACCCAGACCAACACAGAAACTAATGTTCATCACACAAATATTTGTGTCCTGTGGGAATCGAACCCACGACCTCGTGATAAGCAGTCCGACACCCGAACCACTAGACCACAGACGTCGTCACTCGTCACATAATACATAATACACCAGGTATGGCAGGTATATTCGATTTTCCAAGAAATTCCGATAGTAAAATAATAATAATGTCCTCCCGGCCGAATACCGGTCACGGCGGCCAATCTCAATGGAGACTAGTCATCTGCGCGGGACATATTATAGTGCACAAGTGTGTGCGCAAACACAGGTGCACTCTCTATTCCCTCACTCTCATAATCCGATGGGACGGCAATCCGAGACGACCGGAGAGAGATCAGGCGCAGGACCGACGGCTTTACGTGCTCTCCGAGGCACGAAGGGGTCTCGATGTGTAACGAAACGGTCACCCATCCACAGACTGACCGCGGCTAGTGCAGCTTAACCTTACGATCGTACAATCCACACGCTTGCTACTTAGCCACGAGCCCCTTCCTAAACAAGAAATTCCGATACAATGATAATGAAGAGAACATTACCTTTTGTATTTCAAGAAGCCTGGCTCTCGAGTCTCTTATGATCCTGGTACTTTTCCTGGCATCGTTATGCATGTCACGGATCTGTCGCGCCAGAGAATCATCTGGGTCCAGCGTAAGGGGAGAGCCTTCAAAAGATTACATGTCAAAATAAAATGCACTTTCTGTTGGTGTAAATAGATGTTAGTTTTAGTTCTATACTTACATGATCTTGATTTCTGGAAAGAAGGAAAAGATTACGTATTAATTTAATACACAAAGTGTAATTGAAATAACTGTAAACCTCTTAAGGGATCATTGTACTCATCAGTTTGAACAACTTTTACTGGGGGCCTATTTCAGAAATCGCGAAAAAAAACAGCTGTTGCCCACATTTTGTCTAGTTATGGGAACATAATTAATGTATGGCAGCCAATGATATTTAAAAGTACAGATTTGTTACTTGCACTTGCAACTGAAGACTCGAAAACGTTCTAATTAGAACGTTTTTTCTATTAATTCATTTCAAGTAAGGCGCCGAGCATGATCGGTGACAAAAAAAACTAAAATATCAACGTATTTAAAAAGAAACGTGAAAGAAACGTGTGTATTTGTAGAAAGTGTTCCAATTATGACGCGAATGTAACCTGAAGTAACCAACTTTTTACTAGTTTATGTGTATTGTGCTGCCGCTGCGTATGGAACATTTGCTTCGTTCGTTTTGTTAGGGTTTGGCATATCTATACTTTTAAATATCATTGAGTATAAGTGTTAAGTTTGTAAGTAAGTGGTGTGTGTGGCTGCTAAGCACGAGGTTCTAGGTTTTTTTTTCGGAGATTCATTAACGAAATACCGGTAGGTATTCAAGTAAAACCTTCAGGGAAAATTGGGCCACATACCTTGGGCACTTTATGCCTGCCACAGCACTTGGCCCTGTCTTGTTTCCATGCACCCTTTGCGTCGCCAGGGTCTCTCTTTGGGTACATCCTAGTACACTTCTTGCTCGTCTCCTGGACCGGACTCAAACGGTCCATTGTGTCGGACCTGTCTGGACTAGCGCACTGGTCACCCTTGCCCGGGCTCTGGTCTATCCAATGAGAAGACGGCTTTGGGTCATTTTCTCTGATAAGCTGCAAAACGTAGGAAATTTAATCATGGTGTCAAATAAATAAAAGAATAAAGGGGCTGTCAGCTTACAGATACACGAAAAGGTTTTTTAATATAGTATAGGATGGCGAAACGAACTTAGATGTTAAACGGTTACCTTTGCCCATAACAACTGCAATACCACCTAGGCTGTAACCTAAATGGTACCGCAAGTCGGTTCGCCAAACTGAGACATGAAGATGGAAAGTCTCATGTGATTATAATTTCACCGGCACGCGTACCCTTCAGACCAAAACACAGCAATTCAAGCATCACTATTTAGTGGAGAAGTAGGTATGGTGGTAGTACTTCCCCGGACGAGCTCTTTCACAAAGGAGCTCTACTATTACTCAAACGTTGTCCATGGAAACTCGCAATATCTCTTGTTTCTCCAGCTTGACCATAAAACCAAATCCAAATACCTGAAGGTCATTTCGTTGCTTACCAATTGTGATTCCGAAGCCGATTGCGCATCTAGCGAGGGTTTCCCAAAGTCCTCAGCTCGTGACCTGCTTTTGTTTTTCTTCCTGGTCCCAGGAAGTTCAGGGGAACTGAGAGTCTGGTCTACACAGGACTTCGGAGACAGCTCTACGCGAGCCGCACGCTGTTTCGAATAAAATTTCGTAGCCTGTTATAGAAACAATAAAATATATGTCAGAATTCTTATATGAGGAGAAAAGTCAATAAATTATTTTCAAGCCACCAACATTACTAGGGTTTGTCATTAAGTTCTTGAACTTTTCAAAACTTATTAATGACTTAGCTTTCATTTCCAATTATTGATTAAGCTGGAGAAGCAATTATACATATGCAACAAATTAGAAAATTAAAATGGTAATCAGGCTGCCACGGTCGCTTTACAATACCTACTCCAGTTCCAATACCAGAAATATTTTCAGCATCTGCTGATCAAAGAATGTATTGGCGTGGAAATGCATATTTAACTAATGAATCGTGCTCAACTTTCAATCATCGTTAATTGTTGTTAATTTTATTATTGCTATAATGCTTATAGGATGACAGCAAAATCAGTCAGCGGCGGGTTTATATACCTATATTTGGATAGCTGCTTTTGTTAAATGGTTTCATTCTCGTCGAATATAATAGCCGTATTCGCAACAGCGAAACAGCTAGGCTTGGCTAATCTGCCGCATCTGCCTTACCGGCAGTGTAAGTCGCATCAAACGCAAAGCACATTCAGACTACCATGTGCCCAAACCTTGTCCTACAAGACTAAGCTCATCCCTCGTGCATCCGGATGCACTGTTTTGAAGCATAAGAAACTCTGTTGATTTAGCTGTCTCAGTATTCACACACTCCCACACTACACCAACACCCACATCTTCTGTTTGGACAAGCATTTTATGTCTAGAATATTTACATGTCTGTTTTGGCTATTATTGTTATTTTTGCCTAATGTTTGAGGGCGCTGTATACAGGATCTGTCCTACTTCGGATACAAATGCTCCTATGTTGTGTACTTAAATATTAGCCTATAAGTTTTGCTATAAGTGGTTGTATAAATTTTTGGTGAAATAAACGTTTTTTATTTATTTATTTCTAGCCATATCATCTTTCAGGCAATCTTGGACTCCCACCTTTCCTTTTTTGTTCCTCCCTCTTTCCAATTATGGTTCATTTCAAATCATCATCAACATCAAATCAGCCGAAAGAGGTCTACTGCTGGACGTAGGCCTCCTCCAAAAGAGAGGAATATGCTATAATCGCCACGCTTGGCAGGCGGGTTGGATCACAGTTGCTTGAAAAAATACTCAGAGAACGCCTGTGCCCATTTTCTGGTGAACCTGTTAATCGCCTTTGACGACAACCACGAATAGAGATGGGGTCATTTGAAATAACAAAATATTATACTAGCCTGGTAAATGAATGGTTTTCCGACGAGGACTCAATTACTTTATATTTGATTGGACTTCAACAGTTAACAGGTTTGATTCATAAACGTAGTATTGTGTGTGCAGATAAATAATTAAAATAAATAATAGTCCTTGTGAGTGTTTTATTTTGTGAACATGACAGCTTACTGAGTGGCCTACTCGATTTCATTGGGATTTTCGCCGCGTACGTAGGTAGTACTATTATTTGTTCTGTGGCCGCGCCATTAGTAAGATGGGTGGTTAGAAAAGCTAACTACTAATAATACTAATTAGTTTATATAGGTATAGTAAAATACACCGGACTAAATAACACTAGTTTACAGTGCATCTGTTGCCCGGATTTTTTTTCTGTTGCTGACTACATACGGTATACTAAGTTCAAAAACATGCTTAGAATGTTTAATCTGGTTTTTGAGTTTTAGATAGCTAAATTAAAAACAGATAAAACACATGTATCTACTAAGAAACATACACACTTAGGTACACATAGGTATTCTCCAGATATATAGCAAAAATTATTTGTATTGTTTAAACAACTTCTTCTAGATGTACTCATGTCGCAAAAACTTTAGATATTAATATTAAAAAAGTGAAACACGCACGTCATCAACGGACAAATCATTATCATCACGATCATCATTTCAGCCGAAAGACGTCCACTGCAGGACATAGGCCTCGCCCAAGCATCGCCACAACGACCAGTCCTGCGGACAAATACGCATGTAATTTGAGTATCACAAAAATTTCCGAGGGTAGATTTGAAAATAATAAGTCATAAGGAAACGCTATCAACCATAAAGTTCGCGACAACAGACAAAAATGTTTTGTAAACTAGTGCTATTATTATCTGTCAGAATATAACAATAAACACTGATTATTTGCTTAATCGAGTTATGTACACCACGACTGGCCTTCCGTATTGTACAGTACAAAAAATTACAATCTAATTTATGCAAGGCATTGCATGCAGGTGCATGTACATACCTACCTGTATACTGGATGATAAGTATTATACTACAGGCTTCGTTCTCGATATATGTATTAACCATGCAGCTTTCTCGAGTTACTCGGCAACTGAACGCAATTTTCAGAGCTAAAACTAAACGTAATTATAAGTACATTGTCTGTGTCCTTACGTCAACTGTCATTCTTTTCGTTTGCGCGGCAACTGTTACTGTGTTTCTCTGTGTTTATTTAAATAATTGAGTGTTAAAACTATATTTCAACCAAAATATAAAGCGTCGTCGGAAAGACGAACATTATTCGTCATAAAATAAAAGTGATAGATATCTTTTTTTAGTGTTCCAGGTAATAATACATCACAGCCAGCATTATCAGTCCACGGTCAAGAAAACCAAAGCCTACCAGAAGAAAACTTCTGCTCGAATATTGAAGTAAGTCATGCCAGAAGGCTAGCAGACTTTTTACCTTGCTGGAATCAAATTTGCAACTTAGCCCGACCTGGGAATCGAACCCAGGACCCCACGCTCAGCAGTCGCGCTTGCAACCACTAGACCAACGAGGCAGTTTACGAGAAAGTTCATATTAAACTTGTCTCTGAATACATTTGTAATGATTTGTAGACACATCTCATTTCAAGATGGGGGACTATAGGATGGCAACATTACCACTGTCTTCGGGAGATTACGTGGCAATATTTATTTGAAGAAATCATATTTATTAATACTAATAATAAAAACATTTATTTCTCCAGCACATTAAGGATATTAACATCAGTATTCACTTAACATATGTTATAGAGGCTGGAGCCTTTACTAGATGAACCTGTGTTACAGGTCTCAATTGTATGAGTTTACTGCCCTCCCTTATAGCTTGGGCTCTGTACTTAATAATCATGAAAGTTGTGGTGACACATCTAAGACCTACTTTGTAAAGCATCTAGTAATCAATCATGTTTAGAGGATATTAAAGAAATATTAGCTCTCTTAGTGCTTGAGATTTGTTATTTATTTTGATAAAAGCATAATAGTACCATCAGTCTTGATAATTAAATTCAAAGTTTTGTGTCTGACACAAGAAATATGACATTGCAATATTGCCTACAGGCAAAGTATTAAACATTAAAAAGTCTGTCCAAAAGTACTTAGACCTGAAAAGTTGTATTATAAGAGATCTAGCAAAGTTAATTGGAATATTAATTACAGCCTGCTCAGGGGCACCTAGGCACACTACCACTACTGTGGTACCATATGGTTGGTGTTACCTACCAAATTTTAAGAACTTTATAAGTCAAAATAATAATTATTATTATCCTCTTTATTGCACAAGAGGTCATGATAGTTCAAACAAAAAACAAACAAAATTACATAATTATTCCCTTTATTTGCTACATTCTCTTATTAATATTTACATATTGAAATATAAAAATAAAAAAATAAAAATCTTTACATACATGTTATTATATCTTTATTTTCATAAAATGTGATATAAAATATGGTTACATTTTAATCTATAGAACGGGCATATTTATCTAATGTAATAAAATAAAATAGGAAAGCAATATAAATATAAATAATGTAAAAGTAAATTTACATTCAGAAATAAAATTAGATCTACAATGCTGGGCTAATAATATCAGTACAGAATGGGAATTAAATATGTGACATTTCAATAGTACCTGAACTGGGAGAACCTAAAATAGATTATTTGCATCCCGCACTAATTCTAAATGTATTTTCTATGCCTGTTGGCGACAAAATCCAAATATTCTGTCTTGGACAGAATATTTCTTTGCCTTTTGTCCATTCAATTGAATATTTTATTTATTTACTAGTCTATGCTCGCCACTTTACCCGCGTGAATATCGTTTATCGTGAACCCTTCCGGAACTGTTCATCTTCCCGGGATAAAAAGTAGCCTATACACTAATCCGGGTTATGTTCTATCTGTATGCCAAATTTCATCAAAATCGGTTCAGCCATTCTTGACCTATAAATGGTGTAACTAACCCGACTATGTTTTATATATTCAGATGCCTATAAAATACTAAAAGGCTACAGGTATCATGGTCAGGCCCCACTGGCCTTCACAACCCTGGTATAATTACAGTTTAGATACATTTACTTCCATCTCTACCATTTATTACATATTTTCTAACAATATCATTTTATTCTGGGGCTGCCTATGGTACCTCAAACTTAAACTCATAAGTCAGCTCTATCTTTGTAGGGCTCTAAAATTGGGGAGGATGCTTGTACAAAGAGACCCTTTAAAGGACATAAGTCCAAACCAGCGTTGGCAAAATATCAAGCAACATGGGATCCAAATAAAGTTCTAAGTGTATTTACAAAACTGGACTCCAAATATGGCATTAAGTCTTGATGTAGTATGTCAAAACACTGGTGGTTTTTGCTTCTACTAAGTACAGCTGAATGAGCACAAACTTTATTATTTACTAAAATATCTAAAATAACGCTATAAAAATAAAATGTATTTATTTTACAAAGTTATTATAAGTAGAACTAACAATAATTATCAGATTAAAATATATAATAGAATTATAGCTCACACTGAGTGATGTTTGAGCCAATATTGCCATTAATTACATAGTATGATTACGATGATCACTAACAATGTGTATAAAAAATTAAATAAAAATTGATTTGCCCTGACAAGTCACAAATTGTGTGATTACATGATTCAATATATATCTCTATAGAGGGCATGACAAATATTTCTAATTATCAAAAAATAAAAAATAAAACTGTTTTCTGCTTCTACCATTGGTAAATGGATTTAAAGTACTCTCAGTGTGCGGTATATTTATATGAGTGGCTTTTCAGGACATAATAGCTACATGCGTCGCCTCTACGTCCAAAGCTAAGTCAAAAGGAACTTA
Source organism: Asteroscopus sphinx (assembly GCA_949699075.1). Taxonomy (NCBI): domain Eukaryota; kingdom Metazoa; phylum Arthropoda; class Insecta; order Lepidoptera; family Noctuidae; genus Asteroscopus; species Asteroscopus sphinx. The sequence goes on along the minus strand of OX453002.1, from coordinate 34,456,549 downwards.
TTAGATGTAATCAGAAAGAGTGCTGGTTAGATAAGTAACCATTTTTAATTCAGGGGATTTAGCCCATGCTGTGCTGAATAAATAAAAATAATTTTATTTACTAGTACTACTATCTTAGTCACTGTTGATCTCAAATATCATAATTGCCACGAGTAGAAAACACTTTCCTGTTCTTATAGCTAATAAGACTGATCATTAACATTTTTACTTTCTAAGATTATTAACGTTGGAATTTCTATAGATGTTTAATCATAGAGAAGAATCTAAGTGGTTCTAAATAAAACAATGTGATTCCATAACAAATGTTTATTCCATAACAAATGTTTATTCCATAACAAATGTTTATTCAATAGGAATCCATAATGATTTTAAGGTTCATCTCAAGTTTACCATCTCTCTAAACATCTGCATGGTTAATACATATATCGAGAACGAAGCCTGTAGTATAATAGGTGATCAAACGAACTTACCTGTGATGTTCGATCATTATTATACGAAGGGCTTCGTTCGAAGATATATGTACCCTACCCGTCCCACCCCCGGTAAAATTGAGAAGACCTTACAATACTCTAAAAAGAATGACAGTTGACGTAAGGACACAGACAATGTACTTATAATTACGTTTAGTTTTAGCTCTGAAAATTGCGTTCAGTTGCCGAGTAACTCGAGAAAGCTGCATGGTTAATACATATATCTTCGAACGAAGCCCTTCGTATAATAATGATCGAACATCACAGGTAAGTTCGTTTGATCACCTATTTTAGGCTATCTTACGACCTTAGCCAATAACCAAGTGTTACCGTTAGTTAGGGTGCCTTTACAACTGGTTTGACAATAAAAATAACATTGTTTTTTCTTTACTACTTGGTTGGTGGCAAAAAATGGAATATTTAACCTTGGCCACCCCTCGGTCAAAGCTTTACTCCATCGGCCATCCCTACGACGAGCCAGATGTCCCGCCAGACTCCACTTCAGCTTAATCGCCCTATCACCGACGTTGTAGACTTTCATCCAACGACGGATCTCGGTGTTCCGGACTCGGTCGAGAAGATCTATGCCGAGCATAGCATGCTCCATGGCCCTTTGTACAGTCGTGGAACGAAAAGGTTCGTCACATTAAGGTCTATTTTAGCGGGCCTATGCCCACCTGATGTTAAGCGGTTACCTTTGCGCTTCACAACTGCAATACCACCTGTTGGCTGTTGCCTGAATCACAGATAATATCCTGAATAGTACTACAAGACGGTTCTCCAAACTGAGACATGATGAATTGGTTGTTCACACCAGTTGTCAGACTTTCGGGCTTCTGACTATGCGTAACGATCGACAACCATGCAAAAAAAAAACAGAATGGAGAGGAGATCCACGCGCACCTCCACAACTCTCAGCTACTCCCTAGCGAGGTAGCACGTAACTAAACCAAACCCAAGACTTCTGCTAAAACGCGGCTACATGGTTAAATTACTTCTTGTCATGGTGCAAATAAATATTAAAGAAAGAAAAAGAAAAAAATAACATGCACAGGTACATATTAGGTATACCGGTATACCTGTCATCGTCATCATCATCATCATTTCAGCCAAAAGACGTCCACTGCTGGACATAGGCCTCCCCCAAGCATCGCCACAACGACCGGTCCTGCGCCTTCCGCATCCAGCGGATTCCCTATAATAATAATAATAAATACTAAAGGGCCACTTTGTAGAACTCAGCGAGATTTTTAAGAAACACAATGATCACAATGACTTGAACTTGAGCTGTGGCCTGATGTGGACGATTGAAAAGCGTGATATTCCCTAATCCCAACGACATAGAATTACTACACCCAACGACTTATAATTAATGAAAAATCAATGCCAGTGCCTTAACCGAGCACGTAACTTAATTTAAATCGCTTTACTTAGCTTTCTGATTGTTCAGAGACATTTAAATATTATTTCATTGATAACCTAGAAAACATTAGTATTTCGCCAGAATAATTCGTAATTATTGATAATTATTGCAAGGCGACTTGGCTGCGAATGCGATACAATAATTAAAAAATTCAAAGTGTTACCTTCATTACAAAATCCTCTCACTATAAAATATACACCAAAAGACCAAAAATAATACAATCACTGCGTTTTAATATACACTTCCTTCAAAGAATATAATTAAATATAATTGAAAGCGCTAAAGTCAAAAACTATCCGAATACAATATGGCCGCACTTTGACAGTAAGGCTAAGTAAGGCTGCAAAGAAAGTATTTTTTTATTTTATTTTAGCGGCCAGTACTTATCTCTGTATCGTGAATATAAAATTATTCGAAAAAGTTCTTATACCAGGCCATAGACTTATATATTAAATCATTGTACCAGGCATATTTCTTTGTTTGTATAGGCAAATTAAAATAGGCATTTGCTATTTAGGAATTTATAAAATAAATATTATTAAATATTTTGTTTGTATTTGGTATTATTAGTAGTATTATAATTTTATGTGAGCTATTTTTTAGTTCAACAAAACTTGTACCTAAACTCGAAACCGGTTTATTCTTGAAAAGAAAGAAAGAAGGAAGAAAATGTGTTTTTAGGCACAACACAATAATAGAGCAATAAAGAACATAAAGTAGTATGTAACTCCAATGTACAAAAGAAATAAAACATCAATTAATATATTTAAAAGACAATCTGTAAAAGAACATTAAGGGGAATGTAGCAGCCAAGTGGCGCCTCCATCAGTAAAAAATCATTACTCGCTGAATACATCATTTATCGAAAAAATTTAGTACAGGTACTGTAGTTGTACATAGAATTATTAAACTACAGTACCCGTTATTTTATTATTTTCAACGCATTTACGCATGCGAAACGAAATCTTACGATTTTTTTTTCTTTTTCTTTAGTACCTGTACTTCAATCGTTAAAAATTGATTTTAGATACTACCTGTCTGCGTACCGCACCTCCGGCCAGGCCCGGCTAGTACCAATACTGATCAATAGCAACGCTGTAAAACGTAATTTTTAACGGTCGACCGCGGCTTTCTCACAGCAGACGAATAGTAAAAGAAAGAAAGAATAATTTATTTGCGTAGGATACAGGTGCTACGCTGGTGCTAAATTGGTGGTTTAGGAACAATGCTATATTCTGCTTGTATTAAGCATGCAAAAATCCAGTATAGATGAAACCAATTGAACTATATTATTATTATTGGGACGCCACTTGCTTGCTACATTCCATAAGTGCCAAAAGCCAGCTAAGCATGATGTTAGGTAGCAGTACCAGTACCCAACTACAACCCAACGCAGATTTTCAGCTGTGGCCTGTGGCCCACGAGCACGAGTGCCATACGCTCAAAACAGTAATATTATCTTGGCTATACAATGGTTACTCATTCTGCATCGGCCATCATCCACAAAAAATGTCACTTATTCAAAAAGGTATGGAACAAATTTTATTAACGTGACAACCCCCAAAAAACGACTAACTGTCACCGCTCCCTAGCAGTTCCAAGCTAGGAAGAAGTGTCAACAAATTCTCTGCTGGGTCAACCCTACATAAAGTACCTATTATATATTAAAATACCTATTTATTTTAGTAAGTGTTTATTGTATACCATTTAGGTGGTTTTGCAGCTGTTCCGCTGTTAAGTACCGTTTCGACTTAGGATATGAAGATACCTAGCTTTTTAGCGGCAAGTTGAGCCTTGGACTCAATTTAAGAGCCGAAGTTGAGGATGGATGTTAGTGACACGCCAAGAAGCTCCTGGTTGTCTGTTATCGGGTTGCTGGCCAGAAAACTTCCACGTGTGTCTGACGGTTACTTGTCCCTCTGGACACGTCTGGAGGGAACGGCAGTTGTTAGGCCGGTGCATCCTATGTACGGGCAATAGGATCCTTTCGAGGGATTAACCTTCGGGGGATCATATTGACTGTGGCGAATATTCTGGTACGGGTGGGGGGGGCTCCATGTGGGCAAATGGGAAATTGCTGAATTGCTCCACGTGCCCTTCTGATGCCAGCAGAGGGCACAGTGGAGGAGTAGGGGCGGGCCCGGTGTGCATTCACCCTGCCACTGGGCCGGCAGCGGGGGGACTGTCCTTAACTGCCCCCGTCGATCTCGTAACCCCAGGAGTGCCCGCTGAGTAGTGTTCTCGCGCTTCTTGGGACCGAGGGTCTTGGCTTCACCGTCCGGACCGCGAGAAAGAAAACCTCTATAAAAAATTACGAGTGGATGGGGCCTGCGAGCAGCAGACTTGGGGTAGTCTGCAACTGGCGTAGCTGGCACAGCTGGAGTAGCTGGCACAGTTGGCGTAGCTGACAGAGTTGGCATAGCTGGCACGCTGGCCTGGCAGCATAGCTGGCGTAGCAAGCGTAGCTGGTAAAGGCCCGTGAGGTGAGGTGACGTGCAGGGTTCCGTGTGCGTCACCTAGTAGGGTGCGGCCAACGTTAGACCGCACGGGGAGAAGGAGCTCGCCTGCTTGTGGCGGGCCGGGACCTGTCGGGGGTAGTTGTGTGAGTGAATACTCACGGGTTCCCACGCCTCCGGCTAAGGTAGTTGAAGGAACACCGTGGTGGTTTTAGTCGGTAAGAGTCCGACAATGGCTCCGTCTACCCCGAGCGGAGTGCGTCCATGAGGGAAAAAAAAGGTTGTCTGTTATCGGCACGCATGAATCACGAAACGTTCATCTGATCTTCACTTCGACCATTGCTATGCCCATGTTATATGCTATTATGTTTCCACACAATATCATCAGGCAGACAATCATGATCATCATCATCATTTCAGCCAAAAGACGTCCACTGGACATAGGCCTCCCCCAAGCATCGCCACAACGACCACTCCTGCACCTTCCGCATCTAGCGGATTCCCGCTACCTTCACCAGGTCGTAGACAATGCTAACCACCATTTATGCATTATTATCTGTGAAATAAAAGAATACGATCTTCTCCACTGAGATCCGGCATGGTCTGGTCACGAAGTGCCCAACAACAGATCCGGCTGATAATTAAACATGTGGATATAAACCGGACCTAAATACGATCCCAATACCTGCCAGCTGACGGTCAACTCAACAGTTAGCCATTCATCTAGTTTTCCGATTATTAGATTAACTAGTCCTTACCAGCGACTTTTCCTGTATCTTACGAAAATTAGTGCTTATATATGACGATGACCATCAGAAGGTTCTAAGCTCGGTGCTAAGAATTATTGCTAACGAGCTGGATTCAAACTTGCGACTTCTGATTCAGTATACCAGACGTCTGTGGTCTAGTAGTTCAAGGGTCGGACTGCTGATCACGAGGTTGTGGGTTCGATTCCCACAGGACACAAATATTTGTGTTATGAACATAAGTGTTTGAGTTGGTCTGGGTGTTTCTTATGTATTTCCAAAAAAAAAGTATATAATTATTATATCCATTGTCTAGTACCCATAGCACAAGCTCTGCTTAGTTTGGGACTAGATGGTGCTGTGTAAAAATGTCCCAAAAGATATATTTCTTTATTTAAAAATAACCATCAACCTAAAGTGAACTCTGCCCCGCTTGCATTATTAGAATAACTCACTACTAAAGTTGGTCAAAATTACATTTGATTTTTCAAAGGTTTACATGAGTATTAGTAGACTAAAGCCTAAACTTTTGCCATATAGAAGATAATAAATGGATATATAATTGACTAGCCTATGCCCGCGACTTCGCCCGCGTGACTGTCACTTACCGCGCATCCCTCGGGAACTGTTCATCTTCCCGGGATAAAAAGCCTATATGTTAACCCGGGTTATGTTATATCTGTATGTCAAATTTCATTAAAATCCATACAGTAGTTTTTGCGTTAAAGAGTAACAAACATACATCCATACATCCTCACAAACTTACGTTTATAATATTAGTAGGATGGTAGGAAGTACGGTCTGTTTTTCTCTCTTGTTTTATTTAGTAAACAAGCTTGGCACGTCTCTTTAGTCAAATAACTACTTATAAAATATAATTACTAGTTTTGCACATGTAATCAGGTTTTTTTTTTTTTACATACATATATAATTTTTATCACGCCTGTTTCCCATTGGGGTAGGCAGAGACTATGGATTTCCACCTGCTAAGATCCTGACACACCTCTTTCGCTTCATCTACGTTCGTAGGCTCATCAGTTTAGAGGACGATTCCCGCTCTGACACTCGCCCCGAGAGGTCGTGCTGCTCCTGCTCCGTCCTGTCGTGCCGAATTACGTGCTCGAATATTTTTCGCTACGGCTCACCGTAGCGCCCTCCGCAGTCGCCCCGCCGACTGCAGCCCGATAAGCACATTCGCTGTCTTTTTCAAGACAGCGGGCGCGCTTTTGTCTCTGTCTGAGAAAGTCAGTCAAAACGTTGTGTCCCTTCAGGAATAAATCCACTTATTTACTGTGGTCCTCAGTGGATACCTAACGGTGCTAACGAACTGAGGGGCGTTGACCCGACACGCCAGCTGCGCTCCTTCAGGGCAAAGCAAAAATTGGAAGGAGCTAGGACCAGAAGGCCTTGGGGGATCTCCTAGTCTTCCCTAGCTTTAACCCCGTTTCGTCCTATCTAGCACTCTCTAGGGGTTTACACCCATTGCACACTAGAGACTTAGGGACCTGTTTGCACATTGAGACTGGCAAACAGGAGAGCAAGCTTAGGGCTCACCAGTAGGCACACAACCTCCCCGTCTATACCCGACGGGGAGGGTTTGAACACACTCCCGGGAACACCCACCCGAGGAGCAAACCCCCATGGTAGTACGCCACTAATTTTTCTCCCCTCTCATTGTTGCTAGGCTTGGCTTAGTCATCATCTATACGATGGTGTCTGATGCCGAGTTCCTCAGCATCTTAAAAAACGTCCTCTTCAAGGACCCCGTCTTTATCGCCAATCATGGCGACTTGTTTGGCAGCGCTTTTGCCGCCAAGCAACAAACACCACCTAATGTCCCCGACTCTCAAAAGTCGCCCGATTCCCCCCCACCCATAAGGATAAATTCCTTAAAAAGGGCTAGGCGCCTCGCCCTCGAAGCCCGCGCCCTCGAAGCCCGCGCCCGCGCACGCGCCCGTCCCGAAAGCGATGAGGAGAGACCGAGGTCTCCATGTGGTCCATCTAGGCGTTCAGCCAGCCTGGACCTCAAGGAACGTACCCCCTCACCTCTCCCCACCCCAGCCCCCACTCAAAACCCCGAGATCTCCCCGATCCCTTCAGACCAAGAGATGTCTTCGGACAGTGAGGTCAACTCCGACGAGGCCGATGCCTTTACCACAGTAGTGGGTAAAGGTAAAAAACGCGGCCGAAAAACCAATAAGGCCGAGGCTCTCGCCCCAAAATCATTAAAGCTTTCCGAGGCAAACACTGCCCCGGCCCCTACCCCCCGTCCCGCCTCTCACTCCTCCTCGCAGGATAACAGGCCCTCCTCCCCTCATGTCCATACCTCGTCTTCCCAGACGAAGGTACCCATCCCGCCTCCCTTATTCATCCAGGATAAGGCTTACTGGACGAGAATTTCTGACTGGTGCAACCAGTCCAAGATAAATTTCACCAGTGCCCGCCCCACACAGCAGGGTATTAAAGTAATTGTCCCCACCCCCACCGATTACCGCAACCTCACCAGGCTGCTACGCGAACGTAAGGTGTCCTTCCACACCTACGCCCTCCCGGAGGACCGACTCCTCAGAGTCGTAATCCGAGGAGTCCCTACGGAAGTCAAATGCGAAGAAGTATTTGACGACCTCAAAAACCAAGGCATCCCTATTAAAGAGACCCACCGAATGTTCCGTGGCAAACACGGAGACCCCTTTAACATGGTCCTCGCCATCTGCCACCCCAGCGAAAACGCTAAGGCAATATATAACGTAAAGACCGTATGCCACCTATCAGGCATTACGATCGAGCGCCCCCACAAGTCAAACCAGCCTGGACAATGTCACCGTTGCCAGTTGTATGGTCACTCCCAGCGTAACTGTTACGCTAAGCCCAGGTGCGTAAAGTGCCTAGGCGATCATGGGACTAGCGAGTGCGAGCGTCCCAAGGAGAGAGACCAGTGCACGGAGCCCCCAAGTTGTGTCCTTTGCGGCCAAGCCGGACATCCAGCGAATTATCGCGGATGCCCCAAAGCCCCCAAAATGCGCAACGCCAAATCGGCGAAACGCGCCTCCGACCGCGTTGCGAGGGAAGCCCCCTCCTACGCAGCCCCCTACCATTACCAACCACCAAACCCTAGAGGCCCACTCGGGCCCTCCCCTAATTTCCGCGGCCCACTCGGACCCAACCCCTGGTTTAAGGGAAACCAAAAGCCCCAATTCCCACCTCTTCCGCCCTCTCGTCTCGCGCCCCCGGCCTCAGAGCCCCCTGCGCTGATGAACATACCCATCCCCGCACCTTCTCTCAGGCCCAAAACTGCACCAGCAGCTAAAGCCCCCCCCCATGAGAACCCCCCCTCCGGTAAACTCCCCCGGCCTTCTGCCGAGAGAATACCTCGAACCCCAATCAGGGGAATCCCGCATTGACGCCTACTCTAGACTTTGGGCCTTTACCCAAGGCATCCATGAGCAGCGCCTTCAGGTACATACCAAGTACCAAGACATCTATAGAATACTTAATTCCAATTATAATGTATAATACGGCCCCACCCAAAAGATTCAAACCCCGTTCCCTAATTTTAGGCTTTTTTAATGCCCGAGGCATTAGTGGTCAACGCGACGACGTAGCCGTCTTCTTGCGTGAGCACCAAATCGATATTTTACTCATTCAAGAGTCTTTCCTCAAACCCCATTGTCGTAATCCCAATATAGCCAACTATAGGCTGATAAGAAACGACAGAGCACACACCGCACTAGGCGGAACGCTCATCTATTACCGAAATTCATTGTATTGCATCCCCATTGACCCCCCAGAGCTAGCATGCCTGGAGGCTTCAATCTGTCGCCTAGGCATGACAGGGCACCAGCCCATCACCATAGTCTCGGCCTATAGATCCTCAAACAAACCCGCGAGTCTGCTCGAGGACGACCTCAAATCCCTTCTCGATCTTAGTAACTCTGTAATTATTGCAGGTGACTTAAACGCCAAACACCGTTCATGGAGCTGTGTCTCCAATAACGCCGCTGGCATTCAATTAGGAGCACTTAGCGTCAAACTTTCCTTCGACGTCATCGCCCCGATGCGTCCCACTCACTATCCTGACACAGTAGGGCATCGGCCCGACATCCTAGATATAGCCCTCTTAAAGCGCGTAAACCTTGGTATTCGCTCTATCGAGGTAATCCAAGAATTAGACTCAGATCATCGCCCTGTGATCATTCAACTGGGTCCCCGAGGTGGTCCCTCGGATCCCGGTATTCCACCCATAACAAAAACGATAACCGATTGGAGGAGATTAGAGGACCGCCTCAAATCTACCTCATCCCCCCAATTAGATTCAATCCCTGACTCCATTGAGACAGTCGCGGACACGGTGGCCGCGATCACCTCGCTCACCAACCATGTGCAGTCCGTAGTGGGCGAATGCTCACGGCAGGTTCCGATGCTGGATGACCAGCGTCTGAAACTGCCGGACGATGTAAATGAGTTGAGGACCGAGAGGAACGCGGCCATCCGTGCCTATGACGCTTTTCCCAATGAAGCCAATCGTGCCCATATGCGCTCCTTACAGAATACTGTAAAGAGACGTGTAGCTCAGGTACGGGAGGATCATTGGGACAAGGAAGTCAGCGCAATCCAACCGTCTCATGTAGCCTTCTGGGCCCTTCAACGCAGACTTAAATGCGAGACCACGGCAACTATGCCCCCCCTAAATCGACCCAATCAAAGGCCGGCCTTTGACGACGACGAAAAAGCCGAATGCTTAGCCGACAGTTTGGAGTCTCAATGCACTCTCAGTACGCTTCCCGTAAGCCAAACCCACCTTGATAAGGTTAATTCAGAAGTAGAGCGTAGGTCAGCCCTCCCCCCCCCCAATAGATGACCCTGATGACCCGCTCCCACCGATCACCCCTGACGAAGTTCTCTCTATAGTCAAGGATCTTAAGCCCAAAAAAGCCCCCGGCGCAGACGGCATCACCAATAAGGTGTTGAAACGTTTCCCTGCCACCCTAATCGCTCTAATGACCGTCATCTTCAATGCGGCATTTAAAAACAACATCTTTCCCCAGGCTTGGAAACAGGCTACGGTAATCGGTATTTCCAAACCGGGCAAACCAAAAGCCGAGCCGAGTAGTTACCGGCCGATTAGTCTCCTCAATGTCTTCGGCAAAATCTACGAGAAGCTTATTTATAAGCGACTCAAGGATTTCGCCGACTCAAATAAACTCCTTCCCGACGAGCAGTTTGGCTTTCGTACAAAGCACTGCTGCGTTAATCAACTGCACCGCATTGTAGAACACATCAGTGCAGGCTTCGTACGCGGTCAAATGACCGGTACTCTCTTTTTCGACGTAGCAAAGGCTTTCGATAAAGTGTGGCACAACGGCTTATTATATAAGCTGTACACTATGAATGTGCCACATCGTCTCGTGCTCATCATCCGAGACTACTTATCGAATCGTACCTTTTGCTATCGCATAGAAGGGGCTCTCTCCTCCCCCCATCCCATTCACGCCGGTGTGCCTCAAGGCTCCGTGCTCTCCCCCCTACTGTTCACGCTGTACACCAGCGATATTCCAAAATGCGGTGCAGCCCGTATGGCCCTTTCCGCCGACGACACGGCAATCTATTACTCCGGCATGACCCATGTCGCTATTTCTCGTACCCTCCAATCCGCGGCCAACACCCTAGGTGAATGGTTCCGGAAATGGAGAATCGAAGTAAATCCCGAAAAAAGTGCAGCGGTCCTCTTCGATAAGAGACCCCTGTCACAGTACCGTAAAGAACTGAGCGTACCAGTCTCAATGTTCGGGAAACAGATCCCATGGCAACGAGAAGCCAAATATCTCGGAGTGATCCTTGACCGTAGACTGACTTTCCGTCCGCATATCCGCAGGGTGAAAAACCGTGCCGCCCTCGTCCTCGCACGTCTCCACCCCCTTCTCAATGCGCACAGTAAGCTGCCCACTCATCTCAAAGTAAGGATATTCACCACCTGTATCCGCCCCATACTCGCCTATGCTAGCGTTGTGTTCGCACACGTTAAGCCGGTGAGAATTCACATGCTCCAAACCATCCAAAACCGTTTCATGCGAAGGGCTGTAGACGCCCCCTGGTACGTATGCAACGTCGACCTCCACCTAGACCTCAAACTGCCGACCATCAAGCAGTTTTTCAAGCGTGTCTCAAAACGCTATTTCGATTCCGCTCCCAAGCACCCCAACCCCTTGGTCGTGGCGGCCACCGTCTACCAGCCATCCGCTATCAGCAAAATCCGACGTCCCAGACACACACTCATTGAGCCCGATGACGATATCACACTCCTCCAGGAGTCAGATAAAAGTACAAGCACACTCCGACGCCGTCGTCCAAAATATCGTCCCCGCCGGCGAGGACCGACGCGACACACACACAGAATCCGAGAGTCCGACTCTCGAGAAACAGAAACACATGCCGACGCAGCACCGGCTGCTGGGGGGATCAGTGGCGGGGTCCCCCTGCTGCACCCTGAGTCGAGGTCCGAGCTCCCCCCTGGGGACGCCCTCACGGTGTAAGCAACCGGAGATAATCTCGTCACGCGAGACCGGCCCTATGCTCTAGAGTAGTTCCTAGGAGCAGGCTATTGCGTAGCCACTGGTTAGGTTTTCTAGGTAGGTCTTAGCCTCGCCGGCGAGGCTTGCCGCTTCACGGCGTTTTGCACGTCACCCGATAGGGACCGAAAGTCCGCTACTTTCGAAGTAACCAATTCGATGCAGCAACGGCTGCTAGGGGGACATAGGAACTGCGGGGTCCCCCTGCAATGCCCCAGCGAGGTTCGAGCCCCCCCCTTGGGGGGCGCCCGCCCGTTTACGCGCGGTATTGATGCCGCGCGCATCTAGTTTGTAAGTATGTAGGGAAAAAACCTTCGGCGAATGGAGTCCCACATGGGACTCTCCGCCAACTAAGTCCGGTTAAGCAGAAATGGGACTTCGGTCCAACCTGCGAGAGCCCATTCGAAAAAAAAAAAAAAAAAAATAAATCAGTTTAGAGTACTCTTAACCTGGCATTTTTTTGAGAACGTCCGCGATTTGATCGCAATATTTAGTGTGTGAAATTGATATATTTTTTTTTTTACGAGCCTGTTTTATCCCTCTGCAGGGCAAAGGCCTCCCTTCCTTTCTTCATAATTATTATTAATAAAATAATGTCTTTTAATAATTATTATTGACGAATTTCATTAATAAGACATGCCAAGATTGATTACTAAATAAGACAAGTAAGAAAAAACAGAGATTAGTATTAGCATAGAAATATAACACATATGTCTATGAGTATTAGTATGATCAAGCTGTGGACTGTGAGTACCATAGAGGAAATAAGTATTCCGTGGTGAGTACTGTGACAGAGTCCAGTTTCTGTTACCAACAATTACAATTACCAATTACCAATTGAGGCGTATTTTTATGTATACACCAATTCCCTCAGCTTCACATCTTTTTAGGGCTCCGTACCCGAAGGGTGCCAAACGGTACCCTATTACTCTCGCTACGCTGTCCGTCCGTCCGTCTGTCCGTCCGTCTGTCTGTCACAGGGCTGTATCTTTTGAACGGTAATAGGTAGCCGGTTGAAATTTTCCCAGAATATGTGTAGCTATGAGGGGTATCACGACAAATACTAAAAAACATGCAATTTTTTAACGTTTTTGTTCCTATCTTCGAAACGGTAATACATACCAGCGTCAAACTTGGTCTGATTATAGTGCACAGTATGTAGTTATCAACAAATACTAAAAACAGGGCAAACATATAAATATACGGTGGTACATACCTACGTAAGAAAGAGATGCAAAAATTCACATTTGGCGTAGGATCGTTGATGTCTTTTGATAAACTCTCGTAAATTAAATCAGTTTGTATGGGGTATCAGGCAGATGGGTGGTACGGAACCCTTATTGCGTGACTCACACTTGGCCGGGTTTTTATTTTATTTTACCTGATTTCCCCTTATTCTAATATTTCACGACTTATATTTTGATAATGTAACAGACATCAAAACCTCAATAACTAAATAGTTTCTACATCTGTCAGCAATTCGAATGTTGTCGACAATTGCCAGTGAATCATTGTTCATGTTAACAGTGTGCCTAGTGCCTACCCACGGAGTAATAAATCAACATGTCACTTATCAATACTAAACACACGAAACAAATATGTTTGAAGTAGTTTTGTTTATTCACTAGTTCATTGTCTTGGTCTAGAAATTTTATATAGGTACAATATTTACAAAGTACAAAATAAAATGATACAATATTTACAAATACAAAACAAAATGATACAAAAAGACGCGCCTAGGCGTCAAAATATTCCTCCACACCGCTGTCATCTGGCATAGTGCCCAGAAGACTGGCAGCGTTGCCACGTTGAATGGCACCGCTTATTCTTTGAGCAAAGAACAAGCCAGCCCTCTGGTCACGCGAAGTGTCGAACAGCCTCTTAGAGATTTCCTTAAAAAGGGAGCGCGCACTCGGACCCCATGGCCCGAGCGTTTCGACCCCAAACGGCTGAAAGTCATAGTTACCTTATAGGTTACTATATTTGCGCCGCTTGAGGGCCTCCGCAGATGCAGCGGCAGCGCCAGCACAACCAGCCGAGCTAGAAAGATGTGAAGGGGCAAAGGTGTCGACGCACGTTGCGTTCCACACCAAAGGCCTACCCATCTTCCATGGCAATAACGACATGCCGTCTGGTCTCTTCCCATCGTCTCGTACCAAGCCGTTGGGTTCCAAAACCGCTGGTACGCCAGTGGTGGCAAGAGCACGACGAATAATGTCATTAATGCTAGCGTGTCGTGCTATGCGTCCCGCGTTCCTGCAACAGGACAGGCCATGGTGTCCTAGGCTGTCGACAGGTTGAAATACCAATATGGAAATTTTTTGTACACAGGGTTATTGTTAATTCATTAATAGCCCTTGAAAGCTTTCTGGATCAGTTGCTCCTTAGAGAAAAATGTCCTTTATAGCAGGTGGTCCACAATTTAAAATGTCCTCTTAGTAAAAACGACCACAGGGCTGAAAGACCAGGGAGCAAATTGTCCACAAAAAAAATGACCTTAAAGCAAATCGTCATTAATGGAGGATGTCTTGAAATCAAAATGTCGGTAACGTATTACGTGTTGATTTCTTGTATGGAGTACTATTTGTATTTTACCTAAATATACTTTAATACGTACGTATTATTAGAGGTTAGAATACTCCTTATGTTTTCAATGTATAACAAACGAAGAATTTTAATAAAATGTCAAGCAGTAAACCCCGAAAGATAATTTAATATGAAGTCGGTTAAAAAGGTCGTTAGGTTCATCGAGTTTTTTTTCTAGGCTAGGCTAGACTTATTAGGTGTATTTCATGGTATAATAAGATGTTTCACCAGGTATTCTCTTCCCGCAATGACAGCGCGATGCCTCCAAGCTACGTCACGATCAGTGCTGCCATTGATTGATATCTTCAATATACTTAAGGAGATTTTTGTTCATAATGAATATAAAATAAATTCCTAACTAGCCTAATTATTTGTTATCTCTTGTTAATCATCTAATTAGTTAATAAAGGAAACTATATTAAATTACTAGTTAAAAAAAAAAAAAAAAACCCGCGGAATACATAACCTCCTCCTTTTTTTGAAGTCGGTTAAAAAGTGATTCTTTATAGAAGAAAGTAAATGAAAAAATGCATTTTGCTCGGGTAATTTATTTTCACAAAATGGCAGCACATCAAACTAACAAGTGTCACGCTAACAGCCCGCTATTGGCTCCACGGCCGATGACGTAGTACGGAGGCAATCACGTGACCTAGCTGTCACGGGAAGAGACTACCTGGTGTTATTATACCATGGTGTAATTAAAATTTGTTTCGTAGAATAAACACCTTTTCTGTTGCGGATGTTTTGCTCCGGTGGCGTTTTGCGTTGTGGTCTTTTTGCCTTATCAACACATTACCTTTTCAATTGCGGACGTTTTGCTCCCATGACGTATTATATTACAGTCGTTTTTGCAACGAGGACATTCTGCTCTGAGGACAACCTGATACGAATTCCTTGAAAGAATTATTGTACTCTTCATCATAACACCAACGTTGAAATAACAAAAAAATACTGTTCCATATATTTTGGTCAAGTACATTATAGTAACATTTTCAAAGACGTCCACTTGCAGACATAAGCCTCCCCAAACAGTTTAGGGGGATATGCCATAATCGCCACGCTTGGCAGGCGGGTTGGCGATCGCAGTTGGTTGGTTCAATACTCAGAGAACGCTGTTGCACATCCTCTGGTGAATCCCTTAGGCGCATTTTACGACACCCATGAGAAGATATAGGGTGGTGCAATTCTTAACGTCCGGCACCACACGGAACACATTAGACATCAACTCAGCCTATCGCAGTCCACTGCTGGACATAGGCCTCTACCAAGTTGCGCCACAACGTTCGGTCCTCTGCCTTCCGCATCCAGTCCCAGCCACGTTCTTTAGGTCGTCGGTCCACCTGGTAGGGGGGCGCCCTACGCTGCGTTTGCCGCGGTCGCGTTCGCGGTCTCCATCGGCCATCGGTCCTTCGTCTTTCAGAAGTGTATAGTACACCCACATTTGCCAGTTATGTTATAAGTACCATGTAATAGGGGGCGAGCCTATTGCCATCAACCGGGCACAAATCCAGACTACTGGCGGCACATTAGACATTACCGGTAAAAAACTAAATTCTGTAAGAATTATAATAATCATAGCAAAGACGACGAATAGAACCTCTTCCTCTCTCTCTCCAACTCTTCCCAAAACTGTGGGCAACACTACCCGTAGTCATTACAGAAAAGTGGTTGGAGACCGCAGAGCATGTCCTATCGCCCTCGTTGGCTCGTGTTTGATTCAGACATTGATGGCTATTAGTGCGAAACAAGACTACGAGTCCCGAGACCGCAAGATTGCAAAACCAAGACTAGGAAAAACTAATTCAAATATACCAAACCCGAAAACTAGAGCCAATATCAATAAAGTATTACATTTTGACTACTTCTACTCACCTACCACCACCCAGCTCGTTTCGCCATCCTATACTATATAAAAAAAACCTACAAACTCTTCGTACAACAACGTGCTGAATATAAGATTGACGCAAAACATGCAAACGTATACAAAAACTAACCATACACCCTTACAGCAAGAGTATAAAGTTCTATTTCGAACGGAAAAGAGATTTTGAACAGCAATATAAGTAGTTGCATTGCTTCGTAGATAATACGTATAATACAATTAGTTGCATGGGCTAAGGCTTCCTTGGTGAAGAAGCCAGTCCATCGTTATCCAGGGCGGGGAGAAGTCAGCTCCACAGAACATGGCTCAAGGTACGTAGTTCCCATTTTTAGAATCTCTTTTTACAACTTTGCTTGTTGTTTTTTTTTTTCGGAAGATTTAGTCATGCTTTGCGAGAATAATGTGTTTTGTTTAATACTTTTCTAAATATTTGACTTAGTATTCTTTGTAATTTTATCGCAATCTCTCCAGCAGTTTTCGAGTTGTAACGACACATAAAACTCACAAACTTATTTATTACGTTTAATTATCTACTAAATTGTCTGTAGACATCATAATTCTAGCTACAAATATTATTTACTACAATTACAATACAGACACGTTATTTGAACAACTGGTTAATTAAAACAAGGTTAATTTTTAGATCAATACATAATATGGTATAATGTATTTACTTGGTTTTCTGTTTCAAATATGTATAAAAGCACTTGTAGGAGCTCATGACTTCACTCCAGAAAAAAATACAACATAAATTAACATACTGTGAGTCGTTTATACAGGGTTATTTGTAATATTTTATTTATGAAATTTACATATTAATATTAATTTTACATAGTTTATGAACAATCTATATACAATATTTACAACACAAATATACAATACAAGTACAAAATAAAATTACGTAAATCTATTATGGGACCAACAGTGAAACCGCGAAAAAATTAAATAATATTAAATTAGATTACTGGGTGTAAGGGGAACGCTTCCGAAAACGAAGATAGGTGCTGTTGATTACATCAGTAATCAACAAAACCACTTAAAAAGCTTCGATTCTTTTCTAGATTTTTTTTTGATCTTTTTTTGCATTTTACATACATAACCAGCTTTAAGCTGCCTCGTTGGTCTAGTGGTCGCAAGCGCGACTGCTGAGCGTGGGGTCCTGGGTTCGATTCCCGGGTCGGGCAAAGTGTTATTGGGTTTTTTCATTAGGAAATTCTCAGTAGCAGCCTGAGTATGGATTTGTGCCCGGTTAATGGCAATAGGCCCGCCCCCTATTACATGGGACTATAACATAACTAGCGAAATGTGGGTGTACTATACACCTCTGCCTACCCCTTCGGGGAAATACAGGCGTGATGTTATGTTATGTTTTAACCAGCTTTAGGCAGTTAAATAAAACTCATACATAATGAAAAATGTAAAAAGAATCGCATTTTTTTTCATGGTTTCGTATCAGTAATCACCAGCACTATCACCTATCTTCGTTTTCGGAAGCGTTTCCCTGACACCCTGTATAATTTATTTCAGGCAATTATACCTATACAAAATAAAATAATACAAATACAAAATTAAAATAATGCGATCTCAATTCAAAATAATAACACATAAAATGACACTTAATAAAAGTAGTTCCAATTGATGAATACTGACATACCTTAAAGGGTTGTTAATTAATTACAAATAACCCCGTATATAGGTTTCATCTGTGGATCCGCGGTCCACTGGAGTTCCCGGAGCTCCTCTATTTTGTGCAGAGGATGCCCACCGATTAGTTTTAGTCGGTAAGAATCCGACATACCCTTCGCCCTCCCCAGACGGAGGGTATCCATGAGGATTTCCACCCGAAAACTAAAAAGGACTGAAAGCGAGTTAATAAATAAAAACGTGATACTTTTTACATTCTTGCTCTGGCTCTTTTAGCCGCACGCAGTCAAAGGACGTCCTGAAACGGCTAAAAGCGACTCAAACTCAATCAGTCCGTTTTCTGTGCAAGTGTCAATAACCCACCATTCAATGATACATACTATAAATTGTATAATAAAGTCACTTATTAATGCCTTAACACAAAGTCTTTAACTAACACTTTAACTACATCATTTCAAATTATAATCACACTATAAAGTAACAATCATCATACCTAGTTAGTATACTTAATGACAATTGTCTCGTAATAAACTTTATATTAGTAAAAGTAAATATTTTGCATTCCGTATCTCAATTTGTGAAGGAATTTAGTCGGTAAGGCGTAATGCACCGAGCAGTGGTCTCTAGGTCTTAGTTTGGCTAACGCGACTTGCAATACCATTTAGACAGCCTAGGTGAAATTGCAGTCGTTATGGGCAAAGGTAACCGCTTAACATCAGATGGGCCTTTAGCTTTTCTCCATCCTATGCAATAAAAACATGGACCCTTCTCATTCCGATAAGAGACCAGTATTACCCAGCAGTGGGACATTAATGAATCAAGTATTTATGGAACGCAAAATGGTAATAGGACACTCTTACCTCTTCTTCCACATCAAGTCCCCCCCAGCCACGTTCTTCAGGTCATCGATCCACCTGGCGGCGGGGCGCCCTACGCTGCGTTTGCCGATTCGCGGTCTTCACTCAAGTACTCGCCTGCTCCAGCGGCCATCGCAACAATGTGCACAATTGTGGTGCAAGTTGGGAGAGGCCTATGTCCAGCAGTGGACTGCGATAGGCTGAGTTGATGATGATGATAATGGTAATCAGATTCTGATCTCCACATTATTTTGAAAAGTCAGAGGTGCGGGCCTGGCTCGAAGTGCTTCTTCTGGAAGGTCATCGCACAACGCTGCAACGGCTAGGCTATTTGGTTTTTTTTTGTAACAGGATAGTACAGTTTATGGCTCTGTCTCGGAAAGCACGTTCCCGGTTGTCATATGAATATCTATGGCAGTCGTTATGGGTAGTCAGGAGCCTGAAAGTCTGACAACTGGTCTAATCTTAGGATGTCGTATTACCTAGTAACTGGGTTACTATGATCGGATTTCTGATGGCAGTCGCTCCGTGTAAAATACTGATGTTCAGCCGCATCTGGTTAGACTAGAAGATGACCCCAACATAAGTGGAAAAAGACAATGAGAAAGAAAGAGAATATAGGTTCAGTCAGCTGCTAATAATAATATAATAAAATATAATATACTGTTGCTGTTATAATTTTGCATGCCTTAATTAGTACAACATAGTGAACTGCACATTCACTCAACATCTCGCAATGTATATTTATGTACCTACTTTGTTCAGCAATAAAGTTTTGAATTGAATTGAATTGCTCCAATTGGTTACCTCACTTACAAACTCTCGAAAAAATTCAAATGTTTTTTATATCAAACAAACCTAATCAAATCACAGGCACTTTTGAAACGTCAGCCTCTAGTTGAACAAAAGGGGTTACCAATTAATGACGCTGTGTGTACCGATGTTTATGCTTTATCTTACGAGCCTCAGTCCCGACTAGTCCTTGCCTAAAGTCGTGTTTATATTTTTTATCTCTATATCTCGCAGTGATAATACAATCTAGAGCAAGGCGAATGGCACAGACTTTATCATTTTGTAAAACAAATGTTGACAGATTTTCATTAGATAATTGCCTAGGTTTATTCTACTTCAATGATTTAATCAAAGACATTAATAGACCGCTATGTTAATCGGGGAGACCAGGTGTCAGTTACACCTGGTCTCCCCGATTAACACTTGTTCGCAGTATCCTATTGATCTTATATCAAGTATCAAAAGCAATTGTTAATCATCCTTAGAGTCTTTTTCCCAATTATATTGGGCTCGGATTCCAGTCTATCCAGGTCTGATCAGTATGTTACACGGAGCGACTGCCATCAGACCCTCACAATCCAGTTAGTGAGTAATACCGACAACCTGAGGATAGACCAGTTGCCAGACTTTCAGGCTTCTGCTTACCCGTAACGACTGCCATGGATATTCGTATGGCAGCCGAGACCGCGTGCTCTCCGGGGAAAAGATCGATGTGCAATAAAACTATCGCCCATCCAATAACTGACCGCGTTTAATATAAATAATAATAAATAAATGAATATTTCCGGACGTTTTCACACAGCACTACCTAGTCCCAAACTAAGCAGAGCTAGTACATATGGATATTACTATGGATATTATACTTATATACATTTTTTTTGTAAATAAGTAATATGTACATAAGAAACACCCAGACCAACACCAATACTTATGTTCATCACATAAATATTCGTGTCCTATGAGAATTGAACCTCACCTTGATCAGCAGTCCGACACTTGAACCACTAGACCACAGACGTCGTCAAATTATTTCCTACGATTAATAATATTACCGAAGTCCCTATAATCACCTTGGTGGAAGGGTGACCATTCCTTACACATTAAAACATTCGGGCAAGAGAAAGGAAAGAGATCAAGAAATATGCTATAAAGACGCGATACCTACCTGTGTTACAGTGTTGATAACTTTTAACACAGGCATCACTATCAAATCAAATCAAATTAAATGTTTTTTATTTCAAATAAACCTAATTACAGGCACTTTTGAAATGTCAGGCTCTTGTTGAATGGTTCCAAATTGTGGGTTCTATGGAGAAGAACCGGCAAGAAACTCCATGGATATACTCTTTTTAAAATAGGTTATTGTTAATTCATCAACTCAGCCTATCGCAGTCCACTGCTGGACATAGGCCTCTCCCAAGTTGCGCCACAACACTCGGTTCTGCCTTCCGCATCCAGTCCCCCCCAGCCACGTTTTTCAGGTCGTCGGTCCACCTGGCGGGGGGGCGCCCTTACGCTGCGTTTGCCGATTCGCGGTCTCCACTCAAGGACTCGTCTGCTCCAGCGGCCATCGGTCCTTCGACAGACATGGCCAGCCCACTGCCACTTCAGCTTACTGATCCTACAAGCTATGTCGGTCACTCCGGTTCTTCTCCGAATAATCTCGTTTCGGATTTTATCCTTCAAAGAAACTCCAAGCATAGCTCGCTGAGCGACTTAAATTTGTGGACTAGCCCAACTGTCAGTGTCCACGTCTCGGCGCCGTAAGTCATCATGACAGGCAGGACACACTGGTTGAAGACCTTTGTCTTCAAACTTTGCGGTATAGGCGACGAGAAGACTCGGCGAAGTTTGCCAAAATATTATTATTTATTGTTAATTACATCAATTTTATTCAAATAATGTGAGTATTATGTAGGTTAATGCCAGAAATAAACAAGAGTTTAAAAGTGAGAATATTGCCTTTAGAAATGAACGTAAAAAGAGTTGCCATAGTTGTTGTTGTAGGAGCTGACCTCTCCCGACAGACGGCACTCGTTCACGAGCATTACGCGAGCATCAGCCATCGCTTAACTCAACCATATTGAAGGGAACTCAACGACTTATCTTACTTATCCAGAGGAAAATAGTCGAAAGTTATAAATTATTGATTGCCATTTTTCTCGTGCCGAGAGAAATTGCCTCAGATTTAATGCCTATGTTCACGGGACATCGTCGCGCACAATTAGGTAAATCAAAATATAACGAATATTTTGACTAACCTCGACGTTTCGGTCAAGTTGCATTGGCCGTGGTCACGAGCAGACTGAAGTATGTGGGTGTCATCGTCTTGAGCAGCGGGTTTTTTCTCGAACTACCCGCGGTTGGTTTTTCGTAATGTCGCTGTCCGTAACAAGATATGCTGAATCACGACACACAAATCGCGAAAGTTTAAAAACTTTAAATGGCCTCAGTTCTTATTGTTTCGTCATGTTATCATTACTTCGTTATCACCAACCTTGCCCGCAGGTTCTCTGCTTAACTCCTTGGTGATACAGCTTGATTAATTACCCCTATTTTATTCGCTGAAAAAATCATTATCCCTTGGAAAATGAAGGCAGTTATCATGCAATTATCAATTGCATCAGAAAATCAACAAGGTTTTTCTGATTGCAACCCTTATCTGAGCGTCCCGAATTGTGGTTTCGTAATTACGGATTACAAGCTTCTGCTTGCTGCTTCGCTTGCGTTTAATTCGGTTTGTCATAGAAAGACGTTATTGCGCAATGTCAATCGTGAGGTCCAAGTAAAGATAACCTGGATGGTATCTGTTACTGGTTTTTCGAATCCCTCGGAAACTGTTTATCTTCCCGGGATAAAAAAGCCTACGTCCTTCTCCAGGTCTCAGGCTACTTATCTGCCAAATTTCATTACGATCAGTTAAGAGGTTTAGTCGTGAAAAGGTAACAAACAAACAGATAAAAATACCGTGTTTCGTTTATTAATATTATAATAGTATACAACCTTATTAGAGGTCATTGCACTCATCATCATGAACAACTTTTATTATAGGGGAAACTATGGGATCAGCTGTTCCCTATATTTTGTCGTTTTATGTGAACAAAACTGTGGGGATCAGCTGTTTTTCGCGATATCAGGGTTGGTCCTATAGTAAAAGTTGTTTAAAATGATGAGTACTACTATAAACTATGAAAAGAGTTGTATACAGGGTGACTGGTTGAACGAGGGACTTATTGAAGGAGAATGTTCAGTTCTTGATTCTCGTTCCAAATATGTGGGTATAAATAAATTAATAGTTTAAAGAACACTATAAAAACACGCTTATAACCTTGAAACCTGATCGTTTTCAAAGTCCATTACGTGGCCTTTCTCACAAGTGCAAACACGACTATGATACGATATTCCATCATGGAATGCCAGTGCCTATCTTCCGGCTTCATCATCAGACCTTGAAACATAATCGTGGTCAAAGATCATTACAAGACTTTTCTAAGAAATCCAAAACAGCTATGATACGATTTTCCATCATGAAGTTCCAATTCATATCTTCCGGCTCCATCATCAGATCAGTTTGACAGTACCATATTATTGTATTGTCATCATAACTACATACAGCTGCCAATTTTCATTACGCTACGACCCTTGGAAGATGGTTAAATTAGTTACCTTAGATTCCATTACATAGTTACATACAGGTCGACCTAATAAAAGCGTGTTAAAAATGGCACCTTAACTTTGAAATAATTTTCCAATCGATTTCATCAACAACTGTGGTACTATTCCGCGCTTACAAATCAAAGATTCATGCAGTGCGGTGATCCACCAAGCATGGCACTGTCCATCAATTGCTATTTCCAAGCTCTCCTCCTTTTGTACTAGCCAGCTAAGCCAGCAGACACCTAGACAAAAAAAAACTCCTGTACGCGTGGTTTATCATAGAGTTTTTTTTATTTTTTATTCTTCATCATCATTTCAGCTGAAAGACGTCCACTGCTGGACATAGGCCTCCCCCAAGTATCACCACAACGACTGTTCCTGCGCCTTCCGCATCCAGCGGATTACTGCGACCTTCACCAGGTCGTCGGTCCACCTTGTGGGAGGCCTACCCACGCTGCGCCTTTCAGTACGTTGTTGCCACTTCAGAACTTTTCGGCCCCATCGGCCATCCGATCTATGAGCAATGTGCCCCGCCCACTGTCACTTAAGTTTGGCAATTCTTCTGGACATATCTAGGTCCTTCAGCAAAAAGGAACTGAGCAGACCATGTTTTGCTAAATATACCTAATGTTTGTATGTATATTTTACGTATGTATGACCATAAAACCTAGTACACTAAAAACTATTGTGAAGAGAGAATAAACTGATTATTTATTTATTTATTTATTTATACTAATAAATTGTATAAACAGCGTCGCATAAAAAGTAAAGCATTATGTTCAAACGATGAAGCAGGTACAATGACATTTTTTGTCGCAATTGCCTACGCAGCGCGTTGAGTTGTAATGCTAATGATTATTTTAAATAATTGCTTTTTGCACGATTTTGACCGGTCAAAAGACGGGGTAATGAGTTTGATGTGTTAGCAAAGGTTTTTTAATTCGTATCATTATGTAACCCCAAAAGCACAGATAATATAAGGCCCAAAAGCGTCCACAACTGATTGACCATCTAAGTGCCTTTCAAAGAGGCTGCTGTCTTAATTGGAAGACGGATTGATGAACACACTTTTTTCTGTTGGTCTAAGTGAACACAAAAGAACGCTGCTTATGAGGCTGACAACACCTAAACAATCAGACTTCTGCGGTCACTGTCGTTTTGTACAGAGCTGAAAGAGAGGCAACATGAGGAGGAACGTCGGATTTACTTGAATGAAAATTAACGAAAAAATTTTTTTAATAAAACACTAAAAGCTTTATTGAAAAACAGAAACAACTATGTTTTAGATTAATATCTTTCTTATAGGTATGTCTTCTTAATTTCATTTATAATATTTTGGAAATAATAGAGATTGTTTGCTCTAAAGCATGTTTTAAGAGGTTAGCTTACAATTTTTTTCTATTGAGAAAACTTCAAGTAAACATGTTTTGGGCACAATAGTGTTTTTGAAAACATAATCAAGATTAACATGTATTTTTTTCACGTCCACAAACTGAATAGATACAGCTAAAAATGTTTTTAAAAGAAGCTTATTTGGGGCATTTGGCTGTTGTCGTGCCGATTCTGTTGTTCATGACTAAAGATAATTTAAACTATCACTCTCTTTTACTTATAGTAGATGCAAGAAAGGGATGGCAACAATTTAGTGCTGTTAAATTAGTCGGAATTATATTTCCATACAAGTTTAGTCGTGGTCTCGGAACGTGCCCACTAAAATACAAAGTAATGTAATACGTAAACTAATTTGACAGCAATAAAATTGTTCCCATCCCTTTCTCGTATCTTGTATTAGTAAAAGAGAGCGATAGTTTAAAATTAGTTTAGTTCGTGAACAAGGGAATCGAAACCACCGTCCAAAATTTCAAGTGATTTATAAATGAAAACTACTTGTAATATTTTTTTTGTAATATAATATATTTAAAACAGTAATTGGGTTATATGATATTAATTAATAAAAAAATCTAAATGATCAGCATCATAAAATTCCAGCAAAAAATATTATGTGATCTCCCTTTTCCAACTACACGGTACATGAGTTTTAAACAACAATATTTTCCTTATCACGAAAGACTTCATAAGTACCTAAGTACCTTACATTTTCCAAAAACCGGTTCTAATTTTATTTGCTATAAATAACAATTAAAATTACGATAAAACAATTTAGTGGTTGTCGATTCTAGTTAATTTGAATATTTAATGTTTATCACAAGTAAGTAAATTATATTGTAACGATTAGGAAATGGTTGCCACTGAAGTTTCCTGGAGCAAAACCGTATCGAAACCCAGCCGATATGTTATAAAGTGAAATTAATCAAGTCAAAAACAGTTTTTATCACTGATTATATAGGTAGAAAATATTATACTTGTAATAGGAGCCCTTGCTCGCTTATACATTTGCTAAGTTTGGAGAGGAGACCGCGTACTGGAAGGCGCAGCGTGGGTAGGCCCGCACAAGGTGGACCGACGACTTGGTGAAGTTTAGATAGATGAATAATATTAATATATTGCTCACTTAAATGTCATGCTGATGGTAGCGTTAGTGTCGGGTCGTTAAGTTCCCTTCAATATGGTTGAGTTAAGCGATGGCTGATGCTCGCGTCATGCTCGTGAACGGGTGCCGTCTGTCGGGACAGGTCAGCTTCTACATACTATGGCAACTCTTTTTACGTTTATTTCTAAAGGCAATATACTCACTTTTAAACTCTTGTTTATTTCTGACATTAACCTACATAATACTCACATTATTTGAATAAATTTGATGTAATAAACAATAACCTATTTTAAAAAGAGTTTATCCATGGAGTTTCTTGCCGGTTCTTCTCCATAGGACCCACAATTTGGAACCGTGCAACTAGAGCCTGACCTTTCAAAAGTGCCTGTAATTAGGTTTATTTGAAATAAAAAACATTGAAATTGAAATTGATAATTGCTGACTTCTTGATAAGTATTTAAGTGTTTAAAAATGAAATGGACGAAAGTGAACTCAATTACATTTAGTAAAAAAAAACTATTTAAATAAATAAAATAAAATAAAATAGCTTTATTTTTCCTTATACATGCAATATTTGATATTATGTTGAATATAAATACTTTCTGTGTTACTTCTCATGTTACATTGCAATTGACTAACACTGTGTTGTACAAGGACCGCAAGCGGTAAAAGCCTCCTCCATCCGTTTCCATGAATCTCTGTCTCTAGCGATTCTGCTCCATGTTCTCCCCGCTATCGCGGCTATGTCATCACTCCACCTTGTTTGTGGTCTGCCTGGTCTTCGTTTTTTATTTATTGGATACCAGTTTGATACGACTTTTGACCATCTTTCATCTTGTGCTCGTTGGATGTGCCCAGCCCATTTCCATTTTAAGCTAAGCACTTTCATTGCCACTTCCTTGGCCTTGGTCTTCCTTCTAATTATGGTGTTTCTTATTTAAAAAAAAAAAACTATTTACGTTAGATAAAATACTTATGTTGCTAGAACTCTTAATAAGTCCTGCGAACAATGACGGTGAAGCCAAAAAAACCGTGCTCCTTCGTGTACAACCAGCGCTCACGCACACACATGCACCTCAAACCGTGCTCAGTGCTCACCCCTATCAGTACACATGGCGCGTCATCTTCTAGTAAGCATCGCGAAAGCAAATATCCTTCAGGTGCATGGTGTGTGCGTAAGCACTGTTTGTACACGAAATAGTATACTATAATAGTATATTATTATCAGTGGCGTGCATTGATTTTCGGCCTAGGTAGGCAGTCACTAAGCAGACGGAGCAAGTTACTAGTGCAAAATTATTAAAAAATCTGATACACACACACACACATTTCATACAAAACAGACACGAAAACAAGACGTTTCAACAACGACGTTTAAAAGTAAGAGACACTAGCAAAAGACTATAAAATTTTAATACACCCAGTTACAGTTGTAACGTGTAATAGTCATAACATTTTACCTTTTCTTGAGTCAAATACAGATTTTGGTGTGTTTGTCTACTGAAATGCACTTTTTTGTTTTGTCAACAAACGAAAACTGATTGAATGGGTTTCTCGTAATTTCTCTAAGCAAAGTCTTCCCCACAAACCGAGCACTCTAATTTATCCATGTTTACATCAATATTTTTACAAAAAACTTCACAATTCACAATAAAACGAACTAATTATTACACGATTTATGCAATTCGTCACGCATATGTCAAGTACTGTCAAGTGTCAATGTCAACAGCCAATTAGAGTTGGGCCATAGTAATTCTATGAGTTGGGCGTTATTTAACGTCGGTTTGAGAAAATATTTACGAGGGTGATAATCGAATACGTAGTACGTGGGCATAGTAATGTAAAAATTATTTTACGTACAAAGTTACACAATAGATTTTTATTATACACCATTCGTTATAACATTAGTTAAATAACGTTATAACTCTATTTGTCTATATTTTGTTATGAGCGTATATTGAGCTTCATTATTTTACGATGAATGTGTAGCAATGTACAAACAATCATCAAAATAATAATAAATATTGTAATATTTTTATTCGACCGTTCGAATACCATTTACAAATTATAAATGAGAACACTTAAATGCAGTAATTTCAATAAAACAATAATTATCTTTATTTCACCGCTATTTTTCAAATGTTGGGTTTAGTTTTATTATAACGATCACTTTGTATGGAAATATCTAGTTACAAAATAATAACATTCAAAACTACTAACGCATAACAGTTACGTGTAAAAAACGTTACGGACAACCCACGACTATTGCCACTAGGGCTACGTTCAGTTATGTCATCTGCGACGTTTTCAGAAGCAAGTATTGCTTAATAAGACTGCTAAATTGCGAAATGTCAAATGTTAGTGGTTTACGCATAGCCATATCGTGATTCATTTTTTTGTCGTATGACTTCGGGTATTAGCCTAAAGTAGTGTGTGTGTATAATAGTGTATATGGTTACCAAAAAGGTTTGATTGTGTGTGTGAACGTGACAGGCAATCGTGCGAACGCACATTGCACATTGAGGTACGTTTTGCATTGAATTCATACATTATTATTGAGTACATATTTATGTTAATTGTTTTTTTTTAATACGCTGATTAATTGATTTAGTAATAGTTAATATTAAATTCTAACGAGGTAGGCATTGCTTATTTGCCTATATGGAATGCACGCCACTGATTATTATATATATTTAGTACTTATTGTATGTTATATATATATACCTATGTATGTTGATCTATTGTTTTAGTGGTAATTTATTTCTCATCTTGTTTTGTGTCGTGAATCAATATTGCACCTGCCTTGTCATCTCTGAATCACCCTAAGGTTGACTGGGAGAGAATGCCTATGGCATTAAGTCCGCCTATGTACACATGTTGCATGAAGTTTAAATAAATAAATAGCACTGTTTTTTTTGGCTTCACTATGATTGTTTTCAGCACTTAGTCTAGACCAAAAGACTCATGAAGAACTATTAGCTTAAACGACTTTAAACGGTTTAATCATTAAGTATAATGCAAAATTAACTCGTCTTGTAATTAACGAGGACTAGATTCAAGGGTCAATAACAAATGAAGTAGATAATAAATTACGTGTTCATGTTATGCACGTTTATGAATGCAACATTATTCTCATTGCTACCTGATGAGTCTTACGGCCAAAATTAATATCTATCTATCCACGATTTCCCCGCCTAGAGATAGAAATTTGACATAACATCGTCCGGGATTGAAAACCTCGTATTTGCACGGAACTTAATTATACAGAACGTGAAAATATTTAAAGAGCTCTTGTGATAAAACTTTTTAACAAAAAATTGAACCGACGAAAACAGAAACTGAAAAGCGAAAAATAACTAATTATGAGTCGGCGCCAAACGAACTTGTAAGTTGCAAGTGGCCGAGCGGAGAACGCATTTTTGGAAAGTTATTGTTTATCGTTGAAAATTTCACACAATTTACAATTGTATTTGATGTAATTACAAATATACGCTTCGAATTGAGAACCTTCTCCTTTTTTTCGTCGGTTAAAAAATAGAAGTTTCATTTCAAAGTCAAAGTCAGTCAAAGGTTTTTATTTCGAATAAGCATTTACATCAATGATTTACATGCACTTTCAAAACGTTAATTATGAATCTAGTTGCACGGTTCCAAAAAGTTGGTCCTATGGAGAAGAGCCGGCAAGAAACTCCATAGATATACTCTTTTCATTTAATAATAGTACAATGATTTGTTACATGATTAATTGGAAAGAAAAAAATATTTTACAGACATCGAATATTATGCATCGAAGGCGTCAGATTTGCCAAGATCTATGAAACCGAGACGCTGTTTTGAGTTCTACTTTTCCATACAAACAGTTGGCGTTTGTACATGCGCCAAATTATAATAGGACTGCGGCCACCGATAACGCCTGTGTTAACAATATTATCGAAAAGTTTTGTTAATTAAATAACAGTCTTAATTACAAATATGTCATTTCGCTATCGAATATGTTGAACACAGAACAAAACATTCACGTTTTGTGACAGTACAATTACCCATAAACCTACCACCTACCTAGCTAGTACCTACAGGACCTATAAATGTAACACCTATGTACACATGGATGCAATAAAAGTTTTGAGTTTGAGTTTTAAAGGAGAATGACCAAAAGTGGTACCAAAAAGTCTCGCGCATCAAGACCAAAATTTTATAGTAATTACTTTCATAATTTTTTACGATATTACACGTCGGGGATTTGATTTTTGAACAGGGAATTTACTTTTGAGATTAAAAGTATGGATATTGTTTTACTCCCTATAACTGACGTTCCGTTTCACATGAACAGCCCCTTGTCTGTCGACTTGTCAACAAATTAGATGTTACGAAATGCCTTGTTTGCAAGCTTAGATTATTTTGCAAGCATAACATTTTATAATAACCGTTGGCGTCCTTCGTTTTTTAACCCTTGATTTTTGAAAGTGTCATGATCACTGTAAAAAATAATAGGTACTTTGCCGATTCTACATTATTTAAAAAAACTAGAATATAATAGAATCTAATTGTATTTTTATCATTATTTTATCTATGGCTAATTGGCTATTCACAGCCAGTCTTAAAGAGATGTAGAATGCGATAGAATTGATTTTTGATGAATCGACTAATATCGACTAATATTGACTAATATCTATATCGAGTAATAGTTTATTTTGTGTATTAAATAATTATATAATGTTTGCTTGAAAAACATTTCACGAATTATATGTTTTAGCTTTGATTTCTTTGATTATCAGCAACAATTAAGTAAAATCAAACAATTAAGTACACCAAATCGATTTAGTTTGGCTTATTGCTAATTGACACAAAATCGATTTTCTTACCCTTAAGATTTTTGTTTATCGATTACATCCCTAAATCCCGACTAGTTACTTTATAATATGTGCATTGATTTGACATTTTTGGTTGTACTCTACTGACGTATCAAGTATCAACTATCTTGGCGCTAGCGATTACCTACTGTTTTTGAGAGTTGAGAACTTGAGATTATATTAGATAATTATTGAATTGTGCGTTGAGAAGTAGAACTTGTTTGTATTTTGTAAACTTCTTTTAAAAATAGGTCGTCGGAAGCGTCGAAAAAAATAACCTAGTTCTTAGTTCTTAGGTTATTTCCGATTTTATAAAATAACTCCAAAACCCGGGTTTTTTTTCAAAAAGAACTTTTGTAGGAGTTAATATGATCAGTGTAGTCTATAAAAAACAAAGTTTGTGTTATGGGATTCCATACATCCATGAGCATTCTCCTTTGCCAAGTTCCTTACTTTAATTCATCCTTTGGAAAATGAAGTATTGCGGCATTGGGAAATATAGGGATTTTGAATGAAAATATTTTCATTTGTGGATACGACGTTGATCTAATTTTCATATTTAAGATTTTTCATTATATTTACTAGATTTTGGTGTAGGGAAAACACGATTTAATGAAATTTGCTGGATAGGTTTGTTTTCCAAAGTAAGGTCTGTTTTTGCACTATTTCGCATTGCATTTAGAAATTCCAATAGTTTTTACTATTGTTTTTTGTGAATAAGATATATCTTGTACATATCTAAATTCTGGTGTAACAGATTTTTATTTAAATGTTTATTAGCTGAGATATTTGCAAAAATGTAAAAAAACATCAAAATAGCGCGATTCCGCTCTGTTCTCACACGCGCAATTTGCCGTATGTTAGACAGGGACGGTTGCAAATTCAATGCAGCACCTTAATATAATTCGTTAGTATTTTTCACTACTTACTCAAATGAAAATACAACACGCGTCGCTTGGAGCTAATGAAATGAGATCTAAAATCCGATCACAGCAGTATTTATAATACCTACCATTTTTTTTATTATTGTTTTTGTTTTGATTTGACTAACTGTAAATCACAGACCATAATGTAGAAAAAAAGGTAGGTGTCCAGGAGGCGTATGTGTGGTGTAACTTTGAGAGATAAAGTAAGGAATAACATGATAAGGGAGCGTTGTGGAGTGAAAGAAGATGTAGTGACAAAGATTGAGAAAGGTATGTTAAGATGGTTTGGACATATAGAGAGGATGGAAGAGAGGAGATTGACGAAACAAGTATACGAAGCGAGTGTGGATGGAAGAGTTGGAAGGGGACGACCTCGGCGAACGTATCGCGATCAAATCGCGGATGTTCTCAAAAAATGCCAGGTTAAGAGTTCTCTAAACCGACGAGCATGCATGACGAGGTTAATGGACGTAGATGAAGCGAAAGAGGTGTGTCAGGATCGTAGCCGGTGGAAATCCATAGTCTCTGCCTACCCCAATGGGAAACAGGCGTGATAATATACATGTAATATGTATGTCGAGGAGGCAGAGCTCATTTGTTTTGTAACATATATGGTTCAATCAACTCAGCCTATCGCAGTCCACTGCTGGACATAGGCCTCTCCCAAGTTGCGCCACAACGCTCGATCCTCTGCCTTCCGCATCCAGTCCCCCCCAGCCACGCTCTTTAGGTCGTCGGTCCACCTGGCAGGGGGGCGCCCTACGCTGCGTTTGCCGATTCGCGGTCTCCACTCAAGGACTCGTCTGCTCCAGCGGCCATCGGTCCCTCGACAGACATGGCCAGCCCACTGCCACTTCAGCTTACTGATTCTACAAGCTATGTCGGTCACTCCGGTTCTTCTCCGGATAATCTCGTTTCGGATTTTATCCTTCAAAGAAACTCCAAGCATAGCTCGCTCCATAGCTCGCTGAGCGACTTTAAACTTGTGGACTAGCCCAACTGTCAGTGTCCACGTCTCGGCACCGTAAGTCATGACAGGCAGGACGCACTGGTTGAAGACTTTTGTCTTCAAACTTTGCGGTATAGGCGACGAGAAGACTCGGCGAAGTTTGCCAAAATATTATTATTTATTGTTAATTACATCAATTTTATTCAAATAATGTGAGTATTATGTAGGTTAATGCCAGAAATAAACAAGAGTTTAAAAGTGAGAATATTGCCTTTAGAAATGAACGTAAAAAGAGTTGCCATAGTTGTTGTTGTAGGAGCTGACATGTCCCGACAGACGGCACTCGTTCACGAGCATGACGCGAGCATCAGCCATCGCTTAACTCAACCATATTGAAGGGAACTCAACGACTTATCTTACTTATCCAGAGGAAAATAGTCGAAAGTTATAAATTATTGATTGCCATTTTTCTCGTGCCGAGAGAAATTGCCTCAGATTTAATGCCTATGTTCACGGGACATCGTCGCGCACAATTAGGTAAATCAAAATATAACGAAGTTTGCCAAACGCTGCCCAGCCCAGACGGATCCTTCTGTTGGCTTCTTTCTCGAAGTTGTGTCTACCAAGCTGAATTGCCTGCCCTAGGTAGACGTATTCCGTTACAACTTCGAGTGTCGACCCTTCGACGAATATTGGCCTCGGCATGACATGCATATTGAACATGACTTTAGTCTTGTCCAGATTCATGCCGAGACCGACACGTCGAGAGGCTCCGTTTAAGCTGTGCAGCATTTCGCCCAGTTGTTCCAGCGACTCAGCCATTACAACGATGTCATCGGCAAAACGGAGATGTGAGATGTTCTCGCCGTTAACGTTGATACCCTGTCCAGTCCAGTCCAGTGTCTTGAAGACGTCCTCCAACGCGTTAGTGAACAATTTCGGGGATATTACATCCCCTTGTCTCACCCCTCTGCGCAGTTGGATTGGCTTCGTCTTTTGGTCCTGGAGCTGAACAGTCATCGTAGCAGCGTTGTATAGGCATCTCAGCATCTCTATATACCGCTCATCAATGTGACATCGCTGAAGAGCATCCAGAACTGCCCAAGTTTCGATAGAGTCGAAGGCCTTCTCGTAGTCCACGAATGCCATACACAGCGGCTGATTGTACTCTTCAGTCTTCTGTATGATCTGCCGAACAGTATGGATGTGGTCTACGGTGCTGTAGACTTTTCGAAACCCAGCTTGCTCTGGTGGCTGGAATTCGTCGAGTCTTCCGGCGAGACGATTCGTGATGACCCTCGAGAACAGCTTGTATACGTGACTCAGGAGTGAGATGGGTCTGTAGTTCTTCAGTAGGGTTTTATCCCCTTTTTTGAAGAACAGTACCACCGCACTCCCGCTCCATGCCTCCGATGTAGAGCCTTGTTGGATGACGGCATTAAACAGACTCTGTAGCTCCTTCAGGACCGGAGCCCCGCCTGCTTTTAGGAGTTCAGTAGTAATGCCGTCATCGCCCGGAGCTTTGTTGTTCTTAAGCTGCTCGAGGGCCACCCTAATCTCGCCCTGGTCAACGTCCGGAAGATCCTCGGTGTAATGGCGCGTGAGCTGGGCTCTTTTGTCGTCATTGCTAGGAACTGCTGGTCTCGCCGTTTTGGTGGAATACAAATGCCCATAGAATTTTTCGACCTCATCAAGCATCTCGATCTTAGAGGTGACTATTTTGCCATCCGCGGCTTTCAGTTTCATCAGATGGGTCCTCCCTAGCTGCTGAGCGAAAACTTTCGACCCCCTATTTTGCTCAATCGCAGCCTCAATGGCGCGGGTGTTGGAGCGGCGGAGGTCACGTCGCATCAGCTTCCTAATCTGTAGGTTTAAGGACCTATTATCTGATGAAAACGAATGTGCGGCTGGCATTTCCCGTCTTTTCCTCATCAGATCGAGAGTCTCAGTCGAAAGCTTGGGCATCTTGCTTCCACGCTGCGGCGGAAAGAATTTTCGAGACAGTTCCTGCAATGTTTTGACCATGGTGTTGGTTTTCTCCTCAATATTGCCCGTGGTTTCCAGCGAGTCGAATCGATTTTGAAGTTCCGCTTGGAACCTTTCGGAGCCCAAACTGGTTTGGAGCGGCGAAGGTCGGAGAGTAGACTTTATCATGCGCGTTCTTTCAGCTCTAAAATTGATATTTAGAGTGCCTCGGATAAGTCGGTGATCGCTTCCGGTGTTGAACCTATTGATCACAGAGACATCTCTAAATATGTGCTTCTTATCCGTCATGATAAAGTCTATCTCGTTCCTTGTCACCTTGTCGGGGCTTTTCCAGGTCCATCTTCTTTGGGGCTGCTTCTTAAAGAAGGAGTTCATTAAGAAGAGCCCCTGGGACTCCAAGAAGTTGACCAACATTTGGCCCCTGTGGTTTCTGCGCCCCAAACCGTAAGGTCCGATTCTCGATTCGCCGCGTTCTTGTACTCCCACTTTAGCGTTGAAGTCCCCCATAACAACGTTGTAGTGAGCCTTAGCGGTACTATTCATAGCCTTAGCTATGTCTTCGTACATCGCTTCGGCTATATCGTCAGAGTGTGTCGAGGTCGGCGCATATACCTGCACTATTTTCAGCTTGTACAGTCGCCTGCATGACAGTGGTAACACGTCAATTCAAAAACCACCCTTACTGCTTACGAAATAAAGATGCTGCTAATGTCAAAGTGTTACCACCGACTTGCGGTCGACCGTACCTATCATTTAGCTTTAGTACAAGGTACGCTACCCGTGTCGACACACTACCGATTTCCACAACGTTGTTTACGAGGGCCTTATTGACAAGAAAACCAACACCACCTTGGGAGAGCTGATCACCTTCGCGGAAGTAGAGTAAGTTTCCTTACTCCAGGGTTATCGTGTCCTCTCCCTCTCTACGGACTTCGGATAACCCCAGTATATGCCATTTTATATGACTTAACTCTACTTCAAGCTCGGCGAGGTGATGGTCCAGTCTCAACGTTTTTCCATTGTACGCTGCCAGATATAGTCGTCGGTTTTGGTAGCCTGCCGTAACCCGGGGATTCCTAGCACCCCCCGTCCCACCGTTACCACGACCGCTACCGTAGTCGGGAATAGAGGGACCACCGGGAACTGGGGGCCGTTGTATGTGTTGTGCGTTCATAGGGATGTATGCCCATAGTCACCACGCTGGGCAGGCGGGTTGGTGACCGCAGTGGGTGATTTTGCACGATGTTGGTGCACAGAAGGACGCTGCTGCCCATCCTCCAGATTTCAAACCTTAGTCGCCTTTTACGACACCCATGGGTAGAAGGGGGGTGGTCTATTCTTTTTATTTGCCGGATACCACACGGCAACATATTTGGTTGCTAATAATTTTTTATTTCCTTTATTATTAAAAAAAACCGATGATTACCGTTATAACCACAGATCATGTATTGTTTATGTCCAGTGTTGTCGGTTGTAAATTTAACTGTAACTATATTAATCTGTCATGAAATTGTAAAGTATTATGTATAAGTTTTGTAGTGTGTGCGTCAAATGGAGCGCAAGAATAAAATCTTTTTCTTTATTTTCTTTCTTTCTTTCATGATAAGACAGCAGGTCTTGTATGGATGAGGATGTTTAACTACGAAAGGAATGAAAGAAAGGCAAAATTACATGCAGCTGTGATGAATGTTAAGAGGAATGTGTGGTGTAACGAGAATGGATATGATAAGAAATGAATAAGCGAGAGGGAATTTGAAAGTAGCGCCAATGACGGAAAAGTTGAGATGCAGTAGATTTTCATGGTATGGACACGTTATGCGGAGAAATGAGGAGCATGTTACGAAAAAAGTTTCGTGTATGAATGTGGATGTCTATAAGAAAAGAGGAAGACCAAAGAAAAGATGAATGGATTTCGTGAAAGATGATATTGATAAAAAGAAAGTGAACACGGAGATGACGGCTGATAGAGATGTATGGAAGAAAAACACATGCTGCGCCGACCCCAAATAAATTGGGATAAGGGCAGGAGGATGATAAGGATGATGATACATATATAAAATGATGATGAAATCATCCTGTAAAGAATCGTGTCAACAATACATCTTGAATCCTAAAATTGTATTTTTCTCTGTAAAAAGTCCTCGCTACTGCAAAACGAGTCATGGCCTACATTTGGCCAAAACTTGCCAAATATGCACAGATGTTCTACCTTGCCCTTATAAACATATTTTGGCAACCATACGATAATGTACTTCTGTATCATAAAATCTCATGGCTGAATACTAACCCCGCAAAAACAGACCCTGTTCTTCTTAAATTACACAAATAGGATAACAGGACCAATGGAAAATGTGGGTTCATGTATTTGTAATATCTTTTTTAGGGTTCCGTACCCAAAGGGTGCCAAACGGGACCCTATTACTCTGGCTACGCTGTCTGTTCGTTCATCCGTTTGTCTGTCACAGTCACAGGGCTGTATCTTTTGAACGGTAATAGGTAGCAAGTTGAAATTTCTCAGAATATGTGTTGCTATCACGACAAAACAACGACGACGACAACGTTTTGGCGACTAAAAACAAAAAAAACAAAAACGAAAGGGGGTCCCCATATACATTCTATGGGGTCCCCATACAACGTTTTCAACGTTTCTGTTCCTGTTCTGTCTTCAAAACGGTAATACATACCAGCGTCTAACTTGGCCATATTATAGTGCATAAGTACACACGGCTACACATCAAGCTGTATAAACCAGTATAGGCTGACCTCGCGTTGTAAGGAAAACCTATACAATGCGAGGTCAGCTTATACTGGATTAAACAGCTTGATGTGTAGCCGTGTGTACTATATAGTTTAGCAACAATACAAAAAATAGGACAAACATGGACATATGTGGTGGTACCTGCTTAAGACAGATGCAAAAATTAATTTTTCACGCATTTGATGATGTCTTTTAATGAACTCTCGTAAATTTAATCAGCTTCTGTGGGATATCAGGTCGATGGGTAGTACGGCATCCTTACTGTCCCCCAAAAACAGACCCTGAAAACCGGCCGGTTTTTATAGTTTTTTTATAATATAGGATGACGAAAAGAGCTTTTTACACAGAGAGGCTACCTATAATGTACCTAACACCAAAAATACCTGTGTACACAAATAAACATTTTGATTGATTTGATTGATTCATTGAATAATTATTTATATGGACGAAAAAAATGGCGAAACGAGCTAGGCCCACTTGGTGTTAAGAGGAAATGCGGCCAGAGAGATTTTAGAAGATTAGGTATTTGAAGAAACTGTCGCTGTCACTTTGCCTCAAGTAAGTGCGATAAGGACAACTGCAGTTCCAACTGAATAGCCTTTGTAACAATGTCATAAATCGAGGTTTGGCTCTCGACTATTTTCTCCTCCGAAACTGGACCAATTTGAAAGATATTTCATAAACTGAATTAGAAGAATGTATACTGTGCTGCTATGTTTTCCTTTTTCAAAATATACTAGGCCTACGAAGGTGGGTAGGCCCCCACAAGGTAGCCCGACGACCTGGTGAAGGTCACGGATATCAGCTGGATACGGAAAGAGCAGGAACGGTCGTTGTGGCGAAGCTT
Organism: Asteroscopus sphinx; assembly: GCA_949699075.1. Lineage (NCBI taxonomy): Eukaryota > Metazoa > Arthropoda > Insecta > Lepidoptera > Noctuidae > Asteroscopus > Asteroscopus sphinx. The sequence continues at coordinate 34,418,663 of OX453002.1, read as the reverse complement.
GGGGAAGGCCTATGTCCAGCAGTGGACGTCTTTCGGCTGAAATGATGATGATGATAACATTGATAACTAGGCCTCTGTACACAGCGGTCTATATAGGCAATTTAAAGATTTTTAAGGGCTTCTAAACATAATTTATCAACAAAAATTAAACATAGGTGCATAGAAAATGCTGATATTTATTTTAGGCAAAAAAATCATTGCTCCGGGGTTAAAAACCAGAAAGAAAACAGTCGAGAGCGTTTATATGGAGCACAGACAAGTAAGATGGAGAAAAGACCACCCGCATTTCCTCAACATGCAGTTGTTAGGGGCAACTGTTTATGTAGGTCTCGTATAGTAACGTCACAGTTGTTTGTTAGTTCTGGGCCCTAATTCACGTAATTTCATGACGCGCCGATCAAGTTGCAGTGACGCCGCATTTCGTTTCTGACAGCGATCGCCGTACATAAGGGAATACGAAAAGCATTGTTTTCATCAAAACTTAACTGCACCTGCACTACAACTGCACTTCTTTCTTCTTTCTTTTCTTTCTGTCAATCAACTCAGCCTATCGCAGTCCACTGCTGGACATAGGACTCTTCCAAATTGCGCCACAACTCTCGGTCCTCTGCCTTCCGCATCCAGTCCCTCCCAGCTACTTTCATCAGGTCGTCCGTCCACCTGGCTTGGGGCGCCCTACACTGCGTTTGCCGATTCGCTATCTCCACTCAAGGACTCGTCTACTCCAGCGGCCATCGGTCCTGCGACAGACATGGCCAGCCCAGCTCCACTTCAGCTTACTAATCCAAGCTATGTCGGTCACTCCGGTTCTTCTCCGGCTAATCTCGTTATGGATTTTATCCTTCAAAGAAAATCCAATCATAGCTCGCTCCATAGCTCGCTGAGTGACTTTGAATTTGTGGACTAGCCCAACTGTCAGTGTCCACGTCTCGGCACCGTAAGTCATCACAGGCAGGACGCGTTGGTTGAAGACCTTTGTCTTCAAACTTTGCGGTATAGGCGACGTGAAGACTCGGCAAAGTTTGCCAAATGCTGCCAAATTATTTACGTGAATTGGCCAAACTACCTACTTGCTTACCCAGCAGGTGACCATTTTTGACCCCTATTTAGTATCCCCAAGTAACTTTGTTCGAAGGTCAGAGGTGCCTCTCCTTGAAAAATACGAATTCTCAGCTACAATTATTCGGTCTGAAAGCCGATTCCAAAATAGGCTATCAGTCTAGGCTGATTACAAGCTTGACCTTTTGCCAGACAACCTTAAGATCAATCACGAACAACCAGAAACAATTCGGTCTACACGTGTAAATAAAACCTTTGACTTCATATAACTTTCACTGTACCAATTTTGGACCTTGACAGCTAAAAATAAAAGTCTAGATTGATAAGGCAATAGGCATTTTGATAATTACTGACTGTAGCCCTGGGCAATAACAAGTCTATTAGAAATCAATTTACCAAATAAATATACATATATTATTATAAATATGTCTTTAGAGTCAGAACAACAGTAGGATGTAGATGCAAAAAATCTATTGACAGAATTTAAATCTCGTTTTTTTTTCTCACTTAAATCTCCATTTTAACTCTCGAGATGATCGCGACAGGTTTTTTTTTTACTATCGCTACGAAAGTATTTTTATTAAAAATATATTATTTTTTTAACAATTTGTTATTTTCGTATCGGATTATTAGAAAGACGTATATTATCTTGTTTAGTTTTTTCTACTATGAGAAAACCGGTTGAACAGTCTTACACGTGTACTTTTATAGTTTATTCAAATTAGTATGGGGGTCGAAGTTCTAAGAGGCGTAAGTCACTATTTTTAACGTATTAAAATTTTATCTACTCAACCAATAGCAGTCTACAGCATTTCCTTAGCCTCACAGATTGCTTGTGCGTCTTCATTCAACCTTCGCTAAATTAAATACTTCCAATTCAAAACAAGGCGCGGCAGGCCCAGACGGAGATGGCTGGATGAGCTGGACTAGACTCTTCTAGCAATAGACAGGGAGAAGTGGAAGGAGAGTAGGAAGGCCTTTGCCCTGCAGTGGGACACTTCAGGCTTATATAATAATCATAAATTCAAAACAAATAACTGCGGACACGCTGAGATTGTGTAAGACGATTGGAATTACGATTACTTAGTACGGGAAAAAGTGTCGCCAAAAACACATATCGACAATTGCAATAGTACATTAAAATACACAAAAAACAATTACGTGATAGGGTCTACTTAAAATTCAAATGGGGCCTAGAAATTATATAATTTTATTTATTTATTAAATCTTAACAGTAGTTGTTAGAATCAAAATTGTTTTATTGAATTTTTTCTAAATTTTAAACAATATACCGGTGATATAATACAATCTATGAGAATCGTTTTTCGTTCTGCTATCATTTTTACACTTTATAATAACACAAAAAGGTATAATCTGGTACTTCGCGTAAGCATTCGAGACTTCATAGCGTCGCAACGCGAAACTAAGTGCGATTATTATAATGTAGCCACACGTGCGGTAGCTGTATGCCACTTCTCCTTGTTTTTTTATTCTGTGAATATTATGAACGATTATTTCAAAATTTAATTGTTATTTCTCTTTTCAAATCCTCAAATGTTCATAGTATCAATCTACACCAAAAGGTCTTATAGTGATCAGTGGTAATCAAGGGCCAAAAGTTCGTTTCAAAACAAACAAACAGACAATTTATTTTTATTTGGAAGTGATTTTCTTGCGGACAAAGTATAAAACCGGAGTTATTTGAAACGGATTCAAATGTGGACGATATTTGACGCGTAACGACGTGTCCGGAGAAGATCTGCTGAAAAAATTGTTATTTAAAAAAATGTTTTTGTTTAATACGATTGTTGTGCTGACGTTACTGCTGGGTGAGTGAGTTTTCTGTTTAAGTATCCGTATCTAGTTTCCCTCGGTTCTGATAAGGGGGTCAGTAAAAGACCAAGCAATTAAGTGGCAAGTGATGATCTTTGAATTCCGGTTTATAGAAATTTGAATTGAATAAAAAAGTAGAAAAGTGGCAGGTGACCAGGATCCATTATGTACATAGATTTAATTATTTTATGATTCATCGATGATGGTAGAGAAGCATCTTACAAATAGCCATGACACAAAAATATTACTATTCCAGAAATATACGCGTATAAAACGTGTATCAGAAATGCGTGGTCATATTTTAAGAGCTCATTCAGGACATAGCATGGAACAACTCTTACTATGGGACCAACCCTGAAATCGCGAAAAAAATATCAGCTGCTCCCTACTAAATCATCGACGTTGCTCGACAAAATGTTAGGATCAGCTGATTTCTTTTCGCGATTTTAGTGTAGGTCCCATAGAAAAGTTGTTCGATAGCATCACCTGAATAACCATGCATTTCTGATACACGTTGTATGTTGGTCTGGGTGTTTCTTAAGTATTATAAGTAAGTAGGTATTTACAAAAAAAAAGTATATAAGTATTATATCCATTGTCTAGTACCCATAGCACAAGCTCTGCTTAGTTTGGGACTAAATGGTGCCGTGTAAAAATGTTCCAAAAATATTTATTATTTATATACATAGGCTCGCCCCCTATTACATGGGACTAACATAACTGGCGTAATGTGGGTGTACTATACACTTCTGCCTACCCCTTCGGGGAAATACAGGCGTGATGTTATGTTATGTTAATTTTATTACGTACGCGTGTTGTAATTGTTTTTATTATTAGTACAGATGGGTTTGCGTTTGACCGCCACCTCACCTGATGTTAAGCGAAGGATTATACCTACTTAAATAGTGGATAATCCTGCAGGCCTCCTGGAAGAGGAAGAGAGTGATCTTGTCATCTGCCTCTAGAAAGGCGTCCTTAGGAAGGCGCTGTGGTACTTGTTATAATATTTTGTGTTACAACGCAGGTTTGGAATTACAATTAGGTAGTCAAAAAGTAATTAAATGCAACGTATATTACTAGTTTTATCGACCAATGATGTGTTGAAGTGGTTATTTATAACGATTTAATTTGTGGAAAGAAAAAATCGCTCACGAGCAGGATTCGAACCTGCGACTCTTGGCTTCGCATTCGTAAATGCGTTAAAAATAATAGTAAGGGTAGGCATATTTATACGACTTTGAATTAACTGCAAAGTTAGTAGAGTCGGTTAAGAAACACCTTAATAAGATATCGCTGACGTGCCAAGTGGATGAGAATTTCGAAACCACGAGCAGTGTTCAACTGTTCACGGTAGCTTAGTGGCTAAAGTACTGGCGTATTGAGCCAGGAGTGGCAGGTTTGAATCCTGCTCGTGAGCGATTTTTTCTTTCCACAATTTAAATCGCTAGATTTCGCTTCGCATGCGTAAATGCGTTAAAATTAATAAAATAAGAAGGTTAATTATATTAAATTTATCAACTTTGACGACACTGTATGTATACGCCCCTTTCGTACCTACTCAAACAAGTTTTTTTTTGCTATTTTAAAAGGTATTAAGTATAGGTAAGGTAAAGGCTATTATTAGAGTCTGACCACGCTAACTCAGTGGAATTATGGCAACATCGTCAACAACAACTGTTAAAATCTCTGTAATGATGTATTCCAATGCAAAGTTAAATTTACTGGTCTATACTTAATTACCTACTTAGTCTGAATAAACTAACTCTGCATCAGAATAAAAAATCATTACAGAAATTTTGATGGTCATTGTTTACAATGTTGCCATAATTCCACTGCAAAGTTAGCGTGGTAAAACTATATACCATTTTAAATAATGCATTCGATATTTATTTTTTAAATAATAGACTATCATAATGTAGTACGTATTTTTTTTTTACTACACGCAAGTATTTATTTATTTATTATTAATACACCAACAGATATAAACATCAGACATTATAATAATAAATATGTTTGGGACATTTTTACACAGCACCATCTAGTCCCAAACCAAGCAGAGCTTGTGCTATGGGTACTAGACAATGGATATATACTTAAATGCTTTTTTTTTTGTAAATACATACTTATAATACACAAGAAACACCCAGACCAACAATAAAATACATATTAATACATATTATTCTAATATGACAGGTACATTATACGATGCATAAACTCACCATCACCTCACTGTCCATAGCAGTCTCCATTATTTTTGTTCTTCATTTAAGGGAATCAAGGGCTGGCGGACCTTAACACAGGCTACTTTGTAACCTAGCTAGGACGCCAGTACTTTTGTATTTGTTACTACTATTTAAGATCGATCCCTAGCTTATACTATATTTTTGTAACAGACTGTACCACATTTTATGAAATAAATAAATAAATTAAATTAAATAAACAAATTAAAGGCGTACATAACATTCATAGGAGCAGTTTTATCTTTATGCTTACCCGGCAAAAATAAATTTAAAGTTGTTAAAAGAAGTACAAAAATAAACGGAAACTTGTTATAAAAACTAAAAATATGACAGTGTTTTCTGTTAAAATAAACTAAACAATAATTTAACGACGATTATGTAAAACTTACAAGCAGGATTATAATAAAACAAAGTTTAACCGGATTAAATCGCGTATATTATTTAAATTGGTTTCCCTGACGTTTCGAAAGCTTTGCAGCATTTCGTGGTCGCAGGTAGACTAAGATGACAAGCAGGATGTTATACAACAAAAACCGGCCAAGTGCGAGTCGGACTCGCGCAGTAAGGGTTCCGTACCTCTCAACGACCTGATACCCCATAAAAACTGATTTAATTTACAACAGTTTACCAAAATACATTAACGTACAGTGCGGGAAATATGCATTTTTGCATGTTCTTCTTACGGAGGTACCACCACTTATGTGTATATTTGTCTTGTTTTTAGTATTTGTGGCTAAACTAAATAATATGCACTATAATCTGACCAAGTTTGACGCTGTTATATATTACCGTTGTGAAGATAGAGCAGGACCAAAAACGTTGAAAAAAATGCATGTTTTTTGAGGTTTCTTGTATGGGGACCCCCTTTGGTTTTAGACTTTTTTTTGTTTTTAATATTTGTCGTGATACACCTCATAGCAAAACATATTCTGAAAAAATTTCAACCAGTTACCTATTACCGTTCAAAAGATACAGCCCTGTGACAGACAGACGGACGGACGGACGGACAGCGTAACGAGAGTAATAGGGTCCCGTTTGGCACCCTTCGGGTACAGAACCCTAAAAAAGAGAAACAATGGCATTAAGTTACACGAAAATTTTCATATATGTTTTTTTTTTTTAATGTCATCCAAGGTGTCATGAATTATAACTAGTTTAGAATTGAGATGATGATTGAGTGTGTTACATTGACTGAAAATTCGATTAAGAGGACTGTGTGCCATCGGTCCTTCGACAGACATGGCCAACCCATTGCCACTTCAGCTTACTGATCCTACAAGCTATGTCTGTCAAAGGACCGATGGCCGTTGGAGCAGACCAGTCCTTGAGTGGAGACCGCGAATCGGCAAACGCAGCGTAGGGCGCCCCCCTGCCAGGCGGACCGACACCCTAAAGTACGTGGCTGGGGGGGACTGGATGCGGAAGGCAGAGGACCGAACGTTGTGGCGCAACTTGGGAGAGGCCTATGTCCAGCAGTGGACTGCGATAGGCCGAGTTGATGATGATGACCGTGTGCACCAATATTAACGAAACAAGTACGAAAAGACACGACTTTATAGAGAGGAAATTATAACATGGAAAAAGCCTCGGAAAAGGTAATATTTCGAATATTAGCTATCAGTTATCAACGAAAAATTACACCCATTGAATGCTGTAAATATTCAAGAAAATCAGAACGGGAAAACGCCTTCATTTATTGCAATGTTGGTCGATTACTAAGTGAAAGAAGGATTTTTATGAAAAATGTCGTTTATCGCGCATTCCTCGGGAACTGTTCATCTTCCCGGGATAAAAAGTAGCGTATATGTTAATCCGGGCTATCTGTATGCAAAATTTCATCCAAATCCATTTAGGCTTTACGACGTGATTGAGTAACAACCATCCAAACATCTTCACTTTTATTGAAATCGGTACAGCCGTTCGTGAGTTATAAATAAGGTTGCCATCCGTCCGTGTTTCCCCGGATTTGTCCTAGTTTAGAAAGCGTCCGGGGAGTGTCCGGGTGGGGTTTCGTTTGTAGTCCGGGCTTTAGGCCTCTGACACATCTACCGAAAATCCGCAGCACAAGTTACAATGTTTATTTATTATTGATAATACATATGTTTTGTCTTTAATGTATATACAAGACCGCTAATTGTTTGTTAATACTTTAAGAAGATTCTGTTTTGTTTCTTTAGAATACTATAAATTTAAAAAATAAAAAAAAATTGTTTGAAAATAAATAAAAAGTTGATTTATAACAACCAAAACAAATTTTTATTTTAATGAGTATCATTAAAAAAAAAACACTTTTGATATGTCCGGTTTTAAAGGTACAAAATCCAGGGATTTCACACTTCTTGTCCTGGTTTGCAGATTTTAGAGATGGCAACCCTAGTTATAAATTATGTAACTAACCCGATTTTGTTTTATATATAAAGATTTATTTAGTAGTACTCCTTTGCCATTTAGTGTTATTTTTTCAGGCTTCAGTCACTAGTTCTACGCACTCCGTCTATCTTATTATTTTGGTCTGAGTTTAAAATATTATCAACAAATGGCGTAACATGTTATGCCATAACAATTCGTATCGTGCTGTATTTTCGGCCAACAAACCGTTATGGTTATATTTCTTCGGTCATAAAACCGGTCGAGAGGACTCTGCTCTCAAATATATACTTTTTATATTCCACAAGGGCTTGCCTTGATCGCTACCTTTCCTGCAGAATGTTACTTATGTAACATCTGACTAGTAAAATCACTTCTGAAGTTCTGAATCCGCAATGAAACATGTTTGTTACCTCAGAACTCGGTCATTTATAAACTGATTTCGAAAATTCTTTTTTTATTTGAAATGATATACTTCCAGTGTGAAACAGTTTAGGAAGTCGATGCCATTTTTTTCTTAAATCAAAGCGAATCAAAGGCACCTACTTCCTAACTGTTTATTTTATTCTTTTCAAGTGTGTTTTACTTCTTTTAAAGTTCATTTTTCACGATGTTTTTTCATAACAAGCTTAATATTTATAAGTAAAGTTGTATAAACACTATTATAGGCAGCGTTACACTCTGTAAGGCTTATGGATGGATCCAAAAAAGCGAAACAAAATACCTATTCTGTTCAAGTAGTTTGAGCTAATTCGTTTTAAAATTCAACCATTAAAAATCATTGCTCTAAAGAAAAAACAAAAAGTTTGTATAATTTTGCTGTCTCCGTTTATAGATCTAACATTGGTTACAGCAGTTTTTGCATATATTCTACACATAGGTAGACATATACATTGTAAGTTTTATTATTATGCTAAACGGATACTTGCGGTTGGTTTTAAAAGATTGTTGTTCTCGCTTCTATTTTGTTTTCAAATTTACTGAATCATAGATCTTGGATAGTAACATAGACAACAAATTCGACATTAGCCTTCAAGAAAAGAGTATTATGTGTTTTTAAAAGGTCGGCAACGTAACGGCGACTCCCCTGTGCTGCGGATGTCCATGGGCCGCGGTAATAGGGTGTTTGACAATTTTTGGAAATGTACGTAAAACGATAGCGAAACATCCAATTAAAGCATTCATTACCAAATAATTACTAAAATATGCTTGTAAAATTAAATAATCATGATTTTTATTTCTCATTTTTAATTTCGCACCAAAACTAGTCAAGTCACGTGACATTATCGTCAACCTACGTCACTGCACTTGTTCCGGTCAGTGTTGCCGGTATGAAACGACACGCTTACCAAAAAGTTACGAATTCGACAAAAAGGAAAAAAATCGGAACGTGATTTTTTTGACATGAGACATGACTACAACTTTTTGTAATTTGTGTTTGAATTACGACTATACAAAACAAAAACTTTAAAATTACTTAATTAGTTTGAGATCACGAATCACGACCAACTAACATAACATAACCAGCCCATTACTGTCCCACTGCTGGGCACGGGCCTTTTCTCAATACGAGAAGGCCAAGGCTGTAGTCCACCACGCTGGCCTAGTGTGGATTGGCGGACTACACACACCATTGAGAACTGTATGGAGCACTCTCAGGTGTGCAGGTTTCCTCACGATGTTTTCCTTCACCGTTAAAGCAAGTGATAATATAATTCAGATGCGCACATGAATTCGAAAAGTCAGATGTGCGATCACGACCAACTGATTACGTATAATTTCGCACAGTATTCAAGTTAAAGCAGTACTGTAAATACTGTCTGCGGTATAAACGTCGTCTTTAACATACAATGGAACCGTAGCAAGGGTAACTATTTTTTATAACTTTGAAGCATCGCAGATTATAAAGGTTAACTGAATGACTGACAGGTTGCTATCAAGAATAACTGATTCTTGATAGCAACCCTTCGGCTGTAGGTGAATAGAAAAGCAACACCTTTTTGGCACAGTCGCTAGACACACAGCATCTATGATCCGTTTTTGTATATTTATTTGTGTTCCTGTTGAATTGTGTCTGTGTCTCTATGTGCTTTGTGTCAAATTAATGTTTCTTTCTTTCAACATTAATGTTGGTATAAAAAAACAAGCTATACCTCTTTTTCTTAAAATACAATAAAATTACAATTGAGTAAATTTTACGTAGGTCTGTGCCATCTTCAAATTAAGATTGTTTCCGTTCAGGTGGCACTAGGTGTTTTCCAACCTGAAGGAATGAAACTGTTGTTTAGTTTAAACGGTAGTTGATTCTAGTATTGAGTAGTAGTAGAGCTCCTTTGTGAAAGAGCTCGTTCGGAGAAGTACTACCACCGTATCTACTTCTCCGCCAAATAGTAATGCTTTCATTGCTGTGTTTCGGTCTGAAGGGTACGGGTGCCGGTGAAATTACAATCACATGAGACGTTCCATCTTCATGTCTCAGTTTGGCGAACTGACTTGCGGTACCATTTAGGTAGCAGCCTAGGTGGTATTGAAGTTGTTATGGGCAAAGGTAACCGCTTAACATCAGGTGGTGTTTAGCTCGTTTCGCCATCCTATACTATAAAAAAAAACTGATACTAGAGGAAAGAGTGTAGAAAACCGTTCCCACAGGTAGGAAGATTTAGGATTGTGTCAATCAACACAGCCTATTGCAGTCTTCAGCTGGACAAAAGCCTCTCCCAAATTACGCCTCGTTTCCTCTAACGGCTATCGGTCCTCTGACAGACATGGCCACTGCCACTTCAGCTTACTGATCCTAATTTGTAGTAGCTAGGCTATGTAGGATATTGAAATCCGAAAGTTTCCATCAAGTCGGATTGGGAGCCACTTGAGCAACTTGTAAAAGTATGTAGAAATTTAATGTAGAAGTACATTCACACTAACCTGGTGGTATACAGTCTGGACGATAAAGGCTTCCTTGCATTTTAGGGTTGATACGAATAAATCACATAAATATTAAAATATTCGATGATTGCGTGCAACCTTATCATCACGATGGGCGGCTCCGGCGCATCTGATGTCAGGGTTAGCCAAACAATTGATCCAAAGTTAATTGAAAATAATAAAATATCAACTTCTATCTAAGACTCGTTATTATAGAAAGAACTGTATCAGTTAATTTTTTTGGCAAAATTGAAGTGTAACTCTTGGAAAAAATATCTTTAGCTCGTCATAGACAAGCCTTGTGCAAGTTTAAGGAAAGTTGTAGGAACAGGAAATAAGTAGCTAATACATACACGACGCATCATCCATCAGTCAAATGGAATAATGAAAGTTTAAAATACACCTTATACCTACAACAAGGCAGGGTGTACGAGAGACATATTCAAGACTGGTAGAATACCACCAATATGGAAATATCTACACATTTTTTTTTAAAATATTGAATAAATATCTATTAAAAAACATACACGTACGAGTTCAACATCTCTGTGCTTCAAATTTTCTTCTCACAGGTCTGCTGGAAGAAATTTCCTAAAGTAATCACTCTGACTGTCTAGGGATCTCCTGGCTAGTACAAAAGGCAGACAGGGTGGAAATTAAAACCGATGGACACTGCCGTGATAAGTGCATCACCTCGCCGTATGTAACTTTATAAGCGCAGCGCACGTCCAAAGTAATTTATGAAAGCGATTGAAAACATTGCATAAATTAGGGTACAATTTTCCTGAGACTGACGACTTTCATAGAACAAAGTCCAGAGGAAGCAAGGTGCCACGGGTAGAATACAAAACTCCCTAAACTGACTTTTGGAGCCAGCTGAAGATTTGCCTCACAGGGAGCGAGTTGCAGTATGTAGCCAATTCGGAAGTCGCTTAATCGCTTACAGACCTAAGTTCGTCGCTGCAAGAATGGGGGATAGGAGGAAGAAGTACTCACTAGTGTGATTGCGGAGCTCCCACGCAAAGAATGTCTTACGTACTTGCTTGCCCGTTGTGCCCTTGCTGTTCCCGGGATGACTAAATGCAAGCTACGAAGAGAAGAATACACTGTGTCACTTACTGGTCAAAGAGCATCTAAAAACTGACCATTGACACGAAAAGAAGAACTTACTGATGCGACACGCTATGATGGCGTTTTTGACGTGTGTCTGCTCATGAAGTTCCGTAAATATTGACAGCTACGTATGAAGGAACAATTGCCGTACTTTATTGTCAACAGTGATGCACTGTTACAGCAATATAATTTTTCGAATTTCGAATCTTTTATTCAAATTCTATTTATTTCTACTGATATACAAAATGGGTAGACATAGACATTATGTTTATTGAATAATTTGATAAATTATTTTTTACTTTATGTAGATATTATTCATAATAGCTAGTTGGGGTTGGTCAAAGTAATAAACCTGGTCCCAATCGCTGATAATTTGAAATGTGTCACAACAATATTGGAAAATGTCAAAAGCGCCATCATAGCATGCCGCGGGTTATAGGGTCATCATCACCTTGGTCAATTCTGCTGAGCCACAAGCCCCTCAACCAATTAACAACGAGGAACATAATCACTATATCACAGATCTGACGTCAATCGTGTAATAACTAATAGTTAATACGCTATCGTCCTAGGCCGTGAGCAAGGCCACGGATTTGCCGCCTGCAATTTATTCTGCAGTACAAAGCACAGAAGACGAGCGTTTCATATAAAAAATTCATAGTCATTGTTTTTTTTGTTGTTATTAAAATTAAATTGAATTAAACTTTTTATAACTTTTCCCTAAAACTAGTATTTCTCCTATATAGTGGGTGCTTTTACAAACACAAATCTAACATGGACATGGATGAATTATTTTCTTACTATAATTTTTTTACTAGACTTTTTAATTTGTTATTTGTTAGTTCGCCACGCACGGCCCATGATCTAAATGTTACGTCTTCTTTGTCTATCAAAAGGTGTTTAATGCCAATCGTATAAAAATGCAACAAAATGGCTGATCGCTCCTTCCTTGCGGCAAACCGTGGTTGCAACAAGTCAAGTTGCACGTGTAGCCACGTCACGAACCGTTTGCTGGTTTACAATAATACTGCACGCATTTGCATAACTATCAGAAGAAAAACATGGATTAGCAACTAACATCTCCGTTTAGCCTAGTTACAGATCACTCACTCTCTCGTGGCAGGTATTAAAGAAATTGTTTCAAGGTATTTCCTTGAAACAATTTCTTTAATACCTGAAAGCACTTTCTTTAATACCTGACAGCTGAATAGCCATGTGTATCGAAGAACCCACAGCCGTTGGAGCAAACGACTCCTTGAGTGGAGACCGCGAATCGAAAAACGCAGCGCACGCCAGCCAGATGGAGGCTCGAAGACTGTTGTTGATGATGTTGGGATTGCAAGGCCATAATCAATCATTGAGAAACTTGGTTACTGGTAGACACACGTTTAAGAATATATGTTTACGGGGCTGATTGTGATGACATCCTACTTCCTACTTTTATAAATGCGAAAGACACATGTTTAGGAATATATGTTTACGGGGCTGATTGTGATGACATCCTACTTCCTACTGTTATAAATGCGAAAGACACACTTTTAGGAATATATGTTTACGGGGCTGATTGTGATGACATCCTACTTCCTACTGTTATAAATGCGAAAGACACACGTTTTGGAACATATGTTTACGGGGCTGATTGTGATGACATCCTACTTCCTACTGTTATAAATGCGAAAGACACACGTTTAGGAATATATGTTTTCGGGGCTGATTGTGATGACATCCTACTTCCTACTATTATAAATGCGAAAGACACACGTTTAGGAATATATGTTTACGGGGCTGATTGTGATGACATCCTACTTCCTACTGTTATAAATACGAAAGTGTGTTTGTTGGTTTCTCCTTCTTTCAAGCATCAACGTGATTTTTTGCATATAGTTCATGGGCTGGAAAGTGAAATAGGATATACTTTTTATCCTGGGAATTTGCACGGTTACTGTAGAATAAGAACTTTTTGGGGAACGAGTCACCCACGTACGTAGGAGAGTACCCCGTTTTTCGAACCCCTAATCCCTACACGTGATCCCTGGGTGGTGCAAATCAGGTGCCATACATGTAACACAGGTTTCTCACCTAGCACAGGAGTCAGGGACTTCACACAACTTGTAACAACTTTTTATGTCAATAAAGATTATATACTGGTGGAAGGCCACGGCCGACGATGGCTTGCGACCACCAACCGAGCAAAGACGTGCCGCCAAGCGAACTAGTCGTGTTCCGGTACGATGCCCGGTGTAGTCACTTGAGAGGATGGGTCGAAATATTTCGCTGCCATCCTCTCACCTTTGCTGGGCAAGCGTGAACCATCGTTGACCGAACCATCGCTTAACATCAGGTGAGGTGGTGGTCAAACGCAAGCCCGATAGGTATTAAAAACTAACCTAGCGAGCGAAGCCGGTAAAACCTAGTAGATTATAAACATATCCTTAGCTCTGAAGACACTCATAAGACCAAAGTACCAAATACTGATTAGTATAATAACTACATAGAAAACATAACATAATCAGCCAATTATTGTCCCACTGCTGGGTACGAGCCTCTTCTGAGAATAAGATCTTATCCTCCTTATTCTGAGAAGAGGCTCGTACCCAGTCGTACCTCGTACTAAGCCCGTCACGCTAGCCTACTGCGGGTTGGTGGACTATATACACGATTGAGAACTGTATGGAGCACTTTCAGTTGTGCAGGTTTCCTCACGATGTTTTCCTTCACCGTTAAAGTAAGAAATCATCAACTCAGCCTATCGCAGTCCACTGCTGGACATAGGCCTCTCCCAAGTTGCGTCACAACACTCGGTCCTCTGCCTTCCGCATTCAGTCCCCCCCAGCCACGTTCTTTAGGTCGTCGGTCCACCTGGCGGGGGGCACTCTACGCTGCGTTTGCCGATTCGCGGTCTCCACTCAAGGACTCGTCTGCTCCATCGGTCATTCGACAGACATGGCCAGCCCACTACCACTTCAGCTTACTGATCCTACAAGAAGATGAAGATTTTCAAAGTAAGAAATGCCATATTTTATTTCACCGTTTTGATTATCACTTGGACGGATCACACATTGTGACATGTCCTACGGCTGGGTGCAGGACAACGAGCCCAGTGCCCCGGCCGGGAGCGCGTTTTCAGTGTGTTATAATAACACGCGTGTTTTACATACAAACGGAGCTACTTGCATGATACAACGCTATGGCTGATTTTTCACCAAGAATGTGCAAGGTTGCTAGTTGGTGCGAGGGTGTGTAGCAGCGCTGTGAAACGATGTAATGGTTTCCACCAAAGATGTGTAAGCAGATTGCGCGGTGCGAGAATGCGTAGTGAAGCTGTGAAACAGTGTGCAGTTGAGTGGTGCGAGGATGCGTAGGTGGACTCTTTACAGCTGTTGCCGCGTCCCTCTCACACATTCCTCACCCGCCTCCCTCGCACACATTCCTCGCCCGCATCCCTCGCACACATCTCTGGCTTTTTTGTATGTACAAATACCTAGCTCCACTAGCTCTTTTCCACCAGAGCTGCGTTACGCGAGGCTAGGAAAATGATGTTAGTCTATTGGTGGATTTTCTCCTCGCACACCGCCTTGCTACCACGCACATCTCTGGTGGATAAGTACGCAGCCTAAGAACCAGTGCCCTGTCGCGTGAGGCGTCACAGTGTGTGAGCCGCATTACATAGAAAAACTTCTCGCAAAAAACAGTTTCCTTAATAGTTATATAGATGTGTAAAATTGTTCATTAGATATGGTCAATCTGCTCGATGCAAACAATAGTAATTTATGTCGTCACACCTCAGCAATAAACTGAATTTATTGATTGAAGTAGGTATCATCGTGTAGTTTCATGAAAAAATATAGATTTACTATTCTCTTAACTGCCAAATCTTGGTGATGATAACAATATTCCTCTACAACCAGTTTTTATTCATAAATTAATTAATTTAATTAAATTAATTAGCCTTTGTTCAACAAGTAAAGTACAGTCGATCGCACGTCATAGGTAACTGATGATTTACGAAAACCGCCCTTACTTTTTACGAAATAAAGACGCTGTCAAGGTCGCGACAACTGACGTGTCGACTGTACGTTTGTTTCATGTTAGCATGGAAGTCAAAAAATCACACGACATTTTTTTCTCTTCCACGTAGCAACTGTTGGCTGTCAATGCTAGCGTTACGTAGGCCTCTAAATCATTATTATTATTGTATTGTCGATGCCCAAGGCCCCCGAAAACAATTGTTATTATAATGACTTTATGGTATTTTGATTTGAAACATATAACAATATAATAGTCGTGGAAACGGGAAGAACTTGTATTGAGTTGTTTAATTTGCACACAAAAAGGCGCGATCGCTTTGTTAAGGGGTAGGCATATACTGGGTGTCAGGGAAACGCTCCCGAAACTGAAAGGCTATTATTATACTACCTAAACACAATCGAATACCAATAACCATTATTAGCCTCATTGTTTTAGTGATTTGGTATTTTACAAAACCCGCAATGTAAAGCGTACAAAACTCGGGATCAATGCCGCGCGTACTTAACCTACTTACGCTCGCTACCACACGGACTGCGTATGCGAGCGGATGTCGTTCACCCCTAGCGCCAGCTGATATTTAGTAATAATAATAGTTTAGGCTAATTAGTTTTATTTATGTGCCCAAAGCTGGTTAAGTATGAAAAATGCAAAAAAAAAAGGTTTTTTTTTGTGATTTCGTATCAGTAATCACAAGCACTATCACCTATCTTCGTTTTCGGAAGCATGTCCCTGACACCCAGTATGTTACATGTTGACAACCTTTGCAAGAAATTTAAGGGCCAAACCTATGAAAAGTGATTATAAATCTTCTATATTTACCTCCTATTTACTTTGCTGATCGATGAAAAGCAATGTACTTCTTACCAAACATAAAACTTAGAGCTTAGCATTAGGGGAGGCACTGTTTCCTGACATACAGGTTGTCACCTAGTTCAGGAGACAGAGCTCCATTGTTTTGAAACATATTTGATGGCTAATAAACGTTATTTTATTTTATTTTTTAACCGGCGAAAAAAAGGAGGAGGTTCTCAATTCGACGCGTATTTTTTTTATTTTTTTTTATGTATGACCACGCATAACTTTTTACAGAGTGGTCCGATTTTGATGATTCTTTTTTTATTGGATAGGGTATATCTCGAAGTTGAAAATCAAAATCCACCCCTAAGGGTAGTAAAACAGGGGATGAGTGTTTGTTCACCCACTGAATTCTTACCTGTTAACCGATTCTGTTGAAACTTGACACACATAAATATAGTTCTAGACACTACGACATAATGGAGACCTGGAGTTAGATTTTAACCACAAAAAACGACTCATAATTAGTTATTTTTCGCTTTTCAGTTTCTGTTTTCGTCGGTTCAATTTATTGTTAAAAAGTTTTTTGATCTCAAGATTGTTCAATGATTTCATTGTGATACGCCAAGTGTTATGGTTTTGAAGTTTATCTAGTTGGTCGCTTTTGTATATCCTTTTAATTTTTGTTTGAGAAGAGGAAACCTTCAAAAGGCTGTCGGCTTTATAGGGGTTGCGGCCCGGGTGTGGGGGATTTTTAACCACTAAAACCCCCCCAGTGGCCGTCTTCAGCACAATAAGGGAAGACTCCAGAATATTTCCTGTGCTACGTCCACAGATAACGGAATATAAAAACTTTTTAACAAAAAATAAAACCGCCTTCAAAAACCTTAACTAAAAAGTAAAAAATAATCCTTGTATGTATTTCAAAATCTTAACATAAACCAAAATTTTGAAGGCGGCGCGTGACTATCCCTTTGCGTCATGTAAATATAATGTACTGTCGAGCGCTTATCCATAGTAAAAAAAACTGTGCGAACATACATGAAAATCACGCGCCGCCTTCAAGATTTTGGTTTATGTTAAGATTTTGAAATACATACAAGGATTATTTTTTACTTTTTAGTTAAGGTTTTTGAAGGCGGTTTTATTTTTTGTTAAAAAGTTTTTATTTCATACTTTTTAGTTGATAATTCACAGAAAAACGAAACTATTAATAGATCATCTAGGTAGGCGAAGCTAAAATAAACTGATTTATTGAAGCTAGTTAAAAAACTACTCGACCTAAGTCAATAAAATTTATATGGGACCACCGCGCGGGCTTCCTCTACCAAATAAAAAAACAACCACGCAAATCGGCCCAGAAATCTCGGAGTAATCGGTGTACATACATGAAAAAAAAAAAAAAAAAAACCCGCCGAATACATAACCTCCTCCTTTTTTTGAAGTCGGTTAAAAAGACCGGGCAAGCCATTTAGTTTGCATGGAGTTTGAGTGTCGCAAACTCAATTTACGCACATAGCGCAAGAAACACATCAATAAATTACAACAAAAAGCACACACCCATATAAAACACTCAGACTTGTATCCTTACGGCATTTTGGAAATGAAAGAAAGCTTACTCTCAAATTAGTGCCTACTTCTCCGCCGAGCAGTGATGCTTGCATTGCTGTGTTTCGGTCTGAAGGGTACGGGTGCCGGTGAAATTACAATCACATGAGACTTTCCATCTTCATGTCTCAGTTTGGCGAACCGACTGGCTGTAAAATTTAGGTAACAGCCTAGGTGGTATTGAAGTTGTTATGGACAAAGGTAACCGCTTAACATCAGGTGGGCCTTTAGCTCGTTTCGCCATCCTATACTTTATTTTAATGAAGTCGGCTAAAAAAAAAACTCTCTCGGGTCATAGTACATACTATTCTCAGACCAACAAACAGAAAAAGGTTTTCTGTTGGTCTGTGGTACAGTCTAACAAAGCAATTGGTATACAGGGTAGAGAGATATAAATGAAGTTTTCTCAGAAGATTATGGATGTTTTCGAGTGAATTATCATTTTAATAACGGACAAAGTTAAACTGTATTTATACAAAACCCTAATCAAACCATTATATAATAACTTCCTGAGAAATCTTCATCTATATCTGGCGACCCTGTATACTAATTGCTTTGTTAGACTGTACTATTAGGTATTCTGTGCTCGGGTGCAAGTGACGGTGAACTACGGCAGTGTATGCCCGCTGTGCATACAATGGTCAGCCTTTACGTGGCGGCTTTTCCTTTCTCTGGTATTATGTTGCTCTGAGGCTACGATTTTTTTTTTTTGTTTATTTATTTATTTGCACTTTATTTCAGTCACAGAGAACCATAGTTAAAAATAAGACATTACAATAATAAAATAATAATAAAAACCAATACAATTAAATTAATAAGATTAAAAATAATAATGATAAATATCAGTTATAATCATTAAAAAAAATATTAATTGTTGACCTGTCTGTACATTTGCGTCCTTATAATCCTATCTGCCAGACTCCTTAGCGTTCCTACACGTGTCAACTCTGTACATAAAATACATAACCTCCTCCTTTTTTTGAAGTCTGTTAAAGGCGCCATCCTTTTCCTTTGAATGGCATTAAATGAGTCGATTCGAGCTTCCGCGTACATTTCTGAAGCGCTGCAGCATCGCTTGAAGCCCATCAGTTGCCTGAAGTTGTTATTATGGGCCACCCGTATGCCATTATAGGTTTACCTCGTACCTATAGTCAGTCCAAAGTTGACACATGTAGAAGGTCTGATATGTATGATGATGTTTAGTGGTACTCGGACTCTCGCACTAAAGGGATGCGAGGGTCCGAGTCGCACTTGGCTGGTTTTTATTAAGGGCACAATAAAAGTCAAGATCATTACCTCTAGGGATAATAATAATTATGTAATGTTTATTGCGACTTCAAAAGAACATAACAGTAGTGTAGCCCTGGACCCAGAACTAGGACAACCTGTATGACAGGGGCCAAGCCTCTCGGTTACATGCTACAGATTGAGAGACATTAAATTATCTAAATCTTGAAAAATTATGGTTAAGTTTTACAATATTCTATTGGCAGATATTAGGAGGGTAAGTCTTAGTGCACATGTGAGGGGACGGTTGATGAGTTTGTGTGTGTGTGGGGATAGTGTTTGTGTTGGGGGAGTGCCTTTGTATGTAGGGGACGGTGTGTGTGTATGTGGTGGTGTGAGGGAGTGCAAACGAAAAAGGAAAAAAAGATACTGGTTTATAATTAACTACGTTTGGTTACTTATTAATAATACAATATCGTCGTACAGATACCCGTTTATTAGAGGGAGTGGCAGTGGTAGACCGATCCTTAAATTATCACCACGTAACATGACCATCAAGGAAACACTTTCTCAAAATAATACTTCCTGATAGACCGTCTGCGGAAACACTATAATAATAGAGAACGTAAATTAGTACTGACTACGATTTTACATACAACCTGCTATCTTGGACCTTATTTTGGAAGTCCGTTTTGAATTACCACGAATTCGAACAACTATATACTATGTGGCGTTTAGAATAAAGTTCATAATATATTAGCAATGTAAGCTTGTACTTGAGATGTAATTTGAAATTTAATTAGAATCAAAATCATTTGATACTGGTTGTCCGGAAGGATTTGAGCAAAAAATTGACTGTCATTAACGATTGCGTTAATTCTCACACTGTTAGTTTTAATATAGATAATTAAATAATTATTGATGCTTTTACAAAGCGACAATTCAATTAATACCTGTTAAAATTATAATATTCGGTGCGGTACAAAAATAGTATAAGTAGGTAGTTACTTAAAGTATACAAGCTGAAATTTGAATCGCTTATTTCCCGAAAACGGGTCATTGTACTCATCATTATGAACAACTTTTACTATGGGGGCCAACCCTAAAATCGCGAAAAAGTCATTCGTTGAGATATGTCACTCCCATACATTTTGATTGTTTTCTATAGCGTTGACGATTGTAGATTGTCAACATGGCTAGGGGGGCTATATTAAAAGTACTCTGTGGTCTCTGGTCCTTACATTTTGTCGAGCGACATTGATGATTTAGTAGGGAACAGCTGATATTTTTTCGCGATTTCGGGGTTGGTCCCATAGTAAAAGTTGTTCTATGCTATGCCCTGAATGAGCTCTTAAAATATGACCACGCATTTCTGATACACGTTGTATATAAGATCCAATCAACTTTTACTAATCATCTCATCCACTGATGAACATGTGCCATAAAGACAGCTATAAATAAAATAATTTCCATTAATATCGACATAATCATAAATTACTACAATTAGCAAAGAAATCGTTACTCACAGAGAGTTATTTATATAAGAATATCGCACATAAGGATGGGCCCGCGCATCATTTTATTGACCTGGTTCCTGTGGCCATAAATGTATGTTTTTATTAAACAGGACGGTACCCCAGCCTATAATTTCTCTAGTATCGTGATCTCAGTAAACTGATGTAAACTGAAGGGCAATTCTCGTCATATATACAAAGGTACTCTGTGATTCTCGTAATCTTAAGTGTCACAAATAAACGGCAAACAGGAACATCTACTGTCAGTAGATTGAGATATACAATATGTAACTAAAACCCTGAGGTACGTTATCAGAATCGATATTCAAACGTAAGGCCAACAAATTAAATATTAAATCATTATTAATTGTAAATTAATAATGATTAGGTTAGGCTAGCGTTTAGCGGTATTCCGCTTAGTAAATTATAGAAATAGTAAAGAAGTATATTATTCCGTTCCGTGTGGTGCCGGACTCAAAGAATAGCATCCCATCTCCTCTCGTGGGTGTCATAAAAAGTGACTAAGGTGTTCACCAGAGGATGAGCAGCAGCGTTCTCCGAGTATTTATTCAACCAACTGCGATCGCCAACCTGCTTGCCAAGCGTGGCAATTATGACATCGCCCCTTTTTGGGGGAGGCATATGTCCAGCAGTGGATATCTTTCGGCTGAAATGTTGATGATGATGTAATAAGTAAATTTTAAGTTTAAGTTTATTGTTAATACACTATTTTTAGTTTTTTTTCTCGTCTGTACCGAGACTGAAATAAATATTTTCTTTCTTTCTTAATCATTTTTTTTTTTATTTGCCAAAAATAACTGTATTTTTACATTTCCTTAAGAGGTACATTACAGGTATAAGTAGTAGGTATTACATAAGGAAACAATTAACTTGTGGATTCCACACTAGGACAAGCCTGTCTCGTGGAATCCTACGATACTATTCACAGTTTAACAAAGTGCATTCCCGGGGTCGCTACTGTATTTTATGATATCATTATGAACTGACCAAATAGCAAAACGTAATAATAAAAAAAGGAGGATAATAAATAAAAATGCTGAAGTTGTGCGAATGTGTCGAATTTGAATGTTTGGGTGCGTATGAAAGAGTGTACTGGGAGTGCGTGAAAGTGCTGAGAGTGTGAGTGTGAAAGTGTTTAGTGAGAGTGTGAAAGTGTTAGTATATTACATTATTATTTATTTATTATTCCGCAGCATAGCTAATAATTAAAACGTACTAAGCTTAGTCTAGTAGCTACACTCGGTACATTGTCATGTTTCCCTATGATATAAGATACGGCTTGCTCTAAATATCTGCGCCTGCGTTCATTACGCACGGATAGGTATTTGAGAATTTCGCGTGACTAAACTTGAGTCTATACTACATTGTGCCACGGTGTCGCTTGATTGTCGCTAAGGAATTGACGACAATTATTATAACTCAGAGAAAACAAATATGTTGATAACTGAAACACAGTCTATTTAATTTTAAACGTCGTTGACCCAAATGTCATAGGCACACACACCCAGTCCTGAAAAAAATATCTGTGGATCATGCAAATTGTATTTGTTCCTTACTGGGATCGAACCCGCGACCCCAAGCGCAGAAGCCAAGCTCTAAGACACTTAGCTGATAGTGTCAAAATACGTCATTTTTAGCTGTCAAATACTATTATCTCGGAAGTCTCCATAAAGCAGACAGAAATCTTGTTTTTTTAATAAACGAAAAAAAAGGAGGAAGTTCTCAATTAGACGCGTATTTTTTTTTTTGTATGTATGACCACGCATAACTTTTTACAGAGCAGTCTGATTTTGATGATTCTTTTTTTAATGGTTATTGTATATCTCGAAGTTGGTTCCATTTAAATTTGTAAATCAAAATCCAGCCCTAAGGGTAGGAAAACCGGCCAACGCACGGGGAGAAGGGACTCGCCTGCTGGTGGCGAGCTGTGACCTGTCGGAGGTCGTTGTGTGAATACTCACGGGTTCTCACGCCCCCGGCTAAGGTAGTTGAAGGAACACCGTGGTGGTTTTAGTCGGTAAGAGTTCGACACTGGCTCCGCCTACCCAGGGCGGAGAGCGGCAAAAAAAAAAAAAAAAGGGCATGAGTGCTTCTGTTCCTATCCTTCTAGACAAGTTTGAGACGATTGGCGTAAGGGGCACTGTTCCAAACATTTTTCGTAGTTATCTCATTGGTCGAACTCAGTGTGTGAGGATTGACGGCTACACTAGCGTCAATTAATGTTTTCTTAAAGTGCTTTACTTGTACACACGGCACACATCAAGCTGTATAAAACCAGTAAAGGCTGACCTCGCGTTGTAAGGAAAACCTATAAAATGCGAGTTCAGCTTATACTGGTAAATTACAGCTTGATGTGTAGCCGTGTGTACTTTACCCCATAAGTGGAAGTTCGCTGATGCCTGTGAGACAGTGTTTTACATTACTACAGGTACCAACGATTCAAAATTACTGATAATGCCCTTTTAGTATGTACCTACCTACTTAAACTCATTTTTGTTAAACCATTTAGTGCCTATTTTTTTCAATTTTTTATATTTAAATTAATTCTCTTCAATCGACCCTTACGTCAAATGCATAAGGGTAGATTATCTTCCACGTAACTAGGGGTGGCGCATTGCCGTGCGTTTGGTTGTCTGATGATGTAATGGGCTATTTAACCTAAGGCCTATAACAAACGATACGGAATTTCACTGCATTCTTTTTGCACGTGAAAATAGACGACACTAAATTATATGAAGCATCGCATACGGCGCGTAAAAAGAACGATGTGCAAAATTTACGATGATTTCTCGTACGCCGCGTCACTTCGCACCAATTCACGTCGTTCAAAAAGTACGCGTAAAAAATTGAACGTACCGAAATACATCCGCTAACGTAGACGAGACGGTACTCTTTTTAGTTTGTCATTGGCATTCGAAGAGATGGCCGCGTACTAAACTCCACATTAAACGAACGTGGTATGTATTGAATCTGCCAAAAGAACGCGGGAAACGCGGCGGCCGCTGCGTACGAAAAGAATGTCAAGTAAAAAACTTCGTTCTCAATGGCGTAGAAACAACGTCGCGCGACGTCTGATAAAGGCCTGAACGGTATTGTAAGCCGCGTCCGTCAAACTGAGATAATAATATGAAGATGGAAAGTCTTATGTGATTGTAAATTTACATAGGTTTCATCCCCCCTCATCACACATGTCCATACCAAGACCAACGATTTTCTTTCAACTTTTATCACTGGCGTCACTTTCAAACTCCTTCTAATATATTAATTTATTTAAATAATATCTTGGAAGGAACATAAAGATAAAATCATTTAGTTTCCTTATATGTATATTGTCTTAAATTAAGTTACAGTTACCAAGTTATACATTTTCATTAGATAGCCTTAGTGACTAAGTTATTTTAGTCTTGTGGCCACTCTTATCCACTGTTAGATGTGAAGGTTTTGTCTGCTGCCACTTAAATATACGAATAGGAAGTCTGTGCTATTTACACATGTTTAATTAGAACATTGGGCAAAAAATTGCATTAGTATTGCATACCATAATGCTTATTCCAATTACATCAAGGAATTGTTTTGTTCTTTTTAAGGCTCCGTACTGAAAGTGTGCTAAGTCCTGCCCTACGCCGTCCGTCCGCCTGTCCGTTTGTCACAGGACTGTATCTTTTTAACAGTAATAGGTAGCCAGTTGAATTTTTCGTAGAATATTATGTGTTACTGTAACCTCTATCATGGTAAATACTAAAAATAAAAATAAATAAAAAATAAAAGCAGTTCCCATACAAGACACCAAAAAATATATTTTCGACTTTAGATAGATAGAGTATACTTTATTGTTTGCACACCATAATAATAAAAATAAAGTTATAACAAACATGAGCACAGTACCAACGTTCATCCTAGTCTACATTTAAAACGGTAATCAATCGTCAAACATGGTCTAATTGTAGTGCATACTCTGTAGTTAACATAACATAACATCACGCCTGTATTTCCCGAAGGGGTAGGCAGAGGTGTATAGTACACCCACATTACGCCAGATACGTTGTAAGTCCCATGTAATAGGGGGCGAGCCTATTGCTAGTAACCGGGCACAAATCCAGACTCCGGGCTGCTACTAAGAATTTCCTAAGAAAAAACCCAATAACACTTTGCCCGACCCGGGAATCGAATCCAGGACCTCACGCTCAGCAGTCGCGCTTGCGACCACCAGACCAACGAAGCAGTCTCTCTCTCAGTACTCTGTAGTTAAAGAACAAATATTAAACATGTGTAGCGATATGGAACCCTCAGTCAATCAATCAACTCAGCCTATCGCAGTCCACTGCTGCACATAGGCCTCTCCCAAGTTGCGCCACAATGCTCGATCCTCTGCTTTCCGCATCCAGTTCCCCCCAGCCACGTTCTTTAGGTCGTCGGTCCACCTGGCAGGGGGGCGCCCTACGCTGCGTTTGCCAATTCGCGGTCTCCACTCAAGGACTTGTTTGCTCCGGCGGCCATCGGTCCTTCGACAGACATGGCCAGCCCACTGCCACTTCAGCTTACTGATCCTACAAGCTATGTTGGTCACTCCGGTTCTTCTCCGGATAATCTCGTTACGGATTTTATCTTTCAAAGAAAGTCTAAGCATAGCTCGCTCCATAGCTCGCTGAGCGACTTTGAATTTGTGGACTAGCCCAACTGTTCGTGTCCACGTTTCGGCACAGTAAGTCATGACAGGCAGGACGCACTGGTTGAAGACTTTTGTCTTCAAACTTTGCGGTATAGGCGACGAGAAGACTCGGCGAAGTTTGCCAAATGCTGCCCAGCCCAGACGGATCCTCCTGTTGGCTTCTTTCTCGAAGTTGTGTCTACCAAGCTGAATTGCCCTCAGTGTGCGAGTTAAACTCACACTTGGCTGGTTTTTATTCCCTCTTGTATAAACCTTATGGTTCTTAGGAGAAGTCAAGCGAGAATTTAGCGAGGATTTGCAACGCCATACCTGCGTTTCAAAAATCTGACGCGGCAGCTGAAGCTGCCGTGGGCTCATTTCAGTATAAAAGCAAGGTACGAAGGGTTCTCGATGTGGTCCAAACTCTTTTATCTGGCAATGAATACCATACTCCTAAAAAAAACAGATTTTTAGTTTCTAATTGACTTATTATATAATTAAATACCTTGAGCACGTCAACGAAACTAGTTACCATCACGAAATGTAAACATTGATCCGAAAGACGGTCAAATTGCCTTAATTACTTTAATCTTACCTATAGTTTAATAGTCCTTAGATATACAAGCTCCGTATTTATTACGTGTCCTGTTACACAATATCCTTAATAACGTATCTTAATCACCTTTACGACAAATGCTAAATACAAAAAAACGATTTATGATACCCGGGGGTGGACAAGGCCTCTAAGGGCTAGGTATAAGCAGGGCCGTCTCTAGCTTATTTGGACCCGGGGTGCGAATCAGGCTCAGGTGTCCCTTAGATAATTCAGCACTCCCCCCCCTCCAACTCTCAGTGGTGTAGGTACGGTAAAGGCTGCTACACAACACCCGGCGGAAATTACCGTTGGTTAGATTTAAAATAACAATAATTATACAAGTAGGTCCATTAATGAATGTAAGTAGTTAATTTTGAGCTAAATAAAATAATTTCTTGGGCCTCGGTGCCTTCGAAGCCTCGGCTTCCGCCCTCAGAGGGTCTCCGACGCTGAGGCGCCCCTGAAGCTTCAGCGCCCGGGGCGCGCTACACCCCTAGGTTTAGACGGCCCTGGCTGGATGCAAAACAGGTTACCAATTTAGGTCTGAAGTGATTAAAAGCAAGTCTAATTACAACCCCACTAAGGCCCATATTACAGAAGCTTCCTCAAGTACAGTTTAAACTCCAATCACCTGATCACTACTTAAGGATAGAATCGTTACTTGAGTATCGGTCTTATTCCAGAACGGTAATTATAAACTTTAATTCAACAACAAAACACACTAATTTGACCTGAAATATAATAGAAATCTCTACTCAAGCGTAGTCTGGACCACGCTTGAGTGATTACAGATCAAAT
The DNA here is from genome assembly GCA_949699075.1 of Asteroscopus sphinx. Taxonomy (NCBI): domain Eukaryota; kingdom Metazoa; phylum Arthropoda; class Insecta; order Lepidoptera; family Noctuidae; genus Asteroscopus; species Asteroscopus sphinx. The sequence goes on along the minus strand of OX453002.1, from coordinate 34,391,894 downwards.
ATCTGCCCAAATACCGAAACAGGTGACAATATAAAACGAAACTAAACTCAGCTGAACTGTGATCAACAAATCTCTGCTTGAGGGACGTTCTAAAATCAAAGCTCAACTTAAAACTAGTTTTAAACAGAGATCAACGCTTGAGTATCCTTCTGGAATACGGGCCTAAGTCTTCTCTTATTGCTTACCCCAACTGCAAAAACACTTTAAACTATAGGTCCTCATAATCTAGACTAGATACAGCAATTATATCCTTGATAGCAAGTCTGTTATATTAGACACAAACCCTATAACAATGCTCAGTGTATCGCGGACCGTCGCTTGCGCCGTTGCCACATCAATATTCATAGTGGTGAATTAAATTAGAAACATTTTTAAATATTATTGAAATAGAAATTAAAGTGGTGTTGACAAGTCTGTCGGTTATATTTTGGGTAGAATTTACCCTGTGGTTAGAAGATTTGTTGAAGTTTTTGACGGCGCAATGAGAGAGTTAAATGGTAAGTTTCGTTCAGTTATTGTGTGTTATTGTTATTCTGATTGGTGAAGTAGATTTTTAATATAAATAAAAAAAATATCTTTGGGACATTTTTACACAGCACCATCTAGTCCCAAACTAAGCAGAGCTTGTGCTATGGGTATAATACTTACATACTTTTTTTTTGAGGGATAATTAACAGTATATTTTTGTAGACGTCTGCATTAACTAATTCGTCTGTTAAACGTGTTTAGGGTTTCGTAGTCAAACAAGGAACCCATTTAATTTCACAATTTCTGTCCGTCCGTCTGTCCGACTGTCTTTACAGCAATTTAGTTACTATTTGGCAAGGTTATATATTCTCATGATGCCTACAAAGTTACGTAAAAAAAGTTTTTTGAAAAAGAAACCCACTTTATATGTAGGGGAGGCCCTACACATAAAGTGGGTTTTTTTTTCTTACGTGTAGGTATTCCACCGTGTAGGGTATCGTTGAACAGGTATTTTAATTAAAAACATTAGGGGTTGTCTTGAAAAGGGTATGTCTATAGGGTTCTATTTATAAAACATTAAGGAGTGGTATTTTTTGTTAGAGTTACGTAGCCCGATCATCTACATGCTTAATTAATAATCATTAACACTTGAAAACTATTCAGTATATTAACAAATATAACGAAGTTAAAAGTAACTCTATCAGGGACGAGTAGACTTGTCTAGTTTAATAAAAACTCCGTATAAATGGACTGGAAAAATATTTGTATTTCTAAAATACATCGAAGTTTGGCGTGAATGTCTTGGTAGAATTCGGTATAGCCCTTCACTGACTACGGAACCCTGTGCGTGGTTATTAGAAACGCACTTGACCGGTTTTAATAAATAGGTATATTCGTAACCATGCAGTAAAACTGTGGAAAAGATTTTGATATGACATTGTATTTTTTCTGTATTTCATACTTAGCAAAACTGCTGTTTACTTAAAATATTCCTGCAAATAAATAAAGAACAAACAAAAATTAAACATCCATACTTTCGCATTTATCCTACTTCCTACTAATATTATAAACGTGAAAGTTTGTGAGGATGTATGGATGTATGGATGTTTGTTACTATATCACGCAATAACTACTGATTTTAATACAGATAGAACATGACCCGGATTAAAATATAGGCTACTTCTTATCCCAGGAAGATGAATAGGCTGGTTCTGATACTGTATCAATCGAATTTGAATTCGAGTTAGTGTCAAATCGTACTGCATTTTTCTAGGAATTGACAGTAGCTCGATTTGGGTCAGAGCTCGAACTAGTCGGGATTAAGGCCATAAGGCCCCAGTAGGTCTACTCGCGTTTTACGAACGACAAACGAAGTACGAACTTTCGTTCCGACTGATACTTACATAATAAAGATAGGCACATAAAAAAGGCACAATTAAGATAGACTACGGTTCATAGTCGTATACAATTTACCGGAGATGAGAAAATCAAACGTCAAAACACGATCATCGCATGCGATAAGGGAACGATGGTTGACCGGAGTAGCAAATTGTGCGATGAATCGTACGACTTATCGAATATCGTCGAACGGGAGTAGACCCCCAGTTCCCGAAGGATGCACGATAAACGACATTCACGCGGACGAAGTCGCGTAGGCTAGTTATAATATAATAGTGGGATAATATGTAGTAACAGAGATGACAAGCGATTGGATCTTACTTTCTTTATAAGATATCTTCATAATGGTAAGAAAAAAAAAAAAATTTGAAGATTGGTAATATTTTTAATAACGCTATGTTTTTTAAGTAAGAACGTTTGATAGAATGATATTCTGTGTTTACAAATAAATAAATTCTATTCTATTCTATTCTATATTAAAGCTTCGCACATGATATTCTTTTCGTCCCCCAAAAAGCTTAAATCGACTTTCACTCGGCAGAGCGACTGGCTACTTATATGAGTCACTAGAGCATAATGGCTCTCAGTGTTTATTTTAATTAAAGATTTTTGTTATTCCAATCCGACAATTAATAACTATGCAAGTTTTAGTTTTGACTCATAGTCGAAAAAGTTCAAAGTCGTTCAAAATAGGACGGCCAAAACAACGCAAGGTTTACGAGTCGAGCGCAACCATTAGATATAATACCGGCAAATAGGTAGGACCGTATATTTAACCAAGAATTCAGAGGGCAGTTGAATATAAGTATATACAACGTGTATCAGAAATGCGTGGTCATATTTGAAGAGCTCATTCAGGGCATAGCATAGAACAACTTTTACTATGGGACCAACCCTGAAATCGCGAAAAAATTATCAGCTGTTCCCTACTAAATCATCGATGTCGCTCGACAAAATGTAAGGATCAGCTGATATTTTTTTTACGATTTCAGGGTTGGTCCCATAGTAAAAGTTGATTGATAGCATTCCCTGAATAAGCTCTTCAAATAATTATGACCATGCATTTCTGATACGCGTTGTCATATTTATATACAATCTGCTTGCACTATTAAAACCTCATTAAAACGCTAACGCAGCTGTTATGACAAAAATTCTAAGATTTATTTATACAATGCTTACGTATACGAATTTTAAATTCTTTTTAGGGTTCCGTACCCAAAGGGTGACAATGGCAACCTACGCCCCACGCAGCGCACCGTCTCTCCATCCGTCCGTGCGTTCATCCGTCGGGTTCTTTTAATAATTTTAAAAATTTAATTTTAAAAAAATAACACAAATGTTTTAGATTATATAATCTGGTAAACCAGATGCCCTAGCAGGGTTCATTTTTGAAACTATTATTCTACTGTAACACCTTCTAAACAGCCTCAAAGCAATACATTATTTTGTATTTAAAAAAGCAACCGTTTTCGTTTCTGCTAAATTTAAACACACAAGCGTCGAACTCGTTCTGATTATAGTGAAAATACTCTTTAGTTAAACAAAAAATGATTTTTTTTTTATTTATTATTTATTTATTGTATTCTTTATTGTACATTACACCAAACGAAAACAAAGACAATAGTTTACAGAAAGATTAAAATAAGTACAAAGAAGAAGATTAAAATTAAGTGGCACGAAACCCTTAGTGCACGAATCCCACTCGTACTTGGCTGTTTTTTTTATTTAAACGACATACCAATGTGTGGTAGTATAATACTCGATATTTGCCTATTTATATCCAAGCTAGTCCATTAGCCTAACTACCCATTGTCTGTAGAGCTACGTAGCATGACGATCAGCTGACAACTCTATGGTTTTTCTTTATTCGCATTGTTATTATGAGCGACTAAAGTATGGATAATTATAATTAACTTATTAGTGTCGTGATTAGTACTGGTATTGTGACGTTTTGTTTATAACGTACTAGATGGCACCCGCGGTTTGACTCGCCTGTGTCGCCTCTATGTAGATGTATAAAGCATCCTATTGAAGGATCATAGATCATCACACTCGGTCCTCTGCCTTCCGCATCCAGTCCCCCCTAGCACCTGAAAAAGGTGGCTGGGGGGACTGGATGTGGAAGGCAGAGGACTGAGTGTTGTGGCGCAACTTGGAAGAGGCCTATGTCCAGCAGTGGACTGCGATAGGCTGAGTTGAAAAAATCCTATGTGTTAATCCAGGATATGATCTATCTTGGTGCCTTGAGGGACAAACAACCAGACAAGCATCCGTTCTTCTGCATTTATAATACTAGTCAAATAATAATATAGTGGGATCGGACGCGATGGAAAGTAGGATAATGGGACGGGATGGGATACATAATTACAATTTGTATGAAACTTGACAAAATAACTTGTTTAAAAAAATACACAATAGGCAAATAGGTACTGAGGCTATTTTATATAACAACAAGTGTAAATTTTAAATTAAAAAACCCCCGACACAGCCTATTCACTCATTCATTCTTTCATTCACTCACCACAACTGGTTAAATATCGTATACCAAAATTTAATGTCAATTGAAAGAGTGAAAGTAGCTTAGAATAACTCACCAATCATTTCTCGTTCATGCTCCATCATCAGACCCTGATCACCGATAGATAGATATACATCATTGAAACCATTCTAATGAGCCCAAACACGACACCTCTGCTGTAAGTTAGTGAGGAGTTGGGTATCCTGGAGATTCCAAGTGATGCTACAGCATCAGTTCAAGGTCACAATGTTCTTGCAATATCATTGAAGTAACAGGATACCAAATTTCGAATCGATCAGACCTGTAGAAGTTGCTCATACCCGTTCATCAACTAGAATAGCTGATGATCTTCAAACGGCTATATAGATTTTTTTGAAACATTGCTAATAACACTCTCGATCAAGGCAAACAAACAAAAACTAAATCAAAATCTGTTGATCCGTCTGGGAGCTACGATGCCACAGACAGATACACAGATGCACATGTTAAAAACATATCTCCCCTCTGTTTGCGTCGGGGGTAAAAAATGGAATGGGCTAATTAATAATTTTCCTATTGAGAAAAATCAGCGTATAATTAAATAATTGGACGCAGTTTAACAAAAACGATCCAATCCACACACGCCTGTGTATACTTGGATGGTTTTTAAAAGCTTTTATTTGATTTGCTTTGTTCTTTGTGTATCTGTTTATCTGTTTGCTACAAATCTTGCAAGTATATTTTAGGTCCAAACAAGTTAAAATTTGCATAAACATGTATCTAATTCTGTAGACAAAAATTAACATTCTGTGTCTTTGCTCCGTGCATGAGGCACAGCAATATGCTGAGCGGTGGCCGTTTTGCGCGGATGTGACGCATATCTTACCACACTTCTTGGCTCTGTACCTGTATTTGTTGTGTTCTTGAATTTTTTGGTAATTTTGTGCGTCACTTTTGAAGCAGATAAATATTTTTTCTTTCTTTCTTTCTTTCTTTCATTCAATTTTTTCGATTTTATGGATTGGATCCTTTTCGCGCAACCACGTCCAATTATTTCATCATCATCATCATTTCAGCCGAAAGACGTCCACTGCTGGACATAGGCCTCCCCCAAGCATATGTCGGGGGATATGCCATAATCGCCACGCTTGGCAGGCGGGTTGGCGATCGCAGTTGGTTGGTTAAATACTCAGAGAACGCTGCTGCCCATCCTCTGGTGAATCCCTTAGTCGCCTTTTACGACACCCTGAGAAGATGTCCAATTACTTAAATCGTCAATAATAATTAGTTGTAGTCACAGTAGTATTACTGCTACACGACGCTACTAAACAAAATTCTAAAAAAACACTTAATATTATACCTCCTACATCTATCTACATTTTTTACAAAAAATCACCTGACTACGTAATATGTTTTAAACAATCCTACGATTTAATAACACACGCGCAGATGTTTTCGATGCGTGTGATTCGTTCCGTAATGTCGCCATTCGACCTTGGCAATGGAAAAAAATAAGAGCCTAGTCATTTGTTCTCATTTAAATAACATAAATAACGACATTGGTACGGGTATACGTCACTTTGTGAATTATTATAAAATAACTAGCTGTACCAGCGGGCTTTACTTGCGTTGTCATCATCATCATCATCATTTCAGCCGAAAGACGTCCACTGTTGGACATAGGCCTCCCCCAAGCATCGCCACAACGACCGGTCCTGCGCCTTCCGCATCCAGCGGATTCTCGCAACCTTCACCAGGTCGTCGGTCCACCTTGTGGGGGTTTCCCACTCTGTGCCTTCCAGTACGCGGTCGCCACTCCAGAACTTTACTGCCCCATCGGCCATCCGTTTCGTTCACTTAAGTTTGGCAATTCTTCGGGCTATGTCGGTTACTTTCGTTCTCCTGCGAATCTCCTCATTTCTGATTCGATCACGCAGGGACACTCCGAGCATAGCCCTCTCCATTGCCCTTTGAGTGACTTTGAGCCTTCTTATCAGGCCCCCATTGTGAGCGACCACGTTTCGTACCGTAAGTAATTACTGGCAACACACACTGGTCAAAGACTTTCGTCTTGAGACACTGCAGTATTTTGGACGACTTGCGTTGTATGTCAATTAAAAGTAGGTAGGACCTACATATCCTATAAGTTACTGTTTATCCAGGACGTGGTCACAGTAAACGTAATATACAGTACAGAAACACGCTCCGGATTGAATCACTCACACAGACGCATTCTTCAACAAGAACCTAAGCGGACGTCGCAGTGCTACCAGTGCAAAACAACCCGCTTAGGGGCCTTGTTGAAACGTGGGTCTGTGAGTGGGTCGTTTCTAACGTTTGTACGTAGTTTCCGTATTGTTATGTTTATTGTGACGTGGTCTATAATGTGTGCCTTATTTTATTCAAAACCGTTGAGCGACTCATGCGTGATTTAGTAACAAACACGCAATCATCTTCATCATTTTAACATTCACATATACGCACGCATAATAATTAAATGGGATGGAATGAGATATTAGTGGGATGGTAGAATTACTTTATAACTAGGGCCTTTATAATCGGGGAGGCCGAATATTGTGGCCCCCGAATAAGTACAAAAAGGGCCTCGATAAAGGCTGCATCAATAACCTCTAACTATGGCCCTGGACTGTAACTTAATTATACTTAATATAAGTATTATTTACGATTTGTAAGATCCTAAGAAGTAGTATTTGTCATACTTTGAGGCTATTATAGTTCTTTAGACGACAGCCATTTGCCAAGACATTTGCTTGATATGGCTTGCAGTTAAAGGTATGATAGTGCTGATAATATACTTTTAGGTAGTCACCGTGAAAAAGATAACTTCGAGAAAGAGGTGAATCGTCGAATCCGACTCGGTTGGGCAGCGTTCGGGAAGCCACGCAATATCTTCTCGTCCAAAATACCGCAGTGTCTCAAGACAAAAGTCTTTGATCAGTGTGTGTTGCCAGTAATTACTTACGGCACTGAAACGTGGTCGGTCACAATGGGTCTGATAAGAAGGCTCAAAGTCACTCAAAAGGCAATGGAGAGGACTATGCTCGGAGTTTCCCTGCGTGATCGAATCAGAAATGAAGAGATTCGCAGAAGAACGAAAGTAACCGACATAGCCCGAAGAATTGGCAAACTTAAGTGGCAGTGGGCGGGGCACTTTGTTCGCAGAACGGATGGCTAATGGGGCAGTAATGTTCTGGAGTGGTGACTGCGTAATGGAAAGCGCAGCGTGGGTAGGTCCCCCAAAGGTGGACCGACGACCTGGAGAAGGTCGCGGGAATCCGCTGGAAGCGGAAAGCGCAGGATCGGTCGTTGTGGCGATGCTTGGGAGAAGTCTATGACCAGCAGTCAACGTCTTTCAGCTAAAATGATGATGATGATGAGAAAGTTAATATTGCTATTTTCATGGCCTAAAAAATTAAAAAACCTGTGCAGTCAGGAACGAAGTTATCTATAATTTCTTTACGGGTTCATTATAATACTAAACGCAACTTTAATACAACATAGATGGCAGAAAACATCACGCGTCGGACTGGGTATGTGGTATCACAAGGTCCAGGTTCGATCCCCAGTAAAACATGTCTTTTTTGCATATTTTATTTAATAGTTAGCTGTAACTTTGACGTTACCCACAAGATGGTGCTAAAAGGCGAGGTCAGCTGACAACTCTTATGTCCGTTTATTCGTATCATAAAGTTACTATACTTACGTCAGTATACAGATGCCTTTGATTCGTATATTATTATTCAATGTACTCTATGGGTATAACGCAAATCTTAGCGAGACAACATTTACTCACTTACTACATTTTCTCCCTAATCACACCTACCGCAAGCGAAGGAACTTCATTTCACAAAAATGAAAATTTTCAACCATTCTTAAAGAAAACTTAAATGCAGGCTGTTTTTTTATTATGTGTTTTAATTAACAATACCTACATATCAAACAGTAGGTAGTTATTACCTATTTCTAAGAACAAACGAAACCGCAGGCGTGACCTAGCTATAACAAACTGATTATAATTATAAAACTATAATTGTTGTGGTTTTTCACCATTAACCAACCTATCCTGTTATTCAACTTCATGTTATAAAAAAAACTGCCTCTGCGAATGTTTTATTAACATTTTTAACTAGTGTTTTGGCCTAGCTTTAAATTGTTTTAATTTGATTGCTTTTGCGATTTATATGTTTTTAAGGGACTAGAGTAAGTTATATACACGCTGAAATTTGAGTCGCTTAATTCCCGAAAAGGGGTCATTTATTCATAATTATGAACAAATTATTTTATTATTTTAACGCATTTTACGCATGCGAAGCGAATTCTAAAGATATAAATTGTGGAAAGAAAAAATCGCTCACGAGCAGGATTCGAACCTGCGACTCCTGGCTCAGTACGCCAGTGCTTTAGCCACTAAGCTACCGTGAACACTGCTCGTGGTATCGAAATTATCCTCCACTATACGTCTTTGGGTGACGTCAGCGAATTATGAACAACTTTTACTACGGGACCAACCCTAAAATCGCGTAAAAAAAATCTGTTGGTCCCTACATTTGTGTTCACTGAAATCAATAAAATGTAGGGACCACCTGATTTTTTTTTAGCGATTTCTGGTTTGGTCCCATAGTAAAAGTTGTTCATAATGATGAGTACAATGACCTCCTTTCGGGAAATAAGCGATTCAAACTTCAGCGTGTATATTCACGGCTTTGCTCGCTTTGAGAATTCCTGCTGAAATCTTGAAAAAAACATGAACTATTCTGTCTACTTAGGTATAGTTGTAATATCAAGCTTGTTGCTTACCACGCATGTTTTTCCTTTGCTTTGCGTAAATTCCTAGATCACGGACTTTCCAACCTACTCGAGGAAAATGTGATGACGTCGTTAAGTGAAAATTAGTCCCCTTTATATAATAACCTATTTATTTTTGACTGTTATGAGGACAAACAATATTTTTTATCCTATTTATACATAATCACAGAATCCTTTTGTCTCATAATCCGATGGGACGGCAATCTGTTACAACCGGAGAGAGATCAGGCGCACGATTATAAAATAGGTAGTGAAGACAACCTCAGCTGTACTTCGTTTATTATAGCTTTAGACAAATATGGCTAACAAGAAAAACGTCAACTCCATACATAAAAAGGTGTTTTTAGCCTGGCTTGAGCAAAACCTATTATTAAACCCAATTTTGTAATAAGGTGGTTTCTGTTTAGCAAGTGTCATTTAATATAAACAAAATTTAAGAATACATGCTGTTTTAATCACTTCTTTCCCGAAAAGGGGTCATTGTACTCATCATTATGAACAACTTTTACTAGGGGACCAAACCTGAAGTCGCGAAAAAAAAATCTGTTGGATTCTGATTAGATTGAACACAAATGTAGGGAACATTTGTGTTCACTTAAATCGATAAAATGTAGGGACCACCTGTTTTTATTTTCGCGATTTCAGTGTTGGTCCCATAGTAAAAGTTGTTCATAATGATAAGAAAAGGCGTCGTATTGTTTTTTTTTCTTAAAATTTCAGCATGTATACGCCAAAACCAGGTAGAGATCTTGAGGAAGAGCGAGGTTTTATGTCCATCCAATACAAAGGGAGTATCCTCTGACCAGGCTCATTTTGCCTGGCGAACCATGGCCCTGCGGTTGATGGCGGGCGTTTGTTTTTAGGCTAACTGCGTATCACATTTTGCTTGCGAGATTCAGGATTCGATGACGTCATCCCATTCATAACGCCGATGTAAAACCCATTACAGCAATTTAAAACAATACGACAGTTTTATAACACGCCATTATACCTAACCGTTAGATTGTCTCACTGATAATTATTGTTACCTGCTAGTTAACAAATTATATCTAATTACTGCGTCACCACTTTACCCAGGCAGGCGGTGAAATGTAAAATTATTCTGAAATGTATTGAATTTGACGTAATGTTGCCAGTTGTTTTTGGAAGCAGCACCATCATAAACCGCAAAGTTATATTAGTTACCGTATACTGGCGGCCTTGGCATAGACACCTGTCGTGTCGGTGTGACCAAGACCTTTTATGTCTGTTGATAATTTTTTGCCACACGTATACATAGGAATAACAATAGTGTAGGTACTTCAACCTACCTATTACCTATTCCTATGTGTAAGATACATTTGTATACATATTAGTTATATCGTCTCACGTTGAGCATATGAGTTTAAAATTTCTATCGATCAATTTCGACTAACTCGGGACAAGGATGGGTAGCAAATGTAGGGGCTTATGCCCAGTTTGCCCAGCTACGGGATCGTAGAGGATAAATGTGATTGAATTCAACATCGTCGTTAGTTTGAAATTTCTTCCGATCAATTTCGACTAACTCGGGACAAGGATGGGTAGCAAATGTAGGGGCTTATGCCCAGTTTGCCCAGCTACGGGATCGTAGAGGATAAATGTGATTGAATTCAACATCGTCGTTAGTTTGAAATTTCTTCCGATCAATTTCGACTAACTCGGGACAAGGATGGGTAGCAAATGTGGGGGCTTATGCCCAGTTTGCCTAGCTGCTGGATCGTAGAGGATAATTGTGATTGAATTTTGACTTATCATACCTTTGGCTGTTCAATCAACTCAGCCTCTCACAGTGTCTCGTACTTATTTCTGCCAACAAACAGTAAAGCTTGCATTCCTATGTTCGGGTGAAAATTCAATAGAAATTCAAAGTGAGAGTCAGAGAGTCAGAGAGTCAGAGGTGATTTTTTTTTTTTTTTTTTTAAAGAAATCCACACATTTTTTTAAATAAAAAACTTCAATAAATAACCAGTGCCTTTAGTATTCATTTCTATGTATTTTATTATTATTTCTCTGTGTTCATGCATAAATTTAATAAATACAAGTGCCGGTAAAATTACAATCACATGAGACTTTCCATCTTCATGTCTCAGTTTGGCGAACCGACTTGCGGTACCATTTAGGCAACAGCCTAGGTGGTATTGCAGTTGTTATGGGGAAAGGGACCTTTAGCTCGTTTCGCCATCCTAAACTATAAAAAAAAAAAATGAAGTTTTATCACAGAAACCCTTTCCTTATTCTAAGCCCTCAGTCATCTTTACCGATAGGTTGCCTAAATATACAACCTTATTCTTAGTTTATACTAAACCTTTTAAGTGGTCATTGTACTCATCATTATGAACAACTTTAGATATGGAGCCAGCCCAGAAATCGCGAAAAAAAACAGCTGCTCCCTATATTTTGTCGATTTAGATATACACAAATGTAGGGATCTGCAGGGTTGGTCCTAAAGTAAAAGTTGTTCATAATGATGAGTACAATGACCCCTTAAAAGGTTTAGTATAAACTAAGAATAAAGTTGTATAGACAGCCTGTGAGTACCGTATATTTTTGTGTGTCAGATAATAATGTTTCAACTTCAACAAAAAAACACTCATGTTTTCTTTTCTGATTTGTTTCAATAAGGAAGGTGGAACGTATGAATAACAATGCACTATGAATCATGGTAAGCATCAGGTATAGGTATATTTGAATTTATCTCATTGTAAATTACAGCACGTTATAACTTTATTTTCCTAAGGGATAACCCTAGCTCAATAATCATGGGGAAATCGAGGGAAATTACCTATATCAGGGGCCACCAAATGGCGGACCGCGGTCCCGATCCAGACCGCCAACTTATTTTGTGCGGACCGTACAATATAATTTACTTGTGTTACTTGAGCTTGCCTAAATATACAACCGAGGGGCTCGTAGCGAAGCAACGACTGCGCGGATTGTACGATCTGCATGGTTAAGCTGCACTTGCCGCGGTCAGTCTGTGGATGGGTGACCGTTTCGTTACAGATCGAGACCCCTCCGTGCCTCGGAGAGCACGTTAAGCTGTCGGTCCCGGTTGTCATACGAATATCTATGGCAGTCGTTACGGGTAGTCAGACGCCTGAAAGTCTGACAACTGGTCTAACCTCCGAATGTCGGTAATACCCAGTAACTGGGTTGCGGGGGTCTGATGGCAGTCACTCCGTGTAAAATACTGATGTTCAGCCGCATCTGGCTAGACTGGAAACCGACCCCAATATAATTGGGAAAAAGGCTCGGAGGATGACTTGAGCTTGCCTATGTCCAACAGTGGACTGCGATAGGCTGAGTTGATGATGATTGATGATGACTTGAGCTTGAAGCTGCAAAAAATGTTTTCGGGCGTAATAAAGCTATTTTCAGATGGAAATTACTCATTTTCATGAAAACCCAGTTTTAAAACACAAAAATACGGAAGTTTCTTGTTAGGAGTTTTGGATAAAATTTGTGTGTGGTAATGAATACCCAAAATTAAAAAGCTGATGAACTTTATTAAAAATAAATTTTGGAGTAGACTTACCGATGAACATCTCCATGACGATGTAAAGGCCGGGGGGGGGGCGGTAACTTCAAGCTTACGGACCGCGACAGTCCTATTATTTTAAAAAACGGACCTCAAATGAAAGTAATTGGTGACCCCCCTATATTGTTTCAATTGCATATCATGATCCTCCTTTTTCTTTATTTCGAGTGAGAACCGGTCGGTAGGAGTCTAACACCCACATTCTAAGACGTTCCCTCGACTCTAAATAAGTCGAGGTTACCTTGACGATTACCTCAAGGAATCCATGAAATTGGAACCTCGAATGAAGTTGAGTCGAGAAATTATTGTATGGAGTATCATACAAACCTTGAAAAAATATTCGAATAAAATAATCAGATTAAAACACTGTTTGTGAGCGAAAATCATTCCTTGAGTGTCCCTTAAGTTAGGTCTCGACGTACCATGAGTTTGACAGTTGTTTCCTATCCTCGAGTGAGGAAAAATGTTGAGTGAAGCTGAGTGAAGGAGAATTTTTGCAACTATGCATTCAGATTACTTGAGTGGAGTCGAGGAATTTTCGAGTAAACGTCTTAGAATAAGACTGGGTGTAAGACTACACGCTGGCCATCCTCAGCACGAAAAAGAGGAGCTCCAAAAATTCCAGTTGACCGCGTCCTTCAGTGCTATACCTTTGACACGTCCCTGGAAAACAATACTGTCCCCCCTACAGCAGCACGCGACGTCCTCCCCTCCTAGCCTATCCTGAAGTGGTTCATCGGAAGTAGCTGTTTTTCAAGTCAAGCAAAATAGGCTTCCCCAATGATAGATATATCTATAGAAAAATATATAATAAGCCTATTCAATATATAATATTGTTGGCAATACGGTTCCGTGTGGTGACGGACGTAAATAATTGCACCACCCTATATCTTCTCATGGGTGTCGTAAAAGGCGACTAAGGGATTCACCAGAGGATGGGCAGCAGCGTTCTTTGAGTATTTAACCAACCAACTGCGATCGCCAACCCGCCTGCCAAGCGTGGTGATTATGGAATATCCCCCTAACATATGCTTGGGGGAGGCCTATGTCAAACAGTGGACGTCTTTAGGCTGAAATTATGAAAAAATGATGATGACAATACTTTGCATACATTACTAACACGGAAATAGTGCGAAGACTAAAACGGACAAAGCCATTTGAATTAGTGTAGTGACAGACAACATGTAGTGATAAGTGCTGCCTATATATAACACATGAACAAAGTGTCTTCCTCTTAACTGAAACTAAGAAAAGATAATGGACGCATTCTTAAAACATTTTAACATAGCAACTTAGGTTCAAATTAAATTACTTACTTATTAGCCTCATGGCTAGATTGTAATTCAAATAAAGTATCTTAAAGTTACTATATAGTAAAAAAAAAAAGAATACTTTGGCAAATCATCAAAAACAGTGAAGGATTGGAGGAAAAATAACATTGACGCATTTTGTATATAACTCAGAAGTTCAGTTCCACCTTTAAACGTTTTGTTAACTTTTTATTCTAACAATACTCAAGCTAATTACAAAGTCATTTACTTAGTTTCGGACAATAATAATATCTATTCACAGCTATAACGTGTGATTTTTGTAAACAAGTCATTAATATCATAATACGCACACGGAAAAATCTCGCATTGCCTTCAAACTCGAGGACTGTGGCGGTCTTTACGTAGTAACTAATAGGTAATCTGTGGTCTGGGACCTTATGATCATACTCAAGAATCTTTATTAACATAAAGGAACCATTAAATTTCAAGATAATCATGTAATGTATACAAAGTTTATGGTGCCACTTTTAGGCGCAAATGAACAATTATGACGTAACTTTTTGTAGAAAGCAAAGCAATAGCATGCGACGAGCGATCGTTAATACGCTTTGCTCAAGCTTTACAAATGCTCAAATTAGCGCAAACCACCTAAAACTTAGTTTATTAGTAAGTGCTATTAGTTATCTGTGTTCAAACTGAACTAACGCTGTTGCGATTAGTGGTCAGATACTATCGATACTACTATTGATAGTATGAATAGTGAAATACTATCGCTGACTATCGATAATTCGACATTACTATCGATAGTTTTGAATTTATACGTGGGACACTCAGAAAGTTTTGCGAAACTAAAAAAAATTGTTCTATACGTACATATATTTTTATCAAATCTTTTCAAAGTACTTTCCACCAGCCTCTATACAAAGATTCATGCGCCTAAACCAGTTTTCAAAACACTTTTTCCAGTCCGCCGCAGACACCTCGTTTACAGCCTGCTCGAACGCAGCCAGCGCATCTTCCGGCGACGAAAATTGTATCCCTTTGAGCTGATTTTTTATTTTTGGGAATAAAAAGAAGTCACACGGTGCTAGATCAGGGCTGTAAGGAGGGTGACCCAGGAGTTTGACTGGCGTGCTGTCCAGGAAGTCCCTCGTTTTGAGTGCGGTGTGCGCAGGTGCATTGTCGTGGTGGAGCAGTAGCCCGCGGAGCCCTGTGTTTGGTCGCTTGTTGCTTATAACAGAGAAAACTTCTGGCAAACATTTGGTAGTATACCATTCGGCATTAATGCTTCTTTGATCCCGTAAGGGAATTGATACCAAGTGGCCAGTCAAATTAAAAAAGCTAGCGATCAAAATCTTACCCCCGCTTCTAGATCGCTTCACTTTGGTAGGCGTTGGCTCATTTTGAAACACCCAAACAGTCGACTGGCGCTTGGTTTCTGGGTCGTATTGATAAATCCAGGACTCATCACCTGTAACGATGTCGTAAACACGCCGAGACGAGCCTGCTTCAAATTTGTTAAGCATATCACGGCACCATTCCACCCGGGCCTGCTTCTGAGCATCGGTGAGGTTGTGCGGCACCCAGCGTGATACTATCCTCCTCACGCGAAGATGGCTGTGTAGAATCTCGTGAACGCTTCCCGATCCAATCTTCAATATGTGTTGAATCTCCTGATATGTAATTCGCCTATTGTCTTGGATTAAATTTTGCACTGCTAGCACGTTTTCTTCGGTAACAGCCGTCAAAGGGCGACCGGTTCTTTCGTCATCCCCCAAAGTTGGTCGACCGCGCTTGAATTCGTTATACCAACGATACACGGTTGCCTTGGAAGGGCCTTCATCCATGAATGCCATTTGAAGTCTATCGTACGATTCATCCGGTTTCAGGCGACACTTGAAATCGTATAAAATCATAGCTCTAAAATGTTCCCGGCGCAGATCCATATTTCAGTGAGACACAATACTTTGAATTAACTCGCAAAAAATGTGGAGGGAAATTTTGAAATTGGAACTTACTTATTTTTACTTATAAATAATCATATTTTCGAAAAACATTATAACTGGCCAGTCTCCCATATATAAAAACTTTTTTTCGCAATACTTTCTGAGGGGCCTGGTACATGAAAACTAGTTTCTTCATTATTTTATTTGACGATTGTCCACTGAGTGACTTCTGGGAATGTTGCGCCGTGGCATGCTGTGTCACGTGGCGCTATGTGAACCAGGCAGTTGTACCGGGAGACAAATAAACTCTTTTGAGACGTGCCTTACAGGCGTAGCATAGGGAGGGCTCCGAAGGCATATTACATTCCCGGAGTCCCCCTTATTGTGCTGTAGACGGCCACTAGGGGGGTTTTAGTGGGTAAGAATCCTACACACCCCAGCCTCCATCCCCCATGAGGCCGGCAGCCTTTTGAAGGTTTCCTCCTCGCAGCAAAAAAAAAAGGGGAAGAATTTGTTAGGTTTCTTGATTTTAAGTATTTTTATTTCTTTGTTTGTTATTTCTATTAAAATACTATATTAAATAACTCTACTTTGTCCTTTTACAACATGTTTTTATTTTTCGATAGTATACTATCGATAGTCCTCACTATCTATAGAATCCGACCACTAGTTGCGATGTCCCAGGCAGTTACCGGTCGCAATTTCCTTACACGATGACATCCGGAACGGTCTTTACCGACATATTTTTAATCCTTCCCAACTGTTATAAACAAACACTTTCACATGTATAAATTAGACATAAAGATCAATACAAAAGATATCATGAATATTTCCAATGTTTTCGTGGCCATGTAGAACACGAGAAAACAAGATGCAGAACATCTAAAAAATTTTTTTTTTATTTATTTATTATTTATCGACGAAATCGTGTTGTTATGGGA
This sequence comes from Asteroscopus sphinx, assembly GCA_949699075.1. NCBI lineage: Eukaryota > Metazoa > Arthropoda > Insecta > Lepidoptera > Noctuidae > Asteroscopus > Asteroscopus sphinx. The sequence goes on along the minus strand of OX453002.1, from coordinate 34,374,987 downwards.
TCAAAGACCAGTTTTCATTGGAGACGGACGTATTTTTTCCATAATTATACTAACTGCAGGAAACTACCCATTATTTATAGTAAGTAGGTATATTGTAATCAAAGACATTAAAATATTTAATAATATAAATCTCTTTGATTGGAATATTAATTTCCGAATAGCTTAGTTAGTTAGTTATAGTTTGAAAAATATTTTAGTGCGCAGTATCTTGTACTTCTACAAATAAATATTAGAATAATCCTACCTACTAATAATCCTACCTACTAATAATCCTACCTACTAATAATCCTACCTACTAATAATCCTACCTACTAATAATCCTACCTACTAATAATCCTACCTACTAATAATCCTAACTACTAATAATCCTACCTACTAATAATCCTACCTACTAATAATCCTACCTACTAATAATCCTACCTACTAATAATAAAAACGTAAAAGTTTGTGAGGATGTATGGATGTTTGTTACTCTTTCACGCAAAAACTACTGCATGGATTTTAATGAAATTTGGCATACAGATAGAACATAATCCGGATTAACATATAGACTTCTTTTTATCCCGGGAAGATAAACAGTTCTCGAGGGATACGCAATAAACGACATCCACGCGGACGAAGTTGCGGGCATAGGCTAGTATTTTAATAAAATGTGCTGTATTTACTTTGTAAAGTTTTTACCCCCTCTACGACCAATGGTGTCGTCCGAGAAATCAGAAATTATTTTAGCAAGCGAGACAGTATGGGAAATACTAACAAAATCGATGCTATAAATTGAATAATGCTAGGTCCCATCGTCATATAAGTCCGTTGAAATCCACTTATTACGAAACATTGACATATGATTAATCTCCAAGATAACAGATTTATGATCACGGTATTTACCATAATGCGTAGTTTACACGAGCTTAGTAACTAATGAAAGAAAAAGAAAGAAAAGAAAGAAAAATGATTTATTGCCACAACAAGACGACATGCGGTAGGTGCACATAAAAAATAACTTAATTAGGTACATTTCTTGAATCATTTTATCAATGTATGATACCTACTTTGCATGTCATAGCTGCGGCAAAGAGGTCGACACTCAGCATGATGCTGTGTTGTAACGTGAGTCACAACACAGCGCTGATTTTCAGTGTCAACCCCAAGTGACGATGAGCGGGTGCCAAGCCAACAAAAGCAGCCAATGATTATTATACCCAAAACAAATAAAGCAATAATTATTGTGTGTGTGGGGTGTGTGTGTGCGTGTGAAGTGTTACAAATACTTTATATTATATATACATACTTACATAACCATATTATTACATACATGATGCTCATTCAATCAAATAATCATTAAATAATTGTCACTAATAAGTTGCGTAGAAACAGCTCAATTAGTGCTTAATATTAATGAATCTGCAAGTGCGAGTGAATAGAAGCCGATCCTATCTGCTAAGCGAGAAGCAGCACTAATGACAAGTATGTACTAACCTCATGTAAACTATGTGAGGCGTCCACAACGATCACCCTGGGCAATCAGGCTTGCTGTAAATTCTGGTAACTGGCTATCTTTCCGCCATGATAGAAGCTATTTGCGTATATGCCATGCGTAAACAAGTAAGCGAGTCACCTGATGGTAGGCAATCACCGCCACCCATGGACACAGCATGGTCGCCAACGATTCAAGCCGCTCTGCTTTGAATGCGGTCAAGTGGAAGGAGCAGGTACTCGGGTACAGCCCAGAGATAAAAGCAATACTCCGCACTTGTACCTTAGAAAGTTTAAGGCGATGATCCGGCCTAAAATATTGACTCGCTCTATCTCGGAAATGCCTATAAAATGCAAGAAAACACACGTATTTTTAACCAAGGTTTCGAAGTGTAATAACCTCACAACCTCTACGCGGTCGTCCTTAACCGTAACCTACAAATTATTGTGTATGTTTATTCATTAGAACTTGAGATAAAAACATACATTATTAGTTTTTTATTATCATCTTGTTTCGGTATCGATTTAGCTTGCTTATGTTACTTTTTAACGGGTAAATTGGAAGTGTTTTGGTACATAATTTCATACGTTAAGAGCGGTTTGCAAAGTGCAGGTGACTTGGTGAACGGTCTGCAAATCTACCAATCAATCAAATTATTTACATGCTCGAACTTTGTTTCTGCAGTCGAAGAACTGCATACGACTAGTTATTAGAGATGCCAAGAGAATATCATCAGGTGAGGTAGCGGTCCAACACAAGCCTACTTATGAAAAACTAGCCTTTGCCCGCGGCTTTGCCCGTATGGATGTCTTTTATCGCGCATCCCTCGGGAACTGTTCATCTTCCCGGGATAAAAAGTAGCCTGTATGTTAATCTGGGTTACTTATGTTCTTATTCCTATTCTTTATTGTACACCAGAAAAAATACAGTATTAACTTACAAATATAAATTACATGTACAAAGGCGAGCTTAACTGAAAAATTAGTTTTCTACCAGCAAACCTTTGAGCGATAGAGTGAGTGTAGAAAAGATGTCCTATCTGTATGCAAAATTTCATCCAAATCCGTTCAGCCCATATAGTGTGATTGAGGGGATTAGGGTACATTAAAAAAACCTCCACAAGTGACGATATTTAATTGATCGTCCGGCGCACCTTGGGCAGTCAGCCCCGCTACCAACCTGCTGACTGGCTAATCTTTTTCCCACGACATGAGCTATTATCATTATTACATGTCGACACGATAGAAGAAGAAGCGTGATTGAGTAACAAACATCCAAACATCTTGACAAACTTTCACATTTATAATATTAGGAGGATAGGATGAAAAAACGATACATCGCATTTTTTGTACACAAGTAAGGATGTTTTTTGACAAACAAAATGTTAGTGAATTGTTTTTATTTATAGTAGTGTCGGACCTAGAAATACTTGCTTTTACTGTTGTACGCGAACCCCCGAGTAAGGCTTCGTGACCCCCCGAGTAAGGCTTCGCGACTCCCCTAGGGGTCGCAACCCACAGTTTGAAAAACACTGATCTAGAAGCTTAACTTTTTCATGGGTTTCCTAATTAACTTACGAGCTGCTCCTTGTATTCCAGGGGTATCTTGCGAGAAGCAGCTGGGGAGGAGGCGGGCTGTTCCCGTCATCTTCGTACAGGGAAACCACTATGAAGTTGGATTTGATGTGGTGAGTATCAGATGACTATATTTTTTATAACTTCTCAATTAATGGTGTATGCATGCCTAGTGTTAGATTTAAATTCGTTTACAATAGTAGGTGCAGACGAACGATTTGTGTTACAAAAAAAATCGTGTGCGGTCAGGGAACCCCGTCAGGAACGAAGTTAAGATTACGACAGGTGGTCCACGGGTGGACGCCGCGTGGTCAACCAGTGAACCGCGTGGTCAACGAGTGGACATCACATGGTCCACGAATTTCCGTGTAGTCTTTATTCATTTTGAAAACAAATACGATACGTCCGAGACGTTCGAAAGAACGGCTGGGTAATACTGGGTATGAAGGGTCGGTGGCAAGCGGCGCAGCGACGACGCGTTATCCTCGCGTGGACCACTCGCGGGCAGCGTGCGGTCCACTCGGGACTCGTGCTTTGGCAAGCATGCGGGCAGCGAGTTGTCAACGAGTGGTCCACTCGGCATCCACGCGTGGACCGCTTACGACCGAGGCAATCCGGAGTTGATGTAGTGAGCGCATAACCATAGAAGTCCGACACGACCGGAAAGAGATCAGGCGCAGGACCGACGGCTTTACGTGCTCTCCGAGGCACGGGGTTGTAGCACCGCCAACTTCCTGATTCCGGGCTGCTACTGAGAAATTTTCTTGACAGACAAATCCTAATAACACTTTTTGGCCGACCCGGGAATCGAACCTAGGACCTTGCGACCAACGAGGCAGTCAAACCCTATAACATCTCTGTTAACCACTTCAAAGAATATACATAGGCGTAACTTTAAAACCTGTAACATATGTGTGACATATTCCAAAATAGTTTTAACCTTTTCCATAATTTCTAAACCGTTTTCCTCATATTCTCAGGGCCGCACCTTCTCATCCATCATCAAGAGCTTCATAGCCACCTACGAGAACCTGCGAGACTTCGAGAAGGAGTACAAGACGGACAATGGCAGGAATGCCTACGACAAGACCTTGGCAAACATGAATAAAAAGTTCCCTTACTACGTCAAGGAGATACAGGGAGTCGCTGATGGCGCTGGCGTTCCTTTCTATCAGGTAAATCAACTTGAACCTTGTGGTTTTTCTACGATATTTTTTTCGAGAATATGGTACTTTGAGAAAGAGGTAGAGTCCCACGTATAAATCAAATCAAAATGGCATTTAAGTATTCAATGTAGGCTACAGTACAGCTAGTTTATTGAACTTCAACAATAGACAGCACCCAAAATGCCCACCGCTCCTGATGTTTAAGCTGGGAAGAAGTGGCGCAACAAACTCCCCAGCAACACATTTGTCTGTTTAAGTTACTTGATCATTGCGTACTATAAAAATCCGTGCAGTTTTATAAATAAAAGGAAATATATGGCACCAGTGACGGAAAGGTTGAGAAGCAGTAGATTGTCATGGTATGGACATGTGATGCGGAAAAATGAGGAACATGTTACGAAAAAAGTTTTGTGTATGAATGTGGATGGCTATAAGAAAAGAGGTAGACCAAAGAAAAGATGGATGGATTGTGTGAAAGATGATATCGATAAAAACAAAGTGAATACGGAGATGACGGCTGATAGAGATGTATGGAAGAAAAAGACATGCTGCGCTGACCACAAATAAATTGTGATAAGGGCAGGAGGATGATGATGATGGCCTTTCCAAGCAATACATGACTCTTGACAGGCCCGATTTTCCTCCTAAAGAAAAACACATGAACAATACCTAACCAAAAATGTTGTTCTTTAAAGATAAACAGTTTTGTTAAATCAACTTAACTTTAGTAACGTCTTAAAAAAATTTTAGTTGTCACTCGATTAGGTAAATATTTTTTTTCAATGTATCACCTGATCTTGGATCTTCTTTGCGTAAATATGGAGCCAGTTATAGTGCCATTACTATGACTGTTGTTGACTTGACCTGAACCATCTTGTTATTCTTTTCCACAGCTGTTCCTCCTGCAGATGGACGACCTGATCGGCAACGTGAACGACAACCACATCCCCCGTAACGACACCGGAGGCTGTAGCTCCATTGCCATCAAGAACCCACATGCTGTAAGATTGTACTCACAAACTGGCTTGAAACAAAATATAATCTAAGTTCTTATAAAGATAAAGATATTTTTTGCAAGAAACATGGTTTTTACGTTAGTGTTTAATGTTAGTGGTTTTTGGCAGGTTTTTTATATTACATAAGGTCTAGAACAGTCTCTCTCTTGACACCCTAAAATAGCATGGTGCGGCTACGGCGGCTAAATGTAAGCTATAAATTTCAAGTATAAGCTGACCTCTCATTGTACGGTAAGCCTATAAAATGCGAGTTCCGCTTATACTGGATAACTTGATACAAAGTCACCCATGCGAGGACTGACCGTGGCTAGAATCTTGAAATCCACGCGGTCATCATTTACGGTCAAAATTAATATCCAATCTATCCACGCTTTGCCCTACCAGAGATAGGAATTTGACATAAAATCCATACTAAATATGTCATTCTCCAGTAGGGTAAATCGTGGATAATTTTGGCCGTTAGCCACGAGCACCTCAACTGATATTCATGGGTCAAAGTACATAAAAATGGATACTGGTAACCGATACCTTAATGTTACCAATTATTCAAGAAGAAACAATGCATTCGCCCGCCATTTTTACGCACAAAATTAAGAAAGGACAGCTGTATTAAAATAAAAACCGGCCAAGTGTGAGTCGGACTCACGCAGTAAGGGTTCCGTACCACCTATCGACCTCATACCCCATAGAAACTGATTTAATTTCACGAACGAGAGTTCATCAAAAGACATCAACGCACAGAACGCGAAATTTGAATTTTTGCATCTCTTTCTTACGCAGGTACCACCACATATGTCTATGTTTGTCCTATTTTTAGTATTTTTGCTAAACTAAATAATATGCACTATAATGTGACCAAGTTTGACGCTGTTATGTATTACGGTTTTGAAGGTAGAGCAGTAACAAAAACGATGAAAAAAAAACATGTTTTTCTAGGTTTCTTGTATGGGGACCCCCTTTTGTTTTAGACTTTTTTAAATTTTTGTATTTTTCGTGATGGACATCATAGTAACACATATTCTGTGTATCAAAATTTCAACTAGTTATCTATTACCGTTACAAAGATACAGCCCTGTGACAGACAGACGGACGGACGGACGGACAGCGTAGCGAGAGTAATAGAGTCCCGTTAGCATCCTTTGGGTACGGAACCCTAAAAAGTGCATTTAAAGACTGTAAACATACATTTTATTCATTCTTAACAACTGTCTAGATATATACCAATTCGATCTTCATTTTCAGACACTACTGGGCCACACAGAAGATGCTTTCAGCGAGACCCTGAACCATTTCTACATCGTGGCCGCGCACATCAAGCCGTCGCCTGAAGATATGGAGCATGGCGTTAGTATGCTGCCTTCTTTAATATCCAATACCAATAAGAACAGCATTACTTCGTCCTTATGCATCTATCATAACCTTTGTGGATACATGATCCATCACTAATCACTATTGTATCAGCCGAATTGTCACTTTGAAGGTAATATACAAATAGGCAATAGGCTCGCCCCTATTACATGAGACTAACATAACTGGCGAAATGTGGGTGTACTATGTATAGTACAGAGGTGTACCTCTGCCTAGCCCTTTTGGGAAATACAGGCGTGATGTTATGTAATGTACTTTGTTGAAGCAGAAACTTCCTGCAGGCTTCAAACACAACAATTAACTAATATTAATTAACTATTATGTATTGTTGTGATATTTTTTGTGTGCAATAAAGAATAAGAATAAGAACAATTCGGAAAAGTATGTTAAAAAATACGAGGAATATCATCATCATTATTACTATTATTTTCATTATTTCAGCCGAAAGACGTCCAATACTGGACACATGCTTACCCCAAATGGGGTATATGCATATGTATTATAGCACACAACCTGCTTGGATTGGCGATCGCACTTGGTTGGTTAAATACTCAGAGAACGCTGCTACCCATTCTCTGGTGAATCCCTTAGTCGCCTTTTACTACACCCATGAGAAGAGATAGGGTGGTGCTTTTCTTTATGTCCGGCACCACATGGAACATATATTAATTTGTTAATTAATATATTAATATATGTTGGAAGTAAATAAAAAGTGGAAATTATGTCAAGTATAAAAGATAATGTCTCAAAACATTTAAAAAAATATTAAATGATAACTTTAAAGTTTTATAATCTTCTGAAATTGAATTTACAATAAAGAGATTTGATTTTCTAGACGCTTTCCGACGACATTTTATTTTTATAGTACAGGATGGCAAAAGCTAAAGGCCCTCCTGGTGTAAGCGGTGACCTTTGCCCATAACAACTGCAATACCACCTAGGTTAAATGGTACGCAAGTCGGTTCGCCAAACTGAGATATGACTTATTATTCTCAATAGGTACGTCACGAGAATTAAAGTTTCCTGGCCCCTTTAACGAATGACTTTTTCGTTGATATATGTCATTCCTATACATTTTGATTGTTTTCTATTAGCGTTGACGATTGTAGATTGTCAACTTGCCTAGGGGGGTTGGACCACAATCTGAAGTAAATTAAAGAAAAATAAGTACTACCACTTTAATATTTCTGCCGCCAAATAGTACCTAATGCTTGCATGTTGTGTCCCAGTGCATGTGAAATTACAATAGAATAGAATAAAATGTATTTATTTGCAAACACAGGTAAAAGGGTTGTTACAATTATGTGAATCACATGAGACGTATCTATATGTCTCATTTTGGCGAACGCGAATTGAAAAACCACTTAGGCAAGAGTCTATACCTTGTTTTGCAGTTATTATAATCAAAGGTAACCGCTTAACATCAGGTGGGTATTTAGCTCGTTTCGCTATCCTATGTCATTAAAAAGATAAATCATAACTCAACCAAATTCACCTCGCAGGCGGTAGAAGAAAGGTTTGCATCCCTCTGCTACGCGGGCCAGATGCCAGGGTACACGATGGGATACAACGAGAACGGCCTGGTCTTCTCCATCAACACACTCAGCCCCATGATCTTGAAGCACGGCAACACACGTGAGTCGCTTTTCATCAATTCTTTTATATCACCACGTCTTACCAAGTAACCACAACCATTAAGTATATTTTTCCTCATTGTCTCTTCACAACAATTTTGGGGTCGACTTTTAGTTTTACCAGATGGGGCTGAACACCAGTATTTTAACGGAGCGACTGCCATCCTATGGCCTATGCCTAGGCCACAAGGTGGACCGACGACCTAGTGAAGGTCGCGGGAATACGCTGGATGCGGGAAACGTAGGACCTGTCGTTGTGGCGATGCTTGGGGAAGGCCTATGTTCAGCAGTGGACTTTGGCTGGTCTTTTGGCTGAAATGATAATGATGGTGATGATGATACCTACATAGATAAGTATAGCTACAGTGAAGAACCCACCAAAGAGGCAATCAGATTGATGACCGCAGTATGTAAAAACCGTTTAAGTACTAAACACATGGCACACTAACTCCAAGCCGTCTGGAGTTAGTGTTCCATATGCGTTTGCATGTATCTGCTCCGGTCTGTTCTGAGGTATGGTAAGGTAAGTATAAGGTTCTGAGTAAAAAAGGGTGTCTATCTCATCTCATAAAATACGATTGTTAATTTTCAAATTATGCCATCCAGCAAGGACCTTCCTCACTCGAGCGATGCTAACGGCCAAGAACTTCGCGGAAGCCGAGCAGATCCTGCGTGACGAGGGCTTGGGCATCGGCAACGGCTTCTCAGTCAACATGATCTGGACCAACTCCTGGGGAGACCGCCAGATCTACAACGTGGAAGTGTCCCCGGATCTTAAGGGAGACAAGTCACAGCTGAACATTCAGAAGTACGATAAGGAGCCGTTGGTACACTGCAATAAGTAAGTATAGGTACTCGTCTGCTAGACTTGTGGTACATTAGGCTGTAATCTACAACGTGTAATTGAAATAACTGAAAACCTCTTAAGTGGTCATTGTACTCATCAGTAAGAGCAACTTTTACTACAAGACCAACCCTGAAGTCGCGAAAAAAATTGGTGTTCCCTACATTTTGTCAATTTATGTGAACACAAATGTAGGAAACACCTGATTTTTTTCGCGATTTCAGGGTTGGTCCCATAGTAAAAGTTGTTCATACAATGAACGATGACCCATTAAAAGTACAATGACCCATTAAGAGGTTTTCAGTTATTTCACTAACACGTTTTATATCGTATAGGTAGAAAACTGGAACCCGGCTACGGGGACTAGGAATAAACACTTGCATGAATTACTTTTATGACTGCCTTGATGGTAGTTTCTGATTTCCACGCAGATGGAGTCGCGGGCACTTCTTAGGTATATTATCTAAGGGTGGTATCCCACTCGTCAAATTTCTTTGTCCAATGTCATCATCATTTCAGCCGAAAGACGGCCACTATAAATAAGCCTTCCCAAGCAGTTTGGGGGGATATACCATAAACGCCACGCTTGGCAGGCTGGTTGGCGATCGCAGTTGGTTGTAGAACGTTGCTGCCCATCCTCTGGTGAATCCCTTAGTCGCTTTTTACGACACCCATGAGAAGACATAGGGTGGTGCAATTCTTTACGTCCGGCACCACACGGAACTTGTCCAATGTGACTTTAATCAAAGAAATTTGATGATTTTCATCAAATGTTGTACTGATCATCAAAGAAATTCGATTGGATAAAGAAATTGGACAAAGAAATTTTACCAGTGGCATACCATACCTTAGATATTAGGAATCCATAACAGTGTCAGTAGACACCAAGATCTCATCGTCCTGGTGTCCTGTGTCCTGATGTCCTCCTCCTTATTTCACCATTAATCTGGTGTAGTATTATCTACATATATTCCTATATCATATAATATCTTTCCTTCTCCAGATACCAGCGAACAAACCTAACTGAAGTGACAGGCAGTATAATTGATAGCAGCGTAGCGCGCCTCAAAGTGATCCACGCGTACCCCACGCCTGGCAGCCGTGCCGACGTGGCGGAGATACTGTCCGACACCAGCGACGCCAACTTCAAGCTGTTCCAGGAGCAGCCTGGTGACGTCATTAAGACTATAGCCGCAGGTGAGTGATAAACGTGGCATAAAGGTGATTCACTCGTACCCCACCACACCTCGCAGCCGTGCCGACACAAGACAAAACTACCGCTGCAGGTGAGACAGCAGATTGGCATCAAGCTGGTCCACTCAAACCCCACTGCAATGTGGGCTATAAAACACCCAGACCGGGAAAAACTGTAGGCTAGAACACAACTCATGCATACATTAGGCCTACTACTTGTATGTAACTATCTACCAGTGGCGAAGAGCGGGAATTTTCAAAACGGGAAGCCAGTACAAAATGGTATCTAGTGGGTAGGTAGTGTGTTTAACACATAAACTTATGTTTAACAAAAGTTTATAAACGGAAGCCGGTAGGAATTTTATTATGCCTATGGAACTTTCGCCAAAGCTATCCACCCATAAATAAATAATAAAATAAAAACGTTTATTGCATAAAACATATATAAGCACAAGAAATTAAACTCTTGACTTCCAAACTAAGTAGAACTTGGATTATGGAAGTCAAGGCGTTCTCTATCAGAAGTAAAATAATACAATAATGCGAATAAAGGATGCATGCAGAAGGAAAAATAAAATAATAATTAATTTTAGGTTTTACAAAACAAAATAGAAATAATAACTTCTTATGTTTTCGCGATCACTACACATTATAATAAAACAATGTTTAACCGGATTAAATCGCGTATATTATTTAAATTGGTTTTCCTGACGTTTCGAAAGCTTTGCAGCATTTCGGGGTCGCAGGTAGACTAAGATGACAATCGTCTTTACAGATATACCTAAAAAAAAAAAAAAATATCTACCGTAAAATATTATGAATTAAAATCGTTTCGATGTACGCAGTAATCACTCACACACTCACATATCATTATCTTTTACAGTGTTGAGTGCTGTTTGGGACTCGATTATTTTTATGACTGGGTTTCAAACAGGTGGTGGTGGTGATTTAATCCGGTTAAACTTTGTTTTATTAGAAATAGAAATTTTAGATCGTATCAGAAATTTTATGATACGGAACTACCAAAGCTGTGATGGGTATTGACTTGTACGAGTTAGTGGGTGTTGTGTGATGAGGTGTGTGATAAGGTGTGTAGTGTGTGTCGGTTCATATAGGGTGTGAGTGTGTAGGTATGTGATGTAGTATGGACCCATCTTACATCATCCTAGTAATGTTTCTGATGCGAAAATATGTATATATGTTTGTTTACCCTTCAATCACGCTGAAACAGCAGAATGGTTTCCGATTAAATTTTTTACACAGTAAGACCATATCCATATGGAAATATAATGAATGAGGAAGGATGCGTGTTAAAGAGATGGAAAGAGTATTTTGAAGGACTGTTTTAAAAAGAGGTGATGCAAGTATCGACGGTGATGGACGAAAGGGCAGACATTGAGGATAGGTTTTGTATGGATGAAATTGTAAAAGCGTTGAACAGAATGAAATCAGGAAAGGCTCCAGGGTATGATAGGATATCAGTCGAAATGCTGAAGGCTGGACAGGGCGTGGTGGCTAGTCTGCTGTACCGTCTTTTCAACTTGTGCTGGAGTAATGGCCTGGTACCAAAAGACTGGTGTAAGGCCGTGATTGTGCCGCTCTACAAAGGAAAAGGGTCACAGCAAGACTGCAAGAATTACCGTGGCACTAGCCTTTTAAGTGTTGTCGGCAAATTGTATGCAAAAGTTTTGATTGAAAGAGTGATGAAAGTAACTGATGAAAAAATATGGGATGTGCAAGCGGGATTTAGAAAGGGCATGGGGTGTACGGATCAGGTCTTTTCCTTGCGGTGCAAAGCTGAAAAATGTTTGGCCAAAGGTCAAAAAGTCTATTGCGCTTTCATGGATTTGGAAAAGGCCTACGACAGAGTGATGAGGAATGAACTATGGTCTGCTTTGTCCATCTATGGGGTGAATAGCAACCTGATTCAAGCGTTGAAATCTCTCTATGCGGATTCTAGCGCTTGTGTCAGGATTAACGGCGCCTACTCTGACTGGTTCAGCATCGATAAGGGTGTGAGACAGGGATGTGTAGCGTCGCCGTGGCTGTTCAATCTATTCATGGACAGTTGTTTGAAAGATATGAAAGAGAGTGAAAATGGTTTAGAAATGAATGGGTTACTTGTCAAATGTCTCCTCTATGCCGATGATCAAGTTATCCTTGCATCGTCGGAAGGGGAGTTACAGAAGATGGTAACAATTATGGATGGTGCTTTGAAGAGTAAAGGAATGAAAGTTAATGTTAGTAAGACAAAAGTTTTGGTTTTTGAAAAGGAAGAAGTTATGACAGAGTGCAATATTTTGATAGGTGACGAAAAGGTGGAACAAGTGAAAGATTTTGTATACCTGGGTTCCATGTTTACGAGAGATGGCAAGCATGTGAAGGACATTGAAAGGAGAGTGAGTGCTGGTAATCAGGTGAATGGGGCATTACACACCTTCATGAACAGCCGCAAAGTGTCGGAAAAGGCACGGCTGGCTGTTCATGGGGGAGTGTTAGTGCCTACACTTATGTATGGTAGTGAAAGTTGGGTATGGCAGAAGAAACATGAAAGTAGAATAAATGCAGTAGAAATGAGAGCTTTGAGAAGTATGTGTGGTGTAACTTTGAGAGATAAAGTAAGGAATAACATGATAAGGGAGCGTTGTGGAGTGAAAGAAGATGTAGTGACAAAGATTGAGAAAGGTATGTTAAGATGGTTTGGACATATAGAGAGGATGGACGAGAGGAGATTGACGAAACAAGTATACGAAGCGAGTGTGGATGGAAGAGTTGGAAGGGGACGACCTCGGCGAACGTATCGCGATCAAATCGCGGATGTTCTCAAAAAATGCCAGGTTAAGAGTTCTCTAAACCGACGAGCATGCATGACGAGGTTAATGGACGTAGATGAAGCGAAAGAGGTGTGTCAGGATCGTAGCAGGTGGAAATCCAGTCTCTGCCTACCCCAATGGGAAACAGGCGTGATAATATGTATGTATGTATGTAAGACCATATCCTGGATAAACACATAGGATACCCTTTATCGCCATAAATAGTTACCATGGTTTCGTGTGGTGCCCTAGTAAAGAATAGCACCACTCTATATCTTCTCATGGGTGTCGTAAAAGGCGACTAACGGCCAAAATTAATATCCAATCTATCCACGATTTGCCCTACTAGAGATAGGAATTTGACATAAGCTCCATACAAAATATGTCAAATTTCTATCTGTAGTAGGGTAAATCGTAGATAGATTGGATATTAATTTTGGCCGTAAGGGATTCACCAGAGGATAGGCAGCCGCGTTCTCTGAGTATTTAACCAACCAACTGCGATCGCCAACCCGCCTGCCAAGCGAGGCGATTATGGCATATTCCCCCTTTTGGGGGAGGCCTATGTCCAGCAGTAGACGTCTTTCGGCTGAAATGGTGAGGTATCAGGAAAGCGAAACTGCGGGCATCATCTAGTTGATTTAAATCAGTATTCAGTAACAATACTGACCAACAATATTGTTTCCAGGTATTTTCGACCTACACAAGCAAACATGGAGCATCTACATCGACAAGCCGAAGTTTTCTGAGCCGGTCGCAGTGTTACCTATAACGTTTTCTGCCTTAGACTATTAAAAACATTACATCACCACTACAGAATGTCAAGTTTAAAAATATATTAGATTATTAATTTAAGTACACAGTGTGTTAAGTACAAAGTTTTAAGTAGTTTTATAATATTATGATTGTTTTTAGTTGTCTAGTTTTGAAAGAAAGAAATATAGAATAGAATTGCACAAGAAAAGCTTAACGAAACGATGACTACATTTATTGCAATTCCATTGGTTAATATTTCCCCACACCATGAATGGAAGCGCACCTAAAAGGTACGCGTCGACCTATCGGTATCGTACGCATCAAACGAATCCGTATAGCGTACTGCGTACACCTATCCGCAGCGTACGGACTGCCGACGAATTTCAATGAGCAATCGGATTTTCAATATTGACATTCGGATGCCGATGACGTCATCCGTATTTTTTATACAGTGCGATGCGTCCGGTGCGTACGATTCCCATAGGTGGACGCCTGCATTAAAGCATTGTTCACCAATAAATTTTTTATTATAATAAACATAGAAATAAAACTTCTGTATAAAATTAGTTTATATTATTTATTTAGTTGAAAAACATCCGTGTGACGTTGCAATGTATAGATTATTTTGATAATAAACTAAATATAAAAAAGGGTTTTTTCTTTTACAACATTTATGTACATGCGATATTGTATACACGAATTCGCCATAAAACTGCTTTTACATACCTACGTAGATAAAATAAAAGTTTGTTGATTTTCTGTTGCATAACAAAATGATGGCACGTATTTTAGCTTCGAGATTGACAAAAAAAAAACATCTTTTGTATTCTACGTTGATAATTACTATAATTGGTAAGGATGCCAGTGCCTAAAAAAACAATTTGTATCTCTACACGAAATATAACGGGCAGATATTATATCCAAAATATTGGCAATCAACGTCACAATAATTATCAATTTTGAAGATCATAATCAAATTGTGATTACACATAATCACTTTTGATAGCAATCTTTACAGGAATCATTTAGTATTTTGATTAAGAATAAAGCTAATTAATATGATACAAGGAAAAGCATTAACTGGAATATTTATTGGGACAAAATAGGTTTGTAATATTACAAAGGAGTTTAGCACAGAAATATATAGAAATAGAATGGTTGTAATCACAATTTTAATTGCGATTTATGCGAGCAACTATCGAACAAACTACGCCTTACATATTGACGTCATTAATTTTTAAACATTATCTACACACTGAAATTTGAATCGCTTATTTCCCGAAAAGGGGTCATTGTACTCATCATTATGAACAACTTTTACTATGGGACCAACCCGGAAATCGCGAAAAAAAAATCAGGTGGTCCCTACATTTTATTGATTTAAGTGAACACAAATGTAGGGACCAACTGATTTTTTTTTCGCGATTTCAGGGTTGGTCCCATAGTCAAAGTTGTTAATAATGATGAGTACAATGACCCTTTTCGGGAATTAAGCGACTCAAATTTCAGCATGTATAATCAAATGTGCTTTTGTTTCTGCAGTTAGAAACAGCACAATAAGGCATTTGTGCGAGTTTTTGTTACAGTATTTACAGAAACAAGTCATAAGACATACTGAGAAAGGCTTTGAAATGCCCTGCACTATGGCAGAGTGTTGGCACGCGCCCTGCCTACTTTTCCATTCTATCTATTTCTGTGGAGTTTAGTGTAGCGGGCGGGCGAAACGCGTGGAAACACGATGGAATTTTTCTATACAAAGCTCATAGCAAAAACTGGTTTTAAAATTACGTAATGTTTCATGTCATGCATAGAAATCGAAATAAAAGTAATAGAAGCGACAAAGACGCGTGAACTTGTCGCCGCGTACATGTCTTTTAGGACACCAGTGCACGAACCGTTTGCTTGATCACCAGTGCTGTTTTGGACGCGGAGTCACAAAATTGTATTTTGCAGCCTATGTAGCAGCGGAATTTTTTAACATAACAACATAATATCACGCCTGTATTTCCCCGAAGGGGCAGGCAGAGGTGTATAGTAGGTACACCCACATTTCACCAATTATCTTATAAGTCCCATGTAATAGGGGACGAGCCTATTGCCATCATCCGGGCACAAATCCAGACTCCGGGCTGCTGCTGAGAATTTCCTAATGAAAAAACCCAACAACACTTTGCCCGACCCGGGAATCGAACCCAGGACCCCACGCTCAGGAATCGCGCTTGCGACCACTAGACCAACGAGGCAGTCAGACGGAATTTTTTAGGCTTAATTTATTTGGCATTGAATGCTAGAAACATGGTGGTCGTGATTCCGTATTTATGTGTTGGTGGCGGAAACCCGGCGACACGCGTTCCTGTAGTAAAAGACATTAGATAACATTTCTATTACATAATTATTTAGTTTTCTATGATGTCATCATTATCACAGGATATTTTTAACCACTCAGCTCCCTAAAATATGATTGAGTTATACGATGGCTGATGCATGTGTGGCATCAGATGAGATAAATCCACTCGAATTGACCTGGCAGTTTCTTCAATAGGCGAGTCCAGGCGTTGCCGTTGCCCTGCATTTTCCTCACAATAAATGTCTGGACTTTATAAGAGACTATGATCCCTGAGTTTGTTTCTGTATTTCTTCTCGGAGGCAGTCACATAGGAAATGCCAATGCCGTCTAGTTTTTAACCTTTTCAACGCCACGGCGTCGTAAAGGCTTTCGTGCCCTCAGCCTTCTATAGAAGACAAATATTGTATGGAAATTAGTACAAAGTTATAAAGTCGTGGCGCTAAGGGCACGAAATTATTTGTCTTCTATAGATGTCATTGGCGGTGAAAAGGTATATATAACCGACTACTAAAATTGATTTTAACATCCAATTTGCTGAATAATTCACTATAATTTGGAGATGTTCACAATGTTATCGTAACCAGTAAAAAAATTCCTTTATTTTCCGCTAAAACTATAACTCAGATCTACCCGTTTCAGACTACGTTCAAAACGCTAGTCTCGCCCGCTCTCTACCATAATATTTATCACATAGGGTGCTTTCTGGGACTACTGTACCATTTCCATTTAAAATCAACTTATTAAGTGCCAATTTCATAAAAAATATACTTAAACTAGGGTAACTTTACCAGTGGTAATTTTACCCTTTTATTTTACCCCTGCATAACTCTGACTCCAGTTCACCATGCTACTTACGGCCAAAATTAATATCCAATCTATCCACGTTTTGCCCTACTGGAGATAGAAATTTGACATAAGCTCTATACAAAATATGTCAAATTTCTGTCTCTAGTAGGGTAAATTGTGGATAGATTAGACATTCATTTTGGCCGTTAGGTGTAAAAATAATCTCAGTTAACTATTTTTTTTGTTGAACGATTAGAATGAATGAAACGCGCACACACATGCACCTCAAACCGTGCTCATCCCTCTCAGTAAACAGTCGCGGTATCATCCAGTAAGCATCGCGCAAATATCCTAGAGGAGCATGGTGTGTGCGTGAACGCTGGATGTACATGAAGGAGCACGGTTTTTTTGGCTTCACTAGCTTGTGTAGTGAAGCCAAAAAAACCGTGTACACTGTGTTGTTCGCAATACTTCGTCTACATTTTTTTTGTCTGTGGTTACTCTTTAGAAATTGATATGAAGGTCATAATTGAAAAAAACCTTCCTTGGATCGAATTGACGTTTTTGAAATGTGTTTTCGAAACGCGGTACTCTGGACTCTGCAGTCAACATTAGAAAAGCTATCTATTCCATGTTTATCGGTAATGTTGTTCACGATTCGATGACATCAAACAACCAATCCCTGGTTTCTGCAAGCCTGATGAACGCCACTCAATATTAATCATATACACGCTGAAATTTGAATCGCTTATTTCCCTAAAAGGGGTCATTGTACTCATCATTATTAACAACTTTGACTATGGGACCATCATTATGAACAACTTTTGCTATGGGACCCATCCTGAAATCGCGAAAAAAAAATCAGGCGGTCCCAACAGTTTATTGATGATGATTACACCTCTGCCTACCCCTTCGGGGAAATACAGGCATGATGTTATGTTAGAACGAAGGAGGTAAGTATAAATAGCATCAGTTGTTATGACAATAATCAGGCACCAGGAATAAATTGACCCAGAATTCACCCTACGATAAAAATACTATTACTTTTATAACCTATATGTATATGCCATTTTTTGTAGTGTTAACATTACTTGGTAAGGCGTTACATTTTAATTATCCACAGCCGCATCCTCCCATCGGCGGGGGGGAGGGCCCAGATCCTGAGGGTCCGAAACCTCCGAACTTCCTCGTTGGCGGCTTTGGTGGGCTGGAAAGTTGGAAATGGAAATAAATGAGAATTAATAGCAAACATTATGTCGCAAGCTGAAGTGGCAGTGGGCTGGCCATGTCTGTCGAAGGACCGATGGCCGCTGGAGCAGACGAGTCCTTGGGTGGAGACCGCGAATCGGCAAACGCAGCGTAGGGCGCCCCCCTGCCAGGTGGACCGACGACCTAAAGAGCGTGGCTGGGGGGGACTGGATGCGGAAGGCAGAGGACCGAGTTTTGTGGCGCAACTTGGGAGAGGCCTATGTCCAGCAGTGGACTGCGATAGGCTGAGTTGATTATGTCGCAAAATTATAGTAGAGATGGTATGAAATTTAAGTAGGTTTAGCCCTCGGACGAATAAAAAATGGCGGACGGAATCTCGCTAAGAAAAGATTGCAGCACTTAGTTATTTTTTGTACATTTTTTTTATCGTATAGGATGGCGAAACGAGCTAAAGGCCCACCTGATGTTAAGCGTTTACCTTTGCCCATAACAACTGCAATACCACCGAGGCTGTTACCTAAGTGGTACCGCAAGTCGGTTCACCGAACTGAGACATGAAGACGGAAAGTCTCATGTGATTGTAATTTCACCGGCACCCGTACCCTTCAGACCGAAACACAGCAATGCAAGCATCACTATTTGGCGGAGAAGTAGATACGGTGGTAGTACTTCCCCGGACTTTTAAGTCATTTCCTAAACCCACTATAATTTCGGCATAATTTTAACACACCAGATATATATTGTTATTTTATTTGTGACACTACGACACTGACTACCCTCACACGAGATTTGTCTTACTGTGGGTGTGAATGTATTCGTGCCAGCCCATACTTTTAAAGTTTTAAGCGAGCCGTCTCACTATGCGTGCTTCACTTTTTGTTTAGCGAGATTCCGTCCGCCTTCTATTATTCGTCCAACGGTTAGCCCTGTAGTTTCTGCGTCGCAATCGAATCCAGCTGCGGGATTACGTCAGGAGTATTGGAAGTCACTCCAGTAGTATCCAGGAGTATAGGCAGCAGTGATAGCCTAGTGGTTGTGAACGCTTGCCTTCCATGCAGGAGCGTGCGAGTTCGATCCCGGCCCGCACCTCTGACTTTGCGGATTCATGTGCGGATCAGAATTTGACTATCACTTGCTTTAACGGTGAAGGAAAACATCGTGAGGAAACCTGCACACCTCAGTGCTGCATACAGTTCTCGATGGTGTGTGTAGTCCACCAACCCGCACTAGGCCAGCGTGGTGGACTAAGGCCTTAACCTTCTCATACTGAGAAGAGGCCCGTGCCCAGCATTGAGACAGTAATGAGCTGATTATGTTATGTATATTGGAAGCAGCATATTTTTGCCAAAGGATGTTAAAATACTGATTCAGAATAGTAGAACATGTCTTATAATACAGGCCTACTGCTTAACTCAGGCGGTCAGTTCAAATCACATCAAATCAAAATGGAATTTATTCTATTTGGGGTAAAACCAATTAGCGCTTATTGAACGTCGAACGTCGTCGCAGCGTGGGTAGGCCACCCACAAGGTGGACCGACGACCTGGTGAAGGTCGCGGGAATGAGGAAAGCACAGAACCGGTCATTGTGGTGATGCTTGGGGGAGGCCTTTGTCCAGCAGTAGAAGTCTGGGCTGAAATGATGATGATGTGACGTGTGCCGTCTTTCGGGTCAGGTCAGCTCCTACATACTATAACAACTCTTTTTACGTATTAATAAGTCAGTACTAAGTTGATGATTAGCGTCATTGTTTTTATCAGCTGGAGTGGTCACATTGCCCTTGAACTTCTTAGCTTGAGTTCCCTCGGAATCATTGGAAACCTCCTCTTTAGACAACTCATTTAAATTGTATTTATAAATGTAAAATAATTGTCCATAATGCTTAACAGGCAAATAATCTTAATAATTTCCACTATTATACATAGCCTAGGATTTTTCAAATCAACTTTCCTGTTCGCATTCTTCATAACAACCATCTCTGCCAGCTCTTTAATGATCAAGTCTCTACAGACACTACTGTTGAAACATTGGCCAGTTTTTGGCATTACTAACTGTAATGTTAATATAAGATCATATTATAGTATGTAAGTGGAGATGGTTGTGAAGCATTCGCGGCCCGCCTTTGTCATATGACTTGTGTGCCAGTCCGAAATAAACCCTCGTGACGAAACGTTGTTTTTCTAAGCTCTACCGAACCTTCTCGAACATTACACTAACATAACAAGGTCGACGTCTAGGTCGAGGTCGAGGTGGACGTCTGTGGTCTAGTGGTTCGAGGGTCGGACTGCCGATCACGAGGTCGTGGGTTCGATTCCCACAGGACACAAATATTTGTATGATGAACATAAGTGTTTGTGTTGGTCTGGGTGTTTCTTATGTATTATAAGTATGTATTTACAACAAAAAAAGTATTTAAGTATTATATCCATTGTCTAGTACCCATATCACAAGCTCTGCTTAGTTAGGGACTAGATGGTGCTGTGTAAAAATGTCCCGAAGATATATTTTTTTTAAGGTGAATGATTAAT
The DNA here is from genome assembly GCA_949699075.1 of Asteroscopus sphinx. Taxonomy (NCBI): domain Eukaryota; kingdom Metazoa; phylum Arthropoda; class Insecta; order Lepidoptera; family Noctuidae; genus Asteroscopus; species Asteroscopus sphinx. Next base: position 34,354,278 of record OX453002.1, on the reverse strand, counting down.
TATAACATACCCACTGCCAGGTGGCCTGAAGTCTCTCACATACTTGTCGCCATGCTTACTAAAGTTCGGGTTGATCAGCGTTTGGACCCTGAAACACAAAGTAGCAATTATGTTATTATGATATAAGGAAAACTCTCAGAACAATGGATTTACAACATAATAGTTATGATTTTGTCAGAGGCATAAGGCCAAACCAGTCTGCTCATCTCTCCCTGTAGGTGTTGCAACCCAGAGCCAGCAGGGGGGGCAGCCCAAAGCTAGATGCTCGGCAGTAGTTTAATGGGTTATATGTCCACGAAGAGGAGTGAGAAGAGGCCCGTGCCCAGCAGTGGGACAGTAATGGGCTGATTATGTTATGTTATGTTATGTCCACGAAACAGACACAATAGTTAAACAATCACAGTGAATCGTATGTGATTCATGGGTCAGGGAAAGGGTTAATATACTATATTATTATTGTTTTTCCTGTACCAATTCAAATAACAGTGTATCTTTATAATAAAACAAGTTTAACTGGATTACATTGTGTATATTATTTAATTTGGGTTTCCTGATGTTTCGAAAGCTTTGCTTTGCAGCATTCTTGGTTGCAGAAAGACTACGATGACAAGCGTCTTTACAGATATTTCTAAAAAATACCATAATTTTTTTATGAATTAAAATCTTTCAATGCACGAAGTAATCACTCACAAGTTCATTATCTTTTACAGTGTTGCGTGCTGTTTGTATCTTTTCACTTTCTTTTTTAAATCAGCTTTGCAGATTAATTATAATCATCAGAAATTCATGTTATCGTAATAATTTGTTGTATTTTAGTGCAGGATTTTTTTAAATTATTGCATTGATTGTGCAATTCTACATGGTACATATATAGTGCAATAGCAAGCTACCAAATTTCTATGTTAACATAAAAGCCATGGTAACTGGCTTAACAAGTTGCCATGTTTCAAAAATAATAATTTAACAATTTAAACATGTTTACTCACTTAACAGGCAAGTTTACATATGTTACAGTAAATAGACATTTACAGCTACAGCCAACAAATTGGTGCAATTTATTTATACCTAGCTATACCCATGGCTTCTCCCAGTTCTCCAGCAAGATAATTTCCCTTTTTACCAGCTTTTATTAATATTCATCTTCTGTTAGAATGTTTGAGACAAGTCTTGCAACTAAATTTGAAACCAGTTCCCCACAAACAATATTATTATATTACAGCAATACATATAAAAAATTACAGAATATGTGTATTACAGTATTGTATGGCTAATAAATAGGTTTCCCTGTGTAACCAGTTAAGTATAAAAAATTCGAACAGACTGACGGATTATCATTATTTTGTATACAAGATGTTGGTTTGTAACCGTACTATAATTCTAGAGCAAATGATAAATAATGTGCTTAGTCATCTAAAAATACTTGAAAAAATCGAAGATTATTTAATACCCTAATTTTCACTTAGAAACATAGCAAGGGTTTGAGAAAAAATTCCGAATGACTCGGAAAATAAGTCATTGGCGGCATTGTCAAAGGGTAGAAAATAGAAATACCTGCAAATTGTTTTGTTGGTTTTGCACGAATCGTTTTTGTGTCGCACGCAACGGGGGGGGAGTACGGAGGAAATTTGTTTGATTACAAATAGGTATTGTTTTTTTTTTTATCGATTTTTTTGTTGATTCGTGTTCAGTATCAGTGCTATAGTCACCTCCTTAAATATGGCACGGATACAGATCAACATGTTGTAGAAATCCATGCCAGCACTTTGGCAAGAACCGTCAGCCATGACTAAATCGCTATATTTAGACTGGCAAGAACAAAGATTTACTTGATTTTTGTTGGCTATAAGTCATCAGGGCTTCATGATTTGTTTGTCGCCAAAGATGTTGTCAATTATAACTACATACTATAGGCTTCTCCAATTCAAAATAAACTTGTAAGCTTGATGGTTTTGTAGGGAAAGCAATACTCACAATAAGTAGAGGAAGTTAACAATACCCCAGAACCAACCAAACACGCTGAATGGACTCTGCTCGACGACAGTGCCATCTGAAGAAATAAATAAATAGTAAAGGTTATTTATTAATCAAGGTTTTGCTGAAAACCACCCGAACATAGTTGTAAAAAGGCTGGGATAGCCCAAGGCGACACGCTGACCGAAGAATGCAATAATATCTTTTAATTGATCACCATTTAATACAATGCAACATTGGGTTTAATATTTTTTTTTTTGTAATACTATTCAACAATTCTAGTGGTTGCAAGCGCGACTGCTGAGCGTGGGGTCCTGGGTTCGTTTCCCGGGTCGAGCAAAGTGTTATTGGGTTTTATCTTTAGGAAATTCTCAGTAGCAGTCCGGAGTCTGGATTTGTGCCCGGTTAGTGGCAATAGGCTCGCCCCCTATTACATGGGACTAATCATAACTGGCGAAATGTGGGTGTTCTATACACCTCTGCCTACCCCTTCGAGGAAATACATGCGTGATGTTATGTTATGTTATTCAACAATTTCTGTAATACATAAATCTTTGATTAGTTTCTTAAAAGAATCAGTCAAACTAACGATATTTATGTATGTACCAAATAATGAGGCCAGTGGGCTAATTTGATGATAAAAAACCAACTTGCTGAAGTTATTGCTCAACAATATATTTATTTACATTCACTGACGTGGCCTTCCGGGATTCTGGAACTACAACGATAACTAAGGAACACAAAACGCTTTGTATACCTACCTCCTTTTACGTACACCATGTTGAGATTTTTTATCCAATTTTTTCACGATTTTTGTGTAATTTTAACGAAAAATTACTTTACAAAATACGAGTGAACTGCCCACCAAAAGTACCTATTGTCAAAATTGTCAATGTCAATTAATGTCAAATGTTGAAATGACAATGAAATGAAACGAGAATGAAACTGGGGGTGCGTTCAATATTATCGCCCGACGACGGCGGACGACGCCCGGTCTGTGTTCACTTATATCGCCCGACGACGCACGCAGTAGGGATGTAAAAAATATAGGTAGGTAGTTGTTGTTTGGGCGTTCGTTTGTATGATCGCTCTGAGTAACTGAACGACCAAAGTACGCTCTGGGCGTCGTTGTACGATAATACTGAACGCGGCTCTGGTTACTTAGACCCACAGACCAGTAAGCCTCAAGACGCCACATAAACAAAGTTTTGCTTGAGAACACAGTCGTAAAATGTTGGCGTTATGATTGGTCGGCCAAATGTTCGGTGATATGATTGTTGCCGCTCGCTAACGGAGTGACGTCCCGATTGGTGGATGGGCGTAAGATATGCAGTGCTACTGCATATGCTTTGTGACCGGGGGTATCCGGCTAATAGGCTTCTAGAGGCTTACTGGTCTGTGCTCAGACCTTTTAGTATTTCTGTGAAAACTACTAGAAGTTTCTGAGTGATAAATAATAAAAACTGTATACAACAAACCAGTGCTATGTTCAGTTATGTCGCTCGACGACGGCGGAAGACGCACGGAGTGTTCTTTGGATGTTCGTTTTAATTTTTAACGATCGCTCTGAGTAACTGACTGAACGACCAAAGTACGCTCTGTACTTAGATGGTAAACCTCCTGTACGTTGTCGGGCGATATAACTGAACGTACCCCAGGGCTATGTTCAGTTATGTAACCCAACAATGACTACGCGCAGCGCGGAGCGTACTTTGGTCGTTCAGTTACTTGGAGCCAAAGATTATAATTTTATCTACTACGCTCCGAGTGATCATACAAACGTACGCCCAAAGAACGCTCCGTGGACTCCGTGGTGCGTCGTCCGCCGTTCTCAGGCGACATAACTGAACGCAGCCTAGATGTTGGCTGCGTTCACTTATATCATCTGACGACGCACACGGAGCGTACTTTGGTCGTTCGGTCGTTCGCTGTTACTCAGAGCGATCCACAGACCAATAAGCCTAAAAGACGCCTATTAGACGGACACCCGCGGTCACACAACATATGCAGTACCACTGCATATCAGCCGCCCCGCCCCCATTCGGTTCGTCACTCCGTCAGCGAGGGCAACTGAGTAAAGAGCTCTAATAAACACGTTTTTTTACTCTAAAAAAATCCCTATTGTGCAGTGAAATGGTTCGGAATATGTAGTACAACATTCAGTTTTAATAAAGACGGTAGTACATTTCACAGATATGTCCATATTTTCCATTTAAGAATAATTTTGTTAATTTAAAATAGTGTATAGCAAAGCACAAAACGTGGTCGCCCGTTGATGTCTTTTTTTCGCCATCTTTTTCTGTTTCACGGTACTTAACATACCGCTATTTCGCTCTATCATAATCATGTGTGCTAGAGTTGGGGTACTAACACAAATAAAATTTATCGATAAAATGCGAATGTTGTAAATGATTCCTATCTTTTTAATAACAAATACATACATCAGATCACCGTGCAAACTACATAATAACGAATAATATTAATAATATTAATTATCTAACAAACAGTTATTTCCAGAATTACTGCAACATGAATTTTATTTTAAATAATTACGTAAATCATTTAGTTGATTTAATAAAAAGCGGTATAGACAAATATTAATATGTCAATGTTCGGCTTGCCTATTTAACAATGAAATCAAATTTAAAATCTGTAACGAGGGTTTACACCAAATTAATTTGTTTTAAGGGCCAATAAATTAAACCCCTTAGCCGGCCCAGTGGTGCCGTATTCAAACGTGCCTAAACGCATAGTGCATAAGGCCTGCCTTTACATGCTTTATTAATAATAAATAATGAAAATTAATTACGATTTCGATTTATTGTTATCATTAAATACAACGTTAAATCAAATTAGTTCGCCGAGGTAACAATATCTATACAGGGTTAATTTTCAATAGCCGGGCAAATTTTCAGAGACGGTTCAGAATTGACAATATTTTTGTTCTACGAAATAAAAATATACATATTGACATATAATATATATATATTGACTTGTTTCTTGTCCGCCACTAAAAAACAGAACGTATGGACAGTTACATCAAAACAATTTAGTTCAACAACCGCATACGGCAACGCACGCATATGGCAACGCACGCATACAACCACAAATCCGCATAGTGCACTTCTCCCCGACCACTCCGCACCCCTTCCCACATGCCGCACTGGCACCGGCCGGCTAGTATGACCTTGACTTGTTGCGTATGCGCGTACGGGGCGCATATGGCCTGCTAGGTCACCGGACTTCACGCCACTGGATTTTAATTATTTATGGAGTGAAGTGAAAAGACGTGTTTACGTTGAGGAGGCACAAAGTGTGGAGGACCTACGCAATAAAATAAATATTGCTTTCAACAAAATGAAAATAATATAAAACGGCCAAGAGAATGTCGGGCCATGCTCAGAATTATAGGGTTCCTTAAGTAGGTCTAATTACAAACGAATCGAATCGAATATTAATCATTGCTATTTTAGTTTTTGCAAACAGCGCCACCTAGCGCTAAATTTATGAAGAATAAGAATAAGAATAAGAATAATTTATTTCGCAAAAAATACGGGTCCAGACAGATAGATAAAGAGTCACAGTTAGTTTCCACATATTTTGCCATAAGTGGCACGCAAAAAATTTATAACAATAATAATTAAAATCAGATTAACATAACGTAACCAGCCCACCACTGTCCCACCGCTGGGCAAAAAGCTAAATTTAAGAAGTGTGTTTCTTTTTGTGATTTTTTTAAATAGAAAGTAACTAAAGGAGCATTATTTGCTACGATCATTTTTCTCTAAGGTCAATGACCTATGAATTAGGACGTCTTAAGTATTTTTTAGTTTTATCACTATAACTCAAAAATTTATAATCACATTATACTCGAAATAATGTTAAAAGAGAGTTTTTATAAAGGTCTATCAATGTTGAAGACTATAAGTTTCTACATTGCATAGTTTAGAAATGGCAGGGGGGGGGACACATTGCCAGCCACTTTGGCGAACTGTATTTCGCAGATGGTATACCTGATAAAAAAGTTATGTATGAAACATTACCTTCATTTTAGTAGACCTATTCAACGATACCTCACACGAGGGGGTGCAGCGAAAAAAATATTTTCACCCACATTTCACATGTATGCCCATACAATCACACCCCTAAAATCAAAATCAAGATTTTTTTATTCTTTTAAAATTGAGATCTATATCTATTCCATTTTTTGTCAAAATTTCATTTACTTATGTTTATAACTGTAGAAGTTATTAAGCGGTAAAGGTTTAGGACAGACGGACAGACGGACGGACATGACGAAACTATAAGGGTTCCTTGTAGGACTACGGAACCCTAAAAATGAGACAATCAATTTGTTAAAAAATAATTTAAGAAAACATGCACGATTATGTACCTATTGAAAGAAACGGACTCCATTTTGAACAGTAATTAAAATACACGTGAATTATGTAATTCAATCGGGTTGATTGGGTAAGTTTAATTGTTGTATATAGTTTATTTCAATTTTTTTAAGACAATAAAGCAGCACAAAATTTCAATTTTATTTATTATGACGGTCCTAAGGCCGTAAAGTATGAAGGAAAATGTTGAATCTACTTTTAGGGTTCCGTAGTTCCTAAAAGGAACCCTTATAGTTTCGTCATGTCCGTCCGTCTGTCCGTCTGTCCTAATCCTTTACAGCTTAATAACTTCTACAGTTTTAAACATAAGTAAATGAGATTTTGTTAAAAAAACTCTACATGTAGGTCTCAATTTTAAAAGAATGAAAAAATCGTGATTACGTATTTTAGGGACTTACAACATAACTGGCGAAATGTGGGTGTACTATATACCTCTGCCTATCCCTTCGGGGAAATACAGGCGTGATGTTATGTTTATGTTATGTTGTATTTTAGGGGTGGCGCCCATACATGTGAAATTGGGATGAAAAAAAAATTTTCGTTGCGCCCCTTCGTGTGGGATATCATTGAATAGGTCTACTAAAAAAGTATCATTGTGGTATGTTGACATGACACACTTCTTAAATTTGGCACTATACAGCGCCATCTAGCGGCTACTAACAACACTCTCTGAGTCGCCAACGCTGCCGTCTATTGCAAAAACTAAAATAGCCATGATTAATATTCGATTTGATTTGTTTGTAATTACACCTACTTAAGGAACCCTATAATACTGAGCATGACCCGACATGCTCTTGGCCGGTTTTTTACGAAATAATTAATAACGAAATGTCATAGATATCACGACTACCTAGGTATTATATTTTGTTATTAATTATTACTAAATAGACATTACCTGCGCACACTGGGTACCTACTCAAGCGAGCGAGGTCATCGTCCTTATGGCGTGTTTATAATTTAAGAAAAATTTCGGACATTTTCAAATGAATGTTTTATTAAATATTTTTTTCATTTGACTATAATTTTTAAAAAGCTCACTTTCGACAAAAGCGGAAGGCAGAGGACCGAGTGTTGTGGCGCAATTTGGGAGAGGCCTATGTCCAGCAGTGGACTGCGATAGGCTGAGTTGATATATACAATTTCGGCTTGACCTCATAATCTTAATTTTAAAATTTGGCTGGTCTTTAAAAACTAACCCTGTATAAGTCAATAATATTACGAGAAAAAATATGATTTTCTGAACTCATAATTTTAACTACAGCAAGTTGATCACGGGGTCAACGGCCGCATTACGCGTGAATAAAAAAAGTAATTCTTACGTATTGAAAGACAATTCTAGTGTTATGGTATGTGAATTTCTTAAAAAATACTATGTAAATCTACAAGGTCACGCGTCCCGTGACTGTTAATCCCATGATTAGCTGCCTTGAATGAAATTATGAGTTTAGAAAATCATATCTTTTCTTGTTTTATTGTCATTAGATATCGATACCCATCACGTCTGTGAAGTTTCGCCAGGTAATTTGATTTAGACTTATAGAAATCTTGTCGATAAAAAACTTTCGATCTCCCGTCACTAGTTTGATTGAACTTGATTTATGACTTTTGAGTTGACCAATCATAACGCGCCTTCCGCACCTGTCCCCCGCCAACATTTTACGATTGCGTTCTTGAGCAAAACTTTGTACATGAGGCGTCTTTTAGGCTTACTTGTCTGTGAGAGAGATCATACAAATGAACGCCCAAACAACGCACCGAGCATCGTCTGACGACGTCGGGTGATATAAGTGAATGCAGCCCTTCACATGACAATTGACTTGATGACAGCCAATGTCAAAGTTATCAAAAAAATTGTCAATTGAAACATCAAAATATTCGAAAATTTCACAGAAAATTTGCTATTGTATAATTCTAGTCTTGTAAAGAACCTATTAGATTTTATTTGTTATTTTCCTTGTCCTTCCTCTGCAGTGCAAACTCCCTAATTATTTCTAGTAAGTACACAATGTATGTAATGTAGGTACCTGTCTAAAAGTACCTTGAATATTTTGTAAATTAATGGTTCAAAAATGAGTTTAAAAAATATTAAATTAGTTACATTTGACGTTACAAACACCCTGCTGAAGTTCAAAGTGCCAACATGGCAGTATTACGCTATGATAGCCCATGATCACGGATTCAAAGGCACTGAAGAAGAAGTGAAAACAAAGTTTAAGAAAAGTTTCAAAACAATGTGGGAAAAGCATCCTAATTTCGGAAAAAAGACAATAGAATGGGAGGATTGGTGGCGCAAAGTCGTCAGTATGACTTTAAAAGATCATTTGCCAAGCAACGCGGACTTGGACACCATCGCTCACAAGCTTATCAATGAATTTAAAACAGACCGCTGCTGGCGTATTGCCAATGGTGGAGACAAACTAATAGATCAGTTCAGGAAACTAGGTGTATCTGTTGGTGTTATATCAAATTTTGATCCTCGTCTTAGTGATATACTGCAAAACGTTAGTTTACATAAAAACTTTGATTTTATTGTAACTTCCTATGAGATTGGATATAGTAAGCCAGATGAGAGGATATTTCAGAGTGCTATTGACAAGTGCACCAAAACTGTATTACCATCGGAGGCTCTTCACATTGGAGATGATGTGGTGAAGGATTATCAAGGTGCAAGGGCTGCAGGTTGGCACGCTCTGCTGGTCAACTCTGAACTTAAAACTGATGCAAAGCCATCTCAAGAACATGTGTTTAAGAGTTTACAAGAGTTGAGTTTAACTGTACAGCAGAAGAAATTAATATTATGATATAAATCATTCCTTATGTCATTAAATTATAGATCTCCTGTCTAAAGCCAAACTTATGAATCTGTTTTGTCAATCATACTGATGTAAGCAAATAGTTGATCCAGTAAGTCTATGTTTCTGACTCGGAGTCATGAATTATTAAAAACTGAAAAACAATATATATCTCCTGAATAAAATATGAAGATAAGCTTGCCAGTATTTGTTTTCAGCTTTGTGTGTCGTGTCACGTGTGATGTGACCAAATAGCATAGTAACTCAAACTTCCTATATTTATTTTAGCATAGGTATTTTTGTAAAATTTTGATGGTGATATAATTACCTGTTCTAATTTATTTTATGATTGAAATATAATATATTTTTATTAATGTTTTACATTGTTTTAATGTTGAAACCATAAAATTTACAAATATAGCTCACAATATTTCAACACGGGCATTTGATTAGTATTCCTTTTATATTGTTTTTTTTTACTGTAAACATTAGATCTTGAATGCATATCCAGCGCACTGCAGTAAGTAGCATATACAAAAAAGAGCCCTAGTAAGCATGCAGAGTAATAGAAAAAAACATTCAGATATGCAAAGGTAGTGCTGTTAATACAGGGCTGTCTCTAGCATATCTGACACCGGGGTTCAAACCCAGCTCAGTTGCCACCCTCCATGATTAGGTTTAGTAATTACTGCTACACACAGTGACCGGCGGCGGTGACCCTGATGCCTAGGCACCAGGGTGCCCTGCACCCTTTGCACCCCTGGGTTGAGACGGCCCTGGGGGTCTACTCTCGTTTGACAACATTCGATTAATCATACCATTCATAGCACAATTTGCTACTCCAGTCTATCATCGTTTCCATATTGCATTCGATTATCCTGTTTTGACGTGAGTTTTTCTGATCTCCGGTCAATTTCCAGAGGGAGAGGAAGACCTTATCCATAGGTATATGAAGAAGTTAGGCCTTAGGAAGGATGATGCCTACCAGCGGGAGAGATAGCGCCGCATGATTAGAAAAGCCGACCCTGAGTAACGGGAAAAGGCCAGGTCAAAGAAGAAGAATATTCTATCTTTATTGTGCCTTTTTTATGTGCCTATCTTTGTTGTTTAGATATTGGTCGGAACAAAAGTTCGTACCTACTTCGTTTTCGTTCGTCGTACGAGTAGACCCCTGATTGTTATTGTATATAGGATTACTTATATTTTGTGGTAGGATGTGATGTGAAATGGATGATAACTGAATGTGATATAAGGACACCAAAGACTATTTCTGGATGGTGAGGATATTGTGTTTCGTGACTTTCGTGAGGTTAAATAGGTGGGACTGTTATGTGGCGGTGTGGAAGTAAAGGTGTGGTGATATGGGTATGTATGTTGAGTGGGATAAGGGGGTGGTGATATAGGTATGGATGTTGTGTGGAATAAGGGTGTGCTTGATATAGGTACGGGTATTCAGTGAGGGGCAGGGGTGTAGTGAGATAGGTGTGGATTTTGTCTGGGTTAATAGTGTTGTCAAATAAGTATGGATGTAGTGAGAGGGATAAGGGTGAGGGTGTGATGATATAGAAATGGACGTTGTGTGTAGTAAGGGTTCGGTGATAAAAGTGTATGGATGGTGTGGGAGGGGCAAGGGTGTGGTGAAATAATAGTATAGACGTTGTGAAAATAAAAAGGTACACTGACCTCTATTATACTAGTACGATGGACAGGCTATGTCATTTAAAATGATATAAGTTTTTTGTGCCCTGAGGTTGTGTGACCAACAAAAGCGACCCCAACTCTGGTCCCTGGAACTAAAATTACAAACGGATGTCGTAAAAATGTCATTGTCCCACAGACCTACATTGTCCAATCTCTAACATTAGTTATGTGGACCAACACCACTACAGACAGTACCAAAAAATCAAATGTCTATTAATCTGAGTAAATGTCTTAATTATTACGACCCTTTCAATAGCCAGTCCAGCGTACCACAGATCTACTACCTAGATGTCAGTGAATAAGGTCCGGTTTTGGTAAAATGGGTGAGGATGTTGTGAGTAGGGCAGGTAGGTAATGAATAAAAATCACACACGTCATTTTTTTTCTTCTACGATGCATATAATCGAAAATACAACACCTTACAACATTGATCTAAAAATAACTCATTAATATCAGTCATTATATTAAAATGGCTCTAAACACACGCCTAGAAACTTTCTGATGTTAATCCTTTTCCTACACATCATCCAACTTTAGAGCCCTTTTGTCGCTGTTATTACCAATCGTCTCTTTCTGAGTATGATGGGATTTTCTTCTCGTTCAACCACGTGTTGCTGAACAGAAGTACCTATCTACTTACCTACCTACTTAAGTCACGCGGAGCGACCGGAGTTTAACTCCCACTACCTGCCATAAGTACCACTCATGGCGTTCCATGTACCTACTTGCAATCCAAAATATCAACGACAAATTATTAACTTAAAAACCCCTGAGGTAGTAATAATAGGTACCTCAGTGTTAAAAACACATCACAATACAACACCTATTTCTCCTTTTCTACTACAGTCAAATCTGAGTCGTGTCACAGATAATATAATACTATGGTCGTGTTTAATTTTTAAGAAGAACAGTGTTGGCAAGATTTTTTGAAGGGTAACGAAGTATAAAATTCCATCAGCTGACCACTCAATGCCTCTACCGACGAAGGTTGGAAGCAATCTCAGACTGATAGATATGACGCTTTGTTTCATCTTCTGCTTCTCCATCATTCTCCCCTCTTGCCAATGAGATGCACAACGATCAAATTCCTTATTATCAGTCATAGTTGAGCTCAGGGTTTCCCATACACTCAAGTCACCAAAAAGTAAGTCAGCTTCGGTGAAATAATAGAAGTTTCCCACTAGATTTGGCTGTACTAATTAGTCGTTGGAAATTTAATTTTCAACGACGAAGAAAGGAGGACGATGGAAAGAATAGTAGAATTTGGTAGTTCGTCCATTCTCCTTCCTATCCGATTTATTTGCCCTCTTGCGACGCTTCGTAGACGTTTTTCTTTCACGTTCTGAAAAGATATAAGTATAAAATTGTTAGCTCGTGTAGGTATACATGACTGATAACAGTGATAACTGATAAGAAATAAGAAAGACGCTGCTCTCGAAGAAAGAGCATCTATCATTTCATCATCAACACTCGATTGCGGTAAAAAAATACAGTAGCAGCAATATACCACCCCCGTTGACTAGGACTCACTTAATTTATCTGACTACCTACCTACCTACAAAAATCAAGACTGCATTTAATAGGTTTTTTTTTTATTTCTTTTTTTTCAGGGGAAATTTCAATCGTGATTTAACACGATTGCGAAATAGAACGCTCAAAGGCGTCTCAGCCTAAACAAGCTGGTAAAGAAATTCACCTTTTAAAATATTCCCTGAATAGCTACTCTTGATTAATTAAGTATCACTGCGATGATGTTTGTGCGCGAAAGTACTCATGTGCGTTTTAACTAGCTCGATCGATACCTAGGTACCTATTACCTGTATCTACCGCCTACGCTCGGCGAAGCTCAATCTAAAGCACGACCAAAATATAAATTAATAGTTACCATAGAAAAGTGGTATACCTAACTTGTATTATTGTCTGTTCTATGGTAATATCTTAGGTAAAATCTATCGCATGTGGGCTTTGAGGAAGGGATAACTGTTCGGGATTTGAATCGAAAATATATCAGGAGTTTAATAAAATAAGTGTCTTTGTTCCAGTGAAAACGGTATAATCTCATTTTATCAAAAATATAAGGTAGGAGGCGCACTATGAATTACTTATAGCTAAACAGCCAATCGCGTCATAGGTTGCGTTTACAATTTGAGTAGGCGTTTTATCCCAACAATAACATTTGGGCAAACAAACACATTACCTATCAATAATAAGTACATAGCCAGCTAGTTTCAATCGCATAGTAGTTATATGGATCGATACCGCCTACGTAGCCTAAGTTATGGTGAAAAGGAAGCTCATATCCAACGCAACTCGTGTTATCAAGTAGGTACTAACCTTTGGGGGGTTTATTTGCTGTCGTTGTGGCGTCCTTCATGGTCGTGGTCTGCTGAGCCTCGTTCCCAGACAGTATGTTGGTTGGTGGCGCGGTGCGCAGAACTTTCCGATGGCAGCGTCCTGGAGCAAATGGGCGAGTCTAGATCGCTAGAGTGCTAACGGACAGGCGCTAACCAGAGACTCAAAACACTCGGGTCGGTTTACTATTAGGTATGTTAAGTATGGCAAAGGTGATGTAAGTATTATTGTTGGTGGACCAAAAATGTATATACCTACCTACTACTTACTACATCTACAACATGTAAATGTAACATAATGAACGCAAGACCTCAGTCAAACCAATAAGGGTCGGTCTTTCAATATTATCAGACTATTGAAATACCGGCCCTAAGAATACTTTTTGGTACTGGTACTACCGATTTTTTTTTTCTCAAAATCAAAATGTTACACAGTTTTTAGCCATCTGACACACGGAAACCCATTTTATTGGTCTTCCTGGACCTCAAGGACGTACTCGGCATCGACTGAGATACTTGTTTATCCTTAACATAACACATAACATCACGCCTGTATTTCCCCGAAGGGGTAGGCAGAGGTGTAATAGTACACCCACATTTCGCCAGTTATGTTATAGTCCCATGTAATAGGGGGCGAGCCTATTGACCGGGCACAAATCCAGACTCCGGGCTGCTACTGAGAATTTCCTAATGAAAAAACCCAATAACACTTTGCCCGACTTTGTTTATCCTTAGGATGCAAAATGTTTTTTTCTTATTGTAACATGGTTTAAAAACCATACCAATTGATTCTTCTAGAGTTCAGGGATGCGGTGGTACTGTTCTTCATAAAAAGGGATAAAACCCTACTAAAGAACTACAGACCCATATCACTCCTGAGTCATGTATACAAGCTGTTCTCAAGGGTCATCACGAATCGTCTCGCCGGAAGACTTGACGAATTCCAGCCACCAGATCAAGCCGGATTTCGAAAAGGCTGCAGCACCTGCACCGTAGTCCACATCTATACTGTTCGGCAGATCGAATAGAAGACTGAAGAGTACAATCAGCCGCTGTGTATGGCATTTGTGGACTACGAGAAGGCCTTCGACTCCATCGAAATATGGGCAGCTCTGGATGCTCTTCAGCGACGTCACATTGATAAAGGGTTTATAGAAATACTGAGATGCCTATACAATGTTGCTACCATGACTGTTCATCTCCAGGACCAAAAGATGATGCCAATCCAACTGCGCAAAGGGGTAAGACAAGGGGATGTAATACCCACAACAACTAGGCAATACTTACTAGCTTTGTCGATTGCGCTTATGTAAAACTAGTTTTGTCTAATTGAAACTAGTTTTGACTAGAAATCAGGGTTTTACTGTAACATTACCATCATCGTCCACTCAGCCTATCGCAGTCCACTGCTGGACATAGGCCTCTCCCAAGTTGCACCACAACCCTCGGTGCACTAAAATAAAATTGTAAGAGGTCGAAAAGTATGAAAAGAGTTTAGGCCTAATTCCATGGTTGGTTTTAAAATCGTGGTTTTAGAGTCGCGGGCACTGCTATAAGCAATAAAAGCAAAAACATTTCTTGCTAGCACTTTCTGGCCAGTCTTTGAACTCTGCTGTACAGTCTATGGTAAATATTCAACAAAAAATATATTAATGTTTGGAAAAGACACGCACACCACCGATTTCAGAGGGAGAAATGTGTCGATTTAGTTCGTCAAAAGGTTTATCGCGAGGTCTTCGTTCGGGCAAACCACTAGTATTCGTTGTTCGTCTGTTTGTTAGTCCATCACCAACAAACGTTGCAAGTCAAATTTTAAACAGTTCATGTTGTAGTAAAAACTATCGATATTTAAATCGTTTTTAGAAAAAAATATAAAAGCTAGTAATACAAATGTTGTTCTGATTAAGATTTTTTTGTAATTCAAATGGTTCAAAGGCTGGTCCCAAAAAGTTTAACAAGTTAATGTTTATCTACCTTATTTATTTGTAAACAAGTACCTACATAATATTATATTCTATCAGACTACAAAATGTTGACGATCCCTGCGTTAGCAGCAATATGTTCTAGATGTAAACAACTAAAATCAATATTTCCAGCTCTTCAGCGGGGATTGGAGAATAGCTGTGCTTAAAGCACGAATAGTTGTATCCTGTATCGTTCACAAGAAACCTATGTAGGTATTAATTACTTAACTGACTAATGCCTGACAATGAGGTAGTCTATTCGGTAGCTCTATTGTGTGATAGGTCTGCCAAAATATTAACCACGAAATAAGATGGTTATTAAATGGGACCCTCAATTACGTACGGGTAACCTGAAAGTCAGACCATTTTAGAATGTCGGTATTTCCTTGCCCAAGTAACTGGGTTGCGGGGTCTGACAGCAGTCACTCCGTGTAATATACTGATATTCAGCCTTCATCATCATCATAATCATTTCAGCCGAAGACGTCCACTGCTGGACATAGGCCTCCACCAAAATTGGGGGATATGCCATAATCGCCACGCTTGGCAGGCGGGTTGGCAATCGCAGTTGGTTGGTTAAATACTCAGAGAACGCTACTACCCATCCTCTGGTGAATCCCTCAGTCGCCTTTTACGACACCCATGAGAAGAGATAGGTGGTGCAATTCTTTATGTCCGGCAGCCGTAGACGGAGAAAACTACAGCACACGGAACAGCATATACCAGGCCCCTCGGAAAGTATTGCGAAAAAAAGTTTTTATATATGGGAGACTGGCCAGTTATAATGTTTTTCGAAAATATGATTATTTATAAGTAAAAATAAGTAAGTTCCAATTTCAAAATTTCCCTCCACATTTTTTGCGAGTTAATTCAAAGTATTGTGTCTCACTGAAATATGGATCTGCGCCGGGAACATTTTAGAGCTATGATTTTATACGATTTCAAGTGTCGCCTGAAACCGGATGAATCGTACGATAGACTTCAAATGGCATTCATGGATGAAGGCCCTTCCAAGGCAACCGTGTATCGTTGGTATAACGAATTCAAGCGCGGTCGACCAACTTTGGGGGATGACGAAAGAAGCGGTCGCCCTTTGACGGCTGTTACCGAAGAAAACGTGCTAGCAGTGAAAAATTTAATCCAAGACAATAGGCGAATTACATATCAGGAGATTCAACACATATTGAAGATTGGATCGGGAAGCGTTCACGAGATTCTACACAGCCATCTTCGCGTGAGGAGGATAGTATCACGCTGGGTGCCGCACAACCTCACCGATGCTCAGAAGCAGGCCCGGGTGGAATGGTGCCGTGATATGCTTAACAAATTTGAAGCAGGCTCTTCTCGGCGTGTTTACGACATCGTTACAGGTGATGAGTCCTGGATTTATCAATACGACCCAGAAACCAAGCGCCAGTCGACTGTTTGGGTGTTTCAAAATGAGCCAACGCCTACCAAAGTGAAGCGATCTAGAAGCGGGGGTAAGATTTTGATCGCTAGCTTTTTTAATTTGACTGGCCACTTGGTATCAATTCCCTTACGGGATCAAAGAAGCATTAATGCCGAATGGTATACTACCAAATGTTTGCCAGAAGTTTTCTCTGTTATAAGCAACAAGCGACCAAACACAGGGCTCCGCGGGCTACTGCTCCACCACGACAATGCACCTGCGCACACCGCACTCAAAACGAGGGACTTCCTGGACAGCACGCCAGTCAAACTCCTGGGTCACCCTCCTTACAGCCCTGATCTAGCACCGTGTGACTTCTTTTTATTCCCAAAAATAAAAAATCAGCTCAAAGGGATACAATTTTCGTCGCCGGAAGATGCGCTGGCTGCGTTCGAGCAGGCTGTAAACGAGGTGTCTGCGGCGGACTGGAAAAAGTGTTTTGAAAACTGGTTTAGGCGCATGAATCTTTGTATAGAGGCTGGTGGAAAGTACTTTGAAAAGATTTGATAAAAATATATGTACGTATAGAACAATTTTTTTTAGTTTCGCAAAACTTTCTGAGTGTCCCACGTATATATTCAGCTGATATTCAGCCTTAGGCCCGTATTACGGAAGCTTCCTCAAGTACCTACTTGAGGTACATTCTGTAATACGGACCTAACTCTCTAAGGTCTCTAATCTAGATATTATAGATAAAATCTCTGCTCGAACACCTAAACAAGTCTTTATTCCTCCTAGCAAGTGATAGTGTAGAATAAAGCTAAACTCAGCTTAACCACAGAATGTCCAAGGCCCGTATTACAGAAGGTTCCTCAAGTACGGTTTAAACTTACTCGTTACTCGAGTATCGGTCTTATTCGAGAACGGTAATTTAAATATTTTATTAAACAACATAACACACGAATTTTACCTGAACTAGAATATAAATCTCTACTCAAGCGTAATCTGGACCACACTAGAGTGATTACAGATCAAATCTCTGCTCAAATACCGAAACAGGTGACAGTATAAAATAAAACTAAACTCAGCTGAACTGTGATCAATAAATCTCTGCTTGAGGAACGTTTTAAAATCAAAGCTCAACCCAAAATTAGTTTTAAACAGAGATCAACGCTTGAGTATCGTTCTGTAATACGGGCCTCATAGTCCTAACTGTGATCACTGAATCTATGCTTGAGGAATGTTATAAAATTAAATTCCAACTTAAAACTATATAGGTAGGTACCTAAAAACTGATATGATATGATTTGTTGCGGTATAAGCTTGAATTTGAAGATCGTTCTCTAATACGGACCTAAATCTCATACAAAGTTTTTGGAATACGAAACAAAATAATATTATTATTATTTAATCACTAATTAATAATTAACAATCAGCTCTATTATTTTAACTATGCCTAAAAATATTATGTCTAAAGTTGACTCTAGAAGTCTGCGACTTACAGTCTGGCAAAGAGGTCTATAATAGAACTAATTTTATATCTTTGTCAGTCTGTGTTTAAGCAAAAAATGTGCTTGCGAACACATACAAGGCCCCTATTACAGAAGGTTCCTCAAGTAGGTACAGTTTAAACTTTAATCACCTGATCACTTAGATGATAAACCTGCTACTTAAGGATAGAATCGTTACTTGAGTATCACTCTTATTCCAATACGGTAATTATTAACTAAATCAACAACATAACACACGAATTTGAGCTGAAATAGAATAGAAATCTCTACTCAAGCGTAGTCTGGACCACACTAGAGTGATTACAGATCAAATCTCTGCTCAAATACCGAAACAGGTGACAGTATTATATAAAGCTAAACTCAGCTGAACCACACCCCGGCCACTCAATACAATATGAATGCTAGCACCGCCTACATACGCAAGCTTACGTCTTATACAAACACGCACACACGTGAATGAATAGGGTTGCTTGCCGCTCGAAATGCCGACTGCGCTTCTCAGTAGTTTTCAGAGATGGCGTTAGCTTGTGTAGCGAAAGTTATTCTTGCGCACGAACGCAGTGACTTTGTACGGGCGGCGAAGAAAATAATTTAGTATTTTTAATTAGCTGCAGTAAATTGATAGTTTTATTTCGGATTACATCGCGTAAATTGCATCGGTTGTATCTGACGATGTAATACAGTAAAATTTATTTTATTGTAATGTGTAGTGATCGCGAAAACCTAATAAATTATTAAAGAAATTATATATTACACTCACTGAAAAATTTACGCTTAAACGATTTATCTTTAAATTGGCGGTTATTGAACCGTATGACATTGAAAATACGGAATCTCGGATTAAGTTTTGTTTTGCAAGCATTACAATTCATAATAATTCATTCCTCTCTAATCATAAGTACGTGATTTTACAGTAAACAATCTCTCACTATAGTTGTAAAATTAAACTCTCGCGTTAAGTAGATACCTACCTTTAATAAAATACAATAAAAAGGTACTCAAAGGAATCCGCTTTCAAGCATTACAAGCAAATTATTTTTTCCTTCTTGTCATAACTGGCAAACTACAAAAAAATCGTTTAACTGTAAAATTAAATGCTCGCTGTTCTGTAGTTCTACCTATAAAGGTTTTATTGTGGCTTACCTTATTTCACCGTCCGTGTGGTGCCGGACGTCCGTGTGGTGCCGGACGCAAAGAATACCACCACCCTATATCTTCTCATGGGTGTCGTAAAAGGCGACTAAGGGATTCACCAGAGGATGGGCAGCAGCGTCCTCCGAGTATTAAAACAACCAACTGCGATCGCCAACCCGCCTGCCAAGCGTGGCGATTATTATGGCATATCCCCCCAAACATGCAAAGCACTGATAAAAACCGGCCCCTAGTCCCCGGCGGCCCCGCTATCCCTGGTTACGGTAGCGGCCTAGGTAACGGCGGGGCAGGGGGTGCGAAGAATCCCCGGCAGAGATCCGGCTACCATAACAAAAAAAGACTGGACCTGGCAACATACAACACACGTACACTGCGGACCGACGAGAAGCTTGTCGAACTCGAGGAAGAATTGAGCAAGTTACGATGGGATATCGTAGGGTCATCTGAAGTCCGAAGAGAGGGGGAGGACACGATAATCCTCAAATCCGGTAACTTGCTCTATTTCCGGGAGGGCGATCAACTTTCCCAGGGCGGTGTCGGGTTTATCGTCCATAAGTCTCTTGTGAACAACATAGTGAAGATCGAGAGTGTTTCGACCAGGGTGGCGTACCTTATACTCAGAATAACCGAAAGGTATTCGTTGAAGGTTATACAGGTATACGCCCCGACCTCGAAACACTCCGACGATGAGGTGGAGACCATGTATGAGGATATCTCGAGAGCCATGCATGGCTCTAAAACTCACTTCACTGTTGTCATGGGAGACTTCAACGCGAAACTGGGCAAGCGCTACGATGATGAGCTGCGAGTGGGGCAATTTGGGTATGGATATCGGAACCACCGGGGTCATCTACTGGCTGGCTTTATGGAGAAAGAGGGGCTCTATATGATGAACTCTTTCTTCAGAAAGCGTGAGCACAGGAAGTGGACCTGGTTGGGACCTAATGGTGTAACAAAAAATGAGATTGACTTCATTATGTCGACGAAGAAGCAAATATTCAATGATGTCTCTGTGATCAACGCGGTCAAAACCGGAAGCGTTCACCGTTTGGTAAGAGGCACATTGAATCTGAACATCAAGCTGGAAAGATCTCGACTGATGAAGTCTACGCTCCGTCCAGCACCGATCCAAATCCAAAACGCCGAGAGCTTTCAGCTCGAACTTCAGAATCGTTTCGAATGCCTAGGGAGCTCAGTGGACGATTACAACGATGGGTTTGTGGAAACTGTCCATACGGTCGGGTCTAGGATCTTTAGGACCCGTCGTACAATCAGAAACAAGAAGCTCTCTGACCACACTCTCGAGCTCATGGCGGAAAGACGCGAGATGATTCTGCAGTCCTCAGATGATGCGACTAAGTACCGGCAGCTCAATAGACAGATCTCAAAGTCCTTGAAAAGTGACCTACGCCAATTTAATACCGAACGTATTAAAGACGCGATAGAGAAGAACAAGGGCTCCAAAGTCTTCGCAAGAGACCTGTCTATTGGGCAGAGCCAGCTTGCAAAACTGAGGACCGACGATGGCAGAGTCGTTTCCTCCAAGCCAGAGCTATTGAAGGAGGTCGAGAAGTTCTATGGACAGTTATACACGTCCACCCAGAAACCCGCTGTAAATCGGGCTAATGACCCAAGAGCTCGATTGACCCGACACTATACCGAAGATATCCCGGACGTCAGCCTGTACGAGATTAGGATGGCTCTAAAGCAGCTCAAAAACAACAAGGCACCGGGTGATGACGGAATTACGGCCGAACTCCTGAAGGCGGGTGGAAAACCGATCCTTAAGGCCCTTCAGAAGTTATTTGATTCCGTCATTCTCGAGGGGAGAACGCCACAGGCATGGAGCAGAGGTGTGGTGGTACTCTTCTTCAAAAAGGGCGATAATGCTCTACTGAAGAATTATAGGCCCATCTCACTTCTGAGCCATGTCTACAAGCTGTTTTCGAGAGTCATTACGAACCGTCTTTCGCGCAGGTTTGACGACTTCCAGCCTCCCGAACAAGCCGGGTTCCGAAAAGGCTTTAGCACCGTAGACCACATACATACGCTGCGTCAGGTTATACAGAAGACCGAAGAGTATAACTTGCCTCTTTGTTTAGCGTTTGTGGACTACGAGAAAGCCTTCGATTCGATCGAGACTTGGGCGGTACTACAGTCTCTTCAACGGTGCCAGATTGACTATCGGTACATCGAAGTGTTAAAGTCTTTGTATGAAAACGCCACTATGTCAGTCCGATTACAGGACCAAGCCTCGAAACCTATCCTTCTGCAGCGAGGTGTGAGACAGGGAGATGTGATCTCTCCGAAACTCTTCACTGCTGCATTGGAGGATGTCTTCAAGGTTCTGGACTGGAATGGGCTAGGCATTAACATAAACGGCGAGTACATCACTCACCTTCGGTTTGCCGACGACATAGTAGTCATGGCTGAGACCATGGAGGACCTCGGTACAATGCTCGATGACTTCAGTAGAGCTTCCGATAGAGTGGGTCTTAAAATGAATATGGACAAGACAAAGGTTATGTCGAATTCCCATATAGCACCCATTCCCGTAAGCATCGGAGAATCTACACTCGAAGTTGTTGACGATTATGTATACCTAGGACAAACTGTCCAGCTAGGTAAGTCCAACTTCGAGAAAGAGGTCAATCGTCGAATCCGACTCGGTTGGGCAGCGTTCGGGAAGCTACGCAATATCTTCTCGTCCAAAATACCGCAGTGTCTCAAGACGAAAGTCTTTGACCAGTGTGTGTTGCCAGTAATTACTTACGGTACTGAAACGTGGTCGCTCACAATGGGCCTGATAAGAAGGCTCAAAGTCACTCAAAGGGCAATGGAGAGGGCTATGCTCGGAGTGTCCCTGCGTGATCGAATCAGAAATGAGGAGATTCGCAGAAGAACGAAAGTAACCGACATAGCCCGAAGAATTGCCAAACTTAAGTGGCAGTGGGCGGGGCACATTGCTCGCAGAACGGATGGCCGATGGGGCAGTAAAGTTCTGGAGTGGCGACCGCGTACTGGAAGGCGCAGCGTGGGTAGGCCCCCCACAAGGTGGACCGACGACCTGGTGAAGGTCGCGGGAATCCGCTGGATGCGGAAGGCACAGGACCGGTCGTTGTGGCGATGCTTGGGGGAGGCCTATGTCCAGCAGTGGACGTCTTTCGGCTGAAATGATGATGATGAATGACCTTATTTCATCCTTCGGAAATCGAAAAAATCTTCTGTTTCCTTGTCTAGATGTAGACACACATCCGTGTAAAGCACAATACACTACCATTTTCAATTAAAATACAACTACAAACACCAAAAAATATATTGCGTAAAGCACTCGACTGGCGATTGACATCCATTGAATATTGCAGTCAAATGTGCCGCCAAACTGCGGGCACGTGCGGGGCGCGGGTGAGGAACTTAAATTGGCGGGTGGTGGTGAGTGGCCGTTCTGTACGTTAGTACTATTAGATATTCTGTGGCTGAACTGTGTTCAATAAATCTCAGTTTGAGGAACGTTCTAAAATCAAAGCTCAACTCAAAACTAGTTTTAAACAGTGATCAACGCTTGAGGATCGTTCTGTAATACGGGCCTAAGAAGAGTGATAGGAATGTTTGCACATTATTGCAAATGTATTCCTAATTTCTCAGAATATGTTCATGACATGCCCTATGCAAAATTATTTCCATTGAACAAAGAGCGAGAGAGAAATCTGACATTGCGAAATCTGCAATTCATGCTACTGATACTATAGTATTATATTATCTGTGCTATTGATAATAATGCACTGTCTTGGTCTCTTAGGCCCGTATTCCAGAAGGATACTCAAGCGTTGATCTCTGTTTAAAACTAGTTTTAAGTTGAGGTTTGATTTTAGAACGTCCCTCAAGCAGAGATTTGTTGATCACAGTTCAGCTGAGTTTAGTTTCGTTTTATATTGTCACCTGTTTCGGTATTTGGGCAAATATTTGATCTGTAATCACTCAAGCGTGGTCCAGACTACGCTTGAGTAGAGATTTCTATTATATTTCAGGTCAAATTCATGTGTTATGTTGTTGAATTAAAGTTTATAATTACCGTTCATAATTTTATAATTACAGTTTATAATAACTCCAATCACCTGATCACTACTTAAGTATAGAATCGTTACTTGAGTATCGGTCTTATTCCAGAACGGTAATTATAAACTTTAATTCCCCATGTGGTAAGTAATAATCGCTAAGATCGAAGAATATAGGTATCTTGCCGGATATGTTCCGTGTGTTGTCGGACGTAAAGATTTGCACCATCCTATATCTTCTCATGGGTGTCATAAAGGCGACTAAGGGATTCACCAGAGGATGGGCAGCAGCGTTCTCTGAGTATTTAACCAACCAACTGCGATCGCCAACCCGCTTGCCAAGCGTGGCGATTATGGCATATGCCCCCAAGCTACTTGGGGGAGGCCATTGTACAGCAGTGGACGTCTTTCGGCTGAAGTGATGATGATGAATGATGACGCCAGGCAGGAGTGTACTTTGGTCACATTGGTCGTTCAGTTACTCAGAGCGATCATACAAAAGAACGCCCAAGGAAAGCTCCGAGCGTCGTCCGACGACGTCCGGCGATATAACTGAACGCGGACTAGGTAAAGTAACGTTCTGCAGTTTTGGTGCTGATTTTTGCGTGTAGCAAGCAACACACTGACAATGAAACGCAGTGAGGTTGGCGGGAAAATTCGTAAAGGTCGTGTTGTGGATTTTTTATTATTTTCCAAAATTTGTGTTTCTTCGAGTGTTAATGTGTAATAATGGTGGATTATTAAATGTTAAGTGCTCGTTAACATGTACAAGTGTGGATAAATGGTACAAAGTTGAAAAACATGACTTTCTTATTATCTCATCATCCCCTCAGAAACCTAGTAAAGTTTCCATCACTTTACTAGGATACAAGTATAATATGATGCGTAGCATCTCTACTTGGTCTGTGATAATATGTTCAATGATTACTACTGAAGGACAAGTATCCATGGTCATGAATAAAAAAAAAACAAAAAAAAAAAAAGAAACGCAGTGATTATTATATTATCTTTGCTGGCAACACAAAAAACTGCTGCGCGTCCATGTCAAGAGTCTCATCTGTGTAATGCGGGATCAATATAAATTAAAAATGCGGAATCCTCACACAGAATAATGTTATTTGTGTTCAAACGTCGCGTAATATATAAACAAAAGACAGTAACGTAATCTTCATAGCCTCCAAGCGCTATTAAAACGCATCTAATCCCAGCCCAAACTGAATACATAGCAGCAAAGAGAAAATGACTAAGACATCCTTTATCTACAAAGTGAAGTGTTGAATGTAATGTGAAAACTGTAAGGTGCATTATGTAGTGTGAAGATATTTGGTGTCGATAGTGGCGTATAAGAGTTGTTTGGGCGTGATCGTGTTTATTATGTCGACGAGATGATGTGGTCTATAGTGGTGGCGGCGGCGGTGGTGACGGCGCTAAGTGTGCGCGGTGAGCAGGTGCTGCTGCTCGACACCACCGCGGAGGCCACTCTTGGCTGGACCCGGTTCCCGTATGGCGCGCAGGCGAGCACCCCCGGCTGGCTCGAGGAGTCATACACTAACTTCGAGAAGCAGATCAACTGGCGGTCGTACGTGGTGTGTGACGTTGCTCATCACAACGTCAACAATTGGCTGTGGACGCCGTTCATCGAGCGAAGAAACGCAAACCGTATTTATATTGAGATCAAATTTACTATAAGAGATTGTTCATTGTTCCCCGGTAATGCACTGAGTTGCAAAGAAACATTCAGTTTGCTGTATTATGAGTTCGATGTCGCTACACGCGAGCAGCCGCCGTGGGAGCCCGAGAGTTACAAGCTAGTAGGCCGCATTGCTGCAGGTGAGGGTCGCTTCAATACTAACTCTGAAGTAGACATCAACACAGAGGTAAAGAGCATAGCAGTCACTAAAAGAGGTGTCTACTTCGCCTTCAGAGATCAGGGCGCCTGTATATCTATATTGGCCGTGAAAGTTTACTACATAACATGCCCTGAAGTAACAGTCAATTTTGCAAGATTCCCAGCAACCCCAACAGGTCGTGAGGTAACAGTTATTGAGCAAGCTAATGGAACATGCGTGGAGAATGCAGATACAGCTCCAGGTGAGGCTCCTCCTGTTTATTTGTGTAAGGGTGATGGCAAATGGACATTGCCCAGTGGTTCATGCAAATGCCGCGCTGGGTTTGAATCTGATCTAAACAATCAAGTGTGCAATGAATGCCCACCAGGAAAATTCAAATCTCATACTGGTGATGATCCTTGTGTGACATGCCCAGATTATTCTGAATCCACTGCATTTGCTGCTGCTGAATGTAAATGTTTACCTGGTTTCTTCAGAGCGAAGAAGGATCCCAAGAATGTACCATGCACACAACCCCCATCTGCACCTGTCAATCTCACGGTCACATTTGCTGATCAGTTTTCAATCTCCCTTGCTTGGCAGCCACCACATAAAACCGGTGGACGCAATGACATAACTTACAGAGTTTTCTGTTTAAACTGTGGTCCTACTATTGAGTACAGGCCTGCTGCAACTGGATTAAACAACACCAGGGTCACTGCCATGGGCTTAGACCCAGTTACAGAGTATAAATTTCAAGTTTATGCTGAAAATGGGGTCACTGAAAAGACAGGTGAAGAACCTAAGAAAGTTGAGATAACTGCTGTCACTGAGGCTTCTGTTGTTAGTGTTGTGTCTAAATTGCGAATTCTGAGTGTAGAAAGTGACAAGCTGTCTTTAGCATGGAATCCACCACCAATAGACCTGACTGATCCTGATGATACAATAGAAAGTTATGAAGTCAAGTGCTTTCCAAAAGATAATTTGGAGAAAAGTGCAAATGCCACCCTGAAGATTTCCAAAGAACCCCACGTTACAATCACAGGCTTGAAAAGAGATACAGAATATGGTATTAGAGTCAGAGCTAAGATGAAGCGTGGTTGGGGTGAGTTCAGTGGAATAGTGTATGCGCGGACTGGATCCGTGCTTGAGACGACTTTTGTAGGGGAAGAGGAGGGCGCGCAGGTACGGTTAGTGGCGGGTGTGATGGTCGCGGTAGTCGTATTGTCAGTAGTCGCCATCATCGCCACTGTACTATTCTTACGGTCCCGCACTGATGATGAATGTGACAAGAAGCAGCCGAGCGATTGCAACGCACTTAACTATCGAAATGGGGAAGTGTACACTGGTCCGGAGCGTCCTGCCAAGACGAGTAGCAACGCCACGACGCCATTATTTGCTGGGACTGGCTCCAGAACTTATATTGACCCTCACACGTATGAAGACCCCAACCAAGCAGTCCGTGAGTTTGCACGTGAAATTGACGCGTCTTGCATCACCATTGAGGCGATTATTGGCGGCGGTGAATTTGGGGATGTGTGTCGAGGAAAACTGAAGCTGCCTGCCAGTTGTGGCCAAGAAATCGATGTTGCTATCAAAACTCTCAAACCAGGCTCAACAGAACGAGCAAGACGCGATTTCCTTGCTGAAGCTTCGATAATGGGACAATTTGAACATCCAAATGTCATTTTCTTGCAAGGTGTCGTCACGAAATGTAATCCGATTATGATCATCACAGAGTTCATGGAGAATGGCTCTCTGGACACTTTCTTGAGAGCTAACGACGGAAAATTCCGTGTTGTTCAGCTAGTAGGAATGCTGCGCGGCATTGCTACTGGGATGCAGTACCTCTCAGAAATGAATTATATTCATCGTGATCTCGCTGCTCGTAACGTGCTTGTCAATTCACAACTCGTTTGCAAAATCGCTGATTTCGGTTTGTCGCGAGAGATAGAATCGACTGCAGACGGTGCGTACACGACACGCGGTGGCAAAATCCCCGTGCGGTGGACTGCGCCGGAAGCCATCGCGTTCAGAAAGTTCACGTCAGCCAGTGACGTCTGGTCTATGGGCATTGTTTGTTGGGAGGTTATGAGTTTCGGTGAGCGACCTTACTGGAACTGGAGTAACCAGGACGTGATTAAGTCGATTGAGAAAGGATACAGGCTACCGGCGCCAATGGATTGCCCTGAGGCGGTGTATCAGTTGATGCTCGATTGTTGGCAAAAAGAGCGCACGCACCGTCCCACATTTGCAAGCATTGTGAAAACATTAGACAAGCTCATCCGTTGTCCGGATACGCTGAGGAAAATAGCCCAAAATCGCTCTGCGGACCCTTTGGCGGGTGACACTCCTGACTTGATCCAATTCTCGTCGGTCGAAGAGTGGCTGGAGTGCATCAAGATGTCGCGGTACATCGAGAAGTTTCGCGCGGCGGGGATCATCGATATGGATGCTGTGGTGGATCTAACCGTGCATCAGCTGGCCTCGCTCGGCGTCACGCTCGTTGGCCACCAGAAGAAGATTATGAACAGCGTGCAGAGCATGCGTGCTCAGATCCGCGGCAGTGGCCCCTATGGCTTTCTTGTGTAAGTGACTGTGCTCGTACGTGACATGTTACGCCAATAGAATGGACTGATCTCGATGTGCAGCTACATGCAACAGTGATCTTTAATAATAAAATGATGCATTTTGTATATTTTTCTAAAAAACTGCCATAGAGTTTAGATTTAGGGGTAAAAGAGGACTTCATTTCATAGTGACATTAAGGAAGTGTATCTATTATATTATGCTGTTTATATTTCTTTTTTACCTGTTTTTATTGAACTGTTATATTTGTTTAGTGGTAAACCTTGAGTGACAGCTACAGACTTGCCGGCCTAATTGCAAGACTTCTGAAACTAATGAAAGCTTTATGATTACCGTCATATAGATACTATATAACAACGAAAAATGTAAGTTTAATTTTATTTGATAATCAAAAGTAATTACTATATCCCAATGTCTGGGCTGAGAATAGAAGTAAAGAAATTTATTTAAAGAGAAATTATAAAGTATGGTGATAATTTTATTTTAAGTTAATTGCTAGCCAGTGTAACATACATGACAACATTATTTAATTTTATGTAGACTGATGTATTACATGCTTATATTATTTTTATTAATATTTTTGTACTTATAAACTTTGATACATTCTCTTAACGCTTTTGAAGCTTTTTTACAAGTTTCTTTTACACAAATACTTACAATTATGAAAATAGCAATGGATGTGTTGCAATGAGATAGGTATTAGCCGTGATGTCATCATATCCCTAGTGATATACATAAATACCGTAAGATAGTTGTATGAAAGTGTTTTATAATTATCTTGATAGAGTCATAACTATGACACGGTCTCAATCTAGTAATATAACTATATGCCTAAACTAATCTAGTAACACAGTTATAAAAAAGTTAGTTAAGTTAAAAATCAAATGCAATTTGCAGGATAATAATGATAATTTTCATCACAAAATCGACTTATCACAACGTTTTATAAGTAACAATGCTTGTCTTTATAGGAAGCAGTAATTTAATAAGTAGTAATAATTATTTATTAATTATTAATCAACATTAAGGAAAAGATCTGTTTAAAACAAAACGAAAAATCTTAAAAGATAGCTGTACTTTTGGTAACTATCGCCAACAAAGCTGGTTCAATCATTTCACTAAATTAATCCAGTAATATACTATACTACTAGACTTAGGCTGTGTTATAGTTATATCCATAGTAAGATAGTATTAAAATGGTTTCATACAAATATCTTACGGTATATGACTATCACTAGGGCTATAATTATATTACCTTTTAACTATATTATTGCGACAAATCCACCATAATAGAACGGGAAAATTTAATGATTTTTGTAAAAATAAGATATATCTAAATTGTAGTTAGCCAATTTTTCTGTAATCTTTTGTGGGAATATTATGTGTATATTCATGAGATTTTTTAATGAGAAAAAGTGTATAGATGTGCTTTAAAGTGTGTTCCATTGTATGATTAGCATTAATGTTGTCGCAAGTTGTGTATTGAGAATTGACATTAACTTGAGATAAACAAGATTAACAGCATCAGGACGCTAAGGTTCTCCGACATCAATGCTAAGCTTATGGTGTATTACTTGTTGCTTGTTCATACTGAACCTCAAAAATTGTGATTGAACTGAAGTACTTAACTAAGTTATAGATTGCCACAAAAATGCATTTAAGTTCGTACGTATTTATCCCCTTTTTACATCGCGTGTACATAAGGCTGAATAATTAAGTGTTTAATTGCTTTAAAATGTAACTCGGAAATTTTATATTAAATATTTTAATAGTTTATTTTGTGATTTTCAGTTTAGTAAGGGTGGCGACACATGAGTCAACTTGACTGAACTTTATATTCATCATTTAGCAGTTTGAGAGACTGACTGACTTTTTGTTGGCAGCTTCATCTTTGTTTCGAAATAAGCAAGCAATTTTAAGCTTGTAGATTCAATTTAAGAATTTAAGCACCATAATCATAATCAAGAATGTACATATTTTACTTGTTCAAGACAGTATTATCATGTCAACTTTTAATTTACCGTTTTTAATATAGTATAATTCTTCTTTTACTTAAAATTAAAAATGTTTGGATCCTGATTAGTCACTGTCATAGAAAATTCAATTATACCAGATGGCTTTTTACCGACTGGAAAAAACAGGGTGTGATCAGTTGTAATAGAATAGATTAATGAAAAAAAACGGAAAATAAACGGAAAAAAGCAGCTGGTTTTTTCCATTTATTTTGCGATTTTTTGAAGGCAATTTCCTAAGAAAAAATGTGTGGAACAGCTGATTTTTTCCACTTATTTTTCGTTTTTCAGTTTTGTATTACGATAATAATCACATCCTGCTTTTTTTCCAGACGAAAAAAAAGACATTCGGTTTTAATATACTCAAGGTTTTCTTGTTTCTAATAATATTCTGTAGGCTAACAACCAATGTTTCATGTTGAACATAATGTCGAAGTTGCTCGTCTACACCCAGCCTAACACTGCCTGTAAATGTTTAACAATACTATAGACTATAGTATTAATTTTATTTGCTGAACAAATCGGTTCATAATAAAATTGTACCTATTGAAGAATGCCAATATAGTTTTAAGTGCTTTGCTTCCCAGCTTGTGATGTTACAAGGCGATTGTATAGATGTTTTATGCCACGCGCAGCCTTTAGCGAAAGCTGAATATATGATATGTATCTGTGCGATAGACGCGCCACCTACCGTCTACACCACGAACAATATAATCAGTGATTTTGTATTTAGTTCATAATCGTTTACTCGTAATTTAAGACATTAAGTTCATATTTTTATACAACGTAATTTTATGGTCGGCTCTTACCAACGGCACGGCGGACGATATTTGCAAGCGAAATGATTTTGAACCTTATTTTAATAATCTTAGCGCTCACATATCGTTGATATCGTCACCAGGAGACTTGATCATATGGCGGCATCTACCATACAGCACAATAGACGCCTAATATTGAATAAAATGAGTTGTGGGTACGGGTGCCGGTGAAATTACAATCACATGAGACTTTCTATCTTCATGTCTCAGTTTGGCAAACCGACTTGCGGTACCATTTAGGTAACAGTCTAGGTGGTATTGAAGTTGTTATGGGCAAAGGTAACCGCTTAACATCAGGTGGGCCTTTAGCTCGTTTCGCCATCCTATACTATAAAAAAAAATGCGTACAGTAAATTCTGTCAACTAGCTGAGGCACTACTGCGATCTGATTGGCCCTACCAAGCCGGCTATTGGCTAATCACTAACGCGTTAGTTTTGTCGGCTCACATAAGTGGTCAAAAATTATTTTAAGTTTTCAAGTAGCGCATAGTGGCGACCTATATTAGAGAAATTTCATACATGTGTTGACAGACTTCGGTCACCAGTTATGAGGCGTCTATGGGTTGTATGGTCGCAGAACGGCGGCTAGTTTCCTTGTGAGGATATCAATGAAATGTGAGCGTTAAGTTAATCATAATAAGATTCAAAATCATTTCGCTTACAAAAATCCTTTACCGGTCCGTGCCGTTGCTGAGTGCCAACCGTGGTGGCAGCTGTTTGTGGTCAATTCTCATTCATGATCATCAAAATTGCTCAATTATCCATTTCATCTTGTACATTCAACAACTACAGATTTCTATAGTAACTATACTCAACTGTAAAGCACACGTAATTATAAAGAAAGCACCTTTGAACTATTTATTTATCAAAAGATATATATATAATTGTTCTTGTAATTTGTGCGTATTGGCTAAATGCATTTGTTTTTCATGTGCACAAAATAATGTTGCTACAGCGAAATTATATAATAATATGTGAGCAGGGTTTCAATTAGTGATGTCGCTCGATAGGCGAGTATCGATAGTCCACGAAAAGCAATAGTATCGATAGACTATCGATATTTCTATAGTATTGATACTATTGCTGTCCAATACTATCGATAGCATTATCACTATCAGTGTCCAATACTATCGATATTATTAGCACTTATCACGCTATCGATACTATCGATATCCTAACTGATTTCCAAGGTCAACTATCGATAGCAGGACTATCGATATTTCGGCATCACTAGTTTCAATACAAAAAAAAAAGTTAAGTAGATGCAGTGTTTGCAAGAAAACTTTCAAAAGATTGATTTTGACCTACGCGGCTACACGCCAAACATTTTTATTCACGTTTTCTTAGTTGCCAGGTGTGCATAACCCATAACCTTTTGGTTCCTACCTAAAGTAACATAAAGATAAAATATATACATTTACTGAAATTTTAGTTTAATTATAAACTTGCCTTTTTCTTGGCACAGTGTCTTCCAAACGCATCGCATCCCAGTTTAGAAGCCAGCGGTTGCACATTACATATGCAAATTATCTGCGACTTTTTTTAGTTTAGTAACTTTTTTTACAAAATTTGCGGTTGTAGTCAGGTAGTCGAACCTGTTTCGTTTGTTCTGAGCACTGAGTATCGCGTGATGATCTTAATTAGCGTTTTTCCGGTCAATGCTAGTGTATTAAACCACGTCTGTTTATCTCGCCGTTTTATGCCTTCGATTCTACTGCCTTGTTTATTTCCTTTCTTTGATTGATACTGGCAATAGAAACTGTTTTATTATCTTTCTTTGTGGTTATTTATTTGCGTTCTATGTATTTATAGGAGGTAATTTACTATACCAACACACTAGATGATTTTACTCTGAACAACTTTTATTATGGGACCAACCCTGAAATTACGAAAAAATAACAGTTGTTCCCTATAGTGATGTAACGAATACGAATATTCGTATTCGCCGAATAACAACTAATTACCGAAAATATTCGTATTCGCCGAATACTTTCAGTGCAAGTCGTTTTAAATTGTTGATCCGTGACTAGTAATTACGTGCAGCTATTGTAGAATCGTGTGTTCGGTGTGGTATCGGACGTAAAGAATTGCACCACCCTATCTCTTCTCATGGGTGTCGTAAAAGGCGACTAAGGGATTCACCAGAGGATAGGCAGCAGCGTTCTCTGAGTATTTAACCAACCAACTGCGATCGCCAACCTGCCTGCCAAGCGTGGCGATTATGGCATATCCCCCCAAACTGCTTGGAAAGGCCTATGTCCAGCAGTGGACGTGTTTCGGCTGAAATGATGATGATGATAGTAGAATCAGATATTCGTATTCGCCGAATAGTACAATCGGTATTCGTAACAGTAGTATTCGTTGCATCACTAGTTCCCTACATTTTGTCGATTTATGTAAACAGAAATGTAGGCAACAACTGTTTTTTTTTTCGCGATTTCAGTATGGGTCCCATAGTTAGTAAAAGTTGTTTAAATTGATGAACTGAGTACAACCATCCCTTACATAATTGCTAATAACTTTAAAATCATTAAAAAAAACCGGTAGTAACATTTGAAGTATTTAAAGAGAAATAATAATTTTGGCTGCTCTGTGTGATGACGTCATTCTCTGTGACGCGCACAGTAAATCACTTCGGTGCGTCAAGATGCTTGACCGTGATAAGCGTGCGAGTTGTCTTAGTAAGAAACCGATTGCATTCCAGGCAGGTGCAAAATTATGTCAATAGCAGTGTTAACTTAAAGTAGGATAGTGTTTAACTTAGATGTCACATCTTAGACGTCTGTGGTCTAGTGGTTCGAGTGTCGAACTACTGATCACGAGGTCGTGGGTTCTGGGTTCTATATTTCCTTGTATTTTAGTGGTCACGTTCCGAGATCACGACCAAACTTGTATGGAAATTTTAATTCCGTCTAATTTGAAAGCTCTAAAATTATTGCCATCCCTTTCTTGTATCTACTTTAAGTAAAAGAGAGCGATAGTTTAAAATAAGCTTAGTTCGCGAACAAGAAAATCGACATCAGTATCTCTTTTTCTTATCGCAGCAACGTTTTTATAATTTTTTTGGGGCTCGTGGCTCAATTGCTGGCGCTTTTTCATCTTGTGTCAGTGGCTAGCTTTTTAGATGGTCTGTTACTAGAAAATGGCAAATTCTGTCCGTCTCCGTAGCCTACATTAGTTCCGCACCGGAACAGGCCAGGCACTGCGGGCAAGCAAGTAGCTGATCCTTGTATCTTTTCTGCCTTGTTTGATTCTTGGATATGGTCGCAATTTTAACATCGAGACCCTTATGAGCTAGGAGAGCACGTTAAACCATCGCGCGCTATCATGCAAATATCTTTGATAGTTGTTACGAGAATCCAGAAGCCCGTACCTTAAGAACTGATCCTTGAGTACGGTATTTCCCGCCTGTTATATTCAACTGCAACTGGATAAGCCCAGAGGTTCATCCAATGTCCGTGATTGGGATAGCATTTTAAGCTGTCAGTCTCTGCTGTTAACTCTGATTATCGTCACGGGAAGACAGCTTGAAACTTGTCCCAGTAGACAGAAAATCAATTTATTTATACAACGTGTTATTGAAATAACTGAAAACCTCTTAGGGGGTCATTGTACTCATCTTTAGAAAATTCTTAGTAGTGCTATGCTCTTATTAACTTTCCAATCATCCTTGTTTATTTATCTGTTAAGGTGACGAAATCGTAAGATAGAGCGTCGTTCCTTTTTGTTACGAATAAAACAACACACGGCCGTAGCTATAGCTTTCACTTAGGGGGTTCCAACAAAAATGTAAACTAGTTTTGCCCGTGACTTCAACTCAGTCTATCGCAATCCACTGCTGGACATAGGTCTCTCCCAAGTTGCGCCACAGCACTCGGTCCTCCGCCTTCGCATCCAGTCCCCCCATCTACCTTACGCATGGCACGGATACAAACGGTGGTTATTCGGCCGAACCCCCTAACCAACAATGCGGCATCGGCACTGCGCATACATCAAATCAAAATCAAATTTCTGAATTTGATCAAACGCCTACTCCGGAGAAACGCTAGTGTGATACACCCTCGGTAATAGTTACAAAAACAACAATCTATTTATTTCACATATTCAACAATTTTACAATAAATAGCGTTCAATCTTAATAGAGTAAGATTATTTGCGCTATTTATAAATTTGGTGTTACTGACTTCATACTATATTTTTCTTAGATAAATAAGACATTATTGACTAATAATCAAAGGTCTTCAACCAGTGCGTCCTGCCTGTCATGACTTACGTTGCCGAGACGTGGACACTGACAGTTGGGCTAGTCCACAAGTTCAAAGTCGCTCAGCGAGTTATGGAACGAGCTATGCTTGGAGTCTCTTTGAAGGATAAAATCCGTAACGAGATTATCCGGAGAAGAACCGGAGTGACCGACATAGCTTGTAGGATCAGTAAGCTGAAGTGGCAGTGGGCTGGCCATGTCTGCCGAAGGACCGATGGCGGCTGGAGCAGACGAGTCCTTGAGTGGAGACCGCGAATCGGCAAACGCAGCGTAGGGCGCCCCCCTGCCAGGTGGACCGACGACCTAAAGAACGTGGCTGGGGGGGACTGGATGCGGAAGGCAGAGGACTGAATGTTGTGGCGCAACTTGGGAGAGGCCTATGTCCAACAGTGGACTGCGATAGGCTGAGTTGATTGATTGATGATTGATGTAGGTTCCTTCTCCATTCTAAACTTTTCCACGGTAATGTAGGTTTTAAATATGCTTTTAACGTGTCGAGATTTTTTCTTTGGTAATTTGTTTGTGTACTCTATCACCACAATTTTTTAGGCATCCTAAAAAAAGCTAGGTATTAGGTACTTCAGACAATCTTGCCTTTTCTCCCTGTAAATATATCAATGACCATGATTGAGATAATTTAATCTAGCTAATATTGCGAAACCCTGCTCACAGATAATTGTGTATTTTGCGAAACTTAGCATTTAGCCAAAGCCTACGAGGGTAACGTGTCATTCTTGGTGCACATAAATAACGAAACGAGATGCGCTCTATTTAAAATAAAGCCGAGATACAATAAACTTAACACCGTAGTTGCAAGTCGCATAGCAATTGCGTCCGCCATCTCAGGGTCCCTTATCTGTGCCTAAGAGACACTACAAGTAACACAACTCATTGCTTCGTTGTATGCTATGCTAAAATACATTTACGGCCAAAATTAATATCCTATTATCTACGATTTACCCTACTAGAGATAGAAATTTGACATAATTTGTATGGAGCTAATGTCAAATTTCCTTCTCCAGTAGGGCAAATCGCGGATAGATTGGATATTAATTTTGGCAGTTAGGCCCACATTACAGAACGATCCTCAAGCATTGATCACTGTTTAAAACTAGTTTTAAGTTGAACTTTGATTTCAGAATGTTCCTCAAGCAGAAATTTATTGATCACAGTTCAGCTGAGTTTAGTTTTATTTTATACTGTCTCCTGTTTCTGTATTTGAGCAGAGATTTGATCTGTAATTACTAGTATGGTCCAGACTACGCTTGGGTAGAGATTTCTATTCTATTTCAGGTCAAATTCCTGTATTAAATTGTTGAATTAAAGTTTAAAATTACCGTATTAGAATAAGACCGATACTCATGTAACGATTCTATCCTTAAGTAGTGATCAGGTGATTGAAGTTTAAACTGTACTTGAGGAACCTTCTGTAAAACGGGCCTTAAAGACATTATATTATTATTTACTTTCCAATATGTATGTCTTCCAGATATCTGTTTAAACTTTTAGATTTTGATGTAACATTCTTGAAAAGCATGTCGCAATTTTAGAATTATAGTAACTAACCCATCTAATAAATTAAAATTTTTGGGAATCGTAGAATAAAGATCCGACATTTCGTTAGTTGATGCGGAGAAAAGGGGTGGAGTAAAAGAGATCCAAGTATAAGCTTGTCTTTTTCTACGCTACAAAGTCTGTGTTTTATTTAATTAATTAAAGATTTTATGACTGTAACTTAAAAAATACCGAAGCTTTGATTTAGGGCACTATAATTCTAAAGTTGTGAATGTATTGAATTTATTTCAAGACATAAATCTATTTAATCTACTAGCAAATAATAGTTGCCCTATTGTGACTACAATTTATTCATACTATCCGATTCTACAGAGATACTTTTAATATGCCAAGTTATGTGTAGTTGCGATTTGCATTTGTGTAAAAAACATAGGTACAAAGACTACTGCCATTCAAACATCATCACAATCATTATCCAAAATTATTTTGGGCTAAGTGTTAGATAAAACTTTAAACAGAAACCATAAGCAATAAATATTAACCTCGAGACCTCGTATTAAAAATAAGTGGGGTATCTGCTTTTTGCAAACATTTGTATGAACACATGCCTGTGTTTTGATCCTTAAACAAAATAGTGCCGACGAGCTTTCAAGGGCACTTCATTTTACTTATGCTGTAATCTCTTGCCTCCATGTGTTTTACACTCTTCATTATTCCTTTTAATTGACTTAATCTCAAGACATGATATTGTATCTCTAATTTTCATTTCAAAAACTGTTTCATAATTATCTCCATATTAAAACAAATTTCAAATAGTTTGAAATCTGCACAACAATAAATTGTCGACAGATCTCCATATTCCACCAATTTGTATTCCCATTTTACTGTGATCTTATGTATTTATTGTAGAAATAATTAGAATTGCCTTCATGCCACGGATCACACCAATTCATAGTACATACTAATATACCATTAAGTAAATAGAAATTTATATCTACATAATATTTCATAATTCATGAATTTTTGACATTCGTATATTCAATCATATAGGTAGCTATGTCATAATAAATATATTCCGATATTTTTTAATTGCCAAAGTGTCAGTGGGCGGTGCACATTGCTCGCAGAACGGATGGCCGATGGGGCAGAAAAGTTCTGGAGTGGCGACCGCGTACTGGAAGGCGCAGCGTGGGTTGGCCCCCCACAAGTTGGACCGACGATTGTGGCGATGCTTGGGGGAGGCCTATGTCCAGCAGTGGACGTCTTTCGGTTGAAATGATGATGATGATATTTTTCATGGCAGTTTTTGGTATACACAGTGACGCTGACGTTATTCATTGCCGACGGTAGTAGTAATTAGTAATAATTATCATAATATACGAATTTCAAAAATTCATGAATGTAATAAATTAATGCGTCGAGATTGTCACAGGTCACTCATAGGACACCTAGTTTTTATACTTGCGAATGTAATATTAATACATCAATGAAGAAACAACTTTAGGTCAGCTCATAAAGCGACATGCGACAACCTCGCCATTCCATCCTAACACCAAACACATGATTCAATAGTTATTATCTAATAAAAATAACATTTATTTACTATACTTAAAGAATTAGCTAGTATAAATGAAGAATATAATAAGAGTTTTGATACGTTGGACAAAATCGGAAACAAATTATGTCCAATATTTGAAAGTTGAATAGTCTAACAGACTTTTAAAATCACAAACGGGTAATACAAATGGCAAATGAAATTTTGGTCCTTTGATACTTGAGAATTTTATTCGTCCTTTGTGTTATGGAAAATGAGCCTAATTGTTTACTTATTAAGGTGTATATTGTACCCTATAATAAACTGTATTCGTAAAAGCAATAAGTATGCCTCGATTAGACAGGTCGCGGTCGCCATCTTGAAACGTGTTCTGTCACAAAATGTGTTCTCTTATTGGTTTGCGCAGTGATACGAGCTCTCTTTTAATTTAATTAAGTATATAAAATCCTCATTAAACTATAATCAATCAACTCTGAACTTAATTGCAAACATTACAATTTAAATATCGTATGAACGGATACGAACAAATTCCGATCACCGCCAACATAGGTAGCTGAAATTGAAGACAATTTTGGTCATAATAAGTCATTTATTTTGTCAATATACTTTTAAAATAATAATTATCTTTTCTGCTTATATAAACCTGAGTAAATTGTGACTTCTTGCCATTGGTTCAGCAAATGATTTCAATAGTAACCTATGCCAATTTTTAGATTTGACGGTTAATGAGTTATTTCCATGCTTACTTTAGTGATTGAAATCCAACTGATAACATTAATGACCAACTTTTATTACCCTTTTTAATCAACGCGCAAACCAATAGAAAGGTTCCCTGATATGTGATACGCTGTTAAGCCATAACCTTAAACAATTAAATAGTTTTAAATGCTTACACAGATCAAATTAGGAATAATTTTTATCAGACGCAATTGGAATAGTAACCGTAGTAACACCAATCATAGCCTAATTAATTATAATATAGAGTGATGTTAGATTTTATTTATAAGTATTCTTTTTATATAGATTAAGCGGGCGTGCGGTTAGGGCAGGTTTGTTCCCGCCTCGAGTATATTTTGATCACCGTTCGCCTGCATCGTATACAGAGATAGTATAAAATTAGCGCAGTTTTAAATCTTTACTATGAATCAGTATAGGTGAAAGAAATAATGAAAGTGTAAGCTTGGCTATAATTTATGTAATAAACTATTGATATTTATATTGTGTTGTTATTTATTACCTTTTCATTCTCTAATGAATAATGCGTAGGTACCTATACCTATGCGCATTGCTGTGTGATTCCCATCTAATTATAGGCCGCCCCTCTTTTCCGTGGTTGTTGTAAGAGATTTTACTACATCCATACTCTCTAGATGGCTAATTAAGTACTATAACATTGACGGGCGTACCTAGGATTTGATGCGAAAAGGGTCTGGGCATAGAATTCTGGGTTTACCTAACAAAAAGGCAAACTGTAAAGGTACAGGCTCTAGTAAATGTTTTCGGATTCAAATCCTTAAACCGTGATACATTATCATCCGTGACTATTATACTCAACACTAATGTCAACATACACATCTTGGGCCCTTATTATAAATAATCTGCCCTTTGTTACCCTCCGCTTAGAGAAGACCCCAGTGTGAAATGAAACCCTTGGCCGAATACCCACTCAGTTTACTGGACTGGCGCCCACTCCCAGGATCTGCCCCAGGCTTCAGTTTATGTAGGTACTACTAGGTACAGGATAAATCAGGCCATGCTTCGATAGATTTTATATGATCTTATTGTCCCTAAAATAAAGCATTAGACATCCCTGCCCCAACAATTATCTTGATGACTTGCTCTTACAATATCGAGATGAGCGGAGCGAGCATTGGCCCGCCAGCAGTAGTAGAGGAGACTGATTAACCAGAGTGCACCCGAGTGTTTCTTCAAGGTCGCGTTCTTCGTCAGATATATTCCTCTGGCGTAACATTTAGCTGAATTTTTGTGCGGTGTAATTGTGTTTTTCGTTTTGATAAACATAATTATGTTTCTTGGTACCCCTAATTGAATGGGAGCGTGTACTAGCTTGTCAAATACGACAACAATTTTACACCAGAGGGAACGGACACAGAACACGACGTTGAAGAATAACCTACCCCACGTAGGTACTTATTCTCTGTTGTTTCTTACTTGTCTTATTTAGTAAACAATCTTGGCATGTCTTTTTAATGCAATTTGTCAATAATTATTATTAAAAGACATGTTGTTATAATTTCACACTAAATAACATTGTTTTACCTAATTACATGTCCAGAACTAGTAATTATATTTTATCAGTAGTTATTTCAATAAGAGATGTGCCAAGATTGTTTACTTGATAAGACAAGAGAGAAAAAAATAGAATATACCTAATATATTCACTCGTGATGGAGAACCTGCACACACACACGATTAGACTGCTGTAGCAAGTACAGTCAACCTCAAATCAATGGTAGAAAACCATTGTAGGCGGATCTGGTTTAGTATGTAAGTTCTTCTTTATTTTATTATTTTTAACGCATGCGAAGCGAAATGTAACGATTTAAATTGTGGAATGAAAAAATCGCTCACGAACAGGATTCGAACCTGCGACTCCTGGCTCAGTACGCCAGTGCTTTAGTCACTAAGCTACCGTGGTGGTGGTGGTGCGTAAATGCGTTAAAAATAATAAAATAATTAGTAAGGGTAGGCATATCTATACGACTTTGAATTAACTGCAAAGTTAGTCGAGTCGGTTAAGAAACACTGTTTCTTAATAAGATATCGCTGACGTCACCCAAAGACGTACCATAGTGGAGGATAATTTCGATACCACGAGCAGTGTTCACGGTAGCGCACTGGCGTACTGAGCCAGGAGTCGCAGGTTCGAACCTGCTCGTGAGCGATTTTTTATTTTATTTATTTATAATTTATTGCGTGAAATATGGTACAGAGGATATTATAAATTAAATGTATGTTCCACATATTTGGCCGTTTCACAGCGTGCAATATTTAAACATAGAAATCCAATTTGACAATATTATTACTTATATTATTAATTTAAACTAATACAATATACATTTACCTATAATTGCACATTATTATTTGCATTCTACCTGCAGTATATTAATAATTTTTATGTAAATCTAAATCTTTAGATTTCGCTTCGCATGTGTAAATGCGTTTAAAATAATAAAATAAATTAAATCTCATTATTATTCAAGGGTTTCCAGGGGAAAAACCTGGTTTCGCCCAAATGTCCGGGGTTTGGAAGTCTTAGTCCGGCCGGCGTTGGCAATTAAGGTCATGGCCGTTCTAATTATAACTAGATTCCGATAACGGATCCTATGAAACGGTAAGTTTGTAGCTTGTACTTCTTAAAATATACCTACTGAGTGGAAAAACTTGACAGCTCCTGTAGTCCATC
This sequence comes from Asteroscopus sphinx, assembly GCA_949699075.1. Classification (NCBI taxonomy): domain Eukaryota; kingdom Metazoa; phylum Arthropoda; class Insecta; order Lepidoptera; family Noctuidae; genus Asteroscopus; species Asteroscopus sphinx. The sequence continues at coordinate 34,312,982 of OX453002.1, read as the reverse complement.
ATCACTTAATTCAAACCGGTGGTCTTTGCGGTGATCAAGTAGAAGGCACGTCGTTCTATAGTTAAGCAATTTTGCAAACGTAAAGCTGGGTTCATATTGTTATGGTTGTGCCGTGGCGCGCTAGTTTCATACAGCGACATAATAGAACACATTAGATTGAATTTAACCATACTGAATGATGAAACTAATAACATTCTGGGGCGCCACGACAAACACCAGCTTTCATCATCATCATTTCAGCCGAAAGACATCCACTGCTGGATATAAGCCTCCCCCAAGCATCAGTTGGGGGGGATATGCATTAATCGCCACGCTTGGCAGGCGGGTTTGCGATCGCAGTTGGATGGTTAAACACTCAGAGAATGCTGCTGCCCATCCTCTTGTGTATCCGTTAGTCGCCTTTTACGACACCCATGAGAAGATATAGGGTGGTGCAATTCTTTACGTCCGGCACCACACGGATCTAAGCCACCAGCTTTAGTTATTCCAAATCAACAGTAGGTGCTTTTTTAAGAATGTATAAAATAAGTTCAAGTGAAAGTTTACCTAGTAGATAGGTAATCGTACTTAAGGCACAAAAGGGGCTGTTTTTCGCAATTTTTCTGTCTACAACTACATCGAACTATAATTAGTTTCTGATTAAACTACAGTACCTACCTATACTACAATCGTTAAAAACGAATTTTCGATGAATGATGTATTCAGCGAGTAATATTTTTTTTACTGATGGCGCCCCCATCACGTCACTTGGCTGCTACATGCGCCTTAAGTAGGTACACGGTCGTCAACGTTATAGGTAATCAATCAGGAGTGGCGACCGCGTACTGGAAGACGCCGCGTGGGTAGGCTCCCCACAAGGTGGACCGACGACCTGGTGAAGGTCGCGGGAATCCACTGGATGCGAAAAGCGCAGGACCGGTTGTTGCAGCGATGCTTGGGGGAGGCCTATGTCCAGTAGTGGACGTAATTCGGCTGAAATGATGATGATGTTTATTTAGTAGTAACCGCCTAACATCAGGCGGGCCTTTAGCTCATTTCGCCTTCCTATAACATAAAAAAACACTGTCAAGGGCAAGCGTGGAGATTATGGCATGCTACTCAGATTATGACAAGTTTCCAAGATTGACTTAGTCACAGGTAGGATAGGACATGTACGGCCTACTATCGCTGGTTACTTTATATGGGTTATTATAAAATAAAACAAAACATCATTGTAAATATTTATATTGATTTATCGAAATCGAATCATATAAAATAATATGGCGTCTTCACCTTAAATAAAAATAAATGCTAGTTAAAAATAAATTTTGAATCTCACAAAATACTTTTTTAGAAAGGAACTAAAGAGAAATAGCCCAAATTTTTCTTGAATGACACAGCCATATCATCACGACAATGATCACAAGATCGGCAGTGGATGAATGATTTTAGTTAACACTGTCAATACTTAACAACTAAATTATTTGACACGACATATCAAATAAGATATAACATCAGTTGGAAAAGTACCTATTAAAAACTTCAACAGTTATACACGCAGAATAATATTTGATTCCAACTTCGATCAACAATAGTTCTATAGTACTAATAACTATAGTATTATTGTTAATCTAAGGATTCCAAGCTTTTTTGAACGACGAAATTACTAAGGGGTGCTACACATATATTCGGGCCGGCATTAATTGTCACTGCCGGGCGGCAAAATTGAATACAATTATGCAGACGAATGTTCGGGTAAAAGGTCGCTCGGTTAAACCGTACTCGGGTGAGCATTGATAGGCACAGGCGGGCGGTAAAAATCAACTGCAATCAATCGACTTATGTCGGTCGGGTTTTGCCGATCGATCGACATTGCTTCAGTAGATCTAAAAATGTGGCCCGAACGAGAGCTGAATTGTGCCGAGCCAACGCGAAAGTGACACAAGTGGCCGGGTGGCTTTGCCGATCGGCACGAGCTGGATGAAAGTCGAACATGTGTAGTAGTTGTTTCGGGTCGGCTTTGTTGTTCAACAAATGCTGTCGAATAGAATGTGTGTATAGCACCCCTTATAATGATACCTGCTTCTGAATACAAAACAAGATAAAGACCTACATGAAAATCTTCAAATTTTTGTTTTATCATTTGGGACACACATTAGCGAGACTGGCAAAGATGTCTCTTTGCTTAGACCGACAAGGCCGTTTAAGGTCAGCTAAAGGTACCCTTTTTATAGTTTTGTGTGTAATATTAGACTGCTTGGGTACATATATGAAAATGTCCATCGTTTAAGACACAATTTAGCACAGGGGTCTACTCGCGTTCGACGACATTCGATTAATCGTATCGTTCCTCGCACAATTTGCTACTCCGGTCAACCATCGTTCCCATATCGTATTCGATGATCGTGTTTTGATGTTTGTTTCTCTGTTCTCTGATCAATTTCATACGACAATGAACAATAGTCTATCTTTATTGTGCCTATTTTATGTGCCTATCTTTATTGTGTAGGTATCAGTCGGAACGAAAGTTCGTACTTCGTTTGTCGTTCGTCGTTTAAGTTTCGTATAATCTTTTTGCTTTTGCAACTGACTTGAAAATACAACAGATATTCTCACAAAGAGAACTGAGATACCATTCACTCCTTTAATCACTGAAATATATAGATAGAATGGTTGTTTGCGATTCATGCGTGGCAACTTTCGAACAAACTACGCCTCCCATATTAATGTCATAAATTAAAAAAAAAAAAAAACAAATGTACTTTACAGCTTTTGTTTTTGTAGTTAGAAACAGTACAATAAGGCATTTTTGCGGGTTTTTGTTACAGTATTTACAGAAACAAGCCATAAGGCGTACTGAGAAAGGCTTTGAAATGCTCTGCACTATGGTGCAGAGTGTTGGCACGCGCGCCCTGCCCACTTTTCTATTCTATCTATTTCTGTGCCTTTCATTAATAAAAATAATAAAAATAGTAGTAAACAATATTTGACGTATAGTAAATTATACGAATATATTAGGAGCTAAATGTTCAAGTAATGTTCTAAATACAATGAGCTAAATTCACCATGCGTACATTTCAATCTTGATTACATATAATTATTAAATAATATTGATCTAATTCTATATTTCAATACAAAATACAATAAATCTAGCAGCGAATTATAAAACTATGAAAAATTATGTTTCTTACATACCAATTGTTTTGCCTCATTTCAAAATAGTCTTGTACAGTCCAATAAAGATATAAGTAGGTGCGCAGGATTACCAAATATAGATTTATTTTCTTCTGAAATTATGATAGAAGATTTGTATACAGTTTAACTTTGTTAAAACATCCATTATTCCCAGAGACCTTGTACAGATAGGTGCACTCAAGTGCATGTCGATGGTGACAGCCAGTATAAGCAGAGCTTGTCTTATATGACACTAACATATTAAACCAGTTCCGCTTATAATGGTTTAGAGTTTTGCTAAGCTCAACGACCATATAGCTCATAGACGCCTCATAACAGGCGACCGATGTCTGCAACAAATCTATTAAATTTCACTAATGTAGGTCGCCACTATTCGCCACTAGAAATCTTCAAATCAGTTTCGAACACTTACATGAGCCGTCAAAACTGCCGCCTTAGTAATTAGCCAATTGCCGCCTTGGTAGGGCTAATCGGATTGCAATAGCCTAAGCTAGTGGCAGAATTTATTGTGCGCATTATATTCAACATTAGGCGTCTATTGGGCTGTGTATTGTCGTTGGCTAAGCTTGTATATGCGGTTGACCGTACCTACTTATTTCTTTAATCGACTGTACATATCGGAAACTGTAGAGCAATATAAAAAAATATTTGCGGTCTTCATTTACTAGACAGTTAATAAAATCAGACTGTTTTGGTGTTTTTAAGTATTTGAATCACAATTTTATTAGCAACATAATATTATAATAATAATAATAATAAATACTTTTATTTACAGACAACAAAATCCAATACAAACACGATGTTAGTAACAATGAGCCTTATAAACTATGTTAGTACTTATATTCTACTACGGACAAGGTGGTTTTTATAAGATGCCGCACTAAAGGGCTCTCATCATGCCTGTCGGCAATAGCTTTCAAGAGACTGTTGCCGCTGTCCCGCAGTCTAGTGAGCAAAGACGCATTCTTTTTGCGCACGACCGCTGAGAAACTATCTGTTCTGGCCTGCGCAAACATATTTGATGCACTACAGTAACGTGGCAGCCGCAACAGCGCCCTGAAAGCATTGTTATATTGGACCCGCAACGCATCGGCGGCACGTTTGGTACAGCTAATCCATAGGGGACTCGAGTACAGCGATGTGCAGTATGCTTTAAAAAGTGTAATTTTGACCGCATCTGTACATCGAGCAAACCTACGGGCCAACATGTTCGCCCGCACCGCCAAGGCCCTGCGTTCCCGTTCAACATCAGCATCGTCTTTAAGGTCGTCAGCAACAAAGTGCCCCAGATATTTGAATTGGTATACCCGACGAATCGGGACATCACAAATTGTGATTGGTGGAACACTTTCTGGACACTTTTTGCCGACAGCCTTAAAGACCATTAATTCTGACTTTTTTACATTATATTGTAATCCATGGCTAGCAGCGTAGTTTTCACAAATTTTAACTAGTTTTCTGAGCGCACTGACCGAGGGAGCCAGCAGCACCATATCATCGGCGTAACTTATGTTGTTGAAACACAACCCATCAACGTAGCAGCCCACACGTGCACTGCTGAGTTCCTCGATCACCGCATTCAGATATAGGTTAAACAAATTTGGGGAGGTTAAGCCTCCCTGTCTTACGCCACATTCCAACCTGTATGGTACAGAAAACTCACCCCCCCACCTTACAACGTTTGTTTGGTTGCCGTACCAGTACTTAAAAACGGTCAGCAACTCGTTTGGGATACCTGTTGCCTTTAATTTATCCCAAAGAATGTCGTAAGAAACCAGGTCAAAGGCCTTGGAGAGGTCTAGAAAAGCGCCGTAAACTGGCGTAATTCTGTCAGTGTAGTACCTGACAGTGTGCTTAAGGCAAGCGATTGCACTTTCAGTGGATAAGCCCGGTCGAAAACCGAACTGTGCATCGTGCAACCGCATGTAGTTTCCAAGCTGTAAGTTAAGCACACTGTCAAGAACCTTAGCAACAATAGTTGCCAGCGAGATCGGCCTATAGTTCGACCGATCAGATACGTCACCAGTTTTGTTTTTAATCACTGGTACTACCACAGTTTTCATCATACTGGCAGGTAGGTGAGAGTGCCCGATACACAGATTGAAAAGTAACGCCAGCACCCTAGGCAAGTGGCACCCCGCATGCAGTAAGTGCTCGATACTGAGACCATCATGTCCCGGGGATTTTCCTCTTTTTATACTTTTTAGAGCTATTTTTATATCTTTAGCTGTAAAAAGAGTCGAAACCGTTCCCACAAGGGTCCCAGCATCGATCACCGACTGCGACGGTCCTAACGGTGACCGAACCATAAAATTGTCTTTGAACAGTTCTGCCACTAAATGAGGCTCAGTTACTCCATCAACGCTCACCGGGAGGCCCTGGGCCACGTTCATCCTGTTGGTACATTTCCATTATATTATGCCATTATATTATATTATATTATGCCATGCCACACATTATTACGAATGTAGAGGTATACAGTCATAGCTGGAATTTGAGATCATGATTTAAGACGTCAATGCTCCTCGAAAGGTTTTAGAGAGCCAGAGACATTGTACCATGTATGTAGTCTTGTTTAAAGCGTCGTCCTAATACAACACGATTAGGTACGCGACCATCGCAAGAACGCGCGAATTTTGTTTGTGCGAACTCGCGATCAAACTTACTGGTGTCGAATAGGTATCTTAAATGACATCTTACTATACAACGTGTATCAGAAATGAGTGATCATATTTGAAGAGCTCATTCATTGAATGCTATCGTACAACTTTTACTACGGGGCCAACACTAAAATCACAAAAAACAGCTGGTCAATGATTTTTACTTATGTAATATCATTGCAGCTGGTCCATACATTTTGTTCAGCGACATCGATGATTTTATAGGGAGGGAACAGCTGTTTTTTTTTTTTTTCAAGGTTGGTCCCATATGTTTGTCCCGTTGTTTTATGCTATGCACTGAATGAGCTCTTAAAATATGATCACACATTTCTGATACACGTTATATATATTACAATACGAATTCCGGTTAGGCCACCTATTCGACACCTGTATATTTGATGGCGAGTTCGCACGAACAAAAACACGCGACCATCGCAAGTTCGCACGATCGCGTTATATTAGGAGGACGCACTTATGTCCTGAATATCAAATATATTGTTAATTGATCAAACAAATCAAACCCTAAACCGCCGAAACCCATTTGCTTCTTATCCGTATCAGTGACCTATCAGATATTTTTTTCTCTACGACCGACCCACTATTAACGATTAATTTCACATCAATTTATTTCCCATAACAAGGAATACTTCCAACCTTAATTTTACAAAACGTGATGATGCATGTATGAACGACACTTTCACAGAACTGGATGCTTTCGCTGGACGATTTAATTGTTTGATTGAGTTCACAACTTCACACGTGTCCGCGGGGCACCTATGTATATATACAAAAACGGATAAAATACAAAGCCAACTCAGATTAAATTTCCAGCTGAAATTGGCCGCATAAAAATCTGGCAGCTCTCGTTTATGCTTTTTGGCAGTGTCACGGGGTTTAACCTCGTGTCAAATTCAGGCTTTGACTGTATTATACATTCATTGAAACGTTGTTAGTACAATCTTCTCGCGTTATCTACATTATGAGTATGATAAGGCTTTCTAGTATGTGTAAGTTCCTTTCGAACCAATAATTTATTATTATCTGCTTGTAAGTATATTAATATTAAATATTCGTTCATTTATTATATTTTCAATACAGCTGATATTTGATCATTTGTACCTACTTAAAAATTAAATTAATTATTAATTTGTAACATATATTCGACACTAAATATTTTCTTTACTTCTATATGTATAAACACGACAGGAATCGTGACCACATTAAACCAATTATATTGGATATTATTGTTTTAATGTGGTTAAATGAAAAGTGGTGTTTATATCTAATAGTCTCAGAATTAAATCTAAAAATTGAATTTATAAATTAGTCTATGAATAGTCCTACATGTGCTTCAAGTTTTACAGTAACACGCCGAAGAAAGACCGTAGTAAACAAAATATGCCTAGGTAAGCTAAGTGGACTATGTACTGACCAATATCGATTAGAATGCTTTATTGAATTTATAAGCGACAGCTACTTAAAATATGTTAGCCTGCAGGCAACACTTCCCTTAATAGTGTTCGTAGGCTGCACGCTACCGACCGCTACGTAATTTAGTAGAAAAAATATTTAAAAGACTGGTCATTACAACTGAGCCGCTGAAAAATAAACAATAACAACAGACTACGTAAAGGTACATCTTACTGAATTTTTAAGAGGTTAGCCACCGACGAGCCAGCTATTTCCTCTGGGTCTTGTTAATAATACAGCAGTCAACCACGACAATACGAAATAAGAAGTTGTTTGAGTCAACTGTTTATTTTGTTAAGTTTGTTTGGTATTACAAATTACTTATGAAAGACGTCATCGCATTTTATCTTCATTAGACTCATTTCTTTGCCATGTAATTGTAAGAACAGCACCGTAACCATTTAAGGACTAATTAAAACTAACCATTTTAGCTTCTATTACAATTCAGTATATTTTTATCTTATTATACCTACATCACTTAAATGTGTGATGAAGTGTGATCCCATCAATATGACATGAACATTGTTGGAATTACACAAACATTTAGTTAGACTAAGATGGATGATAATTGATAACGATAACTCTATAAATGCTGTACTAACAGGAAAATTTAGCAGATTAATTAAATGTAGGTACAATATGTGTGCTTGTGGTGCTTATTGTTAACTTACAAAAGAAGTAAAAAATACACGTTATTATATCCAAAGACGAAAAGGAAGAAGAACAGGGAAGAGTTTTAGAATACATCCGTGATTAATTGAACTACAAACTGTACTGTGCCAGTACTTAAGCGTAACACGAACTATTTAAGTACGAGGGCAGAGTGATGATAAGTCTGGTAAAAATTTAACAAGGAATATATAATTTGTAAAAGTTATTATTTATTTTTCAACATAGTCTCCCCCTAGCTCAATACACTCCATCCAGTGTTTCTCCAACTTTTCGATCCCTTCAATATAGTGAGATTTTGGAAACCCTTCAAATTAGACATTGGTTTCGTGTATGATCTCTTCATTGGAGCTACATCTTTTCCCAACCAGCCATTTTTAGGGTTCCGAAGTCCTACAAGGAACCCTTATAGTTTCGTCATGTCCGTCCGTCTGTCCGTCTGTCCTAATCCTTTACAGCTTAATAACTTCTACAGTTATAAACATAAGTAAATGAAATTTTGTTAAAAAATAGTCTGCATATAGATCTCAATTTTAAAAGAATAAAAAAATAGTTTTTAAGTTCTTTAGGGGTGGCGCCCATACATGTGAAATGGGGAAAAAATATTTTTTTTCGCTGCACTCCATCGTGTGGGGTATCATTGAATAGGTCTACTAAAATGAAGGTAATGTTTCATACACCACTTTTTTATCAGGTGTACCATCTGCGAAATATAGCCCGCCAAAGTGGCTTGCAATGTGTCCCCCCCCCTGCCATTTCTAAACTATGAAACGTAGAAACTTATAATCTTCCATATTGATAGACCTTTGTAAAAACTCTCTTTTAAAATTATTTCGAGTATAATGTGATTATAATTTTTCGAGTTATAGACAGAAAACTGAAAAATACTTAAAACGTCCTAGTTCAAAGGTCATTGACCTTAGAGAAAAATTATCCTGGCAAATAATGCTCCTTTAGCTACTTTCTATTTGAAAAAATCACAAAAAGTAACTTTGACATCAATCAGATTTCTTAAATTTGGCTTCTTGAATTTATCGCTAGATGGCGCTACTAACAACACGCTCTGAGTCGCGAATGCTGCCGATTATTGCAAAAACTAAAATAGCCATGATTAATATTCGATTTGATTCGTTTGTACACCTACTTAAGGAACCCTATAATACTGAGCATGGCCCGACATGCTCTTGGCCGGTTTTATTAAATTCGGCAACAGAAAATTGTCGCTTGGGGCTTAATCCGGAGAATGTGGTGGGTGAGAACGTAACTCATGGAATTTGGCCATGTCAATCGCGCAGGTGTGCACTCGTGCGTTGTCTTCTTGGAAAACGATTTTCTTCTCAGTCAAATGCGGCAATTTTTCCATTAAAACTATAGAAATGGTCCAATAAATTGGCATAATATTTGCCGGTAGTCGTTTTACCTTTCTGTATAGATAATAAATGTGGAACCACGTGCATCCCCAAAAACTGTGGCTATCACTTTGTTGGTCGATAAAACTGCTTTGTCCTTCTCCAGCGCAGGTTTGCCAGAAGCAATCCACTGTTTCGATTGTTCCTTGGCTTCTGGTATATAGTGGTGGGACAATGTTTAGTCTACAGTTATGAAATGATGCATAAAAACTGTTTTCTCGAGTTGAAACAGCGCTAAACCTGACTCTGGAGTGGTCACACGCATGCGTTTTTGATCCACAGTGAGTAAACGTGGCACTCAACCCGCGGAGACCTTCTTCATGTCTAAATGTTGATGTAAGATATTGCGCACATATGCGTCTGAGATGCCTACTATCTCAACTATCTCACGAACTTTTATTTTTGGTCTTTTAATTCGATGTCATGGATTTTGACGATCATCTCTGGTGTTGAGACCTCAACAGGGCGTCCAGCATCACTTGTGCTTGTATGACCACTACGAATATTGGTAAACCACTTATGAATAATTTTGATCGACGGAGCGGAGTCCCGATAATATTTGTCTATCTTTTGTTTTATTTCTGTAATAGTGTTTTTACGCAAAAAATAACGTTTAATCATCAAATGAAATTTACTTTTCTCGATGTTTGCGAAAACGTAATGTAGTGTTTTTCTTTAATGGCTTTCTAAAAAAAAATAACTGACGGAACTGGCTGAAAATTAACATTTAACCTTCTAAAAGAGTTATAAATAAAAGGGTAATATTCAATTTGCGATAACTTTATTCCTATGTTGATTTTTACCAGACTTATCACTCTGCCTTAGTATATTAGGTATTTACTACTCTACAGCGATAACAAAGAATAAATAAAGTATATGTCGAAGGGTAATCGAACAAATCGAATCTATGCGAAAATCCTAGGATGATTGCAAGAGACCGGATAATTGGAATCTCAGAAAGATTTTCGGTATCATACGAGCTATTATCAGGATCATTGCAAAAATACCAGTTTATTTAAGACGATTGGAAACTTGGACATTGATTGGCTAATCTAAGAGTCGATTTATAACACTTTCATTCTGGTTGGTCAGAACATGCCTCCAATGACCAAGGAATGTAGCCGTAAGCCAATCAGCGCATCAACGCTCATAACGTGAGCGGTTTTCCGCGACTTACCTAAGATAACCTGGATTTTTGCAATGATCTTGAAAATAACTCGAATGTTTGCGAAAAAAATTCATAGATTGCAATTATCCGGTTCTTTGCGATCATCCTAGGATTTTCGCAAATATACGATTTTTCTGATTATCCTACGACATAGGTATACAATGTATGACTATAGTATAGAACTGGACTTGGTCATTCTGGTAAACGAGGCACTTGGAAAGCAACTTGACAAAGCCTATAGGGGTTACTTATTAACACTGTTACTCCTGTACAGTATTCGGTTCAGAGTACATTTAGTTCATTAGAACTAGCGTTTCCCTAGCGTTGAGCTTGAACACAAGCTACTAATCGTGGTATATCATAGAAACCAATCGTGTAATGAAGTAATATGGGGTATAACTGCAAAGCCGCTCCGGAAGTTTTTGAACAGAAACTGGCGTGAGTGCTTGCCGCGAGGTTTTAGCTACTTTCTTCCATACAATGGTGTCGATTCTCTTGTTCACGAACTAAACTTATTTTTAACTATCGCTATCTTTTACTAATAGTAGATATAAGAAAGGGATGGCATCAATTTTTGTGCTGTCAAATAAGTCGACATAAAAATCTCCATAAAGTTCACTAAAATACAAAGAAATGTTGCACGTCAACTAATTTGACAGTAATTCTAAAATTGTTACCATCCCTTTCTTGTATCTACTATTAGAAAAAGACAGCGATAGTTTAAAATAAGTTTAGTTCATGAACAAGAGAATTGACAACATGGGCTTTTTTACCATTTTTGATGACTTGCGTTTCGGGGGAAAACTGTTTCGACCCCCTAAATATTAAAAAACACTTGTTTTTTGGTGTCAATCGCTTGGCTAGATTACAATCTACGCTGATATGTATTGTTTTTCCAAAAAAAGCTACTTTTCTTCTTAATTTCAACGCAAAAATCGGTAATTTAGATTCCTATGCCTATAACTATAAAGATTTTGCGAAATTTCAAAAAAAAACATATAAGCATAGTTTTTCATGGTATATATAACATAAAATACCATTTAGGGGTGGTGAACCGTTGGCGCTTATTGTATTGACAAGAAGGTGGTATTGGCTGTGTGCACGATGGCGGTGGGGACAGTCAAATCGATCGCAGCGCACGCTGCGGCAGAAATGCGAAACATATCAGGCGTGTGTTTTGTATTTCCACGCTAAATTCGATGTCTTTTCGATGTTTTTTAGCTAAAGAAGAAAATGTGTCATAAGACTTGTTGAGTTGTGAACTGCACAAATAATGAGAAGAATTGTTCATGTAAAGTTTTCTTGGAATTGGAGCAAATAAGAAATGGGTACCACTTAACTTCTTTATAAAGGAAAAGTTAGTTACTGATCCATATAACTATAACGATTACACTGATTAGTTATAATTATTTATTTATTTATTGCATAAGGTTCGCCTACAGCATACATATTAAAACTATTACCAAATACCTAATACAGTACAGTATTGTCCTTATACGTACGCCAATTACGGGTAAACACAACATTGGCTAATCAAGACGACTTAATGTTAATTAAAAACTAATACTCCTAAAAACCCAGAAACAACTTCTTTTTAAATATATTTCTACAAACTACCTAACTTTAGGGCGATTTTTTGATACTCAAGGACTTCAATATTCTTGATCGAATTTTTTTTCTAGAGTCGTGGTTTATGTCAGCTTCTTGCACAGACTTCATGAATGAATTTAAATCACTACACATTCTTACGAGAGGAGAGTTTAAGCCTATGTTGGTTTTATTTGTAGGAAGTTGGATTATTGTGGTTATGGTGTATCGGGGTATTCTGTATGGAACATTTAGGGATATGTGGGATACTTACTCACTACAGTCCATCTGGCCATTCATCAATTTATGTAAGAACATAAGGCTGTACATAGTACGTAGGTCACGAAAAGATATCATTTTAAAAAAGCTGAGACGTCGTTCGTATGGAGATCTGTGGGATATGTCACGGGATATAAATGCTAGGTGTCTGGTGAAGGCACGTTGTATACTCTCTACACGTTGCGAGTGTACTGTATAGAAGGGATTCCAAACTACGCTAGCGTATTCCAGTCGGCTTCGCACGAGCGCATTGTCACAGAATATCTAATAGTACTAACGTACAGAACGGCCACTCACTGCCCCCCGCCAATTAAAGTTCCTCACCCGCGCCCCGCACGTGCTCGCAGTTTGGCGGCAAGTTGGACTGCAATATTCAATGGATGTCAATCGCCACTCGCGTGCGTCACGTAATATATTTTCTGGTGTTTGTAGTTGTATTTTAATTGAAAATGGTAGTGTATTGTGCTTTACACGGATGTGTGTCTACATCTAGACAAGGAAACAGAAGATTTTTTCGATTTCCGAAGGATGAAATAAGGTAAGCCACAAAAAAACCTTTATAGGTAGAACTACAGAACAGCGAGCATTTAATTTTACAATTAAACGATTTTTTTGTACTTTGCCAGTTATGACAAAAAGGAAGAAATAATTTGCTTGTAATGCTTTAAAGCAGATTCCTTTGAGTACCTATTTATTGTATTTTATTAAAGGTAGGTATCTACTTACCGCGAGAGTTTAATTTTACAACTATAGTGAGAGATTGTTTACTGTAAAATTACGTACTTATGATAAGAGAGGAATGAATTATTATAAATTGTAATGCTTGCAAAACAAAACTTTTTTTGAGATTCCGTATTTTCAATGTCATACGGTTCAATAACCGCCAATTTAAATCGTATAGGCGTAAATTTTTCAGTGTGTGTAATATATAATTTATTTAATAATTAATTAGGTTTTCGCGATCACTACACATAACAATAAAATAAATTTTACTGGATTACATCGTCAGATACAACCGATGCAATTTACGCGATGTAATCCGGTTAAACTTGTTTTATTATAATGTATAATTTCTATGGCAATAATAATATATCACATGTTTTTGATTAATTAACTGTTTATTTTATTTTCCAATATACATATATAATGATTGATAGTATTTTAATAAGCTTCAGTAATGTGATTCAGTAGTACGAGCTCTTTATGTAACAATTTACAATAAATAAAACTATCAATTTACTGCAGCTAATTAAAAATACTAAACTATTTTCTTCGCCGCCCGTACAAACTCACTGCGTTCTTGCGCAAGATTAACTTTCGCTACACAAGCTAACGCCATCTCTGAGAACTACTGAGAAGCGTTTGGAACGCAGTCGGCATTTCGAGCGTCAAGCAACCCTATTCATTCAAGTGTGTGCGTGTTTGTATAAGACGTAAGCTTGCGTATGTAGGCGTTGCTAGCATTCATATTGTATTGAGTGGCCGGGGTGTGGCATTGGCATTTGTGGCATTTTGTTTTAGTTTTATTAGACTGGAAGCCCCGCGTATTTCTTTTAATAAACCCTAACATTTGAGCAGATCTTTTCACACAGCTGACTATATGGGCTTTAAAGTTTAGCTTCTCATCCATAATTACACCAAGGTCACGAATTTCATTTACAGTATTTAGTATTTTGTCATTAATTCTGTAGGTTGAGGTATACGATATCTTTTTTCTGCTGAATTTTATATGATAACATTTCTTTACATTCACGGCCATAAAATTTCTGTTGCACCAATTCTGAATTGCATTAAGATCACTTTTGATGTTATCTGTATCACTTCGATCGTTTATGACCTTGTAGATTTTCAGGTCATCAGCAAACATTAAAAAATTACAAATTCTGATTTCAGTAGTCAAATCATTAATAAACAATGATAATAAAACCGGTGCAAGGTGCGATCCTTGCGGAACACCGGAGATTGCGTAGTATGGCTGAGATACATACCCTTTTATGGCAATTACTTGTGACCTACGCAGTAAATATGATAATTAAAAATAATAATGTTAAAACAAAGTTACTTTACTGGAAATTAATAATTAATGCACAATTTGGAGTACCTACTTACATTTATGGATGTATTGTAGTGTCAATGTCACTGAAGACACCCATTAATATTAGTTTTTGGCTCATATTTATCTTTAGCCGTTAATTCTTACTTTTTAATTTTTTCTTATTGTTCTGCTAAAACTAATTTTCTTCCTTTTGTCACAGCTTTAGGTTGGAAAGGTATATTATGTAAATTATGTTTTATGCTTTTGAATCCTGTTCTTATTTCACAGATATCATGTATCAATATCAGCGTACCTTTTACAAATATTATTTATAGCACTTCAATATCGTCAATGTTACACATTTCTCTAAATTTTCAACTTGATTTAGTATATACTATCAAAACATAGCTTAATAACGAATTGTAAAAATAGTTTACGGGGCCTAAAAATACATTTCTTATGTCGCCGCTAGGCGGCGCCCCTGTCGTGCACATAGCTATTACAATCGATGCCAGTTGCGGGCTTTTGTGCGTTAAGTGTTTAGGTGATCACGGCATGAGCCTGTGCGAAAGGCCCAAAGACGACCCTCTGCACTGCGCCGCACCGAACACCGGTAGGGATTAACCTGGGTGAACGTCGTCGGCTGAGACAAAAAGTAATATTCACAGACGCGGACTATCAGTCTCAGCCGCCCCTTTCTGCTGATTATCATCTATCTATCTATACTAATATTATAAAGAGGAAAGATTTATATTTTTGTGTGTATGCTTGTAATGAATAAACTCAAAAACGACTGTGCTCGATTTCATAAATTTTTTCACCATTAGAAAGCTAAATTCACCCTGAGTAACATAGGCTATATTTTCATGTCTACCCGTGCAAAGCCGGGACGGACCGCTAGTACTATAATAAAATTCGGTCGAAAAGTCTGTACATTGAATTTTTTCGCGAAAACCGGCTAGGGACTAGAAATAGAACACGAAGCAATCGATTTTAGAATTTATGCCTGTCTGTTTGTTACCTCATCAACAAAACAAACCAATCGGAAGTTCTGACCTTTCGGAGTCTGAGTCGAAGCTCAGTAACATCCCTAGTATCCAGGTTCACCAGATATAAATGAAGTTTTCTCAGAAGATTGTGGATGCTTTCGAGTGAAATATTATTTTAACAAAGGACAAAGTTAAACTGTATACGAAACCCTAATCAAACCGTTCTTTAATAATTTCCTAGTACTATTTCTATTCTGTGAAATCTGGTGAATACAGTGTTCATAAATAGGAATGTGCGTTCTCCACCCGTTTTGTACCCGCTCAGGCCAAAGAGAATATAACCACTACGTTTAGCTCCCGCGGCCCGCACCGCTCTCACTCTGCCCGTAGGGTTATCATTCGTCCGGCTTTTAGGCCTACCATCTGATCTGTGTCCGAATTTTTCAGCTCAGGGAAAAAGAACCACAAAAAGTCTACTACTATAAGTATTATGTACCCACAAGTATTGTAGTTTTAGGTTGTTGTAACATGTGCGTCAAATCGAGCGCAGAAATGAAATATTTTTCTTTCTTTCTTACTAATCTTAGAGAAAAATAGAGAAATAAAAGCGGCGCCCCTGTCGTGCACATAGCCAATACAATCGATGCTAGTTGCGGGTTTTCGTGCGTTAAGTGTTTGGGTGATCACGGCATGAGCCTGTGCGAAAGGCCCAAAGACGACCCTCTGCACTGCGCCGCACCGAACACCGGTAGGGATTCACCCGGGCCAACGTCGTCGGCTAAGACAAAAAGTAATATTCACAGAGGCGGACTAGCAGTCTCAGGCACCCCTTTCGGCTGATTATCATCTATCTATACTATAATAAAATTCTGTCAAAAAGTCTGTACATTGAATTTTTTTCGCGAAAACCGGCTAGGTGTACTAGAAATAGAACACGAAGCAATCGTTTTTAGAATTTATGTCTGTCTGTTTATTACCTCATCAACAAAACAAACCAATTGGAAGTTTTGACCTGTCGGAGTCTGAGTCGAAGCTCAGTATCCCTGTAGTATCCCTACACCAGGTTAGGTCACCAGATATAAATAAAGTTTTCTCAGAAGATTGTGATGTTTTCGAGTGAAATATAATTTTAATAAAGGACAAAGTTAGTAAAATAAAGATAAATAAAGTAAAATAAAGACTTGACAGATTGGGGTGCTGGCCAGAAAACCTCCACGTGTGCCTAACGGCTGCTTGTCCTTCTGTACACGTCTGGAGGGATCGGCAGTTGTTTGGCCGGTGCATCCTGGGCACGGGCAATAAAATCCTGTCAAGGGATTAACCTCCGGGGGATTTTATTGCCTGTGGCGAATATTCTGGCGCGGGTGGGGCCCGTTCTGGGCTAGTGCAGAGTTGTTCCACGTGTCCCTCTGATATCAGCAGAGGGCACAGTGGAGGAGCAGGGGCGGGCCTGATGTGCACTCACCCTGCCACTGGGCAGGCAGCGGGGGGACTGTCCTTCCCTGCCCCCGTCGATCTCGTAACCCCAGGAGTGCCCGCTGAGTAGTGTTCTCGCGCCTCTTGGGACCGAGGGTCTTAGCTTCACCGCCCGGACCGCGAGGAAGAAAACCTCTATAAAAATTACGGTAGGTAGGGCCTGCGAGCAGCACTGCAGCACAGACTCGGGGTAGTCTGCTGCCCGACCAGCAGCTGGCGTAGCTGGCACAGCCGGCGTAGTTGGCGCAGCTGGTAAAGGCCCATGAGGTGAGGTGGCGTGCAGTGTTCCGTGTGCGCCATCGAGGAGGGTGCGGCCAACGTTAGGCCGCACGGGGAGAAGGGGCTCGCCTGCTTGAGGCGGGCCAGGACCTGTCGGGGGTGGTTGTGTGAATACTCACGGGTTCCCACGCCCCCGGCTAAGGTAGTTGAAGGAACACCGTGGTGGTTTTAGTCGGTAAGAGTCCGACACTGGCTCCGCCTACCCCGGGCGGAGTGCGTCCATGAGGATTTCCCGACGGCAAAAAAAAAAAAAAAAAACTTGGCACATTGTCTTTATTTTATAAATTATATCTTCTAACTTTATGAGTAGTAGTAATAAAGATATACCGACCCTGAGTCATCAGCAGTTATGTAAATAGACGAGTAGTCTGTCGCATTCCGCTTACAGGGTCCAATCATATTATAAAAAAAATCAAGGGAATTGTACAATTGGAATCGTTAAACCACTTTATTGGACCTGTAGTTCAGAGTTTTAATGCACCATCCCTTAGAATTACTCAGCCTCTAAATGGATTGGCACTATTTGATCTAAGTTAGGCTTTTGATTTTGTAGGCCACATATTATTGTAATATATGTTGCATTAAACTGGATAAAAAATATCTAGGCGGCTGTCAATATAGTATATTGAAATTACCAATCCATATGGAAACTAAAAACAAACCCCTTGTTTTTTTTTTTTTTGATCAATCACTGTGGTGTACCATAGGGAAGCGTATTAGGCCCTCTGTTATTCAGATGAGATAAAAATATTAGAATGACTTATTTTCTGACGATTATCAATAATTAGTGTAAAGTGATATTCGATTAAGTATATTAACGAAAGATTCGGTCTCGCTTCCGCTATCAGATTCCAAATTAACATCGTAAGAATGCGATTTAAATCTAGGACGAAGATGGTAACGATAAGCAAATACTCGTTATAGCAATATAGTTAATCTATTGTTAGTGTACTTACACGAAATTGTTACGATAAGATAGTGCGATAAAATCTAGATCTCGGCACATCATAGTAAAATATCCGCATATGAACAATATTTTCAAGTTAAAACTGACTCTCACATTATTATTAACTACATACACGATCGATTTTTTTAAATAAAGCTTGTAACATGATATATTTTAGAATTGCAGTAAGTTTGTAGTATCTATTTTAAAATCATACGTAAACAACTTTGTATTTTGGTTACACGGACAACTCGATTTGTTTTACTTTGCTGACAAATACAAGTAGATTTATTAGTAATTACACACAGACACACAGTCAAGTCCATCGTTCTTACAGATTTTTATTCTGAATAAACAATTGTATAGGTATTTTAAATGTTAAATTAATAAAAAACTCTCTAGTTTCAGCCTCCTGATCGGGGAATTTGATGACGTCACATGCTGTTTGTTTTATCGCATAGGTAAGAGTTAACAGGAAAACTGTATGTTAAAATCTAATTATATTTCCGCATGAAATATCTGAGCAAGCTAAAAATGGCGGGCTCCAAAATGCATCGAACTAGCCCACTCAGCTCGAGAGGTTTGGAAGCATTTTTCGTTGCCGGAATTGATGGCGCTTGAATAGCATGTGGCAATTAGTTATTTCTGCCTACCCTAGACTAATGGAACCATGGCTTGCAAATACAAATAAGAACGAATTTTTTCATCTTGGGTAAAATGCATCGCAACGCATGAACGTGGTTGACTTGATTTTAAGAATTCTTTATAACACCTTCAGTATAGGGATAGGCGCGTACTGGAAGGCGCAGCGTGGGTAGGCCCCCCACAAGGTGGACCGACGACCTGGTGAAGGTCGCAGGAATCCGCTGAATGTGGAAGGCGCAGGACCGGTCTTTGTGGCGATACTTGGGGGAGGCCTATGTCCAGCAGTGGACGTCTTTCGGCTGAAATGATGATGATGATAATAGGGATAGGCTAGTTTCAAATAGTATGATTTTTAACCGACGAAAAAAAGGAGGAGGTTCTCAATTCGACGCGTATATATATTTTTTTTTTTTTTTTTTTTATGTATGACCACGCATAACTTTTTACAGAGTGGTCCGATTTTGATGATTCTTTTTTTAATGGATAGCGTATATCTCGAAGTTGGTCCCATTTAAATTTCAAAATCAAAATCCACCCCTAAGGGTAGTAAAACAGGGGATGAGTGTTTGTTCACCCACTGAATTCTTACCTGTTAACTGATTCTGTTGAAACTTGACACACATAAATATAGTTCTAGACACTACGACATAATGGAGACACCTGGAGTTAGATTTTAACCACAAAAAAATGAAAAATAAAACTTTTTAACAAAAAATTGAACCGACGAAAACAGAAACTGAAAAGCGAAAAATAACTAATTATGAGTCGGCGCCAAACAACCAATCAACGAAGATCATTAAATTACTTTAAATAAATAATAAAAACAACGTCACATCAAATACAACGTGAAATTTTCAACGATAAACAATTACTTTCCAAAAATGCGTTCTCCGCTCGGCCACTTGCAACTTGCACGCACTTTGCTTGTTAAAAGTTCGTTTGGCGCCGACTCATAATTAGTTATTTTTCGCTTTTCAGTTTCTGTTTTCGTCGGTTCAATTTTTTGTTAAAAAGTTTTATACCTATTCTCTTTCATTATATCATAATTTCATAAAATCAATCTTCCCAATGTGTTGAATGTCAACACGGGCAATGAAGTTAAACTTTGCAATAACATTTCAAAAGCAAATTGATACAATTGTCATACTTGTGAATGATAATATAATAGCTTCTCAGTCAATTGTTTGTGTTATAAAGAACAATATAGCAACACCTTTGTTTATTGAATAGGAGACAATTTGTTCTATTAGGTATTACATTATTGATGATGCAATTGGATACATAAGCGCTGGTACCTACTTCAGTTTATGACCATACCCCATTATAGCGGGTGCACGAATATGAGAGAATAAAGAGTAGTCGAAAGAAGGTATATTTTTCATTAATTTGATTATTCTGCCTACTCCCACTAACCTCTAAGAATGTTTTTTTTTATATTCATGTGGTGGTTCTATAAAAATAAAACGACACACTACTTTAGGTTTAGGTTTCATCGTCATCATTCTAGCCCAAAGGAGTCCACTGCTGGACATAGGCCTACCCAAGCATCGCCAGAACGACCGGTCCTTCGCTTCTCGCATCCAGGTTTAGCGTTAGGGAAACAATTTGTGCTTGGCACTTCTAAGTAGCAAATAGAACTATTCTAGGTATAGTCCGTATAGTACGGTCGACCGTACGTCAGTGGTAACAGTTTGACATTGACAGCGCCTTTTTTTCGTAAGCTGTAAGGACAGTTTTCTAATTGAAGTGTTACCACTGTCAGGCAGTCGACTGTACGCGTAATATAACTGTGCCGCTCTGAAACCAGGGTTTGCGAAGGGCGTCGCAGGTACAGTCGCGTAATAAGTGTGAGCAGGACATAAGGATACATCGAACATTAACGAACGACTGAGACAGCGAGAAATTGCGGTCCCCCGCCATCTTGCCACTCAGATGAACAACCAATCAGAGTCTTGCCGCCATTACCATTGCGCATGCGTGCTACTGATTTGGTTGCAAAATTAACTACTGCGCAGCCACCTGTTTCTCACTTAACAGCGGCACAGTTATATTACGCGTACTGTAGGTACATAGTAAGGACACATAGTAAGTACTTACCGATACCTATATGCTGCTATCATGTTCAAATTGAATTTAAAGAACACTTTAAAATTATTATGATTGTTTAGATTTTATTTATGGAGAGAAAGTAGGTACATACTGTATGTAGCTTGGTCTTTCGCTTCTGATTGTTATAGTCTCTAAATCGTTCGTGCATCCGCGATAATGGCGTATGTTTACGATACACTTGCGTTTTGCTAATTTGTTGTCAAGTGATACTTCACTATGTGTTATGTGTTACCTTTACCATACCTACAACACACTTTTAGAACCTGCCGAACCCCTTTTGGTTTGAAGTGTTGTAAAAATATAATCATTTTTTTTTATATAAAAAATAACAGTTACGCTATATACCAAAATAATGCAAATATTGGTTTAGTGGCTTACTCAGGGACATTATTGATCATTTTGAATGTAATGTCTGAAATACCTGGCCATAGTAGTGAAGTTGCAAATAGGAGGGATTAATTATGTTCCTTTGCAAGACTTATAATTTGCAAGATGTTTTTTTATAACATGGGAGGTCAAACGAGCGAATCGAATCACCTGAAGGTAAGCAATCCGCCCATGGACATTCGCAACACTAAGGGAAATCGCCTATGCGTTGCCGACCTTTTAATAGATTCAGACCCGATTGAAGCCTTCGCTATATCCAAACTAACTACTAAGACCTCTCCTTGATCTCCACCGCCTCCCCCCATCGGTGTGTACAAGGTCACCAGCTGAAAGGCCGCTACGAATACCATATTGGCGGTCGCTTATCAACCGGTAGTCCTCCAGGTAACTGAGTACCTGGCAGTTGATGATACTTTCCATTACTTTGGAAAGTAGGGAGGTGATAGCAATGGGCTTGTAGTTAGATGGGTCTGAGCGGTCCCCTTTCTTAGAGATCGGCTGCACTAAAGCTGTCTTCCATGCGTGCGGGACTACATCGGTAGAGTACGAGTGCCGAAATAGGCTCGTTAAAACCGGAGCTAACTCCAGAGCGCATGTCCTACGTACAAGAGCAGGGATGCCGTCTGGCCCGCTTGACTTATGATGTTGGGCAACAAGGCAACAACCAACAATAAACAACTCCTTGTGAGGACTACAATCAACCAAGTCAGCATCCGATAGCACGAGTGTCTCCATTTCATAATCCGACAGAGTACGATCGAGTAAGCGCTCAGGCAGGCGGCTGATGCTGATCACTCACCAACTCTACAGTTTAAACTGTAATTATAAATATTAAAAATAACGGCTAGGAGCATGTCGGGCTATGCTCAGTATAGCTTCCGTAGCTGATAAATTACAAACCAAACAAATAGAATAGTCAAAATGGTAATGGTCGTATTGAGTATTATTTTTCTCTACGGTCAATGACCTTTGACCTTGGTACGTCTTGAGTATTTTGCTGTTTTCTTTCTATTACTAGAAAAGTTATAATTATATTATGCTCGAAATAATTTTAAAATAAAGTTTCCATTTAGGTTTTTCATCGTGGAATTACCTAAGTTCAATAGTTTAGAAATGGCAGAGAGGGGGACACATTGCAAGCCACTTTGACGAGCCATATTTCGCAAACTGTACATCTGATAAAAAATTATGTATGAAACATTTCCTTCATTTTAATACACCTATTCAACGATACACCACAAAAGGAGCAGCGACAAAAAACAACCCTATTTCACATGTATGAGCACCACCCCTAAAATACATAATTACAATTAAAATTAATTAAAATTAATATAATTTTCACTGGGCTTTTCCCACAAAGAATCCCGCTTTTTCACACACAAAGTTTCAGAATCTCGACTAGGCAAAAAAAACTGGCAACGCTGGTTGCAAACCATGCATATGTATAAGTAAGTATAATATAATAAAACGTTTGTTCCTATGAAAATATTTCAAAATGCTTATTATTTAATATATTTGTACCAGCGTGAATTATTATTGAGATTTATAATATTGATATTGAAAGAATATTGATTTATAATATAACATACGTTTTATATTTTCTATACAAAAATTACAGTTTTAACCAATGACATAATCAGCTTATGCTACACCACAGATGCTGGTTGTTTTAGACTGTTTTTAGGCAAAGATATAATTATATCTAGTTACTAAAAGAATTATTTTATTTAAAAAATATTATTATTCTTTATAAATATGAAGCAATTATCAACTAATAATATAAAATAATAATATTTAAATAATACACTATTATGTTAAATATCAGTCTATTTTTCTATTCCTAAAGCGTTTTCAGCGACTGTACAAGGAGGATGAGGTTTAAAGTCTGTGATTGTGGATACTAATGTGGATTTTGACTAATAGTGTATATTAAATATAACTATGCATTTATAGAATCAACATGACAAATTATTTAAAGAAAGAAGTACAGTCGACTGCATGACAGTGGTAACACTTGAATTAGAAAAGCGCCCTTACTGCGTACGAAATAAAGGCGATGTAAATGTCAATCTGTTACCACTGACGTGCGGTCGACCGTGCCAACTAACTGATTGTGCTTGGTCGCCAAAACATGCAACGTGCGAAAATATCTGTGTAAAAAGTAAAGATATCACGAAACTGCAAGTAAAAATAATTATACGCAATTTAGTAGCTTATAATATTATAACAATATTTGAAAAAGTAATGGCATTGGATCCGTTGGGTATACCATGAAAGCCACAGTCTACAAAATAAAACATACAAGTATTAATATTTCATTTAACGGAGCCTGTTGTAGCATAAGCTAAATATGTCTCAAGTCTAGAAAATACATAAACAACAAATAAATAATATAAATTATCTATTTTATTATTTAAAGATTTTCCTAAAAAAAGCTCTTTGTTACTAAATTACACATGGGCATTATTTCTAGGGCCACATAAAAGATAATTTCTTTGAAATGTTATTTAGAACATGTATTGTGTAATTTCCGAATATGCTATTCTGATCTGTATTTTTGAATATGTCTGTGCTTACACTATATGTACATGTTAATTACAAGTTAATATGCTTTGTCTGTATATTTGATCACATGTGCAAGAGTGTACCAGTTACATATGTTACACTTATTCTGCTACGAAACAACACAAAATGCTGAGTCTCCAAATCACAATAAACTGAAAATATCTGCATTATAACATTAATAAAACAAAATAAACAATATTTTTTTTAAATAAAGTGACAATGCACATTTTTCAGATAATCTATTTTCCAGCCAAGGTTTGATGTATAATGTATACCTTTCAATATGATCAGTCCTGTTTAAAGGCATTGACATCACTCACAATGACGTCGGGTATCACCACTCGAGGTTGATGGGTAGGGCAAGATATCCGCCGGGCATAGTGTGTAAGAGCCGTAAGGCTAGGTTGATCAGATTCCTACTATGACAGGCTGTCAAAACAGACAAAACATAATAATGTGAACTCTTATTTACTGTATAATAATATCTACTTAGTTTTTCATATAAGCTGGACAATATAACAATATTGCCAGTTGTACAACAATAATGAAACATACATTATACATATATATACAATATGTATGTTACCGGTAATGTTAGAAGAACGGATAAACCTAGGATTGCCTCGTTGGTCTAGTGGTTGCAAGCGCGACTGCTGAGCGTGGGGTCCTGGGTTCGATTCTCGGGTCGGGCAAAGTGTTATTGGGTTTTTTCATTAGGAAATTCTCAGTAGCAGCCCGGAGTCTGGATTTGTGCCCGGTCAATGGCAATAGGCTCGCCCCCTATTACATGGGACTATAACATAACTGGCGAAATGTGGGTGTACTATTACACGTCTGCCTACAGGCTCACGCCTGTTATGTTATACCTTGGATTATCGAAGCTCTTTGGGTAAAGTACGAAATTTTTACTCAACACTGACTGGGTATTGTTAGTTTAAAATAAAAAACTTGATTGAATTCTTTACTTCGACAGGATTCTGATACTTAGTGTCGACAGAGCCTCGCTATGCAGGGCTCCTATTTTTTTCTTACAAGATCACAAAAAACATAACATCATACCCTTCAAACCTAACCCAACCGTGTTGAGGTGTAATCAGTTAGAAATGAGCCTAGTCGGAATTCATTCTCATATCAAATCAAAATTAACCCTCATGCTGGAGAATCACAGACAACCTGACATTACCCAGTCAGCGGTAGATCTAGGTGTATCTGGGTAAATGGTGAATTAGAACTAATTTTAAGGAAATTTCGGACTTTATCCATAGAGCTTGGATAATCCTAGGTGTACCCGGATAAAACTAGGTTTAGCTGTTCTCCTAGCTTTACCCGTAACATATACAACAGTAAATATTGTGGTTTAGCCCTACTATACTTTTTAAGTTGTTTATTATTTGTTTTATATATTTTTTATTTATTTATAAAAATTGTGAAACTATAACAAAATATGTGTTTGTTTATAATAATCATAATATTGGCAATTAATAATAATTGATATAAAATATTTTTCTCCCACTTGCTCGGAAATTGGTTCATTATTTTTAAAAAAAGGATACATCAATCGGCTCTTTTCAAGAAATAACAGGCCAGTAATATCCAACACGACAATAATAGAAGTTGCTAGACAGTTTTTATTTTTTTAATTATGCTACTGAGGTTTTTAAGTTAACACCTACATAAATTAGGTGTTTTAGGTACAAAATATTTATTATTATAAAGGCTGAATGGGCATTTCTTTTTTCAAAACTTTGTAAATATAACAAGAACCGCGCGCCGACGAACTGCCGCAAATGAAAATTAGATACTGTTGAATTAATTAATTTGTGTATTGTTTCCTTCCAAATGAGAGAAAAGTACTATACAAGTCTCGGCCGAAATAGCAATTAATGGCCTCGTTTAGTTAAAAAAGGACTCGGCTTGCGCCTCGTCCTTTTAAACTCACTTTGGAAGTATACTCATACTTCCTGTATTACTCAGCAATCAATTCCTTCATTTCAGGCCTCGACAGTAATGTACTATTACTTAAATTATTTTCTTAATTATTATCGTCATACACCAAAATTGTGTATTAAATAATGTGATTTATAGTGTCAACTCATAGATACCACATTAAGAGTTAAGACTACAAAATATATAGTTATTTTAAAAATGTATTATCTAAAGATATAACTTAACACAAAACTTAGAAAAAGATTAATGATCTTACCACATTTTATAACTAATAGAGATGCTGCTATTTATAAAAGTAATAATAATAATTACAAGTACCTACTAAATCACTGATTTTAGAGGAAAAACACCACAAATCATGTGGTCTGTAAAGTTTGTATTAACAAACTTTACATTTTGCTACTTACTGTAACAATACAGTCATCTTTGGCACCACCTTCAATACTATACTAAATATGTAGAGCACTGAGTCGGTCTCCTTTTACGGTACTGCTATACAGTGTCCACTTTAGTATTCTCAACCAGGATGTACGATGGTGAGGGCTTGCGTTTGAATGTAACATATGTGTATAACAGGCTGGCTAAAACACTGATATTAAGACCCACAAAATTCAACCACGAGAAAACATAGTCACCACCGATGACCATTCCCAAATATGTAACTAATATATTCTTCAGGCAACCAATTATTGTGGTGGTTAGGGCACTATTGTACTGCGTGCAAAGCATAACACTATATGACAGAATAAATCCCATCACACATGACATTATAAACTGTGCTAGAAACAGTGAGTCACCCCAGTGCTGATACTCTGCTGAGCGATGTAAATCTCCAGTGGCCCATGCAACCACCATTGCTGGTATAACCATAAACAAAGCATTGTAATACATCAGACCATATTTACCAAGCTCTTTTGAATCCAGCTTCTTTTTCATGTACACTCCATTTGCAGCAGTAAAGGCATCATTGAGCAGCACTAGGGTGTATCCGGACCAAGAAAATGTGACATCGTCGGCAGCAGCGAGCATTGCTCCACCAACCATAGCGAAAACACTGGATTGAATGGGCCAGGACGCTCTTATTCCCAGGACGAACCTCTCGCCAAGCATCGTCATAAGTATGCTGAATCGTCGAAGAGCCGTGAACATCGGCAGGCTGAGCTCCTTGGTGCCACCAAGACCAGTTGCCATGTTTCCTAAGTAGATAAGCGGCAGCGGCCAGATCCGCCCCGCGACACCACTGTCCAGTGGCGGGAACTGCACGACTTGCACGGCGCGGCCGCACCACAGCACCGTGATGGTCGCCACCATCTGTCCCAGACCGAGTACTTGGTATGAAGGGAACGCATACGTTGTCAAAACTGTCTTGTTCACCACCGTGATCATAAACGAAGCAAGTGCATAAAATCCAGCGCTCAGTATCTTCTTGACCGTCTGGGCTCGGTCCGCCGCTTCCGCTTGCTCCAGCGCGCTTTGAACCGACATCGTACGACCACGTATGTAATTAAACTAACGATGAGCTAAACTAACATGATCGATTAGCGAACGTGTCATAGAACCTCGCGGTCGGTCACGATATTTAACATATTATGGGTGTTCATTCACGCACATTACACTTTCATGGTCGATTCAATGATCCTTTCATTAAAATGTAAATAAAATAAATATTTAAAACCTTGACTACGCCGAATGCCGAGCCGTGCATATTATCGACTGATGACAGATCTTGACAGAACCACGAACACGGTTTGACATTGAGGTTGACAGTTGACTTGACATTTGACGCAAGGCAAACGCAAGGGTTGCGTTCACTAATATCGTCCGACGACGACAGCGGACGCCCGGGGCTGCGTTCACTTATATCGCCCGACGACGTCGTCGGACGACGCTCGGGACGTTGTTTGGTCATTCGTTTGTATGATCACTCGGTGTATGACTCGTGGACCCACTGGCTTTGTACCACCGTCCACCAGTGCTCGTGATCCCACCAGTTCGAAAACTTATGACTCGTGGACCCACTGGCCGGTGGGTCCACCAGTTCAGTTCAATAACTTAGCTAGCAGGCTATTGGTGGTGGAGTAGCCAGCTAGATAACCAGCTATTTTATCTATTTGGCTATTAGATAAAACTGAATAGCGCTAGCGTCGTCGTAGCTACTAGCCGTCGTAGCTAATCACCCACCACTAGTAAGAACGTAATAATACGTTTTTAATTTGACAAAGAGTATATAATCACTACGTTATAAATTTGATTGTTAGGAGCACAGAGAAAATAATCACTACGTTACAGTTAGGAGATAGCCACGTCCATCGTCGTTGAGATTTTTTGTAGTAAAAGCTGTTTCTAATACACCAAGTTCTGGCCAAATGCGAATTGGAAAAGGCGTGTTCCGCGTTCATTACGATCACCAAGACCATGAGGACCCAAGATGCTGTTGTTGTCCAATTCACACCTTTGTCCAATATTGGCATTGAAGTCACCCAAAATAATGTTCCAGATGCTTCGATGTTCGTTACAGGCTTTACTAAGTAGTTCGTAAAATTCTCCTACTTCATCGTCTGTGTGGGATGACGTGGGTGCGTATACTTGGTCGATGGACAATGTTTGTGAGTTGGAAATTTGAAATTCTAAGACTACGATCCTGTCGGAGTAAAATATGAATTCTGAAATGTTATTCTTCCATTTTTTGCAACTAGAAAGCCCACCCCGTTAAGTCCTCGACTAAGTCCGTTATAATTAATTAACATTTGTATGCCACCTGTGGCAGCACACAGACAGACTACCTATAATGTACCTAACCTAACACCAAAATTACCTGTGTACACAAATAAACATTTTGATTGATTGATTGATAATAAAATATTGTGTTTTCTCTTTCAGCTCTTTCTACAGTATCTTCTCCTTCTCTTCTCACTTCTGATAAGCCAACAATATCCCAATTAATCGTGCTCAGTGCATTTTTGAGCTCAAGTAAACGATCTTTAGTTTTAAGAGTGCGAATGTAGGTGATAATTTTTAGAGAGTCATCGATATCCTGTTTTTGAATTGCTTGACTCGTCAAACGGGGGATCTATCCCGTCCGGAGATTCTTAGCTCCCCTAGCTCCGGGGTGAACCTGTCCACCGTGTATAGTATTATCTGTCCCACCGTCATAAGCAGCACCACTGGAGCCGCCGGGCACTCGGGGCCTGTTGTTATTCTTCTTTATCATATTAATGGAGGGGATTAAAGTAGGTATGTACGGGTGCCGGTGAAATTACAATCACATGAGACTATCCATCTTCATGTCTCAGTTTGGCGAACCGACTTGCGGTACCATTTAGGCAACGGCCTAGGTGGTATCGCAGTTGTTATGGGCAAAGGTAACCGCTTAACATCAGGTGGGCCTTTAGCTCGTTTCGCCATCCTAAACTATAAAAAAAAATATATTACAAAAACCCAGTAGGTCTACTCGCGTTTTACGAACGACAAACGAAGTACGAACTTTCGTTCCGACTGAGACTTACATAATAAAGATAGGCACATAAAAAAGGCACAATTAAGATAGACTACGGTTCATAGTCGTATACAATTTACCGGAGGTGAGAAAAACAAACGTCAAAACACGATCATCGCATGCGATAAGGGAACGATGGTTGACCGGAGTAGCAAATTCTGCGATGAATCGTACGATTTATCGAATATCGTCAAACGGGAGTAGACCCCCAGTTGTTCCTGTAAGCTACGTTAACAGAATCGGTATTAATACGTAAGTACACAACTCATTTGGAAAAACTCTTCAATAAAAAATATCAAATTCAATATTAAATCATTATTACTTGTAAATTGAATGTGTTTTTTTTAATGATATATAGATCTGCTCTTGACCGCAATCTAGACAAAATATCAAATATCACTCAAAACTCACGCACTCAGTGATTTTATCAATAAAAAATATCAAATTAATTTCATTATTAATTGTAAATTGAAAGTGATATAAACACTTTTAACAATGATTTTATCAATAAAAATTATCAAATTAATTTCATTATTAATTGTAAATTGAAAGTGATATAAACACTTTTAACAATGATGTAATATTTAATTTGATTATTTTTACTGAAGAGTTTTTCCAAATGAGTTGTATCCTTACGTATGAATATTGATTCTAGCTCACAGGAACAACAGGGTTTTTGTTACATGTTGTGACATGTTGTATAAACGAACGCCCAAACAATGCTACGAGTGTCGCCTGACGACGTCGGGTGATATAAGTGAATGCAACCCCGGGCGTTCACCCAAAGACATTTCTATAGTACGTAGACAGAGAATAAAGGTAGACATGCTCTTAATTGTGAAAGTGAGATGACACATATGTCAAAATGTATGAGTGTGAGCAGGATATAGCATTTTTTTTCTGTCTCTATTTGCGTATCGGTTTTTGTTGTTTGCCATCACTAGTCATTGATGGCAAACAAGTTGTGTTAAAAGATTTTCGTCGATAAAGACTGTAAAACGC
The DNA here is from genome assembly GCA_949699075.1 of Asteroscopus sphinx. Lineage (NCBI taxonomy): Eukaryota > Metazoa > Arthropoda > Insecta > Lepidoptera > Noctuidae > Asteroscopus > Asteroscopus sphinx. The sequence continues at coordinate 34,282,690 of OX453002.1, read as the reverse complement.
CTATTTTGTGTGATTTGTGACTTTATCTAGTACCCATACCACAAGCTCTGCTTAGTTTGGGACTAGATGGTGCTGTGTAAAAATGTCCCGAAGATATTTTTCATTATTTTTATTTTATTTATTGATATTCCAAAAGGTAATAATATTTAATGTGTAGTGATGGTAAATTGCTGTATATATGGCTGTAAAAGCCGTAGTGTACGAAATCTACCAAACATAACCTTTCATCGGTAAGTAACATTTTTTATCTATTACAGCAAGTAAACCAAAGTATTATTGTACTAAAGACTGATTTCTGTCAATAATAAGCAAAATTTATTCATAAATTCATCTAAAAAGACGATAAAATCATAACTTGTTGGAAATAAATCGAACTATCTCTATCTTATACGGCATACGCTGAGGACTTGTCTATTCTATTCTCTGTCTACGCTATAGTATAATACCTTTATGCGTTCACCACACCAAACCGTTCAGTATTGAGAGCGGGCGTCGTCGAGCGATTGCACCGGTCACCCCGTAAAATAGGGCTGCGTTCACTTATATCACCCGTCGTCGGACGACGCCCGGAGCGTACTTTTGTCGTTCAATTATTCAGAGCGATCAAACAAACATACAAACGAACACATAGTACATTAATATAACTGCAAACGAACGCCCAAGGAACGCATTATCGTCATCCGACGATCCGACGACGTCGGACGATAATACTGAACGCAGCCCTGACCAAACTCTACTCTAGCTGGCAGCTTTTGTTTATGGTATAGACATAAACAACAAACTCTAGATTCCATTATCAAAGACAAACTCCAACAAATCTTGGGAATCAAGCACAGAATCAAATATGAAAAAAAAAAGTCTATGGTTTTGTAAAATTTATTTTCAGATTTTTCAGAAATGGACTGAAAATAACTTAAAATAAATTCTAAATTTTTTAGTTAATATTATTTCTTAAATAATGACTACATTAACATTTTCGCACATTTTCAGGTTTTTTTTTCATACTTTCTGACATAATGTTGTTTGTCGGACAATGAACGGTGCATTGTGAAGAATCCGTGTAGCAAACCAAACCAAGCGACATTTTGATTATTATTCCATTGTATTGCCATGTCAGTCAATATTGTTTGTGTTTTATAAATAATCGCGGGTAACGTCGTAGTGATGCGTTGTAAATAATGTTAGAGGAATAAAACGTTCCTACCCGATTCGTATACGTGGGCAATAATTCGCGTTTGAGTTTTCAGTTATGTATCACTGTTGGGACGCGTAGGTAGTCTGAAAGTGTTACAGGTAGTGTTAGGAGGGCATCTAGTGTTTTTTTGTCGTGATTGTCACGGTTTGTTGGCGTTATGGCTGTGCCCGAACAGTTCTCGCTTCGATGGAACGATTTCCACTCGAATTTGTCACAATCATTTCATGCCTTGCTAGAAGGCGAAGACCTGGTGGACGTGACTCTGGCAGCCGGAGGTCAGTACGTTCACGCACACAAGCTGATCCTCTCAGTATGCAGTCCATACTTCAAGGAACTTTTCAAGGTATGATTCATTTATTTAGCATAATTTTGCATCATTATGCTTACTGAAATTCTTCGCAAATATCTCGACAGACTTAGAAATTCGTCTTATTTTGTCTCCTCTCCATTTGTAGCATGAAACACACCTGTTTAGATTGTTTATATGTAGGTAGCATAAATTAGTCTATGTCAACACTGAATACAGGTAGACGGGGATGTCTGATGTTGTGTACGAAAGTATAGGTATGTGATACACTTCCTCATGGCGTCCATAAGGGAAGCTAATTGTATTGATTTGTGGACTATAGTTACCTAGTTATATTTCTGTATCTCTGATGCAGACACCCTCACTCCCTGTGTAGGGATGCTGTTACCTTGCCCTGCCCACCTCTCCTCTGTATGCAATGTGTGCTAGATACTGTATTATTAATATAGTAATAGTGGAAATACCCTCTTTAGTAACATTTAAATTGTTTTTCTGTGACATAATATTGCTCAATTATTTTATTTGTTTAATTGAACATTGAGTATGTGAGCACATTTCACAATGGATTGGTAAGTGCATTTTGTTTGTAAGAAGTGAGGATGTGTCATATGTGCATTTGTATAATAGCTGTGATTTTGCTGATAAGTTATTGATTCTTCAAATTGTTTTTATAATATTCTAAGAGGAAGCGCCTACAAATTACTTAAATTTCATTCATAATTTTGTTTACAATATGAGCACTATTGTTATCTATTAAGGTAGGCAGTGCATGTGAAGATATAATTCATGTATTTATAAATAATACATAAAATACATAATGTATTCATAGAAATACTTTTGAGATAAATATTTCCAAGAGATCTCATTGTAGTCTACCTTAAAGGAGGGATAGCACCCGCACCTATAGTCACGCTGATAAAGCTGTTAAGTGACCAGCGGACATCTTCATACATTCATTTTATATTCCTTCATTTACTATGCAGGTAATCCTGAATCACTTAGGTCTGTATTTCAGAATTTTCCTCAAGTACAGTTTGATCTGCAATCACCTGATCACTACTTAATGATAGAATTGTTACTTGAGCGTTGGTCTTATTCCAATATGGTAAATAAGCACTCCATTCAACAACATAACACATGAATATAACCTGAAATAGCAAAGAAATCTCTACTCAAGCATGGTATCAACCACACTTGAGTGATTATAGATCAAATCGCTGCTCAAATACCTAAACAGGTGACAGTGTAGAATAAATGTGATCAATGAATCTATGCTTGAGGAATGTTCTCAAATTAAATCCCAACTCAAAACTAGTTTTAAACAGTGATCAACACTTGATGAACATTCTGTAACATAACATCACGCCTGTATTTCCCCGAAGGGGTAGGCAGCGGTGTAATAGTACCTACACCCACATTTCACCAGTTATGTTATAGTCCCATGTAATAGGGGGCGAGCCTATTGCCATTGACTGGGCACAAATCCAGACTCCGGGCTGCTACTGAGAATTTCCTAATGAAAAAACCTTATAACACTTTGCCCGACCTGGGTATTGAACCCAGAACGCTCAGCAGTCGCGCTTGCAACCACTAGACCAACGAGGCAGTCAACTTTCTGTAATACGGGCCTTAATTACTTCCATCAGAAAACAATGCAAAATTTACGAAAATTGCCTTAATAACATGAAGAAATGCAATGAATCACTAACTGTTAATGTTACAATGACCTTTGTTCTATATCTCTCATATTGAAACTATAACAAATAAAAACTGTGCATATCTACTATAATGTGGATAATACAATAGTAGTTGTTTATTTAAGTCCTACACGCTTAGTACTTAGCTATACTTATATTTTAAGTTGTAGTTTTGTGAGTATCAGCTTTTCGGAATTCAGACGACCTAGAGATGTGGTGTGTCAGGTCAAAAGGTTAGTAAAAGGTTTCTTTGGTCTGAACTTCTGGACCATATTTACTCAACTTTTTCCTGTCCCGTGACCACATTATAATGATTCACAGCTATTGTTTAATTCTTGAATGTGTGCGGCTTCCATGCTAAAAGGGCCCTTATTTGACGTCTAGTTGCCAATATAATTATTTGCATTTTGCTGAAGTTAGGTGAAAAAATGCCATTTTGTGTTTTTGATAGATTATTATGCTATGATCCACAATTTCATGTAACAAACATTCTTGTAATAATATGATGCTTGCTCAAGTAGCGAATAGTGACCTACATCAGTGCTATATCATTGATGTGTTGACAGACATTGGTTGTCTGTAATGAGGCGTTATGGGGTGTATGTTCAATGACATACACACACCTGTTTCCCATTGACAGAGACTATGGCTTTCCACCTCTGCAATATTATGTTCTTCATACAAATTATCTGAAAAATCAGTACTTACATTACTAAAAAAACAGGAAATTACACTTTCTTTTAATGAATTCTATAGATACAATAAGGAGTTAACGAAGGACGACGTCTGTGGTCTAGTGGTTCGAGTGTTAATCACGCTAATTCGGTCTGCTAATCACGAGGTCGTGGGTTCGATTCCCACAGGACACAAATATTTGTGTGATGAACATAAGTGTTTGTGTTAGTCTGGGTGTTTTTTAGGGTTCCGTAGTCCTACAAGGAACCCTTATAGTTTCGTCATGTCCGTCCGTCTGTCCGTCTGTCCGTCTTTCCGTCTATCCGTCTGTCCGTCTGTCCGTCTGTCCTAATCCTTTACAGCTTAATAACTTCTACAGTTATAAACATAAGGAAATAAAATTTTGTTAAAAAATGGTTTAGATATAGATCTCAATTTTAAAAGAATAAAAAAATCTTGATAACGTATTTTAGGGGTGGCGCCCATACATGTGAAATGGGGATGACAATTTTTTTTTCGCTGCACCTCCTCGTGTGGGGTATCATTCAATAGGTCTACTAAAATGAAGGTAATGTTTCATACATCACTTTTTTATCAGGTGTACCATCTGCGAAATATAGCCCACCAAAGTGGCTTACAATGTGTACCCCCCCCTGCCATTTCCAAACTATGCAACGTAGAAACTTATAATCTTCTACGTTGATAGACTTTTATAAAAACTCTCTTTTAAAATTATTTCGAGTATAATGTGATTATAAATTTTTGAGTTACAGTGCGAAAACTGAAAAATACTTAAGACGTCCTAGTTCATAGGTCATTGACCTTAGATAAAAATTATTTTAGCAAATAATGCTCCTTTAGTTACTTTCTATTTAAAAAAATCACAAAAAGAAACTTTGTGTTATATTGATAACACAAAGTAACAGCGCCACCTAGCGCTAAATTTAAGAAGTGTGTATAACATACATAACCAGCCCATTACTGTCCAACTGCTGGGCACGGGCCTCTTCTCAGTACGAGAAGGCTAAGGCCTTAGTCCACCACGCTGGCCTAGTGCGGGTTGGCGGACTACACACACCATTGAGAACTATATGTGGAGCACTCTCAGGTGTGCAGGTTTCCTCACGATGTTTTCCTTCACCGTTAAAGCAAGTGATAATCGAAGAAGTGTGTATACACACACTAAATTTAAGAAGCGTGTGTATACACACTTCTTAAATTTAGCGCTAGGTGGCGCTGTTTGCAAAAACTAAAATAGCAATGATTAATATTCGATTTGATTTGTTTGTAATTAGACCTACTTAAGGAACCCTATAATACTGAGCATGGCCCGACATGCTCTTGGCCGTATGTATTTACAAAAAAATGTATATATGTATTATATCCATTGTCTAGTACCCATAGTACAAGCTCTGCTTAGTTTGGGACTAGATAGTGCTGTGTAAAAATGTCTCAAAAATATTTATTTATTTATTTAACTTTCAGAAGTAAACTGTTTTCAAAATATATAAGTATAAAGTAAAAAAAAACATCAACACGAAAATATACCCTATTTCTATTTCCATTGAGTTTCTTGCTGGCAGGGCCAACTTATTGGAACTGTGCGACTAGTATCATAATTAAAAGCTCAGACGAATAAAAATGGCGGACGCAATCTCGCTAAGAAAAGATTAAAGCTCTTAGTTTTTTCCTAAACTCACTATAATTTCGCCATAATTTTAACACACCAGATATATATTGTTACAATAATAATATAGTAGAACCCAATTATTGTTTTAAATATATCTAATGTTTTATGTAAAGTCGACTGCACGACAGTGGTAACACTCGAATTAGAAAACCGCCCTTACTGCTTACGAAATAAAAGATGCTGTCAATGTCAAACTGTTACCACTGACCTGACTGTTAACCGCAGTTGACCATACCTATGTAGTAATTTTTAATTTATAAATCACTTGCAACTTTGAACAGTTTTAAATTACTTCAGATGCTGACTGTACCAAGATATTAAGTTTTGTTTATTTGTGTTCGGGAATCTGGATTTTTTCTGCCAGCAAATTGATCGAACTTCTTTCTTGACAGATGAACCCATGTGAACATCCGATAGTGATACTTAAAGACGTGGCGCACCAGGAGTTGCGCCAGCTGCTGCAGTTCATGTACCGCGGCGAGGTGCACGTGCGGCGCCAAGAGCTGTCCGGCTTCCTCCACACCGCTGAGCTGCTGCAGGTCAAAGGACTGACTGGCGGACGAGAGGTAACTACCTCCCATGTTCTTAAACTTTCGCGAATTTCACTCATATTGAACACCCACATACCGTGAAATGCCCTAACTTTGCCAACAAGCCATACTTTGCCTAAGGCATTAACTTAATTTTTACACGCACTGGCACTTTATAACTGAACCAAATGTTAGCGTTGTCATAGTTTTCAGAGCTCCCCAAGTACGGAAATCAAAGCTATTATAGTTTACTCAAAAAATAACTAGGCAAAGTAGGGCTTGTGGGCCAAGTTAGGGCAGTTTACGGTACCCACATACTTCAGTCTGCTCGTGACCACGGCCAATGCAACTTGACCGAAACGTCGAGGTTAGTCAAAATGTTTGTTATATTTTGATTTAATTGTGCGCGACAAGTCCCGTAAACATAGTTCAATACCTCCCTTGTGACAGGTTTTTCTCAATTAAATTGGTACATCTTGAGGTTGTACAGAAGCACCTGTATATTACCGTACAATGTATGTTGCATGGTATAATATATGTTTCACCGGCTATTCTCTACCTGCGATGGCCCAAGGCTATGTCATGATCAGTGTTCCCATTGATTGATTGATTGAAATGTTTTCATTATGAATAACGAGTTTATTTTATTTTATTTTTATTAGTATAGTATGGCGAAACAGGCTAAAGGCCCACCTGATGTTAAGCGGTTACCTTTGCCCTATAACAACTGCAATACCACCTAGGCTGTTGCCTAAATGGTACCGCAAGTCGGTTAGTTGGTTCGCCAAACTGAGACATGAAGATGGGAGTTCTCATGTGATTGTATTTGCACCGGCACCCCTTCAGACCGAAACACAGCAATGCAAGCATCACTATTTCACGGAGAAGTAGGTACGGTGGTAGTACTTCCCCGGACGAGCTCTCTTTATTCATAACTAATGTAAAATAAATTCCACTAGCCTCACTATTCGTTATCTCGTGTTATTCACTACTATCTAATTAGTAGATAGTAAAGGAAACTATAAAATTACTAGTTCAAAAGTGCTTCTTCATACTAAGTGTTATTGAAATAACTGAAAACCTCCTTTCCTTTTTGTTTATTCATTGTATTCATCAGTATGAACAACTTTTACTTTGGGACCAACACTGAAATCGCAAAAAAAAACAGCTGTTTCCTACATTTTGTCGATTAATGAGGATTACGGGTCGGGCCGAACGGTGGTCTGCATCAGACAATGCTTGCCAGCCAGCCCACTGCTAACTAGAAAACCGGCCGCCCGTTTTTTTTTTTTTTCTTGGGGAAAATCCTCATGGACGCACTCCGCCCGGGGAAGGCGCTGGAGCCAGTGTCGGACTCTTACCGACTAAAAACCACCACGGTGTTCCTCTACCGACCTTGGCCGGGGGCGTGAGAAATACTCCCGTATTCGCCCAACCATCACCGGCACCGGCAGGTCCCGGCTCGCGACTAACATGCGAGCCCCTTCACCCCGTGCGGCACCCACATCGGCCGCACCCTCCTCTTAACAGGCGCGCGCGGAACACAACGCGCCACCGTCACGGGCCTTGACAGGTCGGGCGACGGGCCACCACGAGTCCACCGCCCACAGGCCTACACCTAGGGTGGCTCAAGGTCGGCATACGCCCTCCTACGACGCCCAGGTCGTCTCCTGCGGATGGGAAGAGAGGTTATCGCCTCTCGATTCCCTCTCCGCCGCCTCCTTAGCGAGCATTACATGCTCGCAGAAGGAGACGACGCCTTCCCATGCGCTCTCGCTCCCGACCATAGACAGAATCACGGCCGGAAGCGAGAGATCGCTGCCGCCTACTGCAGTAATGAGGTCACGGCGCTGCGCGGCCCAAGCTGGGCACTCCGCCAGTGTGTGCTGCGCCGTGTCCTCTGGGCAGCTCCCGCAGTGATGACAATCGGGCGTCGGCTCCCGGCCTATGCGACACAGATACTTCCCGAAGCAACCGTGCCCCGAGAGTATCTGCGTCAGCCGCTAGGTGTGGGCACCATAGCCCCTCTCCAGCCACTCCTCCATGACGGGCCTTACCAAACCGGCCGCCCCTACTTCTTCCTCCTCCTACCAGTGTCCACTTCAGGACCCGTTCAAAAAAAAATGATAAAATGTATGTCCTGTCGAAAAAGTCATTCGTTGAGAGATGTCATATGTCATTCCCATACATTTTGATTGTTTTCTATAGCGTTGACGATTGTAGATTGTCAATTTGGCTAGGGGGGCAGGATACTGTACGCCGGTATCTTTGTATTCGAGACCACTTCCTTAGTTCGGCGGCTCTCAGCTCGCTGTAGTTGTCAAAGGGCGCCCCTATTTGAGCGGATGGACTTTACATGTTTTACAAAACTATGCACGCGTGGCCTGTCCGTGTGATGTACGTGGGCTAGGTTCATTGTGCAGCGGGCCTTTAAAGCCTTAGGTCATACGCAAGTGTCTATTTGTAACCATGCAGCCATTAACCATTTCAACGCCACGGCGTTGTAAAGGTTTTCGTGCCCTCAGCGCCACGTCTTCTATAGAAGACAAATATTGTATGGAGATTAGTATAAAGTTATAAAGTCGTGGCGTCGTGGCGCACGAAATTATTTGTCTTCTATAAGTAGGTGTCATTAGCGGTGAAAAGGCTAAACCTTTGTTCTAAGTGTAAACTTAATTCGCTACCGTGACCTTCCATACGAGGGGAAGCACCCTCGTTGTGCGTTTGATGTAACTTCATCTGTATACTATGTACAATATAGTAACTATGGTTTCAGAGAAAGGGGGAACTTAACGAACTGTCTCGATTGTCAATATATTTTTCAACACACTTGCTCGTAAAGTGGCGCTTATTGCATCGCTTTTAGGTTCACAATGTGGTTTATAACTCACGCGTGCTTTTAAGGGTTCCGTACCCGAAGGGTGACAGACGGGACCCTATTACTCTCGCTACGCTGTCCGTCCGTCCGTCTGTCTGTCACAGGGCTGTATCTTTTGAACGGTAATAGGTAACCGGTTGAAATTTTCTCAGAATATGTGTTGCAATGAGGTGTATCACGACAAATACTAAAAACAAAAAAAAGTCTAAAAACATGCATTTTTTTCACCGTTTTTGTTTTTCCTCTATCTTCAAAACCGTAATATATACCAGCGTCAAACTTGGTCAGATTATAGTGCATATTATGTAGTTTAGCAACAAATACTAAAAATATGACATACATAGACATATGTGGCGGTACCTGCGTAAGAAAGACATGCAAAAATTCATATTTCGTGCACTGTACGTTGATGTCTTTTGATAAACTCTCGTAAATTAAATCAGTTTTTATGGGGTATCAGGTCGTTGAGAGGTACGGAACCCTTACTGCGCGAGTCCGACTCGCACTTGGCCGGTTTTTTCATTATATTATCGCACTAGTGCTTATTACTTTACAGTTTATTTTTAAATCGCAGCAAAGAGTTTTTATGCCTGAACTAAATTAAACATCTTTGGGAATAAATCAACTGTATTAATTAAAATATGCTATATAAACATTTAATTTCATTAAATTATTAATTTTTGTCAACAAAATATTAATATTAATTTGTGTTATAAATAAAAAAAACAATTTGTAATATTTTTATATTAGGCTGTATGGCGGTTTCCTTCGACCACCTGCGCGCGCATAGCTGTATGTCACCGCGCGATCCGCGCGCCATTTTTATCATTTTTTCACAAATTCAATATTTGTCTAAAATGTGTAATTTATGTTTTTTTCCTCGTAAGTGTGTTGATCAACGTCGTACGACACGCGTGAGCATTGACTATTATACTGTCGGCTCCATTACGCCCTCGCTTTCGGCTCGGGCTGCAATCCAGCCTCGAGTATAATAGTCAACTTAGCTCACTTGTATCATAATGTACTATTGACCACGTCTGTGGTCTAGTGGTTCGAGTGTCGGACTGCTGATCACGAGGTCGTGGGTTTGATTCCCACAGGACACAAATATTTGTGTGATGAACATAAGTGTTTGTGTTGGTCTGGGTGTTTCTTATGTATTATAAGTATGTATTTACAAAAAAAAATGTATATAAGTATTATATCCATTGTCTAGTACCCATAGCACAAGCTCTGCTTAGATCGCGATTATTTGAAGGATTTGTTTCTAACAGGGACCATTCTGGTTACCCATTGAAAAGGTTTTCGGGTTTTCGATAGGGTTTTTCTAAGCGCTTAATCAAAAACCCATACGATATGGACAACCCTTTTGAAAGGCTTAAAGGTTACATAAGGGTTCATAAGGGTTACACTGTCAACAATCTTTCTTTCTCTTTCGTGTAGTTAGTAAAAAATACGTGTCGAATTGATAACCTTCTTCTTTTTGAAATCGGTTAATAATCAGCTGTCCCCTACATTTTTGTTCACATGAATCGACAAAATCTAGGGATCAGCTGTTTTTTTTCGCGATTTTTGCGTTGGTCCCGTAGTAAAAGTTATTGATACTGATGAGTACAATGACCCCTTAAGAGGTTTTTAGTTATTTCAATAACTCGTATATAATTCTTCTGTACGTGTGTTTGTCACCTAACTCCTCCTAAACGGCTGGACCGATTTAGAAGACATTTTGTGTGTGTATTTTAATAGGGTCCTGGATGGTTTGAAAACACAATTGGACCTGGTACGTGGCGCTGCTTTTCCGGGCAGGACTCTATAAATTTAATTATTCTGTAAGAAATCCACACCACATTCTTCTCTCACCGTCCACAGCGAAGCGAATCTCCGTCGGCGATGCCCGAAGAGCCCCCGAAGCAGATGCCGTCACAGTCTGAATCAACCGAACCTCCGGCGGAGTGGACTCCTGCTGTGGAAGACACCACCTCCTCCGAGCCCCCGCCCGAGCCCACCGACACAGTCACCATCACGGAAGAACCCGCTAGGAGCCCCCTAAAGAGGTAAGCCGAACATTCACGAAGGATTCCGAAAATAGCCGAGTAGACCGCGTTCACCCCTTAAAGTAAAGTAAACTTTATTGTTTCTAATTGAGTAGTTACAGTTATTATACTTATATGATAGTAACGATTTAAATTGTGGAAAGAAAAATCGCTCACGAGCAGGATTCGAACCTGCGCCTCCTGGCTCAGTACGCCAGTGCTTTAGCCACTAAGCTACCGTGAACACTGCTTGTGGTATCGAAATTCTTATCCACTTGGTACGTCTTTGGGTGACGTCAGCGATATCTTATTAAGACGCTGACAACACCTAAAAAATCAGACCTCTGCGGTCACTGTCATTTTGTACAGAAAAGAAAGAGAGGCAACGAGCGGAGGGACGTCGGGTGCGTCGCTCAACTTGAATGAAAATTAACAATATATTTATTTGGTAAAAAACTAAAAGCTTATTTGAAAAACAGAAACAATAGTGTTTTAGATTATTGTCTTTCTTAAATGTTTTCTTAATTTCATTTACAATATTTGGTAAATAATAGAGATTGTTTGATTTAAAGCATGTTTTAAGAGGTTAGTTTACAATTCTTTTCTATCGAGAAAACTTCAAGAAAACGTGTTTTGGGCACAATACAGTTTTAGAAAATACTGTTAAGATTAACATGCATTTTTTTCACTGCCACAAACTGAATAGATACAGCTAAAAATGTTTTTAAAAGAAGCCTATTTGGGGTGTTTGGCTGTTGTCAGCGTCTTAAGAAACAGTGTTTTTTAACCGACTCTACTAACTTTGCAGTTCATTTGAGAATTTCGATACCACGAGCAGTGTTCACGGTAGCTTAGTGGCTAAAGCACTGCCGTACTGAGCCAGGAGTCGCAGGTTCGAATCCTGCTCGTGAGCGACCTTTTCTTTTCACAATTTAAATCGTTAGATTTCGCTTCGCGTGCGTAAATGCGTTAAAAATAATAAAAATAATTATATATGATAGTGTTAGATCACACCTTGGCCACTCAATACAATATAAATGCTAGCACCACCTACATACACAAGATTACGTCTGTATATGAACGCACACACACGTGTAGGTTAGGGATGCTCGCCGCTTACAATGCCGACTGGGTTCCAAGCGTTTCTCAGTAGTTTTCAGAGATGGCGTGTTTGTATAGCGACTGGCGATTGACATCCATTGCAATCTTGCGGTCCAATTGCCGGCAAACCGCGGGTGGGTGCGGGGCGCGGGCGAGGAATCTTAAATTGGCGGGGGTCGGTGAGTGGCCGTTCTGTACGTTAGTACTATTAGATATTCTGTGGTTAGATACATCAATCAGCCCATTTTGGGTATACAAGAATTTTCATGATAGTTAATATTATAATAAAACAGGTTTAACCGGATTATATCGCTTATATTATTTTTATCACAATCACAATAAATCTTGTAAACCCCTGCATCTTGTAAGGGAATGTGACACTTCACCGGTCTGAGGAGTTGGCTGAACAGCAGGTCGACGATCAACTGTGCTGGGTTTCGGGCGGTTTTAATATTTTTTTGGAAATATCTGTAAAGACGCTTGTCATCTTAGTCTTCCTGCGACCACGAACGCTGCAAAGCTTTCGAAACTTCAGGAAACCAATCTAAATAATATACGCGATATAATCCGGTTGAATTTGTATTATTTGAATGTGTAGTGATCGCGAAAACCTAAGAAATTATTATAGTTAATATTATTATTTATTGTACGAGCATAGCAACGAATTGTATCGTTTAACTTTTTACCTTAACAAGCGTTAACATTAGCTGAATTTGCACATAACCGGGCCTTTCACGCGCAATGTTGTAATATATTTTTATACTAAACATTCTTTGAAGACGGACATGTATCAGTGACTTTATTCCTGTAAACATTCGTCCTCATAGACAACATACTGAACATTTCAGTGTTCGGGCAAACTGCTCGTGCAGTTATGACATATCTAAGAATGCATTATAATAACAAAACAATTATTTTTACATTGAAAAAAAGCCTTGCTCGGCATGCCTTATGACTTGTTTCTATAAGTACTGTAACAAAAACCTGCAAAAATGCCTTATTGTGCTGTTTCTAACTGCAGAAACAAAAGCTGAAAAGTATATTTATTTTATTTTTTATTTTTTTAAAAATGACGTCAAAATGTAAGGCGTAGTTTGTTCGGAAAGTTGCCACGTATGATTCGCATGAATCGCAAGTAAATTGTGATTACAACCATTCTTTCTATTTCTGTAGGTAATTCTCTTAGAGTCTGGGGTATTTTGTTATATACTTTAATACACATAAATATACTATTTAGGTGTTAAAGGGTAGTTCTACAGTTTGGCACAACTATTTTTGGAGGATCTCTTTGGCTGAACAAACGATTTTCACAAATTGTTTTCAAAGAAGAGTTTTAAGATGTCTTTCACGTTTCACAGCTGTCTTTTTTGTTTGTTCTGTGTTCAACATATTCGGTTGCGATATACTTACTTACTTACTCCGCTGGCACAGCGACCCAAAATGTGTCTTGGCCTCCGAAACGAGAGAACGCCACTTGCCGCGATCTTTGGCAGTATTTCGCCAATCACTGGCTCTGATCCCCAGAAGATCGCCTTCCACAGCATCGCTCCAGCGATATCTAGGGCTACCGACCGGGCGTCGCCCTTTTGGTCGACCCAGATAGGCTCTCTTCGCATCTCGATCTTCTCCCATTCTCTCCACTTGACCAAGCCAACGGAGTCTGTGAGCTTGGTTGCGATATGACATTTATAATTTAATACATATTCATATTTTTTCATTTACTATCTATGGTTCTCGTGCAGATTACTCAAGAACACACCGACGAAGAATAGCCACAACATGAAGAAGAAGCCGCGGCCAATCAAGGACAGCCCCACTCACCCGGAGAACACTGACTACGCTTACGATGGGTAAGTACCACATCCATCACCAACACCAATGCAATCTATGCAATAAAATGGGCATGCATGCTTAATATGAAGTATTTGTAACACTTCCCTTTATGGTTCATATTTTTTGGGTATACAATTATTGGTTTATTTTACTGGCTTGGCATCCGCTCGTCACTCGGGGTTGGCACTGAAAATCAGCGCTGTGTTGTGGCTCACGTTACAACACAGCATCATGTTGAGTGTCAACCTCTGCCTATGACATGCAAAGTTACTTTTCTTGATGTTACAACTATCACTATAATTCCGATAATTATACATACATATATACATATTATCACGCCTGTTTCCCATTGGGGTAGGCAGAGACTTTGGATTTCCACCTGCTACGATCCTGACAAACCTCTTTCGCTTCTTCGGTTTAGAGTACTCTTAACCTGGCATTTTTTGAGAACGTCCGCGATTTGATCTCGATACGTTCTCCGAGTTCGTCCCCTTCCAACTCTTCCATCCACACTCGCTTCGTATACTTGTTTCGTCAATCTCCTCTCGTCCATCCTCTCTATATGTCCAAACCATCTTAACATACCTTTCTCAATCTTTGTCTCTACATCTTCTTTCACTCCACAACACTCCCGATAAATATGTAAGAGTATATTTTTCATGTTCACCACCTACCGCATGTCTTGTTGTGGCAATAAATAATTTTTCTTTCTTTCAATGGCATCACCAATACCATACCTCGGCCACTTAATACAATATAATTGCTAGCACTACCTACATACACAAGATTACGTCTGTATACGGACGCGCACACACGTGTAGGTTTGGGATGCCCTCCGCTCGTAATGCCGACCGGGTTCCAAGCGCTTCTCAGTAGTTTTCAGAGGTGGTGTGCTTGTATAGCCACTGGCAATTGACCTCCATTGCAATCTTGCAGTCCAATTGCCGGCAAACCACGGGTGGGTGCGGGGTGCGGGTGAGGAATCTTAAATTGGCGGGGGGTGACGAGTGGCCGTTCTGTACGATAGTATTATTAGATATTCTGTGCCAATACCGTCACCAATACCGTCACCAATACCATCACCAATACAATCTCATTCTACTTCACATTACTGACTCATATCATCATCCTTTTAGCGTTTTCCCAACTATATTGGTGTAAGCTTTCTGTCGAGCTCGTCTTCAGTATTTCTTTTAATTTCTACTTCGAACACTGCTGCCATATTATTTACTGCCAAAGATCCAATAAAATATGTTTGTTAACAATCCGCTTGTTTGGTATATTTCACGTTATTTTGTTACTGCAAATATGGCGCAAATACACACGGACTTCAAAAGGTCATCAGAAGGTCACCTCATACATCAAAATTAGACAGAAGATTCACTATAACTTTCAACAGAAACATGTTCGCCAATGGTGTCGACGAACTAAACTTATTTTAAACTATCGCTCTCTTTTACTGATAGTAGATAAAAGAAAGAGATGACAACAATTTTAGTGAGCTGTCAAATTAGTTTACGTGTTACATTTCTTTGTATTTTAGTGGGCACGTTCCGAGATCACGACTAAACTTGTATGGAAATATTAATTCCGACTAATTTGACAGGACTTAAATTGTTGCCATCCCTTTCTTGTATCTACTACTATCTACTATTAGTAAAAGAGAGCGATAGTTTAAAATAAGTTTAGCTCGTGAACAAGAAAATCGACGCAACAACTATTATGGCAATATTATGAAAATGGAAATCTATAATTATTGACTCTACATACTTACATATTATCACGCCTGTTTCCCATTGGGGTAGGCAGAGACTGTGGATTTCCACCTGCAACGATTCTGACACTCCTCTTTCGCTTCATCTACGTCCATTAACCTCGTCATGCATGCTCGTCGGTTTAGAGAACTCTTAACCTGGCATTTTTTGAGAACGTCCGCGATTTGATCGCGATACGTTCGCCGAGGTCGTCCCCTTCCAACTCTTCCATCCACACTCGCTTCGCATACTTGTTTCGTCAATCTCCTCTCGCCATCCTCTCTATATCTCCAAACCATCTTAACATACCTTTCTCAATCTTTGTCACTACACCTTCTTTCACTCCACAATGCTCCCTTATCACGTTATTCCTTACTTTATCTCTCAAAGTTACACCACACATACTTCTCAAAGCTCTCATTTCTACTGCATTTATTCTGCTTTCATGTTTCTTCTGCCATACCCAACTTTCACTACCATACATAAGTGTAGGCACTAACACTCCCCCATGAACAGCCAGCCGTGCCTTTTCCGACACTTTGCGGCTGTTCATGAAGGTGTGTAGTGCCCCATTCACCTGATTACCAGCACTCACTCTCCTTTCAATGTCCTTTACATGCTATTGATTCTGTGTGTATTTATTCCATACGAGCCTTTTTTTATTATCTTTATTATTTAAGGGGCTTTTATTCTACAACAAGAACATGCCAGTCCCATTGTTGCTTTCATTTAACTTATGCTTAATAAATTGATACAAAACTAATACCGATCTAACTATGCACAAACATCTTGTATAAACATTGCAGACCTTGATGAAGGTTTTGCCTAAATAGATAGAAAAGTTCCAACATCCAACATATGCAATTTATGAACACACCCTAATAATTCCCTTTGTCTTTTATATTTGACACAATCCGTTAATAAATTTTGGACGTCATCAAGTACTCCACACACGTCACACTTTGGTGTATCTGCTTTTTTCATCAAATAGCCAAACTTCCTAGAAGGATAATGTCCAGAACGCAATCTATGAGCAACGACTAAATGAATCCTACTTATTTTATTATTCATAAACCAAGGAATTCGACAAGGCTGACGTTGTATTGTTTTAAACCAAATTCCTTTATCTTTACTTCTTTCATCAAAGTATTCTTTGAACCTATCAAAATATTTAATTATAACTTGAGCAAGATCATCCTCCTGCCCTTATCCCAATCTATTTGGGGTCGGCGCAGCATGTCTTTCTCTTCCATACATCTCTATCAGCCGTCATCTCCGTGTTCACTTTCTTTATATCCATATCACCTTTAACACAATCCATCCATCTTTTCTTTGGTCTAACTTGATCAAGATATTCTGTGTAAAATAGTTTTATGTTATATTCAATAGCATTTGTGATTGCTAAATTTGCTAACCTTTCAGCAGTGGCGTGCATTGCATATAGGCAATTAGGCAGTACCCAGTGCCTTCCTCATTCAAATTCAATAGTGGTGCAAGTTATTATCTTTTTTTCAGAGTACGATGTTTATTTATATATTATTTGACCTATTAATACTAAATTAATCTTCCTATATGAAAAAATTAATAACTTACAGCACAATTAAATTTAAATGAAGTAGGCCACTGCACGCCACTGCCTTTCAGCCTCCTCATTACCTAGTAAACCAATATGAGATGGAACCTATTGCAATCTAAGGACATTACCATCGATTTTCAAATTATGTATTTGCTTTAAAATATCGTAAGCTATCGGTGCCCCTCTGAACCCAGAGGCGCATCGAGCTATGTTGTTAAGCACTCCAACTATCAGTAATTATATCCATATCACTATCCAAATTGCCAACACTATTGATAGCCTCTGAGACTGCAATGAGTTCCATAGACGATTTGACGTCTGTGGTCTAGTGGTTCGAGTATCGGACTGCTGATCAGGAAGTCGTGGGTTCGATTCCCACAGGACACAAATGTTTGTGTGATAAACATAAGTTTTTGTGTCAGTCTGGGTGTTTCTTATGTATTATAAGTATGTATTTCCAAAAAAAAGTATTGTATCCATTGTCTAGTACCCATAGTACAAGATCTGCTTTGTTTGGTTAGATGGTGCTGTGTAAAAATGTCCCAAAAATATTTATTTGTTTATAGTCATGACCGATGCATTGCTGTTATTAATTTTAAAGAATGTCGATTTTTTCTGGCTTGCATCATAGTAAGCAGCCCGCTGACCAATACTGCTCTTAGACCCATACAATCCTTAAAATCAATTGTTACACTCTGTCGGGCTGTCTGTCTATTCTTCCTTAGTTAAATAAATAAAATAAATATTTTGGGACATTTTTACACAGCACCATCTAGTCCCAAACTAAGCAGAGCTTGTGCTATGGGTACTAGACAATTGATATAATACTTATATACTTTTTTTTTGTAAATACATACTTATAATACATAAGCAACACCCAGACCAACACAAACACTTATGTTTATCACACAAATATTTGTGTCCTGTGGGAATCGAACCCACGACCTCGTGATCAGCAGTCCGACACTCGAACCACTAGACCACAGACGTCTTAGTTTTTGCTTACATTGCTTCTTCATTTTGTACCAAAAAAATAAGATCATCGCTTAATTGTTCACGTTGCGCGTTGCAGCGAACCGCTGATTGACTTCGACAACGACCTGTTTCACAGTGTGCTTGTGTTGCCCGAGTCTGCCAAGGAATCTGGTAAGTGTATGCTCTCACATTTGGCGTGATTAGTGCATGTCATCTGAAAGCAGTGTTTTAAGTTCACTTTCAGCAATCAATCAACTCAGCCTATCGCAGTCCACTGCTGGACATAGGCCTCTCCTCAAGTTGCGCCACAACGCTCGATCCTCTGCCTTCCGCATCCAGTCCCCCCCAGCCACGCTCTTTAGGTCGTCGGTCCACCTGGCAGGGGGCGCCCTACGCTGCGTTTGCCGATTCGCGGTCTCCACCCAAGGACTCGTCTGCTCCAGCGACCATCGGTCCTTCGACAGACATGGCCAGCCCACTGCCACTTCAGCTTACTGATTCTACAAGCTATGTCGGTCACTCCGGTTCTTCTCCGGATTTTATCCTTCAAAGAAACTCCAAGCATAGCTCGCTCCATAGCTCGCTGAGTGACTTTAAACTTGTGGACTAACCCAACTGTCAGTGTCCACGTCTCGGCACCGTAAGTCATGACAGGCAGGACGCACTGGTTGAAGACTTTTGTCTTCAAACTTTGCGGTATAGGCGACGAGAAGACTCGGCGAAGTTTGCCAAACGCTGCCCAGCCCAGACGGATCCTTCTGTTGGCTTCTTTTTCGAAGTTGTGTCTACCAAGCACTTTCAGCAAGCTTATTGTATATTCACTTCAATCAATCAACTCGGCCTATCGCAGTCTACTGTTGGACATAGGCCTCTCCCAAATTAAAATCAAAATAAACCTATTCACTTTTTTTCTTTTTTTTTTTTTCGTTTGACTGTACTGTCCCACTGCTGGGCAAAGGCCTAGCTCAATTCCTTCCATCTATCGCGGTTCTGTATCGCCTGTCATCTCTCAATTCCTTCCATCTATCGCGGTTCTGTATCGCCTCCTGCCAGCTGTCATCGAGAAATACATCGAGCTCGTCTTTCCATCTCCTGCGTGGTATTCACTTATCAAAATTAAAATCAACGTCACCGTCACGTTGGTATTACATCTAGGGCCAACGTGTCGCCAACCATAGACAATTAGACACAGACATGGGAGCTGCGTAGTAAAACTAGCGTAATGTCATGTCAGATAGCCTTTTTAGCTCACAATGCATTGGGATTTCATGTTTTGAAGCTACGATTTAGTGCTTAAGCGGGTCTGTAAACTTCCAAGCTATGACGACTTATGTTTGAGATTCAACAACATTTATTGGTGTAGATTCTCTTGTTCACAAATTTAAACTATCGCTCTCTTTCAGTAATAGTAGATGCAAGAATGAGATGGCAACAATTTAAGTGGTGTCAAATTTGTTTACGTGTTCCACTTATTCGTATTTTTAGTGGACACGTTCCAAGATCACGACTTAACTAGAAGGGGATTATAATTCCGTCTAATTTGACAGTACTAAAATTGTTGCCATCCCTTTCTTGTATCTACGATTAGTAAAAGAGAGCGATAGTTTAAAATAACTTGAGTTTGTGAACAAGAGAATCAGCAGCATTTTCATGAATTTTGAAACACCATCCATGTTTTAATATTAAGATCTTTGCTGAAAATAATAAAATACGCATTTTTTCTTTTACGAGTTCTTTTTAAGAATTTAATGTACTCAACATAATAACTTTTAATAAAACAAAGTTTAACCGGATTACATCGCGTATAATTTTTAATTTAAATTGGTTTTCCTGACGTTTCGAAAGCTTTGCAGCGTTCGTGGTCGCAGGAAGACTAAGATGATGCGTCTTTATAGAAATTAAAAAATAAATGTTCAGTAGATAAATAAATGCTGCCTCCTTTCATATGTTATTGTGTGTACATCACAGACCAGTAAACATCTAGACGCCGCTTAGCCGGGCACCCCCGGTCACAACGCATATGCAGTACCACTGCATATAATACGCCCCATCGCCAATCAGGACGTTAGCCCTTCAGCGAGCGGCACCAATCAAACGGAATCATACCACCGAACATTTGAGCCCGCCAATCATAACGCGCCGTTTGCCCCCCGGTCCCCGCCAACATTTGACGACTAAACTCATGCAAAACTTTGTCTAACCTCTCGTCTGTGGAAATCCGCCATTTTGGCAAATTTTGACAAACAATGGTGGATCTGTGGAACCGAATATCGGTCTTTCCACAGACAGGGACCGGACGCCTACCTCTGCGCCTTTAAATCGCAATTTCCCAAATTTTCGTATAGAAAGCACTAAAACCTAGTTAAAAACACATATACCTTATTAAATTTGCTATTATACTGTATTCATCATAATATACAAAGATATAGAAGCATAAACTTATGGTTTATATCAATGAAAAAGTACTATGTCAGCATATAATTTTTGTAAGAAATAATTTTTCCCTGTAATATAAGTTTCTTAATA
The DNA here is from genome assembly GCA_949699075.1 of Asteroscopus sphinx. Lineage (NCBI taxonomy): Eukaryota > Metazoa > Arthropoda > Insecta > Lepidoptera > Noctuidae > Asteroscopus > Asteroscopus sphinx. The sequence continues at coordinate 34,261,920 of OX453002.1, read as the reverse complement.
AAACTTTACAACCATTCACAATAGCGTAAGTAAAAATCTCATACACCGTTCATAAATATTTATGCTACAAAACATGTTTATTACACGCGCGCGATAAGCGAGTCTCAAGTGCCGCCTTTTTGTCAGTAAAAAAACTCCCACTTGAGCCCGCCCATATTGTGAATGAAATATGCGATCGTATAGCTACTTTTTTCTAGTTTAAGTACTTAATAAGAGGTTAGAGTGAAGAAAACATAGATTTTTAGATTTGCCTAAATTTTTTATAGCATGACGTCATCGACCGACAGTCGGTTCTTCTACAGATGCGGGATTGGGCGCCATTTTTTATAAGGAACCGAATATCGGTTCTTCCACAGACTAGAAGGTTATGCGGCGTCTTGAGGCTTACTGGTCTGTGGTGTACATACATTATAATTAATTCACCTCGCCAGGAGGTTGGAACTGCAAAACGGGCGGGGTGAAGTGTCCGTCGTGCCACCGGTTCTTCGCGAACCGCTACAACCTGAAGGTGCACATCCGCGACAAGCACGACACGCGCGAGGGCACGCTGCAGTGCGAGATCTGCCAGAAGCGCATGCGGAACCCGTCGTGCCTGCGCGTGCACATGTACCACCACCGCAAGCAGGCGGCCTACCTCGCGCAGCTCAGTGCGCAGGGCGACCAGATGAAGCATGTGTAAGTTTCTTTTCAACACACTTGCTCGTAAAGTGGCTTTTATTGCATCGCTTTTAGGTTCATAATGTGTTGTTCGCACGCGTGCTTTTTTCATTATATTATTGCACTAGTGCTTTTTACTTTACAGTTTATTTTTAAATCGCAGCAAAGAGTTTTTATGCCTGAACTAAATTAAACATTTTTGGGAATAAATCAACTGTATTAATTAAAATATGCTATATAAACATTTCATTTCATCAAATTATTATTTTTTGTCAACAAATTAATATTAATTTGTGTTTTAAATAAAATAAAACAATTTATCATATTCTTAATATTAGGCTGTATGGCGGTTTCCTTCGACCACCTGCGCGCGCATAGCTGTATGTCACTGTGCGATTACATTACAGTAATCCGCGCGCCATTTTTCACAAATTCAATATTTGTCTAAAATGTGTAATTTATGTTTTTTTCCTCGCAAGTGTGTTGAAAAACGTCGTATGACACGCGTGAGCATTGACTATTATATTCTCGGCTCAATTACGCCCTCGCCTTCGGCTCGGGCTGCAATCCAGCCTCGAGTATGATAGTCAACTTAGCTCACTTGTATCATAATGTACTATTATTCTCTTATGGGCATACAGATGAAATGAAATGAAATGTTTATTTGTACGAAACATGGTACATACGTACTGGTGTTTCATAAATAATAGTTAAAAAATATGCATGTTCCGCCAGCCAGCTGGCATACAAAATTAGATACCTACATGAATTTATTTATAAACTTGATTTCAATTATTATCACAATTTAGTAATATTAAATTATTTAATAAATGGATTTAGTGGTCTAGTGGTTCGAGTGTTGGACTGCTGATCACGAGGTCGTGGGTTCGATTCCCACAGAACACAAATATTTGTGTGATGAACATAAGTGTTTGTGTTTGTCTGGGTGTGTTTCTTATGTATTATAAGTATGTATTTACAAAAAAAAGTATTATATCCATTGTCTAGTACCCATACACAAGCTCTGCTTAGTTTGGTAATAGATGGTGCTGTGTAAAAATGTCCCAAAAATATGTATTTATTATATTTTTAAGCTATTGCATAGCTTCTATCGCGGGCCTTGAGCGTGGAGACCGAATCCAGAAATTCCGTAACGATAATAACCTTACACCCCCTACTCCGACCGGCACAGCGGTGATACTTTTTAGTTTTGCCATCTATCGATGAATAGCAGAACTTTTAATGACTTTTTGAAATATCACGCTTGTCTCTTTAGTTCTGCAAATCGCCTCTAGGTGGCATTGGTTGTATCGGCGTTACTGCGCATGCGTAATCTGGTGACTCATGCCTGCTTAGAGTTTCGGCGTTAGGGCACCTCCTCTTTGTATTTACATAAAAAATGCTATGCAATAGCTTTACCGCAGCAGTCTCCGAGTGCCACACGTCTTTTTTTATTTTTATTATACCTTGCTCGTGACTAATTATTCCAGAGTCCAAAACATGGTGGGAGGACAGTGGCGCTCAGACTCGTCTATAGGGACCGACGTAGACCAGTGAGTAACATTCTATAGATACATATAAGTTTATTTATTTTCTCCCACAGGATATATACGTTACAGGACACAAACATTTATGTGATGAACATAAGTGTATGTGTTGGTTTGGGTGTTTCTTATGTATTGTAAGTATGTATTTACAAAATAAAGTATTAGTTCCATCGTCTAGTACCCATAGTTCAAGCTGTGCTTAGTTTGGGAGTAGACGGTGCTGTGTGAAAATTAAAAAAAAAACCTTGTTAACATTAATTTCTTAGGTTTTCACGATCACTACACATTATAATAAAACAAGTTATAAAAAAAAATCAAGTCCAAAAATCCAGTTCTAAAAATAATCAAGTTTCAAACAGTAAAAGATAATGATATTGTGAGTGATTACTGCGTGCATCGAAACGATTTTAATTAATAAACATTGTACGGTAGATTAAAATAATTTTTAAAATATCTGTAAAGACGCTTGTCATCTCAGTCTTCCTGCGACCACGTACGCTGCAAAGCTTTCGAAACGTCAGGAAATCCAATTTAAATAATATACGCGATATACATGGTTTAAAGATTGTAGACCGGAACCCATGCCATATCTTAATAAACCTGTAGTATACGGGTTTCCTGAGTATCTTCATAGATTCCAATTATCCGGTCCTTTACAATCGTCCTAGGATTTTCACAAAGATCCGATTTTTTTCCTACGACATATATTTACTATAGTTATTTAACCTATGATAAACATGTAAAGAAAAAGGGGTGGCTTATCTGATAAACCCGGGACCACACGGCATCTCTTAGCTTTTATTAGCTTAGTTATATAATTATGCATTGCGAAATTGTATGGCTGGCGTATTTACTATAAATGATACAGTAAATGTGTATAATTTACTAATAAGTCATTTGACAATACCTTGTGGTCAAAAGATCAACTAAAAGGAAAACTAAGAATCTTTTCACTTTTTGACACGATATACACTTTTCGAGGACACGATATTCACTTTTAGACGACACGATATTCACTTTTCGACGACACGATATTCATTTTTCACGACACGATTGGCGCCGTGGCTAAGCGATCAGCTCATTCGCAACGGGTCGCGAGTTCGATTCCCGCATGGAACAAATATTTGTGTAGCCTAAAGATAGTTATTCCGTGTCTGTGTGTTTGTGTCTGTGAGATTTAGTAGAATTCCTAGTATGAGGCAACGTTTTATTAAAAAAAGACGTTTTGTTAAATAAAATTGATGATGAAATTAAGGGATTTCATTTCTAAAAATCATCATCTTTTCAGCTGAAAGACGTCCACTGCTGGACATAGGCCAAAGGCGAGATATGCCATAATCGCCACACGTGGCAGATGGGTTGACGATCGCAGTTGGTTGGTTAAATACTCGGAGAACGCTGCTGCCCATCCTCTGGTGAATCCCTTACGGCCAAAATTGATACTCAATCTATCCACTTTTTGCCCTACTAAAGATAGGAATTTGACATAAACTCCAGACAAAATATGTCAAATTTATATCTCTACTAGGGTAAATCGTGGATAGATTGGATATAAATTTTGGCCGAAAGTCGCCTTTTACGACACCCATCAGAAGAGATAGGGAATCTAACAATACATATTTCAAATTTATTGCGTATGCCATCTGCACCTGTGCGCAATATTACCGCCGTGCGATGTCCAAGTTTTTTAGTAATAAGTTGAACTGCTATGCGCTTGTGCTATCCGAAATGCCCTTGTTTTGCGACGCCATTGTTCCTTTCAGCTGTGTGAAAGTGTATAATAGTACTGGCTGATGTCCGCGGCCTCACTCGCGTGGTAACGGGACAGACAAGTAGCCATGGTGACTCCGGACAAATCTATATCTTCGGATATATCATGGTATAATAAGATATTTCAACAGGTATTCTCTTCCCGCGATGACAGCGCGATGCCTCCAAGCTACGTCACGATCAGTGTTGCCATTGATTGATATCTTCAATATATTTAAGGAGATTTTTGGCCATAATGAATATAAATTAAATTCCTAACTAGCCTATTTGTTATCTCGTGTTATTCATCTAAGTAGTTATTAAAGGAAACTGTATAAAATTACTAGTTCAAAAGTGATTATAGAAGTAGGTAAATTAAAAAAAGCAGTTGCTCGGGTAATTTATTTACACAAAATGGCAGCATATCAAACTGACAAGTGTCACGATAACAGCCCGCTATTGGCTCCACAGCCGATGACGTAGTACGGAGGCAATCACGTGACCTAGCTGTCACGGGAAGAGAGTACCTGGGGAAACATCTTATTATACCATGGGATATATATTCCAAACAAGTAATGTTTGTTAATGACGGTTGGTAGCAAAGGAGGATTTAAGATTTATTTAACAAATACTCAAAGCCTTAGCAACTCCTACTTTGGTCCCAAGAGTGTTGTAAAAGTTACATGGTACAAGTATGGATGTTTGATGACGGTTGGTAACAAGGAGGATTTGAGATTTATTTAACAAATACACAAAGCCTAAGCAACTCCTACTTTGGTCCTAAGTGTTGTAAAAGTTACATGGTACAAGTATGGATGTTTGATGACGGTTGGTAACAAGGAGGATTTGAAATTTATTTAACAAATACACAAAGCCTGAGCAACTCCTACTTTGGTCCTAAGTGTTGTAAAAGTTACATGGTACAAGTATGGATGTTTGATGACGGTTGGTAACAAGGAGGATTTGACATTTATTTAACAAATACACAAAGCCAGAGCAACTCCTACTTTGGTCCTAAGTGTTGTAAAAGTTACATGGTACAAGTATGGATGTTTGATGACGGTTGGTAACAAGGAGGATTTGACATTTATTTAACAAATACACAAAGCCAGAGCAACTCCTACTTTGGTCCTAAGTGTTGTAAAAGTTACATGGTACAAGTATGGATGTTTGATGACGGTTGGTAACAAGGAGGATTTGAAATTTATTTAACAAATACACAAAGCCTGAGCAACTCCTACTTTGGTCCTAAGTGTTGTAAAAGTTACATGGTACAAGTATGGATGTTTGATGACGGTTGGTAACAAGGAGGATTTGACATTTATTTAACAAATACACAAAGCCAGAGCAACTCCTACTTTGGTCCTAAGTGTTGTAAAAGTTACATGGTACAAGTATGGATGTTTGATGACGGTTGGTAACAAGCAGGATTTGAAATTTATTTAACAAATACACAAAGCCTGAGCAACTCCTACTTTGGTCCTAAGTGTTGTAAAAGTTACATGGTACAAGTCGTTGCTTAAATGCAAAAGTGCCACAAATCAAAAATCAACAGAGTCGATTTTATTCAATAAAAACTACTTTTTTTGAATAAAAACGACTTTGTTGATTTTTGATTTGTGGCACTTTTGCATTTAAGGAACGAAGTATGGATGTTTGATGACGGTTGGTAACAAGGAGGATTTGACATTTATTTAACAAATACACAAAGCCAGAGCAACTCCTACTTTGGTCCTAAGTGTTGTAAAAGTTACATGGTACAAGTATGGATGTTTGATGACGGTTGGTAACAAGGAGGATTTGAAATTTATTTAACAAATACACAAAGCCTGAGCAACTCCTACTTTGGTCCTAAGTGTTGTAAAAGTTACATGGTACAAGTATGGATGTTTGATGACGGTTGGTAACAAGGAGGATTTGACATTTATTTAACAAATACACAAAGCCAGAGCAACTCCTACTTTGGTCCTAAGTGTTGTAAAAGTTACATGGTACAAGTATGGATGTTTGATGACGGTTGGTAACAAGGAGGATTTGAGATTTATTTAACAAATACACAAAGCCTGAGCAACTCCTACTTTGGTCCTAAGTGTTTTAAAAGTTACATGGTACAAGTATGGATGTTTGATGACGGTTGGTAACAAGGACGATTTGAGATTTATTTAACAGATACACAAAGCCTGAGCAACTCCTACTTTGGTCCTAAGTTTTGTAATAGTTACATGGTTACAAGCATGGGTGTTTATTAATGACGGTTGGTAGCAAAGGAGGATTTGAGATTTATTTAACAAATACGCAAAGCCTCAGCAACTCCTACTTTGGTCCCAAGAGTGTTGTAAAAGGCAACTGAAAATAATGTACAGATAGAAGTGTCAATGTAATATAACAGCTTCATAAACAGAAATATTTTACAGAAGATTCATGTAATTTCAAAGATATGGGAGAAACAAACAAGTGAATTCACTATCTCTTTATTTAAATATTATTATTGTATCTTTTTAATATTTGTATACTTTGAAGACCTGCTTGCGGGCTTAGCGACGCAAATGGAGCAATCATAAATTACATGTACTTAGATAAGTTGAAACTAATGCTATTGCAAAATATAATGTATTTCAATAAGACTGAGACTACATTTTAACACGCCAAAAGTTTCCAGGGCTGAAAGGTACAGCTAGATTTTAGTAAAATCAACGGTGAAGGAAAACATCATGAGGAAACCTTCACACCTGAGAGTGCTCTATACAGTTCTCGATGGTGTGTGTAGTCCGCCAACCCGCACTAGGTCAGCGTGGTGGACTAAGGCCTTAACCTTCTCATTCTGAGAAGAAGTCCTTGCCCAGCTGGGACAGTAGTGGGCTGGTTATGTTAGGATATGATTTAATCGGTACACATCATCATAATTTCAGCCGAAAGACGTCCACTGCTGGACATAGGCCTCGCCCAATGGGGAGTCATGCCATAATCGCCACGCTTAGCAGGCGGGTTGGCGATCGCAGTTGGTTTGTTAAATACTCAGAGAACGCTGCTGCCCATCCTCTGGTGAATCCTTTAGTCGCCTTTTACGACACCCATGAGAAGATATAGGTTGGTGCAATTCTTTACGTCCGTCACCACACGGAACACATGCATCGGTACACATGTATGGACATAATGCACATGGATGAACGAATAAACTAAGGAAGCTACCTACCCCTCCATGGATTTTAATTGCTATAGACATACTTCTGAGCAGCGACTCATTGCTGAGCGGCAGATGAGCACCTCATTGTAATTAATACAACCTATATAGTAAATTTGATGGTGATATAATAGCTCTGTAGCGAATCAATCTATGCATTATAATACTTTTTTTATGAGATATAGATCTGCTCTGCGATCGCCAACCCGCCTGCCAAGCGTGGTGATTATGGCATATCCCCCCTTTGAGGGAGGCCATTGTTTTTCGGCTGAAATGATGATGACGATGATGAGATCTGCTCTTGACCGGAATCTAGACAGCTTTGTCAATGTGGTCGACGATGGAGCGAGCAAACCTATTAGGTGCCGATTCACTCCAGCTTTAAAGGCGTTAGGGTTGTAAGTGGCCGGAAATACAGATGCCGGCAGTGAATTCCACATCTTGGCTGTGCGCATTAGGAAAGAGTTCTCAAAGCGCTTGGTCCTGATAGTAGGGGATATGATGATTATAATTATACAATAACCATGCGATTTGACGATTTTTTTTCTTTTAAATTATATATTATCCTGTCATTTTCTTGTTCGCGTTGCAAAGAGCGAAGGAATAACTATGTCACGAAAATATTGCTTGCTCTGCTTTGTATGGTCTATAACGCTAAGATTGAGCAAATAAATGAAGAATTAAAAGGATACATAATATGCGTATTTTAATAAGCAATTTGGTATATGTAGTATGCCGTGTGGTCTCACCGTCCCACCCATGAAATAAATAAAACAAGTCGCATTTAAGTTTTTACCCGACTGCGCCAGAAGGAGGGTTATGTTTTTGTAGAGAGCATTTCCTGCCCTTGTCGTGCTTAACGGACATTTTACAGAGAGATGTCAAGTGTCTATGAAAGTTTTGAACAATGACGTCATACTTTGCTAGTGCTCAAAGTATGACGTCATATTTAGACAAAAGCTAGTGCTGTCTATACCCGCGCCACGCTCTGATGGCGTTTTTGACATTTTCCAATAGTGTTGTGACACATTTCAAATTAATTGCGATTGGGACTACGTTTATTACTTTGACCAACTCCAACTAGCTATTATGAATAATATCTACATAAAGTAAATAATTTATCAAATTATTCAATAAAAATAAACGTCTAGCCATTTCGTTTAATCGCTATTTAATCAAATTTTCTGTGATATACATAAAAAAATAGTAGAAATAAATAGAATTTGAATAATAGATTCGAAATTCGAAAAATTACATTGCTGTAGCACTGCATTACTATTGATAATAAAGTACGGCAATTGTTCTTTTCTATTTGATTGCTTAACAGCTTCTGTTCAGCAGTGTACGTTTATGGGCTCATTTGGGCAATATGATCTGTTCTGCACACATGGGCATCATGTCAAACACTATAAAAAAATTAAATATGGATTTTTTTCTTAATCTTTATAATTTTGGAACGTGTATACGTCTAATTGTTTTGCGTTTGTTCTCAGCTTATCGACTAGCCCAAATCCAGAGTCAAATAAAGCTTTCCTCGCGCAGCTCACTCAAGGCGACGCTATGAGGCAAGTGTGAGTATTTTATATTTCCGGTGAAATTACAATCACATGAGACTTTCCATCTTCATGTCTCAGTTTGACGAACGGAGACTTTCCATCTTCATGTCTCAGTTTGACGAACGTAAATTACAATCACATGAGACTTTCCATCTTAGTGTTCAGTTTGACGAACGTAAATTACAATCACATGAGCCTTTCCATCTTAGTGTTCAGTTTGACGAACGTAAATTACAATCACATGAGACTTTCCATCTTCATGTCTCAGTTTGACGAACGGAGACTTTCCATCTTCATGTCTCAGTTTGACGAACGGAGACTTTCCATCTTCATGTCTCAGTTTGACGAACGTAAATTACAGATGAGACTTTCCATCTTCATGTTCAGTTTGACGAACGTAAATTACAATCACATGAGACTTTCCATCTTAGTGTTCAGTTTGACGAACGTAAATTACAATCACATGAGACTTTCCATCTTCATGTCTCAGTTTGACGAACGGAGACTTTCCATCTTCATGTCTCAGTTTGACGAACGTAAATTGTAATACAATTTAGCCACAAACCTAGGTAGGGTTGCAGTTGTTATGGGCAAAGGTAACCGTTTAACATCAGGTGGGCCTTTAGCTCAGGATCAGAATTTGATTATCACTTGCTTTTACGGTGAAGGAAAACATCGTGAGGAAACCTGCACACCTGAAAGTGCTCCATACGATTCTCGACGGTGTGTGTAGTCCGCCAAACCACACTAGGCCAGCGTGGTGGACTAAGGCCTTAACCTTCGCATTTTGAGAAGATTGCACGATAAAACTACAAATAAAAAAATAAAACTGATGAGGACAATGACCCTTTAAGAGGTTTTGAGTTATTTCAATACCACGTTGTATACCATTCCGCTCATATACAGTTATAAAAAAAAGGTCGATAATTTCAGTTTCTCATCTACCACACCGGAGGCAAAATTTTCACCCGACGTAAAATTTTCACCCGACGCGAACAACTTCCCTATGACCCCCGAGCCTGCCAAGTTCCACGCAGAGCCCGTGGTCCCTAAGACGGAAGCAGACTCTGAGACCACATGATGGCCGATTAACTGGCCACCCGTCAAATACGACTACGTGACTCCCGACCGGCTGTACAGACTCTTCGTTGAACAATCATCCTGGAACGACAGACTTATCTTCAAAGCGGGGAACCAAAAAGCTCGTTGTCGTTAAGGTGGTATCACACGGTTCAACAAAACTGAAGCAATTTAATTGTTGTATTGAAGTGAAGATGATTGAGATGTTTCAATTTGATTGAAGCAATAAAATTGAAAGTCAAATTGAACCGTGTCATATCCTCTTTACGCTCATAATACACGGTTTACCCTTTACAATTTGGGTGGAGCAACCAAGAATTATGTAAACATGTAAATTAATAATTTAATGTCATTGTGCACTAGCGATAGGTCATTAACGGTTTTCGTGTCAATGTATTGTAACAATTTTTTTCCAATAAATAACAGGTTGAAAAAGCTGTTAATTTTAACAGGTTTGAAAACAGTTGATTTGTCTTTTTCAATATTAACGTTTTTGCGTTTAAAACTATTTCATTTAAAAAATTAATAACGTTATTCTTATTGAAATAAAATTGAGTTGGTTTGAAACGATTCGTTTGTCACTGCATAAGTTTTTTGTAACCTGTTTGTTTGTCAAATACATCAATTTTTTTTCAACCTGTTTTTTGAGAAATGCAAAACAGTTAATTAGTTTCTTGTGAAAAAGCTGTTAAAAAAGCCGTTTGTTGATTCAATGTCCACCGCTATTGTGCACCAAAGTGAATATGGTTGAACCGTGTAATATAGCCATAGAATATTGACAACACGTGTGTGTATCGTCACCGTTAAATATTTGACCTAAATTTGAGTCGAACTGACGTATTATGAACGCATTTTTGTAACTTGAGATTAGAAATGTAATTGATGAGTTTAGACTCTGCATTTTTACTTATGATAAGTATTAACAGTACCTCGAGATTTAAAGTTGAGTCATCCTTGATGTTCATGGAGTTGTAGAATTTGTAAAATGAACTAGACAACAAAACAATAATGAAGTAGTGTGTTCCCAAGCTCTTGATATTTAAAAGGACATTGATAAAAATAGCCTTAAACTGTTACAAAGATGAACAATATACGAAAATTACATGCGATTTTTTTCGTTTCATAATATATATTGTATTTAATGCGGACAGTACAAGAAGCATTTTTTATATTTTAAGGCGTATCAAGACATTAATGACTTAACCGGATAAAATTGTATCATCCATGATATCTGTGTATCATCCATATTTTTATTTCGATACTCTATAGTCTATGGTTCAATATTATAGACTCCTTTTCACACAAGAAATTCCAAAAAATTGGCATCGACTGACAACTTGACGACAATGTAGGTTGTTTGACATAACAAAAAAAGCAAAACATGACATCAAAATAGCACAGATATCTGTGATTATATGTGTCAAAATAGTAAATATTTAAAAAATCTAAAATTATATTTAGTACTGTCCGTGTTTATGAATGTATTGCAATACATTGGCTTTATTGAGTTGTATATGGTGAGCATCAACTTTAATTTGTAACGCCAAAGGGCGGAGTCACTAAGGATCTTTAGCAATGTCCTTTCTCACAGTGCAACATTTGTGGACATCAAGGAATTTTCGGAAATTAACGGACTGTTGTCTGAAATATACACTTTTTTATATATTATACATTCCAATACACAAATTCCAAAGACTGAAACGATATACAATCATGCATTATTATTTAGTATTTCAAAAGCGCAGGATGATATTAAATAATACGTTATGTGCTGTGTCTACGGGAATTCTGCAATTCGTCTGTAATCTCTGACTCCGCAATATTACTTAGATCTAAGACTGCGATTGATGCCATTCTTCTTATATTCTCTATATTCTACTATACTCTTAACTTATAAGTATTACTTAAGGATTTCTAGATTCTACACTTTTATTATAATTACGGAAGACCGATCTGTATGTAGCATAGACAAGCAACTCTACATAAATCAGTTAGCTGGAACACATCCTGCGCTTTTGTGGTTACGAGATTATTCAAAAAAACTTCTATTTTGTCGTCAATTTTTTATTGTTTAAAAATTGCTCAAATTAACAATGATTTGTAATGACAATTACGTTCACTCATGAACAGCCCAAAAGTAAAAGAATGGGTCGTAGATAACTTTTCATAATAAAAATATATCAAGTACAAGTTATAATAGTATGGCAGCTAGACCGCAACCGATTAGATTATAATATATGAAACATTATAATATACAAAACAAACGTTGCCATTCCACGTGAAGTGTACAAAGCAAACAAAAAACTTTTTTATGACACCATAAAGCATAACCTTACAGTACAAAATACGATATCGTATGTTAATCATCTATGTATGCTTTACTTAGATTTAAGTTAATTTTTCTTAAGTTTTAATTAAGTCCCAATAAACGTGAACAATTTATACGTACAACATAGTGTAAGCGATGTATACATTTTTTTTAACTATACAAGGGTTGTTTAGGTGTATTAAGAATATAAAAATTATACCTCAATATTTCAAGCGACTGTTTTATGTAAGATATGCTCTCCACTTGGTTCGACGTCGTTGGCAATATAAGGCCTGCTCTCGTTCGAGAAATAACAATTATATACAGTAGAATCCGGATATAACGACCTTCAAGGGACCGGCGATACTATGTCGTTCTAACCGGATGACGTACAAAACGGTAGGATTATTTCTAAAGTACTGTACTTGACTTCCGTATGTATTATAAATGCGAAAGTTTGATTTTCCTAATTAGGTAAATAAAACATTTTAGAAACTATCAACTCGTAGTTGTAGATAAAAAAAAGTGCCAAAAGTGGCCGTTTTTCGCATATTTTGTATCTATAACTACAGCGAACCATAATTTACAGAGTTGATAGTTTCTAATTACACTACAGTTCTAATCGGTGTAATATTGCACTTTTTTCTTCAATTGTAAAACACTTTCGCTTCACAGAACCCATTTTGTCGAGCTTTAAGAACTTGTCATAACAGGTGACAAAAACTTGCTGTGATTTACGCGCGTCAATAAGGAGAGGTGAAGCGCGCGGGGCGGGTTGAAGTTGGGCGCCGAGGTATTGGTGCATAGGTTGTGTAAACAAAACATTGCGTGTCGTTTTAACCGGACTTATTATCATAAATAATGGTCGCAATAAGCAGTTGGTCGCTTAAACCGAAGTCGCACTTAACGGTTATATTTTCTCAGTACCTAACTATGAAACCTAACTTGAGTAAACATTATCGTCGCTAAAACGGGTTAGTCGTTATAAGCGAAGTCGTTATATATGAATTCTACTGTATATATATTTTGAAGTAAAACGGTTTGAAAAAAAATTGTTTGTAATGACGGACTGAGAATAAAAATTTCAGTTGTAATGTATATTAGGAACGAGAGTGTAGCGGCTCGTTGAGTCTGGTCGGTGTCAAAACACATTCCAATATTTGATAGGTATTAAATTTTCGTCAAATTGTGACCGGAAAATATCGCACGGGTTTTGATGTCGTTTTTGTAGTTTTGTGTGTACTCGTGTTGTTTCTCTGGTCAGGCTTTAAAGCGTGTATAGCTTTAACGTTTTAAGAATCGTCCCATCGTAATGAAGTCGAAATGTATTGTAGTCATTAGCTCTCTTATTATATCGAGGTCAACCTTGGATTTGGAGACATTTAGCGGACATTGTGTGCGGACGCTTCCGAAATATATAGGGCGCATTTTATGTATATTTTGTACTACAACGACCCTGGCGTCCGCACTAATAAAAAAAATGTAAAAAAAAAATCAAAATCGTCCAATAATCGGTGTATTTTTACAAAGGTTTGGGTATTTAACCGTTAATTATAAGGGGTACTTTGACTAACACTATGATAATAAAAAAAATCTCTTTACATTCCAATAGATTTAAGAATGCATAATCGTGAAAAAACAATTAAAACCTTTTGCTAATTATATATTATATTTATAAATAAGTAATGTAGCGATTTAAGTTCATAAAAGAGATTATTAAGAGATATGAGATAAGGACATTCCATAGTAACGATAGCTCTTGTAGATTTTTAGCATTTATATTGATATATGATGTGTTTTTTACCAAATTATTTTTATACCAATGCTATTTACATTATAGTATATGTCAAGAGTATAAGGTGCAACCGTAAGGTCTGTGTCGTTTGCGATATGCTCACAGAACTTGGTTTTTTTTAGACGCAGTGTTTTAAAGGCATTGGCGTCACTGATGGCAGGATATTTAGCAGTGTGACTTTTCCTTTAGAATCTTAAACACCCGTACAAATTAGACGGAATCTATAATATTAAAATAAATTGTAAAAAAGAACGTAACGGTTTTTTTTTAGATTAATATATATATTTAGATTTAGCCCCGCTTGTATTAAGGGATCATCCATAAATTACGTCACACGTTTTTCATGATATTTAGAGCCCCTCCCCAAGTCCTTGATGGTCACATTTGTATAACCCCGTCTCCTCAGGTGTGACGTCACATATTTTGCAATTTTGAATTTAGAAAATAGTAAATTGAAACTTCACTTCTAAAGTGATACAATCAAATTTGAAGCTTATAATAATATTGATAGAGTTGGAAATATGTTAAACAAATCGTTAGAATTTGAAGTTTAAGAGTTTTAATACTTTAGATTACACGTTTATACATGTGACTTCACGAAGTTTATGACTCGTCAACCCTTGTCACACGATGTCAAACTTTGTTGACACCCTGCCCTTAAAGTGTCACGTAATTTAGGGATGGTCCTTAATACGTTAAAATAATAGCATTACAAGACAAAATCTTTTCAATTTGAACCTAACTTTAGAAAAAAGAAGCAGAAAACATGTATTCAGTTTTATTTATTACACTGATGTCTATATTTCATTTATTAAAGCATTAGCCAAAACATTATAAAATAAAAAGCAAGGAAAGGTGTAAAAATTAAATACATAACTGGCTTCTAGCCGAGGTTGGAGACAATTTAATGAGTCTTTGAACCTAGTAGGTCAATTTTAGTAAGCTAAAACTCTGCATGGAGAAGTATTCATGCCCTAGTTAGCTATATTTGTATAAGAAATACAAGTTAACAGTTATCTCCAATGCCTTTGAAACAGCCTGAAGACTCCACTCAAGTTTGTTAAGTACTCAATGAAAGCGCTCAGAATATATTTTTACTTTTATTCTATTTAATACTCAGTATAATGTGTTGCCAAATAGATGTACTGTCATTAGAATGTTATCAAGTCTGGTCTGAGGTAGCCTCAACGGTAAAGTAAAGTAAATGTGTTGTACTCTCTAAATGTTTTATAAGCTACGGTTTCCGAAGGTGAACGCTACAGGGTAGCCCGCAAAACTCAACATTTCTTGCATTTTTTTTAAATTGTAGCTCTGTTTCGCGTTTTATATCGATCAACACATGATTAGATTCTAGTTTAATCATGACTTGCAATGTGATTTTAAAGCAATTTTTTTTTGTTTGTCTAATATTATAAAAATTGTAATTTTGTACGCTACATTAGTGGCAGGATATAGAGGCGCTAATAATACTTCTGAACTAACAACCATTGTAACTAAATTCACGAAAAATAAATAAATTGAATTGATTCGCGGCAGTAACAGTATATCTACTGAATAATATTTATAAAAAATATAAACCTAGCTCTATAAGCTGTACAAGCTCGATAATATTAATTTACGATCAAATTATATCGATTTTCGAGCTTGTAGAGCTTATAGCGCTACGTTTATATTTTTGATGAGTATTATTCAGTAGATATATTGTTATTACTACCGCGAATCATATTTTGATTGATATATAACGCGAAATATAATTTCGAGGCCTACCCTGTAGCATTGACCTTAAGGTGAATGCTACAGGAAAAAAAAGGAAAAAAAGGAATAATAATCATAAAAAATATTAAGCTAGCTCTATAAGCGCTACAAGCTCGAAAATCGACAATTTGATCGTAAATTAATATTATCGAGCTAGTACAGCTTATAGAGCTAGGTTAATATTTTTCATGAGTATAATTCAGTAGATATATTGTTATTATTTCCGCCAATCATATTTTGACCGATATACAACGCGAAATAAAGCTACAATTAGCAAAAAACTACAAAAAATTTGAATTTCGCGGGCTACCCAGTAGCATTCACCTTAAGAAAACGGTGCCGGTGACGTCATGAAAATGTTTGAAGTTAGGTTGTCAAACAACGCTCTCTAGGAAACCAAAACGGGACCGCTTTCTTAGGAAACCTATAATTTAGTTGTTTAACGGCTAAGGATTTGGTAACTGTAACAAGCCTTAGCCTTTCAATTGTAGTAGTGAAGTTTACATGAGCTTAGTAACTGTACTTGTCATCCAGCGTGATAACCGTTGAATTTGTGATTAGTATTAGTGAAAACGCCAGTGAATAGAAGCCGATCCTATTAACTAAGCGACAAGCAGCGCTAATGACAAGTACTAGCTTACACGAGTTTAGTACTTGTTATTAGTACTAATCGCTTTTTTATGATAAATAGATCTGCTCTTGACCGCAATCTAGACAACTTTGTCAGGATGTTGTCGACGATGGAGCAAGCAAACCTATCAGGTGCCGATTCACTCCAGCTTTAAAGGAGTTAGGGTTATAAGTTATAATACTTGTCCCTAAGTAAATAGGATCGCCTTTTCATTTACACTGATACTTTCAATAATACTAAGCACTAATTCAGCAAGTGACAAGTACTAAGCATTAGTTAATAAGCTCGTGTAAACATTACATAAAATGAGTATGTGTCGCTTAGTTCGAGAAGACAGTGCAGTGTTGTCAGGTCCGATTTTCTAAATCCGGGAGGCTTATTATGTAAAAAGCGGGAAATGTATTGAGGAAAAATGGAAAAAATCGGGAGATGGTTTTCAACAGTTTTTGACGTAATCACGGAATTATATTTTGCCACCATTCCAGCTGTAATATTAAAATCAAAGCAGAAGTTTTTTTTTTAATAAAAAAAAATACTTTGGAATTTTGTGATAGAGTCTATTTTACGCTCAGTGTTTAGTGAACATGCGATGCACTGGGAGTGACGGAAAGCAACTTATCCGTCTGTTTCATTTTATATTGTTTTTTTTGCCAAGTTATGATCTTATTCCTAATAATAGGCTTTATACAGGATACATTTTTAATGAGTGCGGATAATTTGCATAGCGGTTCAGTATCTGTATCTTATCGCAAACACATTGTTAAAATGTCCCATACAAAGTCGACATTTTATTTTGTTTTAAAGTGAATTTTGGTAATGTGTTTACGATAAAGAATAGATGCAAATTATCCGCACTCATTAAAAATTTATCCTGTATAGGGATTGTAAAAAATCGGGAGATCGGAGATTTTTAGGAAAATTGTGAATCTCCCGGAAATCGGGAGACCTGGCAACATTGTGACAGTGGTGATGTGCTGAACATAATTTACCTGTAGTTTTTGTGGTGCAAGCAACGAGGCAGCCTCTGTTATAAAACTGATAATAATCTACATTCTTCGGTTAAGATGCGATAATCGCTCATTTATCGATTTAATAATATCGAATATTTCATATTTTATATCGATTCGTCAGTAATAATTGCTGTCTATTTAAATGTATCTAATCTATATTCTAAGCTATCTTGTGCTCAAATATTCATTGAAAGTACAGATCTATGTATCCATGACAAAACTAGTGTTTAAGATGATTTAGACAGTTTTGAATTTCAAGTTTATAATCAAATCAGGAATAACTTAATATTTGGTGTTTATGGTTACAAATACTCATTTGTTAACTTTTTGATCTAAATTCTAGTTTCTACTCTACTCATAGCCTTTAAAACCACATTTTCTTTTGATCTGTATAAATTATAACATGTATATTTTAAAAAAGTGTCGGAAAAGGCACGGCTGGCTATTCATGGGGGAGTGTTAGTGCCTACACTTATGTATGGTAGTGAAAGTTGGGTATGGCAGAAGAAACATGAAAGCAGAATAAATGCAGTAGAAATGAGAGCTTTGAGAAGTATGTGTGGTGTAACTTTGAGAGATAAAGTAAGGAATAACGTGATAAGGGAGCGTTGTGGAGTGAAAGAAGATGTAGTGACAAAGATTGAGAAAGGTATGTTAAGATGGTTTGGACATATAGAGAGGATGGACGAGAGGAGATTGGCGAAACAAGTATACGAAGCGAGTGTTGATAGAAGAGTTGGAAGGGGACGACCTTGGCGACGTATCGCGATCAAATCGCGGACGTTCTAAAAAAATGCCAGGTTAAGAGTTCTCTAAACCAACGAGCATGCATGACGAGGTTAATGGACGTAGATGAAGCAAAGAGGTGTGTCAGGATCGTAGCAGGTGGAAATCCATAGTCTCTGCCTACCCCAGTGGGAAACAGGCGTGATAATATGTATGTATGTGTATCTTTTAATGTATTTTTGTATATTTATGATTTGGTAAACATAAGTCCGTAGTCCTAATCTTATTTTACTGCTTGACTGGTGCATCTACCTTGTTTTGTCTCTGCATTGCCCTAAGGTTGTCTGGTAGAGAACGCCTATGGCCTTAAGACCGCCTTTGTACCCAATTGTGGATAAATAATTAAATAATTATACTCCTACAACACGCTTTTGTCTAGTTGTACGGCAGTCTACGGAATTACCGGTTGTGTTCGAAAGCGGAACTACGGAACTAAAGTGACCATTAGACGTTCGATTTGGCATCAATTCAATCCTTGATTTTAGATTGACGGATTGGCGCTGAAAATCAAAATAATTTGATATTTTTTTATCAACTCCTCAATCTATGACATATCACGATCAATCTGACCCATTTTCTAACTGATAGTAGTTACATAATGTGCATACAAATAGCGAAGCAACGACTGCGCGGATTGTACGATCTGCAAGGTTAAGCTGCACTTGCCGCGGTCAGTCTGTGGATGGGTGACCGTTTCGTTACACATAGTGACCCCTCCATGCCTCGGAGAGCACGTTAAGCTGTCGGTCCCGGTTTTCATACGAATATCTATGGCAGTCGTTACGGGTAGTCAGAAGCCTGAAAGTCTGACAACTGGTCTAACCTCCGAATGTCAGTATTACCCAGTAACTGGGTTGCGAGGGTCTGATGGCAGTCGCTCCGTGTAAAATGCTGATGTTCAGCCGCAACTGGCTAGACTGGAAGCCGACCCCGATGTAATTGGGAAAAGGCGCGGAGGATGGTGATTAATTCCCCATTATTTTTGAGACCTGACATGAAACAAATTTAAACGAAAGTTGAAATTCAAAACTGGCTAAAATCTATGTGGTTCGTTGTCAACGATCACTCAGCCATACGACACGTTTTAGGCAACTAATCGTATTAATATAGAACTGTCCGTCTTTAAAACTTATTATTTAAGTATTTTTTACGAAGCAAAATAACCAATAGAACGATATTCGTAGATTAGATATAGTTTTTCATGTTTTCTATAAAACTATATGCTGTTACTTGTAAGTCAGCTGATTTCGACATTCCAATATTATAAGATATATTTACGTAAGTGATTATAATACTATTTATGTATTTCTATGTGTATATTTTGGTATAATATTGTTGTATGTAAAATTTTGACAATAAATTGTCCATAAATTGGCCAGTATTCTTTGAGACTAGGATCTAATCTTGTTCACGTAATTGTGCAACTCTGCATTATTGACGACATGGTATAATAAGATGTTTCACCAGGTATTCTCTTCCCGCGATGACAGCGCGATGCTTCCAAGCTACGTCACGATCAGTGTTGCCATTGATTTATGTCTTCAATATATTTAAGGAGATTTTTGTTCCTATTGAATATAAAATAAATTCCTAACCAGCCTAACTTTTTGTTATCTCGTGTTATTCATCTGATAAGTTATTAAGAGTAGGCTCCCAAAATGAGGTGACTTTTTGAAAACGTATGCTGAGTCGAACACATACTTTATGAATGTGTAATTTAGATATATGTTTTTTTGTACCTTTATCTATCGTTTGACTAGACAGATACATAATAGGTTGATTTTTGTTCGATACTTTTATTTTTTCAAAATCATGCGGTTTTAGAGATTATCGAATATTTCTACATTATTATTCAAGTTAGCTATATAAAATTTATGCAGATAGGAAGATAATAAAGTTGATTAAATACTGGTTAGAGGAAATTTGTATAGATTATCTATTATTCTTGTAATAAAACGAAAACTGTTTTGCGACTTACGTCATTTACTTCCGTGGTAAAACGCGCGAGTACGATTTTCTCGAAAATGAGTTCTATTGCAACTCGTATAAAATTGAGGAGAGCGGCCCGCAGTTGCGGTGTGTAAGGGGAGTGCGAGGGTGGGAATTACGTTTTGAGAGCGTCCTCTTAAAGGAAACTGTATAAAATTACTAGTTCAAAATTGATTCTTTATAGAAGCAAGTAAATGAAAAAATGCATTTTACTCGGGTAATTTATTTAGACAAAGTGGCAGCACTTCAAACTGACAAGTGTCACGATAACAGCCCGCTATTGGCTCCACGGCCGATGACGTAGTACGGAGGCAATCACGTGACCTAGCTGTCACGGGAAGAGAGTACCTGGTGAAACATCTTATTATCCATGATTGACGGCAGCAGTTTTGGTGGTTGTTTTAAGGCAGCAGATACGAATTTTGACAAAAGTCTGACTTTTATGTGAGTGCAAAGTTGTGAAGTAGTTACGTGAATAATTAAACGCAGTGATATGTATTCGTCCCACAGAGATGGAATCTCGTAAAAGGCTGCTATTGAAACGTTTGACTGCAATTTTCTTCGACGAATCCTTGTCTCAATGAAATAAAAGATGATTTCGATACGAAAGATTTTTGAATTCAAACGTAAAGTTGTGTAAACTTTCATGCCTTCATTGCATCGACCATACAGCACAATAGATACTTAATATTGAATATAATGCGTTCAATAAATTCAAGTCAACTAGCTGAGGCGGGGTTCTGCAATCTGATTGGCCCTACCAAGACGGCAATTGGCTAATAATTAACGCGGAAGTTTTGACGGCTCACGTAAGTGGTCGAAACTGAATTGAAGTTTTCAAGTGCCGAATAGTGGCAACTTACATCAGTGATATATCATTGATTCGGTCGCCTGGAAAGAGGCATCTATGGATTGTATGGTCGATGCATAATTGGTATTGGTGGTTCATTCCATAACTGCATTGCAGAAACGTATACGTAGAATTATTGTGAGTTGACATAATAATATAATTATAAGGTGTAATATTATTAGCTGAAGTCTTTTTAAGGGGTGAATATACTCTCTAAAAAGCGCCTAAGTGTATGTCGGTGAACATTTTACGTGCCGCTTGCGGGCACACATTGATTGTTTTCGTGCTTCAACTTTGAGCGGAAATTTGAATGAAACTATCACTCTTATTACTATAAGTATTCCATACATTTTGCCGAGCGGCATCGATGGCTGTATGGAACAGCTGTTGTTTATTGGCGATTTCAGGGTTGCTAAAAGGACCTCCGATAATAATGTTACACCTTATATAATAATAATAATAAGATAAAAAACCATTTTCATAACAATATGAACAAAATTGCTCAATGCTATAACCTATATTTATCAATATAAGTCTTTTCGAATTTAAAAACTACGTGTATCGAATTTACGATTGAAATATAAATATATTTTATACCTTTATATGGTAGCAAGCTGAAACGATATAGAAATAATAAAAGTATCGCTTTATCCTTCAGTTGAGAGAGGAAAATAGATACCGTAAAATGCCCTAACTTTGCTCACAAGCCCTACTTTGCCTAGTTGTTTTTTGAATAAACTATAATAGCTGTGATTTCCGTAGTTGGCGAGGCTTTAAAACTGTGACAACGCTAACGATTTTGGTTCATTTATAAAGTGCGTGTAAAAACTAAGATAATGCCGTAGGCAAAGTAAGGCATGTTGGCAAAGTTAGGGCATTTTACGGTAATCAGAAAAGAACAACCGACTTCTGTTATTAAAGTTAAAAAAATCCAAGTAAAAATATAATTTTATGTGCCAAAATTCCTTTTAAAGGCTACGTCCATTGTCTTAATATTGCGTTAAATAATGAGGCACTTAAGGTACTTGTTGGTAATGCAAACTTTGTGACAAATAAATTAAAATCATATCCACAATGTTTGCTATAATTTGGCAGATTAGACACAAATTAGCTTGCTACCAACCCCCCAATAAAAATAACGTTATACAACGAAGTTGATTCGATTTGAGTAAAAAAAATGTCTAAGCTCCTAAGCTCTCTAAGTTGTGATCGTATTTATTTTAAGTTATTTTTCCAGCTCGATGTTTAATAAAAATAAATACAAATTTCTTTTAAAAATGTCGATTTATACGTCTTTTTTTAGAAATTATTTATCTAGAATTTTATCTTGGGTTACCCTTGATAATAACTGAAACGTTTTCGTTTGTGAAAGAATAAGGAGTTTTTCTATATGTTTTTTTTTTACATTTGTAACATATTTATTTGTATTTATCGACATTAATATCAGTAATTTGACTTTGTCGGGAAAGTGTTTCCTTCGGTGACCTGGTAGCCCAAAAACTTACATGTCTTATATTAAGCTCACTTTATTCTTATAGATAGCCCCCACCATAATAATTTCTTTAATCTTTAATAGTCTGTCTCAAATCTGTATCACTTCGAAGAAAAACTGTAAAAGTTTTTGGGTGTCTTGTATTAATGTAACAAGGAGCAGTACATTATGTGTATATACGGTAATGTTGACGTGACAAATTTGCTCGGTTTATACTCAAATAACTTTTATATTTTTATACTTTAGCTCTACTGAGATAATAAATTATAATTTTCTATGAATAATGTTTTATTACGATCCTTTTGAGTACCTACGTTTCAGACGAAGCAAGTTGCACACGCGTCAGGTAATTTGCTTTTTTACTACATCATTCTCAAAAAATGATTATTTATTTATGGCTCATGTTGTTTAATGTTGAGAGCGTCAATAAAGAGTACCTATCAAATCTTTAATAAAAAGCATTTTAAATTAGATATCCATGATATAAGAACATAATGCAAATACCCGCCATCCTAATATTAACATAAAATTAGGTATTTTTTGAGTAAAATTTGCTGTTTTATAACTTTTATTAGGAGACAAACACTGAAAACAGGAAAATAAAATCTGCTGCACGCATAATTCGACAAAATGTAGGTAACAGCTGTTTCTTTTTCGTGATTTCTGGATTGGTTTCTTAGTAAAAGTTGTTCATACTGATGATTACAATGACCCTTTTACGGCCAAAATTAATATTCAATTTATCCACGATTTGCCCTACTAGAGATAGGAATTTGACATAAGCTTCATACAAAATATGTCAAATTCCTATCTCTAGTAGGGTAAATCGTGGATAGATTGGATATTAATCTTGGCCGTTAGAGGTTTTCGGTTATTTCGATAACACGTATAGGAGTTCTCTAAACCGACGAGCATGCATGACTAGGTTAATGGACGTAGATGAAGCGAAAGAGGTGTGTCAGGATCGTAGCAGGTGGAAATCCATAGTCTCTGCCTACCCCAATGGAAAACAGGCGTGATAATATGTATGTATGTACGTATAGGCAAGCAAGCGTAAACATGAATATGCACAGTTTGCGAAAACGTAGGCTAGAGCACCAGTTGCTCTACTCGGACTGAACCAGACGGTCGCAGGTTCGATTCCTGTTTGCGGTCTTTTTGTTACCGAAAAACAAAAAGAAAACATTAGCAGTATAATAACGTGATATTCAAATGAAATCAATATAACATAAATTCAATATCTAAGCCACCACATATGGGATCTGATTCTGCCGTAGTCGAGCAGTCCCTCTGTAGGGCCCACGGCGGCGATCGCCGGGCACCGGTCGTACAGATATTTACTGCAGACCGCGCGCACGTCGTCTACCGTAATTCGATCGACGGCGTTCATCTTCTGCAACAGCGACGGCCGGAATCCGTGGTACAGCGTCCAGCGCCCGATGTCCAGGCAAGTGCCCAACGAACTTTCCATTTGTGACAAAATCTTCGTCTTAAGAAAGCTCTTAGCTCTCTCCACCTCCGGGCTTGTGACGCTGAGTGACAAGTACACAAACTCGTCTTGTATACACATCATCATGTCATCTAATCTCATCACGTCGCTCACGTAATGCACCCCCCAGAGACCGCAGTCTTTGTAGGTGATGTTGAACGATTGGTACGAGTCGCAGAATTTGTGATGGGATGCTGTCCGCGCCAACCGCATGGGGTGCCCCCGTCCGCCCGGCTGCGAGCGGTCCCAACCGCCAACGATGTGTTTTGCAACCTCCATCACGATATTATCATCGTTACAGAAACACGGCCCCTCCACCGCCACCAACACCTGAGCAGTAGGCATTGAGTCATCACGGAAACGCACGTCCGAACCTGTGTATCTATAAGAATCTATATCTAAACACTTTAGTGGCTCCAGCTTGCACAGGTAAGCGTTGGCGAGATTGACAATATTTTCATGCTTTATCCCGCCAACCGCGGCCAGCACTGTCCTGCAAGGGTCGAAGCACTTGGAAAGATACCTACATATGGTGACGTCTGTAAAGTTGTACAAGTTGGAGCTAGGGCCCATCACAGACTGTGCGAGATTCGTGCCCTGAAACGCGGTGCTGTGCAAGTAGTCGTATGCGACCAGCTCCGGGTCTTTATCGTGCTCCAACATCTCCGAATAGACGATTCTCTTTTGATTTTCTATGTCACAAGGCGAGAACGCGTTGTTGAACACGCAGTCGGCGAGTATATCGGCCGCGAGCGGAGTGTCCTGACACAGACACTCCACGTAGTAGACAACCATCTCCCGCGTCGTGAAGCACTTGAACTTGACGCCAAGACACGCCATCTGGGCCTCGAGCTCTTGTTTGGTTCGAGAATTGGTGCCTTTGAAAGCTATGTGCTCAAAGAAATGGGCTATTCCATTCTCGAAGTTGCTCTCGTACCTGGAGCCTGCGTCCATACAAAGTGCGATACATGCATTGTAACATTCCCGCTCCTCGGTAGCTATAGTGAGCCCGTTTAGCAGCTTGGAGTATTGGGTGCATGGGAGATTTTGGAGGTAATGAGTGAACTGTACCGGATACGCGTAGTTTCTGGTAAGAGACTTTAAAGGATTCCATACTTGTTTTAGTGCATTTATTGCTCTATTCATCACTGAAGAGTAGAATATAAACAATAATATAAACGTGCAATGTCAATAGATTTAGTTTGATATTGACGTGTCAGCTGACGGAAAAGTTCAGTTTATTGAAATTGAAAGATTACTCTATGGCATCTATGGTTCTTGCTGTTCTTGTTCTTCTCGTCAAAGGTTCTTCTTTAGAGGCTACCATAACATTATTAATCATCATCATCATTGCAGCCGAAAGACGTCCACAGCTGGACATAGGCCTCCCCCAAGCATCGCCACACCGACCGGTCCTGCGCTTTCCGCATCCAGCGGATTCCCGCGACCTTCATCAGGTCCACCTTGTGGGGGGCCTACCCACGCTGCGCTTTCCAGTACGCAAGTAGCCACTCCAGAACTTTACTGAACATCGGCTTAGACAAACCCAATCACTTTCTTATTTAGTTAAGGAAAAACGATATGTCATGTACCTACCTAGAATGCCAACGTCAGAGTTCCCACCCCCGACCATGGCTCCTTCAGAAGGCAGCCAGGACGTAGAGTCGGAGACTCATCCCCTGATCTCAGATGCAGAGATGGGGGCAGTGACTGCGGGCGCGGGCAAAAAAGACTGCCCCAGGACCAGACGGCATGCCTGCAAAGGTGCTGGCTCTGGCGATATGCTGGGCGATTAAAGACAGGCTTAGAGAACTCTTCAACGCCTGTTTGACATAGAGGCAGTTCCCAAGGCCCTGGAAAGAGGGTCGCTCGGTGTTGCTGCAGAAGGCTGGACGACCCCTAGAGTCTCCTTCAGCGTACAGACCAATAGTTTTGCTGGATGATGCGGGAAAAGATTCTCGCCAACCACATCGTCCAACACCTAGACACGGTTAGCCTGAATTTGTCGGACGCCCAATATGGTTTCCGGACAGGGCGTTCGAACGTGGACGCCATTGTACGCCTGAAGGTTGATGACAACCATGTCCTGGATTAATACATCGGTTACTTTTTATCGACACACCACGGCACGGGAACGAAGCCACGGGTAACAGCTAGTTCGAAATAAAACAGAGAACGTATTAGAAATATTTTAAATTATTTAAAAAAAATTATTAGGTAATCTGGTTCTCCATAACTTTTTGGATCCATGATATGTAGGGGTTGATAGGCGTGCATATCGATATTTTTGGCTCATAGATGATTGCAACGTTGATTCCTACAACTTTACCGTCAACGAAGAGTGGCCCGCCGGAGTCACCTGGCATCATCCACTGTTGCTGGGCGCATTGGGGCGCGACACATATTTTTGGATAGTAGAACAGTTTCGTTTGTACATCGTGACACGACGACACCATACCGTTGGCTACTTGCAACGGCTTCTCGTGATCATTCACAGAAAGTGTACTGGAAGTGTTGGTCAAACCAAAACCAGCGTACTCAACCGAGTACCCGAACAACGAGCGGTAGTCCAGCCCTGACAGCTTGCCAATTACTTCTAATTTTATTTCCTTAATTAGCATTAAACCGATGTCGTTATAAATATCACTTTCAGGCAGGTATTTGTACGCCTTGTAGTTGGGGTGGGGTACAAAATTCAAGATTTCACTTATCGTTGTAATGTTATCTCGCGATACTGTCATGTCGCCATACTGGACGTAGCTCCCAGCGGTGCAGTGAGCGGCGGTTAGTACCCACGTAGGCGCAATTAGTGTGCCGGTACATCTTCTGAATTTGTTTTTCCGGAGGATGGCGACGACGTAAGGGTGTTTCCCTGTCGTGTCATCTTCGCCGTTTTGGATGCGTAGTAGGTTGCTTGTGTTAGCGGGGGCGCTGGTGGTGGTACTCGTCGTGCGCTTGACTGACCAGCGCTTCCACGCCAGCCCGCTCCGCGGCAACGCGCACAGCGCCGCCAGCAGCAGTAGTGCGCATATGCCGCGCATACCACTCTAGCAGCGCTCAACTGTAAAAATATTTACAAATGTAACATACCATAACTATCTAGTCCAGGGTTTGGGGGGGACCCCAGGTTGAGAAAGCTCGGAGCATGTCCCAAGGCAAGCTATATACCAAAATAAAAATACAAAAACCAGTTAAATTATTTTTTCAAGTTTTCCGTAAAAATTGTTTCATCCCCTGGGTCCGCCGTTAAAAAAGTTCTGACACTGATCTAAGGCAAATTAAAATCAAGTAATTTTATTACCTAAAATAAGTAGGTAGTTATTTAATAAATTGTAATTGTTTCTGAATAAATTGAATTGACATAAACTTTCGAACATAAGTTCTTTTTGTTATTGTCATTATTTTCTCAAATTGGTACTAGGTACTTAGAACCGCTCCCTACAGGAGACTTTGCCGAGTCTTATTTTCGTTTATAACCAGCGAAATATTTTATACCGTTAAGTCTTCAACCAGTACGTCCTGTCTGTCATGATCTATGGTACCGACTTACCGAGACGTCGACTCGACACTGATAGTTCGACTACTAGTCGACCAAGTCAATTAGACAACTGTTAAACGTGACGTCATACATAAATATGTGGGGGTAAGAGGGCGAATTATATAGTACTGAGAAGAACGTGCGGGTAGCGGGCGGGCGTACCGCAGTCTGCTTACCAGCCTGTTGTCTAGTTGTTTTGTCCGACTAGTAGTTTTAAAGTAGCTACTACTGAGTACTTACTATCTACGGAGCGAGCTATGCTTGGAATTCCTTTGAAAGAAAAGGATGGAATATGTTGAATGTCATTTTACCTTTCACATTGACCCTATTCCGGAAAAACCTTTCTTGGGTAATTTCAAAAACACAAATAGAAACGTAACGTAATTGGTGGTTAGGAAATGAAATATCTAATCATTTACAGAATTATAAAAAAAAAACGTAATTTTTCTAACAATGAACAATAAATCACAGTAGGTAGTAAATTATTTATATATTGTAGCAATTTGCTATTACATTTTGAAACATTTTATAAGCAATTTTAATATAGTAGGTATGTGCTGTGAAACCAATCAAGCTTGCGACACAACAATAAAACTTGCAGTACTATAAATAAAACGTGAATTCGCTTACAGATTAAGTGTTGAGCGAGTGGCATGCTCATGCTCACCCTGTGTGTGATGCCATGCTCAGGGCAATAGTTGCTGCACCGCTCGCCTCGCTGTTTCGCAACGCACTACGCGACTACAGCACCGTCGACGACACCGCCGGCAAGTACCCCTACGTCGTAGATTTACTTCGGAATCGCAAACATAGAACTTGTACCAAAACACACATTGCGCCAACGTGGAAACTGACGGCTACCCAACGCAAATTTAGGATCAACATAAGGTACGGCGACATGTCAGTACCTACCTCAAAAAACATGAAACTATAAGGAAAGTACCACGTGTCAGACAGTTAAATGCCATCCGAAAATCGATAATTAAATCGATATAACCACGATGCCGCGATGGTTTGGCTACAGCATTTGAATGCGCTTGGGAAACTAGCTATGAATTGGATGTGCGATAGCAAATCATTAGTGTTTTCTTATAGAAATCATGCTTTTTCGCGAAACTGTCATGTCGCCGTACTGTATGTTGGTCTCGAATTTGTAGTGGCAGGCTGTCAGTATCCACGTTGGCGCAATGAGTGTTTTGGTTTAAGGCTAGGCTCCCAAAATGAGGTGAAGTTTTGAAAACATGTGAGTCGAACACATGCTTGATGAATGTCAAATTTACATAGGTATATGTTTTTTTGAACCTTTATCTATCTTTTGATTAGACAGTTACATAATTAGTTGATTTTTGTTCGATACTTTTATTTTTTTAAATCATGCGTTTTTAGAGATGTTCCAAATATTTCTCCTTTATTAATTAACTTAGCTGTATAAAATTTATGCATATAGGCAGATAATAAAATTTAATAAAAACTGGCTAGAGGAAATTTGTACAGATTGTTTAGTATTCTTGTAATAAAACGAAAACTGTTTTGAGACTTACGTCATTTACTTCCGTGTGTAAAACGCGCGGGAATGAATTTTTCGAAAATGTGTTCTATTGCAACTCGGATAAAATTTACGAGAGCGACCCGCAGTTGCGGGGTGTAAGGGGAGTGCGAGGGTGAGAATTGCGTTTTGGGAGCGTCCTCTTAAGACCTATGTGTGCGGTTCCGAAGTAAAGCGACGACGTAGGGGTTCTTGCCGGCGGTGTCGTCGACGGCGCGGCGGACGCGCCGTCCGTGACGGCTGACGCGCGGTGGGCGGCGCAGCAGCCACTTCAGCTTGCTTGCTTTGTCGGCTGTCACTTCAGCTTGCTGATCCAACAAGCTATATCGGTTACTCCGGTTTTTCTCCAGATAATCTCATTACGGATCTTATACTTCAAAGAAACTCCAAGCAAAGGTTGCTCCATAGCTCGCTGAACGACCTTGAATTTTTGGACTGACCCAACTGTCAGTGTCCACGTCTTGGCAACATAGGTCAAGTAGGAAATAAACCAGGCTGTATTCCCAGAGATAGACCCTGATCCTAGTAATGGATTGGGATAGATTGAGATGTTTGAATGAATGATTAAATTTACTACAAACTAACCACTTACCATTGGGGCTGAGGAAGAAAGCAATACTATCTTTTTTATTGGGAAATGAGGCGAGGGAAAGAGAAGAAATAAAAAATACTACGTAATACTACGTAATATACGTAATAATACGTTTAGAAATAAAAGGATCAATTGAAGCGCAAGTTAAGAAATAAAACGACACAAAAAAATAATCGGTGGAAAAATGGAGAAGCCACAATTAATATTCCAAAAATTGTTGAGGGGTAATTTTCTGTCGACCATTGCAATTGGGAGAGGCCTATATCTAGCAGTGGACTGCGATAGGCTGAGATGATTTTGATGATTGCACTTTACATGCGTGAGTGTTTATAGTGAAAAATCCAAAAATATTTGTAGAAAACTGCCTTAATACTAACTTGTTTGAAGTCGTACGATTTCTTCTAATTGATATTGATCGTTTCGGCGCTTTTTTTTCTTCACTATCGTAAGATGATCGGTCGAAGTCAAACGTTTACAAAGTTTTCTTGCGCCCATAAGTGCGTTTCGTACTGACCAGCTTTCATTGCAAAAAGTTCGAAACAGTTATAAAAATTCTATTCCGACAATCATCCAATCATAATAAAGTATTCGCATACACTTTTGTTGTTTCGCAACTACAATAAAGCCAAAGAAATTTCTATACTTACGTCAGTATAATACCTTTATGAATAAAGCACATTATATGGCCAATTTTATTGGGAAACAATGATGAAAAATAAATTCCATTTTGTTTTTTATCACCACATTACTCAGTTGAGCAGGTTGTATGCTCAGAGGGTGCGCGCTTGCGCTGGTACTGGTTGCAGCGGTGGCTGCGGCGATACCAAGTTACCCAGTGCTTGGCGAACCGTCAAGCGTGACATTGCTGAAGGCTCGTTTGACAAACAGTTCTTCGTCGAGTTCTCCTTCGAAAAGCACTCTTTTGACGAAAGTATCACTGCAGAGGACATTGCCAGCCGCGCGCCGGTCACCACGCTCTCGCAACTCACAACGTATCAAGAACGGTGTCAACGACTTCGCCAGCAAGTATCCGTTCGTGGTCGCATTACTTCTGGTCAACTTGAGAACTTGCACTGGGACACTTATCGCGCCAAAGTGGGTATTGACTGCGGCTCATTGCAATATGGTAACTTCCATACAGTATGGCGACATGACGGTGTCCCCAAAAGATATACAATCTCAAAGTAAATTACTGAAAAGGATTATTCATCAGAACTTTCTAATGATCTATACATCAGACAACCTTCATAGCGATATTGCTATGATTTTAGTGGAAGAGGTCCCTATAAAGGTGTTTGGTAAACTTTCAGGGGTGGACTACAAGGCAATTAGTGGGCTTCAGGTTGAATACGCTGGATTTGGAAAAACAGGAAAGAAGTCAGGATTTAATGGCATTATGGAAGACTTCATGAGGCCACTTCAGCTGGCAACCGGTGTGGTGGTGTCGTGCACTGCAATGCATGACCTGCATACCCCATGCATGTGCGTGGCTCCGCGGTGTTCCTCGCACCAGACTGTGCTGCCAGGCGACTCTGGTGGACCGCTTTTCCATGATGGTAAAGTTGTTGGAGTCGCTCATTCTTTGCTTGAAAAACCAGGTATATCGTTGTTTATGCCTATCAGCCCTTTCCTCACTTGGATCCAACAAATCATGAATAAAGAAGAACAAAGCTAAAAATAATCATAAATCTGTTTTGTCTTTTTATTTTGTTTATAACTTAAGCCCCTTTTAACCTACGGGCTTTGGTGAATAACATTCGTTTCATTAAAACTAATGGATAGTATGACCTGAGGGGTTTGTGGCAAAATAGCAACCGCGCGGATTGTGCGATTTGCGAAGTTAAGCTGCACTTGCCGCGTTCAGTCCGTGGATGGGTGATCATTTCGTTACCCATCGAGACCTGTCGAAGCTGTCGGTCACGGTTTACGGGTTTACGGTACGAATACTCGTATCTATGGCAGTCGTTACGGGTAGTCAGAAGCCTGAGTCTGACAACCGGTATAACCTCCGAATGTCAGTGTTTTCCAGTAACTAGGTTGCAGGGGTCTGTCTGGTTAACTACTCATCAACTGTTGGGTAGTAGCCCGCCAGTCGCAGACCAGCCTGGTCGCAGGATCCTACCTTTGTGGAGGAGGAACATGATCCATCGTTCTTCAGCAATAATTAATATAAAGTAAAAATAAAAGTGACCCGAGCACGCTTCCCTGCGGTACTCCACAGTTGTTAACTTTAAATAGTGACCTGCATTGAGTTTTAATAAAAACAATCTCTATACTGCATATTTCTACACACTGAAGTCGATCTACTGAGTATGATTCCAGCCATTTCACCAAACTGGTCCTCTAATTTCCGTAGTGTTGTAGTTTTTGCAACAAAAGTTTGTGTGACACAAAGTCAAACACTTTCCACATAAAAAAAAACTTTTTTTCTTTTTTTTTATAGTATAGGATGACGAAACGAGATAAAGGCCCACCTGGTGTTAAGCGGTTACCTTTGCCCATGACAACTTCAATACCACCTAGGCTGTTGCCTAAATGGTACTGCAAGTCGGCTCGCCAAACTGAGACATGAAGATGGAAAATCTCAAGTAATTGTAATTTCACCGGCACCTGTACCCTTCAGACTGAAACAAAGCAATGCAAGCATCACTATTTGGCGGAGAAGTAGGCACGGTGGTAGTACTTCCCCGGACGAGCTCTTTCACAAAGGAGCTCTACTACTACTAAAATATAATAGTGGTTTTGATTCTCTTGTTCACAAACTAAACTCTCTTTTACTAAAAGTAGATACAAGAAAGGGATGGCAACAATTTTAGTGCTGTCATATTATGAGTTTTGAATTCTTCAGAATTCTTGGACACCTAAACTTGGAGCATTTCTGCTCAAAAAGTTAGGCTGAGGTGTTTTTGAGAAAATGGTCTCGCTGGCACACTACATTGTGTCTTGAAGTAATGAGGTTCTAAGATATACGTTACACTTTCCCACCATAAAAATTTACGAAGTCGTAGATTACTATCGACAACATAGGGATGAAGCGCATATCGACGACATTGGGACTAGATGGTAATGTGTTAAATGTCCCAGAAATATTTATTTATTATTTTATTAATTATATCGATGGTAAAACAACCAGTATATATACTGAGCTTGTATCGTACTTAATTCCGCTTATAATAGATTTGTTACCATTGAAGTCCGGTTGATTGTGCTAAACCTAGTTATTGGATGCTCGCGCAGAAAAACAGTGACGGGATTGAAATTTCATAAAGTAAATGTTTAAAGAATGCTCTAGGAAATACCAGTTATTTTGTATTCGATACGTCTCTTGTGATTTCAAAGAAAATCTATACTTATACGGACGGATGTCCTGACTGACTGATTCATCAACGCAGAGCTGAAACTACTCAAGATAGTGAACAGTAGGTTTATTTTGTACCTTAAGCACCCACGAGATTTTTGGAAATATTAACCCTAAGGGCGTGAAAAGGGGTGTTAGAGTTTGTATGAGAAATCTTTTCTCCTGGATCGTTTCACTCAAAACTTGGGAAAAATGATCTCTGGAGTCTCCCAAACTTCTCTTAAAAGAAGGTGCAATAGGGTTATAAATTTTGTATGGGAGAATATTACTGCGTGGATGGATTAAATCGAAACTCGTTATAAATAATCTTTAATGTAATTTATGAATAACGTTTCTTTTTTTTTATAATAAACTTAACGTGGGTAAAAAAGGGGTGTTAAAGTATCTATAAAAAATATTCATGGGGTCACACTTGACATAAGTATTGTTCGAATTAAGTAGTAATGAAGGAATAAGTATGTTTTTTCTTTTCCCAAAGTCACGACGGAAAATATACGGGGCATGTTAAAACTTTTTACGCGGACAAAACCGCAAGAGCACTGCTACTCATGTTATATTTTTTGAATTGCTGAAACTGAAACTCCCTTAAAAGTCTAGCAATAAACAGCCCTAGGCTTGTCATCTCCGCAAAGGACCTGACGACGATATCGGCGAATAGTAAGACCATTATTTCACTATGTAGCCTCTCCAAAGATTCTCGGCGTAACAGTTACACGAATTCTTGCAACAGAGCCGACGAAATCTGTTCTCTATACGATTTCAGTCTGACTTTTAACTTCTGAAGGTATAATGAAATGTTGTGCAAGTTTTGGTATTGTATCGGAAGTTTGGCGGCCTTAATATTCACATTAGATCTCCTGTTACTTGTAAAGTTAAATGGTGAAGTTATTGCCGTATGGAACCAGGACAGGTATGGGCTGACTGGCGTGTAGTAGCGGATCTGGTTTTGAAGCTGACCCCCTATGTGTACGCCTACCACCTTGCCGTCGTAGAACATCGGTCCGCCAGGGTCTCCCGACAGCGTTTGCTGCTCCTTGTTTGTACACTTCGGCGCTATGCACACATACGGCGCAAAAGAATTTTCCAGCTTCTCACACGTGGTCACTACACCTTCACCGAGCTGCAGCGGTCTAACTTGATCGAGCCTGCCCCCTTCTTTTACGTTCTTTGTGTATTTCTTGTGGGTGACACCAAAGCCAGCGTATTCGACTGCGTGACCATGTAGTGCCTTGTAGTCAATCGCGGACAGTCTCCCGTACTCGTTGAGGGGAACTGCGAACACGTACAACAAGCACATATCGGGCACCACTATACGAGCTGCTGGAGGCTGTATCATATTCAAAATTTTGCGTTTTGTTTCTGATTCGCTTGTCGGTACCGTCATGTTGCCGTATTGTATGTGAGTAGAGTAGGCATAGCAGTGGGCGGCGGAGAGGACCCAGTTGGGTGTTACAAGTGTACCGGTACAACGTCTGTACTCCTTTACTAGTGCGACTACGTAGGAGTATTTCGTCGCGGTGTCTTCGATGCCCTTGTAGACGCGCCGCACTTTCCCTGCAGCAAGTACCGCTGACATGAGCATCAGTGTGGGAACGAGTATCATAGTCGCGCACTGTTCGTTTGGCTTGTATAAATGTTAGCTTATCAATAAATAGTAACTTGCTCTTGTAATGTTTTATGAGCTGCAAAATTTTATCGGAAAAGCGAATATGATTTAGGTACTCTATAAAAAACTACACATAATAATATATTATGTTAATACAGGGTGAATATTCAAACATACAAGGTTTATTAACCGACTTCAAAAAAGGAGGAGGTTATGTATTCGGCGGTTTTTTTTTTTTTTCATGTATGTACACCGATTACTCCGAGATTTCTGGGCCGATTTGCGTGGTTGTTTTTTTATTTGGTAGAGGAAGTCCGCGCGGTGGTCCCATATAAATTTTATTGACTTAGGTCGAGCAGTTTTTTAACCAGCTTCAATAAATCAGTTTAATTTAGCTTTGCTTACCAAGATGATCTACTAATAGTTTCGTTTTTCTGTGAATTATCAACTAAAAAGTATGAAATAAAAACTTTTTAACAAAAAATAAAACCGCCTTCAAAAACCTTAACTAAAAAGTAAAAAATAATCCTTGTATGTATTTCGAAATCTTAACATAAACGAAAATTTTGAAGGCGGTGCGTGTTTTTCATATATGTTCGCATAAACTGTTTTTTTTACTATAGATAAGCGCTCGACAGTACATTATATTTACATGACGCAAAGGGACAGTCACGCGCCGTCTTCAAAATTTTGGTTTATGTTAAGATTTTGAAATACATACAAGGATTATTTTTTACTTTTTAGTTAAGGTTTTTGAGGGCGGTTTTATTTTTTGTTAAAAAGTTTTTATTATATTATAAGGTTTCAAAAGTAACCTTCTTTTTAAAACACCTGTACTTATGATCTATAGATGTTCACAGGATAATATTATAATCAGTAGGCACACTTGGCCGCATGAGCATGACCCCTAATCGGATTTTGTTGTCTCTTAATCTGTTGGGTAATCTATTAGTCGCCTAATATAAAAAAATATTTGAGGTTTTTTTTATACCACATTTTTAAAACGATAGTCAGTATGTTTAAGTTTCAAGTCTCTAGCTCATCGAGAAGTTAGTTTAAAATCTATTACTAAATTTGTACCGAACAGTCAGACAAGACTGAAAGCGATTTAATAAAACGAGATAAAAACCATGTGTGGGGAAAGAGTGGCCTATAACCACACGATAAATATTCTGTGCCCTATAAATATTCCCTTTGACTATATACCTCGCTTAACCAAACATTTTGCGATCGACTAGGCGACGAAAGGAGCGAAACCATAGAAATCTAAATAATAAGGTAATAGAAATGGTATCTACCACAGAAATAGATAGAGATAGAATGGTTGTAGTCACAATTTTACTTGCGATTCATGCGTGGCAATTTAACATTCGAACGAACTACGCCTTACATATTGACGTAATTAACTTAAAAAAATTAACATTAATCAAATGTACTTTACAGCTTTTGTTTCTGCAGTTTTGGTTTTTGTTACAGTATTTACAGAAACAAGTCATACGGCGTACTGAGAAAGGCTTTGAAATGCCCTGTACTATGGTGCAGAGTGTTGGCTTGGCACACGCGCCCTTCCTACTTTTCCATTCTATCTGTTTCTGTGGTATCTACCGTCTTTTACTACCGGAACCGGCATGTCGCCGGTTTCCCGTTACCAACACATAAATACGCAATTACGCCCACCATGTTTCTAGCATTCAATGCAAAATAAATTAAGCCTAAAATCAATTTCGCTGTTGTCTATGCTGCAAAATACAACTTTCGTGACTCTGCGTCCAAAACAGCATTGATGATCAAGCAAACGGTTCGCTCACTGGTGTCCTTTGAGACACCTGTACGCGGCGACAAATTCACGTGCCTTTAACACTTCTATTACCATATCACTAGAAAGCTGATCTTCGGGAGTTCCGATCCAACGCTTGGCGAGATACTGCTAAGGTCGTGGCAATTGGCGTTCTTTCGTTTGGGAGGCCAAACCTATTAATTTTTTTTTTTTTAAATTGGGACATTTTTAGACAACACCATCTAGTCCCAAACTACGCAGAGCTTGTACTATGGGTACTAGACAATGAATAAATTACTTACATACTTTTTTTTGGAACAATACATAAGAAAGTCACACTCGGACGAATACAAACAATAATGTCCATCACATAAATATTTGGCGGCAGGTCACGGGAACTACATGTGACTCCCGAATTCCTCTTAAACTGAAGGGGAAAATCTATAAGACTATGATAAGACCTGCTGTCCTGTATGGATCGGAATGTTGGGCTACGAAAGGAATTAATGAAAGGCAAGTGCATGCGGCTGAGATGAGAATGTTAAGAGGAATGTGTGGTGTAACGAGAATGGATAGGATAAGGAATGAATATGTAAGAGGGAGTCTGAAAGTAGCGCCAGTGACAGAGAAGTTAAGTAGCAACAGACTGTCATGGTATGGACATGTGATGAGGAGGAATGAGGAGCATGTTACGAGGAAAGTTTTATGTAAAGTTTTAATGAATGTTGATGGCTATAAGAAAAGAGGCAGACCGAAGAAAATATGGATGGATTGTGTGAAAGATGATATGAATAGAAAGAAAGTGAACACGGAGATGACGGCTGATAGAGATGTATGGAAGAAAAAAATCATGCTGCGCCGACCCCAAATAAATTGGGATAAGGGCAGGAGGATGATGATGACATAAATATTTCTACTCATCTCTGGTCGCTAAGCCAGCGTTGTAAGAAGTAAGGTGATTTTTTCTTTCTGCAATTTATCTTTAGATTTCGCTTTGCATGCGTAAATGCGTAAAAAAATAAATATATAAGCTAATTACTGTTAATATCAAATATTTTTTATAGTATAGGACGCCGAAACGAGCTAAAGGCCCACCTGATGTTATATGGTTACCTTTGCCCATAGCAACTTCAATACCACCTAGGCTGTTGCCTAAATGGTACCGCAAATCGGTTCGCCAAACTGAGACATGAAGATGGAAAGTCTCATGTGATTGTAATTTCACTGGCACCCGTACACTTCAGACCGAAACACAGCAAGCATCACTATTTGGCGGAGAAGTAGGTACGGTGGTAGTACAGTCGCCTGCATGACAGTGGTAACACGTCAATTCAAAAACCGCCCTTACTGCTTACGAAATAAAGATGCTGCTAATGTCAAAGTGTTACCACTGACTTGCGGTGGACCGTACTTCCCCGGACGAGCTCTACTACTACTAAAAGTATTCGCGGTTGCGAAAAATTATTCGCTGGTGTTGGAGTCGCTTTACAATTTGATACTCAACAAGATGAACCTTTTCAGTAAAAAAAAAATACAATAACGATATCCTAACTCATTTCAATAAACTTCTTCGAAAATTGTCAATAACGTGTCAATAACAAAAAATAAATTGTAGATGACAGATAAATACATACACAGAGATAATAATGCATATATAATTTTATAACAATGTTAAAAACAATAGTACAATCTGCTCTGAGGCTCACCAGGAATAGCAGGCGATGTTACTGTTGGTGCCCCGTGGAACCCGTTGATCCATACACACAGGTGTCGATCCTGCACAATGGCGTGAGGATTGCAACCGAGGAGATCGACTCCCCGCTCAGCTGCGTAACACTGACGGTAGCCGCAGGTTCGAGGTATGAGACGGTCTGCACCAACGGCCTCACTCACTTCATCGAGCATATGGCCTACAAGGGATTCCGAACGATGGACAGGTACAAACTTGAAGATGCAGTTACGAATATATGCGGTAAGATGACAGTGCGCACGTCCCGAGAAATGCAGGTGTTCTCAGTGGTACTGCCTTCCGAGTTCGCGACCCATGCGGTCGACAAGCTGTTCAAGGTTATCTTTGAACTTGATCTTAACGATTTTGATATAAACCAGGAGAGACACAACATTTGCCTAGAGCTCAACGATGCTGACGCCAATCCAAAACAGGTGCTATTCGATTATCTGCACGCAACTGCTTTCCAGGGCACGCCACTTGCTCAGCGTGTTATTGGTTCTTCAGAAAATATTGCCAAATTTGACGCCAATCTCACAGCTAACTTCATGTGCGAACATTACCAACCGTACAGACTTATTTTGGCAACTTCAGGCAAGATAACACACGAGAAAATAATGCAGTTCTCTGAAACGCGGTTTGGGTGTATAGCTCCGCAGCCGTGCTGTGAACCAGAGCCCGGGCCCAACCGGTTCACCGGCTCTCAAGTGATTTTCCGTGACGATTCCATGCCTCTTTGCCATGTGGCCATTGCGTTCGAAGCGCCGGGATACTACAGCCCCCAGTACTACACCATGCTTATAATGAAACACATCGTTGGTTCATGGCACAGAAGTCAGGGAATGGGCGAAGGGAATGCGCCTTATGTGGCTCGCCAAGTCGCCAAGTATAATTTGTGCGAGAAGTACGAGGCCTTCTACATACCATATAGCGACATCGGCCTTTTTGGCGTGTACTTTGTCGCGGACAAATGGAAGCTGGACGAAGTTGTGTCTTGTATTCAGGAACAATGGATGCAATTGTGTACTATGGCGCTACAAGCAGATATTGATCGAGGTTTAAACGGAGTTCGGATGGAGCTGGCGAGAAGATTTGATAGTGTGGTGAATTCCTCTCACGATATAGGTTTGCAAATGTTGTATACCTGCGGGAGGAAGTCGCTGCAGGAGTTGTGCGCGGGTCTGCTGAAAATCAAGCTGGACAATGTGCGGGAGCTGGCCGACAAGTGCTTGTACGACCGCTGCCCGGCAGTGGCGGCTGTGGGGCCCACGGAGACGCTGCCCGACTATGTCAGAATAAGAAGCGGCACGTGGTGGCTCCGACTTTAATTTTAATTTTTGAAATAAAGTTTTATCTTTAATCTTAGTCTAATTTTAAATCAGGATGGCTAACAGTCGGCACGAATATTTCCGTGAAAACAATTTAGCAGATTCAACTAGACTTTGATTTATCTTGATGTTACATATTTATAGTTATATATATGTATGTATAATATGTATATTTTATTATATGTACATATGTTTTTTTTTTATAATTATTATATGTTAGTTGTAAGACCGTAGTTCTAACGCTATTTTACTACTTTACTGGTGCATCTACCTTATTTTGTGTCTTTGCATTACCCTAATGTTGTCTGATAAAGAACGCCTATGGCGTTAAGATCGCCTTTGTACCCAGTTGTGCTTAAATAATTAAATAAATAAATAAATTTCCATGTGTTCAGTAAGTGAATTCTACAAAAGATATTTTAAAGGAAATTTTTAGGTTTCTTTCAAGATTAATTTCTTTTTTATAGTATAATATGGCGAAACGAGCTAAAGTCGCACCTGGTGTTAAGTGATTACCTTTGCCTGTAAAAACTGCAATACCACTTAAGCTGTTGCTTAAATTGTACCACAAGTCGGTTCCCCAAACTGAGACATGAAGATGGAAAGTCTCATGTGATTATAATTTCTCCGGCACCCTACCCTTCACGCCGAGACAGAAATGCAATCATCACTGTTTGGTGGCAGAAACAGGTACGGTGGTAGTACTTCTACGGACGAGCTCCTTCAGAAGACACAAAAAGGAGCGTTACTTTGAAAATTAACAAAATATGCTGTCTCCACATACGATAATTAACCGAAAATCTTTCTTTGTCCCCGTAAGAATATTATTTGGACAGACATATACGTCATACAAAATTTTCTGTGACCCGGGTCTGTAAGCTCAGGATTTATGCCCCTTTACGGATAGGATAGCTGCCAATAGTTTGCCCAGACTTAAACTTAGTGTCCAATAAATTTTAATGTCTAATATTTTAAGCCACTGACAAACTTGTCAAAGGAGTTATAGAAGATCATTAGATAAATTATTATGATATTTTTATCATATTATAATAAATATGTATACATATATATTTGAATAAATGAGTGTACAATTATAAAAAATAGCATAAAATAGAAATCATAGCTACAGGAGGACTTAAATCCTCCGTATCGCTGTTTACTTGTATCGTACCCAGAAGACTGGCAGCATTGCCACGTTGTATAGAAATACTTATTATTTTAATAAAACGCAGTGATTATATTATTATCTTTGTCTTTGACCAAAGAAAAGGTCACACCGTCTTTTAATAAATGAATAAAATAATACTGCTATGACGTCACAATGACGTCGCTTTGATGAATAAATTATAATATTAATGAATTTAAGCCAACCTAAATTTAATTAAGCCTCCACCGTATCGAAGATTTCTAGCAAGCCTTCCAATTGACAGCCTCCATTTCTATAAAGCAACGAGTTACAGCCCTTAATAGGGTGGTAGTTAGCCGCACCGGCTCTTTCCCCCTAATAGGGGATGATTACCCTCACCCCTATTTGTTTACTTTACCCCTATCGGGGCAGGTACCGAGTGTGCAAAGTTCCGCAATTCCCGAAATTACGGCGTCGTACAAACACATAAAATTGGAGGGTAGCTCGCTTACGGAAGCTCTGCAGGACATCGATAGATATTTATTAAGTTAAATTATACTCAATGGCCAAAAGCTAACTTTAACTTTGGCTACTTTTGTTACTTATTCGTACTCTGTTATAGGTATAAAGAAAAAGCGACATTAAACTTTCTTCCTTTTGCGGGCGAACATTATGTATACAACCTTATCCTTAGGAATCCGACCTTTTGCGAATCCAACCAAGTGCTAATAAATGGTTTATACCGTCAGTATAGAAATGTCTTTGGTTTATACTAAACCTCTTAAGGGGTCATTGTACTCATCATTATGAACAACTTTTACTATGGGACCAACCCTGAATCTATATTTTGTCGATTTATGTGAACACAAATGTAGGGATCATCTGATATTTTTTTCACGATTTCAGGGTTGGTCCCTTAGTAAAAGTTGTTCCTAATGATGAGTACAATGACCCCTTAAGAGGTTTAGTATAAACTAAGAATAAGGTTGTATTTGACAGAGTCAATAAAAGTATTTTTTAGTACGGTTTGCAAAGTTTTGGTGTTATACAAAGTACCCTGATATCAAAGCTTTCATGAGATTTTGCATTTCATGTAAACATTTCAATATCTTAGAAA
The DNA here is from genome assembly GCA_949699075.1 of Asteroscopus sphinx. NCBI lineage: Eukaryota > Metazoa > Arthropoda > Insecta > Lepidoptera > Noctuidae > Asteroscopus > Asteroscopus sphinx. The sequence goes on along the minus strand of OX453002.1, from coordinate 34,220,328 downwards.
GCGTATGAACCTTATGGAGCATCCGGGGTTGCTGCAGGTAGACCATAACCCAGATTAACATAAAGGCTACTTGTATCTCGAGAATATAAGCAGTTCCCGAGGTATGCGCGATAAGTTGTCTGTGATAAGTCGAATTATACGTAGGCAAAGCCGCGGGCATAGTCTAGTAAGTACTAATTATTATCTTAAAGCCTCATGACATGATGATGGCATGATACAACGGCATAGGCAGATTGAAAATCGACAAGTCGGTCAAGTGGCATGTCCTTCCAAAAAACGCCTCCACACCGTCAAGCCAATTTCATCATGCCGCTAGGTCCAGCGATATGATCGTGAGTGGCTATTAGCTTATTCCAAACAAATGGCAATTTGATTTTGATTATAAAATCAAAGTGAACAAATGTATTCTAATTTTAATTATAAATTTTATTAATATTTTGCGTGTCATTTATGGTAAAATAAATATAATAAATAAATAAATATTTTTGGGGACATTTTTACACAGCACCATCTTGTCAGAGCTTGTACTATACGGGTACTAAACAATGGATGTAATACTTATACATATATATATTTTTGTAAATACATACTTATAATACATAAGCAACACCCAGACCAACACTAACACTTATGTTTACCACACAAATATTTGTGTCCTGTGGGAATCGAACCCACGACCTCAAGATCAGCAGTCCGACACTCGAACCATTAGAACACAGACGTCAAAAAATATGTGGAAACTAATTGTGACTCTTTATCCATCTGTCTGTACCCGTATTTTTGGAAACAAATTATTCTTATTCTTAAATCATATAAGATTAAGATCAGCGGCAAAATTTCGGTTAACTTAATCTTTAAATACACGTCTACTTCTGATTCAATACAGTTCTTTAGTATTAGTAAGGCACGCTACGATATCACTCCGGGGGCGCCATATTGCTCGAATTATAAACGACAAATCTATTTCAAAACGAGCAGGCGGAAGTTTGTTAATAAATTGAATATTTAAGACTACTTGTTGTACGTGGGACACTCAGAAAGTTTTGCGAAACTAAAAAAAATTGTTCTATACGTACATATATTTTTATCAAATCTTTTCAAAGTACTTTCCACCAGCCTCTATACAAAGATTCATGCGCCTAAACCGTTTTCAAAACACTTTTTCCAGTCCGCCGCAGACACCTCGTTTACAGCCTGCTCGAACGCAGCCAGCGCATCTTCCGGCGACGAAAATTGTATCCCTTTGAGCTGATTTTTTATTTTTGGGAATAAAAAGAAGTCACACGGTGCTAGATCAGGGCTGTAAGGAGGGTGACCCAGGAGTTTGACTGGCGTGCTGTCCAGGAAGTCCCTCGTTTTGAGTGCGGTGTGCGCAGGTGCATTGTCGTGGTGGAGCAGTAGCCCGCGGAGCCCTGTGTTTGGTCGCTTGTTGCTTATAACAGAGAAAACTTCTGGCAAACATTTGGTAGTATACCATTCGGCATTAATGCTTCTTTGATCCCGTAAGGGAATTGATACCAAGTGGCCAGTCAAATTAAAAAAGCTAGCGATCAAAATCTTACCCCCGCTTCTAGATCGCTTCACTTTGGTAGGCGTTGGCTCATTTTGAAACACCCAAACAGTCGACTGGCGCTTGGTTTCTGGGTCGTATTGATAAATCCAGGACTCATCACCTGTAACGATGTCGTAAACACGCCGAGACGAGCCTGCTTCAAATTTGTTAAGCATATCACGGCACCATTCCACCCGGGCCTGCTTCTGAGCATCGGTGAGGTTGTGCGGTACCCAGCGTGATACTATCCTCCTCACGCGAAGATGGCTGTGTAGAATCTTGTGAACGCTTCCCGATCCAATCTTCAATATGTGTTGAATCTCCTGATATGTAATTCGCCTATTGTCTTGGATTAAATTTTTCACTGCTAGCACGTTTTCTTCGGTAACAGCCGTCAAAGGGCGACCGCTTCTTTCGTCATCCCCCAAAGTTGGTCGACCGCGCTTGAATTCGTTATACCAACGATACACGGTTGCCTTGGAAGGGCCTTCATCCATGAATGCCATTTGAAGTCTATCGTACGATTCATCCGGTTTCAGGCGACACTTGAAATCGTATAAAATCATAGCTCTAAAATGTTCCCGGCGCAGATCCATATTTCAGTGAGACACAATACTTTGAATTAACTCGCAAAAAATGTGGAGGGAAATTTTGAAATTGGAACTTACTTATTTTTACTTATAAATAATCATATTTTCGAAAAACATTATAACTGGCCAGTCTCCCATATATATAAACTTTTTTTCGCAATACTTTCTGAGGGGCCTGGTATTTACTGGGTAACTGTGTTGTTTCTTGAGCAAATAGAATTTTACGAGCCTGGAACCAGAATCAGTTATTTTTTGTCATATATAGATACAATGGTTAGTATGTAGTAAAGGCTGAAGTTATAACAAGCACCCGGGGCGCGCGCCCCACGCGTGCCTTTCACGAACGCTATGAAAATTATTTGACGGACGACAGGGCTTGATATAATCCCTGGCACACAATTCCATATTCCATATGCGTTCTCCGAGTATTTAAACAACCAACTGCGATCGCCAACCCGCCTGCCAAGCGTGCCGATTATGGCATATCCCCCCCCTTTGGGGGAGCCTTTATCCAGCAGTGGACGTCTTTCGGCTGGAATGATGACACAATTCCATAGAGCGTTCGAAACGCAGCGTATGAGGCGCGCGTTCGACGCGCTTCGGGCGCTTGTTATAATTTCAGCCTTAAAGTTGTAACTGTTCTATTATCTATGTGTAATAGTTATTATTGCTTAATGTAAGATAGGTGAGTATACAAATAAATAAATAAATACAAACTTGTACAAACAAACAAATATTTATATATATTAGATACTTAATACAAATGGTGTTTATTGCAAATACAAGAAATTTTCACTTATTGATAACTAAGGCTAACTTAATTAACACAAGAAACCTTTTTTTTTTTAATTACTATTAATAAATTGTGTAGGTGTGTCCTTTCAAACATTGATTGCTTTACAGTTCAGTGTATCATTAGTTTGTTTTAGTATACGTTTCACAGTACAAAACACAGAAATAGATAGAATGGCCAAGTGGGCAGGGAGCGCGTGTCAACACTCTGCACTATGGTGCAGTGCATTTGAAAGCCTTTCTCATTACGCCTTATGACTTGTTTCTGTAAATACTGTAACAAAAACCCGCAAAAATTCCTTATTGTGCTGTTTCTAACTGCAGAAACAAAAGCTGTAAAGTACAGTTGATTAAAGTTAATTTTTTAAAATTAATGACGTCAACGTGAGAGGCGTAGTTTGTCCGAAAGTTGCCACGCATGAATCGCAACTAAAATTGCGATTACAACCATTCTGTCTATTTCTGTGGTACAAAAGGTCCTTTTTCATTACATTTTAATCACCAACATTATTAAAACAAGTTAACAAAGTGTATTGTCCTGTTCCATGTATTGACGTATCCAGTCCAAATAAGGGCTCACAGGAGTGTACTTTGAATAATAACTTTCGACCTCAGAGGTGACGCCGACTACCCGGTTATCGTGGAGGAGTGGAGCACCATAGTCAGGAGCTATGAATGACAGCCTGGGGTCTTCAGCACTGAAGTCAAAGCACTTATTAGCCACGCACATGTTCGGGCCAGGCAGGCCGCGGTTCTCGCAAGTACTAACAACCCCAACTCTCGTCTGCAACACTTTAATCTCTGGGGGAAAAGGCCCCATAGAATCACTTCTATACTTTTCTTTGACATTCTTCAGCAATGGATGTTTCTTTTTATTTCCAAACATATCTTTGATTCGGCCCTTATTATTTTGATAAATTCTTGCTTTAAATACTGGTAGAAAACCGAATTCAAAGTTTATGACTTCATGACCCCTTAAAGTGGTGTAGTCAATACCTGACAAGACAGCAAGTTGCTTCACAGGAACCTCCTCGATCAAAGCCAGGCCTATGTTGTTTGCTTTTGGAGTGAGACGTCTATTGCCTAGTCCAAAGTGGAAACTTCGAGAATTCCTGTGGTGGATTCTTTGTAAGATGTTACTATAGGTTCCGTTGGTCATTGTCATCATATCACCATAGCGGATCTTAGACGCTAGTCTTGTTAAACAGTGTGCGGTCGTCAGGACCCAGGTGGTGGCTATCAAGGAGCCTGCGCAGATAAAGTTTCTTTTCTCAGAGTTCCTGTGGATGCTGACTATGTAAGGGTATTCGTCTGCTTCTTTGGCAGGATCATGGTTTCCAGAAGCTAACACAACCAGTGCCAGCGCTAAAACAAATAATTTCATATTGACTGTTTTTCAAGAGAAATTGGATCGGATTTTTATCGGCCATAAAGATTTTATAGTTCGTTTCTGGTTAGTCCCGAGGAGTCGCATTGAATTATTTAGCACTGCGCCAAATCTGACAATTTCGGTCAGTCGGAGGTAGTGTAAATCTAACCCTAAAATCTATCAAAGAGGATTAATTGTACAGAGTATAATAATCAGCTATTTATTATGATTTCGTAAGAAATGGTGAAATGTGGGTGTGCTATACACCTCTGCCTACTCCTTCGGGGAAATACAGGCGTGATGTTATGTTTTTGTTCGTAAGAAATAAATATTAGCGAGAAAAAAAAACAGTTCTTCCCTAAATTTGTGGTCACATAAACCGACAAAATATGGGGAACAACACATTTTTTCGCAATTTCATTTTTGGTCCCTGACCTTTTAAGAGGTTTTCAATTATTTCAATAACACGTATAAACATAATGGTCTACTACTCACCTCCTGCAAAGACAGGTGCAATGCTTTCTACCATATTACCTGGTCCGCTTCTTAACGGATACATACCATAACCAGCCCATTACTGCCTCACTGCTGGGCTCGGGTTTCTTCTCAGAATACGAAGAATTCAGGCCTTTCGCACCACGTCGGTCTACCACCAGCAATAACTGTATGGAGCACTCTCAGGTGTATGTAAGTATGTATGTATATTCTGTTTTTTCTCTCTTGTCTTATTTAGTAAACAATCTTGGCGACGTGCCTGAATCTTTATTCAAATATTTATTATTTATTTATTTATTATATTCTTTATTGTAAATTACACCAAACGAAAACAAAGACAATAGTTTATAGAAAGATTAAGTAAGTACAATGGGCGGACTTATCGCACAAGGCAATCAAATAAATAATTACTGATAAAATATAATTACTAGTTCTGCACATGTAATTAGAGAAAAAATAATTAAATATATACTTATAATACATAAGCAACACCCAGACAAAACACAAACACTTATGTTCATCACACAAATATTTGTGTCCTGTGGGAATCGAACCCACGACCTCGTTATCAGCAGTCCGACACTCGAACCACTAGACCTACCTCCACAAGGTAGTGTCATCGGATGCCTGCTGTTTCTCGTATATATAAACGACCTACCCAAAAATATACACGGACCCTGCAAACTTGAAACCCTACTAAGCGACATTAATAGCTGGATGAGACAACACAACTTAGAAATTAATTATCCACTAAATTAATAACTTTCCATCCACCACAAAAAACACCGCCGCTTAATTTAAACTTTACTTTTCAAGACACCAAAATACAAGTAGTCAACGAATTTACCTTACTCGGCTTAAACATAGATACCCATATTAATTGGAAATCCTATATTAATAAAATCAAATCTAAAATGTCAATGTTCTTATATGCCCGAGGCGAGGTAAAAAAGTCCACAAATTTACAAACGGCACTCGCCACTTATTACGCCTACGCTTATGCATGGCTCAGCTATGGCATAACCTTATGGGGAAACAGTACAAACGTACCATTACTTTTTATCCTTCAAAAGAAACTCAAAAGAATATTAGTAAATATCCAAGGTACAGAGAGCTGCAAACCTCATTTCAAAGACCTAAAAATATTAACATTACCACTTTTTTGTCTGTACCTTTTAGAAACCTGTAAATTTGTTAGAAGCCATCAAAACTTCTATACAAAACGAGAAGACCAAAATCTGAAATACACGTTAAGGCATAAAAATCGACTAAATTTACCAAGCTCTCGTTTAAATATGCATTCAACCAGTCCCTATGTTATGTCAATAAAAATATATAATAAACTTCCGCCAGTGATAAAAAACGAAGAAAAAGGCAATATTTTTATTAAAAAACTAAAACAACTCTTATTAAATAAATGTTATTATGACATAAATGAATTTTTTGATGATCATCATCATCATTTCAGCCGAAATACGTCCACTACTGGACATAGGCCTCCCCCAATTAAGGGGGGGGATATGCCATAATCGCCACGCTTGGCAGGCGGGTTGGCAATCGCAGTTGGTTGGTTAAATACTCAGAGAACGCTGCTGCCCATCCTCTGGTGAATCCCTTAGTCGCCTTTTACGACACCCATGAGAAGAGATAAGGGTGGTGCTATTCTTTAAGTCCGGCACCACACGGACGAATTTTTTGATGATAATCTTACATAAAATACAATAACTAAATACCTACTTGATAATAAAGTATATAAAAGTGACTCCTCCTCTCTCCTACTTTTTGCCGTGCCCGACAGGGCCCACATATGATACTTAAACTATAATGTAACACCTTTAAATACTTGTGGATTGCAATAAATGAATTGAGTATTGAGTATTGACCACAGAGGTCGTGTCGTTGTGTGTGAAATTGTTAACATCAGTCTTTTAATCATTACTTTTATAATTATTGTTGACGAATTGCATTAAAAAGACATGAAAAGATTGTTTACTAAATAAGACAAGTAAGAAAAAGGTCGACCGCACGTTCGTGGTAACAGTTTGACATTGACAGCGCCTTTATTTCGTAAGCGGTAAGGGCGGTTTTCTAATTCAAGTGTTACCACTGTCATGCAGTCCACTGTAGGTACATGTTTGCTCACGATTTTCACCGTTAAGAGTCGTATTGGGTGAATCTTGAGAGGCTCATTTTGCGCTGTCCGAAGGGAAATACTACCCGTAGTGTTAAAACTTGGACCCACACTATTTTTTTTACATTACTTTAATCTATGATCTAACTGGGGCACGATAGTGATAGTGCCTAATTTGAATACATACAGTCAAAAAAATCTAATCAATCCAAAGCCCTAAAAATTGATACCCCTGGCGCGTCCGCGCTACTTTTTTTGTGAAAACTATTTTCAAAACACCGACTTATGAAAGGAAACTAAGTTATTGATGTGATGTAACCGCTAGGGGATTAGTTGAAGATTAAAAAAAAATAGTATGTGTGTTTATCGTAGTTTTAATTTAAGTTATTAGATATCTAAGGTTTGTCCAGGGCTAAACGTTGATTCCACTGGCGCGTCACAAAACTACACGTATATCACTAGTGGAACGTTGTAGAAGTTTGCGTCCATGTCGATATGCGAGTGCTAGTCGCGATTCGAACATCGTGGAAGAAGGTAGAACCTCTCGTCACTCCAGTTCAAAGTTACGAAGGTAAACATTTGATTCCCCTGACTTTGTTCCACTAGGTCGTTGATTACCCTGACCACATTTATAATTATTTATTGATCATTTAGAAATGGTTTAATATAGTAAATAGAACCGCATAAGCGACCATTATTTGGTCATTTAATTGTTATTATTATAATCATAATATTTTAAGCAAAATCGATGAAAAACATACTTTTTTTGATTCCCTTGGACTTGATCCCCCTGGTATTTGCGCCAGGGTAATCAACGTTTTCCTAATTTACCTTCAAAAACAGAAAGGTTTTCTTTCAATTAGTATTGTTTATTTCAAATACATAGTAATGTTAATTTTTAATCATTAATAAAGTCATTTAAAGTAATAAAAAGAAGATAATTTATTACGACACAAAAATATTCGCGAGGATTGCTTGCGTAGACTTAAAAATGACTGAGGCTGTTATTATGAATAATATCATATGCCTTTTTAGTGTTCTGTACCCAAAGGGTGCCAAACGGGACTAGGGTACTCTCGCTAGGCTTTCCTTCCGTCCATCCGTCTGTCTGTCACAAGGCTGTATCTTTTGAACGGTAATAGGTAGCCGGTTGAAATTTTCTCAGAATATGTGTTGCTATGACGAATACTAAAAATAAAGAACCAAAGGATTCTTGTATGGGAGGACCCATACAAGAATCCTCGAAAAACATAAATTTTTTCAACGTTTTTGTTCCTGCTCTATCTTCAAAACGGTAATACATACCAGCGTTGAATTTGGTTTGAATATATTGAATACTATGTAGTTTATCATCAAATATTAAAAATAGAGCAAACATAGACATATTTCGTGGTACCTGCGTAAGAAAGAGATGCAAAAATTCAAATTTCGCGCACGGTGCGTTGATGTATTTTGATGAACTCTCGTAAATTAAATCAGTTTCTATGGGTATCAGGTCGATGGGTGGTACGGAACCCTTACTGCGTGAGTCCGACTCACACTTGGCCGGTTTTTCTATAATTATCATACACACAGTCCCGTATTATCTCTATCTCAATCAATCAATCTCAAATTTCATTGAGATCAGAATAGATGAACATTCTAAATAAAAAAATTCGAAAATGCGACAACCAAGTGAAAAATGATTTTAATTTCGGAAGTTGTAGTCGTCGTAGTTATAGTATAGCAGAGCTTTTTGTGAATAAGCTCGTACGCAAAAATACTACCCTAGGACCATACCTATTTCTGCGACCAAGTAGCTTTGTTGTGTGCTGGTGTAATTACAGGAACATGAGACATTTCACCATTGTCTCTAGGATTGCAATGCACTTGCAACGCCTCAGTTATTGCAGATGTCCATAGGCGGTGGTGACTACTAACCAGGCCGTCTGCTTGTTTGCCGCCCAATAACAGAAAAAAAGTCGGTGTCTTTGGTTTTGTTTGTTTTTTTTTGCCACCGAATTCCGAAACTAAAATGACTTTTCACTCTGAAGTCGCTTTTTCGATAAGTTTTTTTGTAGTCAATTGTTTTTTTGTAACGTGTTTTTTTATCAACAATAAAAGTACCTACGAATAAAAGTGCCAAATTGCCAATGTATGGAGCAAAAAAGTCTGATTTTTAATTAAGACAATTTCTCTAGAGTAAAACAAAAATCTAAGAAAATACATAATTATGTTGTTGTAGTAGTTTTTTTCAGTGTTCCTTAGACGTTGCCTTAAAAATATGTAACAACTGTCTTGATTTACTATGATAAATTAATAATAAACATAAATTTCAATCAAAGTTTTTTAAGTTTTGATTCCCCTGTCGTCTTTATTGATTCCCCTGCCTAATAAAAATGCAAATTGTGGTATATCTTTGGAACGGCTTGGCCAAAATTGGTTCCAAAATGATTAATGTGTTTATAATTTAGTTATATTTCATGTTTTATTATTACTTGTAAGAAATTCACTAAAATTAAATATGCCAAGGGAATCAACTGAATACGCCCATTCTCAAGATTCACCCTATTACACATTCTTGACGAAAACAGCAACGAGATGTAGATTTTTGGTTTTCTCATTCTATTCCATAGAAAGATCTATTTTATATTACTGATTTTTGTGTAGTCTATTTTTGTTTTAGAAACTTAATTTATTTTAGAAAACAAGGTTTATAAAATAGGTATTTTAAAGTGGTAATTTAGATGGACTAGAGATATTTTTCAAAAAAGTTGTAAATTTTGTATCAACGGGAACATCATAATCATCCTCCTGCCTTTATCCCAATTTATTGGGGTCTTTTATATTTTTTATTATATTTGGGGTCGGCGCAGCACGATTTTTTCTTCCATACATCTCTATCAGCCGTCATTTCCGTGTTCACTTTCTTTCTATTCATATCATCTTTCACACAATCCATCCATATTTTCTTCGGTATCAACGGGAACATAGATCTATTTTTAAAACATATTATAGTAAAAAATCACTGAGATCCAGGTCGTTTAAAATACCGCTTCTTAACGTTTAACCAACGTGGCGGCGGGGAAAAAAGGTTATTGTTAGTCTTAGATGCAATAAATGAAAATTCCATTTTTTTTTTACCTAAAGCATGAATAAAACTATCATATTCCATAAACAATTTTTTAAATAAAAACCTCTATTACGGAGATCTATGACGTCAAAAAGTAGCTTAAAAGCAGATTTCTTGCGTTTTTGGTAATACGGCTCTCAAAGCAAGTATTTGAAATTCTGATCCGCAAAAGTCAGAGGTGCGGCCCGGGTTAGAACTCAAACCCTCATGTATGGAAGGCAAGCGTTCAACCGCTAGGCTAGCACTGATTCTTGTCGGATCTTTTTGCTGAATTTTATCTGATTCTGTCCAGTAGTATTGACGTGAAGCTCAGTCATAAAAACAGATAACAACAAAAATTCTAAAAAATGCATTTTTGACATCGGTGGGGTTCTTAGTTCATAGTAAAGTGCAGTAATTAAATAAATAAATTAAATGATAAAACTGTAGTTTGACTTTGTTACGATTTTATTATATTTATGTAAGTATACAAGTATAATTGATTTAAACACAGATGATAAATACATTCATAGAATAATATGGATAAACATTCAACAAATTAAATTAATTAACATCGTAATTAATATGTCAATAAATAAAGATTAAAGATTAATTACATTGAAATTACATGAATTTTAAATGAAAACTTTAATATACGTGAGAAAAGCTAATAAAAATACATTAGAACATATTAAAATACATTTAAGTATAGTGGAACAAGTAAGAAATGAAAATACCAGAGGAAGTTTGAAATTGGAGCCAGTAATAGAAAAGTTGAAAGGAAATCTTTTGGGTTGGGTATGGGCATGTGATGAGGAGGGATGAAATTACTAAGAGAGTGATGAATATGAATGTTCACGAATGGAGAGGGAGATGGAGACCAAAGAAAAGATGGATGGATTGCGTGATGAACGATATGGATGAAAAAAATTAAAAAATTGTATATGTAAATAATGAGATGACGGCTGATATAAAAAAATGGAAGAAGAAAACCTACTGCGCCGATCCCATATAATTTGAGACCAGGGCAAGAAGATCAACTATGGGGTGCTGGCCAGAAAACCTCCACGTGAGTCTGACGGCTGCTTGTCCCTCTGGACACTGAGCTGAGCTGCTGGAGGGTGTGGTGAGCGCTCTGTTCCCTTCAAGGGTGGAGCATACCCCTCCGCCGATGGTCTCATCACGTGGTGCCTAACGCGGACGACGATGACAACGTGCCAAAGTGACCCGGGTAGAATTGATGGCAGCTGTGAAACGTCTTCAAGCCAAAAACACCGCCCCAGGGCCCGACGGCATACCGGCTTACGATGGCCATCAGGGTGATACGGGGATATCGTACGATCTCCTTTGAGGTGGCGAGCCTCCTAGCCGATTAATGCCTTGGGATCTGGAGGCGAGATATCTTGCGCTGAGGTACCACCAGCGCGAGGACCCGCCTGATCGGAGCGAGGTCCGCCAGATCCGAGTGGCTGATTGGGAGGAGTGATTTGCGCAACCCAGCACAGGGCATGCCGCAATAGCGGCGGTAAGGCCTGTCATGGAGGAGTGGCTGGAGAGGAGCCATGGTGCCCTCACCTACCGGCTGACGCAGGTACTCTAGGGACATGGTTGTTTTGGGAAGTATCTTTGTGGCATAGGCCGGGAGCCAATGCCCGAGTGTCATCACTGTGGAAGCTGCTCAGAGGACATTGCGCAGCACACACTGGCGGAGTGCCCAGATTGGGCCGTGCAGCCCTGTGACCTCATCACTGCAGTGGGCGGCAGCGATCTCTCGCTTCCGGCCGTGGTTCTGTCTATGATCGGGAGCGAGAGCGCTTGGGAAGGCGTCGTCTCCTTCTGTGAGGAGGTGAGGTGCGGCGGAGAGGGTTCGAGAGGCGATGACCTCTCTTCCCATCCGCAGACGACCTGAGCGTCGTAGGAGGGCGTATGTCGACCTCCAGACACCCTAGGTGTGGGCCTGCGGGCGGCGGACTCGGGGTGGCCCCCCACCCGACCAGTCAAGACCCATAATGGCGACGCGTAGTGTTCCGCGCGCGCCAGTTAAGAGGAGGGTGCGGCCGTTGTGGTTGCCGCACGGCGAGTCCCTTACTCGCCTGCCAGCGGGGAGCCGGGACCTGCTGAATACGGTAGTTTTTCCCAAGCCCCCGGCCAAGGGTCGGTAGAGGAACACCGTGGTGGTTTTTAGTCGGTTAGAGTCCGACATTGGCTCTGCCTTCCCCGGGCGGAGTGCGTCCATGAGGATTTTACCCACGAAAAAAAAAGAAAGATCAACTATGTTGCTGTTCCCAACAGGCTCCATTATTGAAGACCCATCTGATGAAACTAAAACCTGTGGATGGCATAATTGTTTCCTCTAAGATTGAGATATTCGTTCATAAATTAACAAGCATGTTAGAGGTGACAATTTAGCCATACATGGCTTTTAGTTTTTAATAAGAGCTATTGAGCGTGCTTTTCTTGAAGATTTTTTGAAAGACAAGATCCGTAGCGAGATCATTAGAAGAAGAACCAGAGTCACCGACATAGTTTGTAGAATAAGCAAGCTGAAGTGACTGCGATATACATGGCCGTGGCCATGTTCTTGGCTGTTGGAGCAGATGGGTCTGAAGAAGGTAGCTGGGGTAGACTGGCTGTGAAAGGCAGAGAAATGAGTGTTGTTGTGTTTCTGGGAGAGGGCTATGTGGACTGCGATAGGTTGAGTTGGTAAATAACTATCTCGTCAAAATAACACGTACTCTGTCACACTTCTAAAAATAAGAGGTATGTTGTCCCTACATACCTCTTCTCTACATTGTAGGTTGGTACATGATTCAGCATAATTAGCGATGGGCGATTCGAATCATTTAACTCGAATAACTCGAGTTATCCTTTGAACTCGTTGATTCGAATTGTGTTTCTTCAAAACTGAGTTGATTCGCTCGGCTCGGTGACTCGCTCTCCCGGGCAAGTGGCGGTAAGCGAGCGAGTGAGGCAGCGAATAGCTGTGAACTACGAGTTCAAGTGAGAAAAAAAATCTGGCGGTGTGAAATCGCCACGATTCGTGTATACGAATCAACTCGATCAACGCCGCTCGCTGACTCGGATGGCTCGCTGTTTGTGGCCAACTCGGTGGCTCGAGTTGGCTCGATACATTAGAACATACGAGTCACATTCGCACCACGAGTTTGATACTGCCGACCGAGTCGAATCAACTCAAATCGTGATTCGAATCAACGATCACTTCAAGTCGATTGATTCGAGTTGAAAAAAATACGATTCGTCCCATCGCTACTTCATAATACCTTACTTAAAAACTAACACAGTTATGACATTTTACTACATTTCAAAGCGTACCTAAATGAATAGTGGTATACACGATGACAACTTATTTACATATAACTTACTTATTAATTAAATCTATAGGTACTTATACCAAAAGTTGTACGGGGGTCGTACTTGTGAGTGTAAGTAAAATATTTGTATAATTTTAATTTAAACATGAATATGATTAATCTATGATTATTTTTTTAGATTTTTGCTTTATTTTACTTGAATTAAATTAAATCTAATGCCTATGTATTAACATTTACTCAAACTAGGTTATGTACGAGAAATACAGAAACATTTTTATCGCGAAGAATCTTATGTTTAAATAGCTAAATACCAAACTATCTCAATGACACAAAAATAATTCTAGTAAGAACACACGATAGCATATCATATCACTATTATGTATTTTCAAAATCACTAAGCGCCAATTTTCGGCTTATTGATCGCAAAAAACCGCGGTAGATAGAATGCCCGAAGCTGGACTATCGGGTTTGCAGCGAGCGTTCTCGCCACCATGAGTTCTCACCGTAAACTCCACCTATTTTATCTACCTATTGTACGTACCTACGCTCTTCATCAACCTATTTTGACCGACTACTATGCCACCACGCGCACACTCATTTCATACTTGCTGCCAAAACTAAAGAAGAAAGAAAGAAAGAAAGAAAAATGATTTATTGCCACAACAAGACGACATGCGGAAACTAAACAACTAAACTCCAACTGCTCCACGGAAGACCTACACTTCGGCCCGAATTCTCGAACTAATATTAATCTATATTCAAGAACTGATAATACATCTTTAAAAAAAGAGGGGTGCATTAAAAGAGCCTCCACGAGTGACGATATTTAATTGATCGTCCGGCATACCCTGGGCAGTCAGCGCCACTACCAACCGGCTGACTGGCTAATCTTTTTCCTACGGCATGAGCTATCATCTTTAAATAGCTCGTGTCGACACGATAGAAGAAGAAGAAGAATACATCTTTGTCATTTTGCTTGACGTAAAGTAGGAAATGACATTCCTGAAATTTTGATTCAGCGTAGAAATCTAATTAGGCAAACGTACTCAAGCCTGAATCTCATAGAAATCTAAATAGATTTCTATGAGATTCAGGCTTAAGTACGTTCTGGAATGAAGTATCTGTTAGTCATCTTCTGTACACAATCCCTTAGTCGCCTGCTACGACCCCCACGGGACGACAGGGGGTGGTCTATTCTATGCCGGGTACCACACGGCCGCAATTCCTCTTCATCATCAGCATATATTAGTCTCTTGCTGGACAAAGGCCTCTCCAATAGCAGGTCTCTAACAGCTGTTACCACCACCTTTCCACCACCTGCAAAACCACCTTGCCAATATCATCGTTCCACCGAGCCTGCGGGCGTCTAACCCTATGTTTGCCGATTTGCGGTCTCCACTCATGAACACGTGTACCCCAACGGTTATCGGTTCTTTGGATAATATGGCCCGCCGATTCCTTGCAGTAATTCCTTTTTAATCAACGAAATGGGCCCGAAATGGCTGAAATATCTAAGTCCTATTCTAGCCAAGTCTGGCTTACACATTGAGGTTAGATTCAAGGCAATCGAATATATTTTTCCTTCGCCGTGGACTATCAAAACGTACCTTTTGACGGAGAACTGATCTTGGGGCACTAATTATTCTCACAGTGAAAAGTACTCTCGATACAATTTTGACTTAACAGAGTACAGACATTACTGCAAGAACACCTGAAATAACATTGGTTGGTGAAAAAGTTCTCTTTGGCATTATACCTTAAATAAAGTAGCTGGACCATGCGGATCATGCCGCAGGGCTGATTCCTACGACTTTCTGCTGGCGATGTTTATCGTCCATTTTGCTTCAATTCAACTACGCGACGAAAAACAAAATTTAAGCAAATATAAAATATACCTGCATAAACAATTAATCATATAAAGCTGTCATAACTAATCACTTAAAATCGTGCAACGACGAGACATGTGAGCGAGTTGCCTGAGCCAATCTTGTTCAACTGAAGGGAGACTCAATTCTGACTCCCTGATTCCCTTTATTGACAGAACTGTTCTGGGGTTCATGAGATGAAGATTCCTACTATACAAGATATTCGGAATCACATGGAAATTATAACGTGTAAAAGTACTGAAATTAGCAGTGATGCATTTAGTTGCGTTCATGTCAAACACCTGGGCGTTTATACGAGCGAAGCCTTTCATTGTCGGAACGCTGCGGAAACACCATGGTGAAGAGCGGTATCCGAAACAATGAACTCCAATGCTCCACTTGATCAAAGTGAGGAGCTTCACCAGACGGCTCCTGCACAACAGGCAAGTGCGTAACGTGAAGATATTCTCCCCTGAAGCTCGCATGATAACTATTCGGTCTACTTGTTTTAAGGCAATGTCGATTATCTGAAAAGATTCTATAGAATCTGCATTTAAAATCATTCAAAGAGATTTGACATGCAGAGAAGCTGATCGCGGAACCAAGTGATAACAATAATTTATTGAGAATACAAAAGCCAGTGATTAGACAGTAGCAACCACGTCTCATGTGGCATGACCAACAAAAATTAAATCAAGTAGTCATTGGGGATCGGATAACTTGACACGATCCACCACCAAGTTGACAGACGATCTGATACAGTTCAACTTGGTCAGGTTCAGCCTCATCAGTTTCAACCTTATCAGGTTCGGCCTGGTCATGTTCCACATGGTCAGGTTCAATATCACTGGCCTCAGAATCGTCCGTTGAGGAAATATTCCCGAATTCGACCGGCCTATCCCAGCCAATAAGACGACGACAATAAGACCATAGTCGGTCCACAAAAGACCATACGGTGCCTACAATGGTCGAGGAAAAATAACCATCACTGTACTCCGAAAATACTGTGCCTACGATGCTCAGAATGAGGATATTATAAAGTACTAAAATCATCAAAAACAATGAGAGATTCCCCGGTACTGCTTGACCGAGCATCGACGCGGTTTTCGAGTAAAAATATTGCGAGAACGATGCTGTTGCGAATAACATAGAAGCCTTATAAAGTTGAACTAACTGCTTTCAATTGTACATTTTTATGGCAGTTTTTTGGTATTTTTTCGAAGGTGGCTGGGGGGTCTGGATGCGGAAGGCAGAGGACCGAGTGTTGTGGCGCAACTTGGGAGAGGCCTTTGTCCAGCAGTCGAATGCGATAGCCTGAGTTGGTGATGTGCAATTTACGCTCAAACTTGTTAGGCGTATTCCATTAACTTGGTATAAAAGAAAAACGCAATTACACAGAAAATTAGAGCGATGAGGAAAAAAGAGAAGCACATTGTATAGAAGCAGCTGAACAAAGAAATTAAATTAGCCAATAAACCAGACTACAAATAACCAAACGATAAAGATATAAATACATCATTAAATAATAAAGATATAATGTCAATATTGTAACATTTTAAAATATATTAATAATATTATGTGAGGGTACAGTCAGAAATATTTCCGGTGAGTTCACCACCACTGAGGCTAAAATCTAAAGTTGAACTACCACTGAGGCTAAAATCTAAAGTTGATCTACCACTGAGGCTAAAATCTAAAGTTGAATTACCACTGAGGCTAAAATCTAAAGTTGAACTACCACTGAGGCTAAAATCTATAGTTGAACTACCACTGAGGCTTAAATCTAAAGTTGAACTACCACTGAGGCTAAAATCTAAAGTTGAACTACCACTGAGGCTAAAATCTAAAGTTGAACTACCACTGAGGCTAAAATCTAAAGTTGAACTACCACTGAGGCTAAAATCGCTTGCACTCGATGTTCGATGGTAGCGGTAGGTACGTGTAATGTAGCAGGATTCATTCAAGGGATTTTGTTGACAAAATGTACCACCGGGAAGTTTCTTGACCGTACATTCAAAAGTTACAAAATAAAAAAGGCTTAATATAAAACTGAAACTTTGTGTAAATGTTAGTAACTAATATATCCTTTTCTTTTTATCCTGCTACCCACATTTCGGAGTGTTAAGCGAAGCATAGCTCTCATTAATAGATGATCCAGACCACGTCGGTGCGTGCGGTGTGGTCACTCCGTATCTCACTGGGTTGGTAATAGAGTAACTCCGTATCTCACCCAAAAACTGAAAATATCAGAAAAAAATCGTTGTAGTTTTACTGGTCCAGGGTAGGCAGCACTTTGAATAAAATTTTATAGTATTGTTCCGTAGGTGTCATCATCATCATCATTCCAGCTGAAAGACGTCCACTGCTGGACATAGGCCTCCCCCAAGCATCGCCACAAAGACCGGTCCTGTGCTTTCCACATCCAGTGGATTGCCGCGATCTTCACCAGGTCGTCGGTCCACCTTGTGGGGGCCTACCCACGCTGCGCCTTCCAGTACGCGGTCGTAACTCCAGAACTTTAATGCCCCATCGGCCATCCGTTCTGCGAGCAATGTGCTCCGCCCACTGCCGTATTTTTATGCAAAAAAAATAATTTCGGAACTCTAATCCTAAATATTTAGAAATGCATACACGAGAATATAAGAGATTACAGATTTTAGTACGGCTTTAGAATGTCAA
The DNA here is from genome assembly GCA_949699075.1 of Asteroscopus sphinx. NCBI lineage: Eukaryota > Metazoa > Arthropoda > Insecta > Lepidoptera > Noctuidae > Asteroscopus > Asteroscopus sphinx. The sequence goes on along the minus strand of OX453002.1, from coordinate 34,202,432 downwards.
AACAAAGGTTCATGCGAAAAAAACGGCTTTCTAACTTTTAATTCTAAGTAGATATAACTAGCCTTTATTCGTGAATAAAATCAAAACAGTCCACAAATGTTTTTCTTGCGACACAATGATCATAAGCCACCGCTTGAGTGCCATAACATGTGTAGTTTATAAGCTGGGGTCTTTCCTGCCCCACTACACTCCTTATGGGTGGATTATTTGGTTGTCTTTATATGCCAACATCGCCACTTACTTCTCACAGTGGCTTTATTTTCCGCTAGGATTATTTCTTTAGTCTTTAAATAATGTTTCGAAGTGAGTCTCATTACAGAGATTTTTAAATTCAATATGTTTCTCCTACAGTTTTATGCGTAGTTATGTGCCTTATAAACAGAAAAGCATTTTATTTATAAATGTATGTACACACAACACATTTTATCATAGAAAACATACTAAGCTAAGTTAAAAAAAAAATCCGTAAGGCACATCACAGACCAAAGACACATTGTAATGTGTGCTGTAAGATATTTTTGATGTAAAACTTCTTTACGCACGCTTGACTTGGGAAGTAAGCTGGTCGATGCGTTACGAAAAGTGTGATCGCGTTACGAAAAGTATGATCGGGCGTGGTGAATGGAGGGGGGCTTATCCACGCTGCGCTTTCCAGTATGCGGTCGCCACTACAGAACTTCAGTGCCCCATCGGCCATCCGTTCTGCAAGCAATGTGCCCCGCCCAGTGCCCGCATTGAAACACAATTGAAAACATACGAAGTTATATACTTAGTTACCTTTAAAGCGAGATCCAAAGTATTGACCGTTGTTTCTTCAGGAACTGTGAAACTTGAACGCGTCTAATATTTTTGTGGTAAGTACGCCTAAATGCTGACTAACAGAACAGCATGAACGGGGTCCTGCCACAGGCATCAGTCCTGTGGAAAATTAATTATTCTGTAAAAGTATTGCATTTTACAATACCCGGTTTTTGAAATCAATCACACCAAAAACACCAAATCGTGTTTACCGAGGACAAGAATGTAATGTTGGGCTATGATCTGGCTATGATTTTTCGGTTTTGGCGAACATTTGGCGACTTTGCTTTAGTGGAGTACAATATAAGTATATCAACGGCACCGGTCAACCTCTTCCTCAAAAGATATCTCCAGATAATGTCCCATATTTCAAATTCTGTCAAGTGACGTCAGTTGACGTAGGGAGACCGTATACGGCCTCCAAATTAATTATTAGGTGACGAACATCAGAAGTTTGTTCTAGAAAATCTAGATTTTATTATTACTAGCCTGTGGTCACGGCTTCACTTGTGTGGGTGTCGTTTATCGCGCATTCTTCTTGAAATCTTATCTTCTCGGGATAAAAAGTAGCTTTTATGTTAATCCGGGTTATGTTCTATCAGTTTGCCAAATTTCATTAAAATTCATACAGGAGTTTTTGCGTGAAAGAGTAAATAACATCCATACATCGTCACAAACTTTCAAAACTACATGTAAATTAATTGTTTATTTGAAATGAACCAAAAATTGCAATTTTTACCCATTTTTTGGAGCACAACTTGCATGAATATTTTAGCATTTTATTAGTGCCAACACCTTTTTTTTTCGTGAATGGTAAATACCTTCAGGGACTTTGATTAAGAAATTTAAATAAAAAGGCGTTTATTGGTATTAAACACACTTAGGCCAGTGTACAGTCACGATACTTCCCAGTGATACATTTTGTCGACAAAATCTCTTGAACGAATCCTGCTACATTACACGTAGCCTGCCATCGAACATTGAGTGCAAGCGATTTTATCCTCAGTGGTAGTTCACCGGAAAGCTTTCTTCTGACTGTACATCAACGTTAATTCTTCGTTTTTAGGGTTCCGTACCCGAAGGGTTCCAAACGGGACCATATTACTCTCGCTACGCTGTCCGTCCGTCCGTCCGTCCGTCCGTCCGTCCATCTGTCTGTCACAGGGCTGTATCTTTTGAACGGTAATAGGTAACCGGTTGAAATTTTTTCAGAATATGTGTTGCTATGAGGTGTATCACGACAAATACTAAAAACAAAAAAAAAACAAAAACCAAAGGGGGTCCCCATACAAGAAACCTCAAAAAACATGCATTTTTTTCAACTTTTTGTTCCTGCTCTATCTTCAAAACGGTAATATATACCGGCGTCAAACTTTGTCAGATTATAGTGCATATTATGTAGCTTAGCAACAAATACTAAAAATAAGACAAACATAGACATATGTGGTGGTACCAGCGTAAGAAAGACATGCAAAAATGCATATTTCGTACACTGTGCGTTGATTTCTTTTGGTAAACTCTCGTAAATTAAATTAGTTTTTATGGGGTATCAGGTCGTTGAGAGGTACGGAACCCTTACTGCGCGAGTCCGACTCGCACTTGGCCGTTTTTTTTAAATCATATATTTGCCGAGGCTTCAGTATACCGGCTGATTACTCGAGAAATGTAGTGAAATCACAGAAATAGATAGAATGGTTGTAATCACAATTTTACTTGCGATTCATGCGTGGCAACTTTCGAACAAACTACGCCTTACATATTGACGTCATTAATTTTTAAAAATTAACTTTAATCAAATGTACTTTATAGCTTTTGTTTCTGCAGTTAGAAACGGCGCAATAAGGTTTTTTTGCGGGTTTTTGTTACAGTATTTATGAATACAAGTCATAAGGCGTACTGAGAAATGCTATGAAATGCCCTGCACTATGGTGCAGAGTGTTAGCACGCGCGCCCTGCCCACTTGGACATTCTATTTCTGTGAGTGAAATTGTGGATAAACAGTCATTTAACCAGAGAATTATTGTTGGTGGAATCAAAACTAAGCCGTCTTCAAAATTAAAACCATAGTGGCATTTGTAGGTATGAAATTTTCAAAGTCCGTAGTATGTATATACAAACTGTCTAAAGCTTAGGCCACTTTTGCGCTGACGACCTCATTTGTTTGCGCTTAAAACAATATAGTACAATGAATACCTATACTTATAGGTAATATAATGTTAAAGAGTACCAACACGCCGCTCTAGTGCTTGAATGGCCAACCGACCATTTATTCGAAAGAATACTTTTTGATTTTAACATATAAAATTATACATTCAACGTGTTATAGGAATAACTCAAAACCCCAACTAGTTTTTATTATAATAATTTGATTTAATTTAAGATAATAAGATTATTATTGTAGAAGATGTAATATTATGTAAGCGCTAGATTAATTCACAAACGTGCGTATCGGGAGGTGAATAACGCTTAAAATTAAGTTAAGTTTTAATAGTTTTAGGAAACAAATGTTATCCAAAAGTTTCCATCACACTTTTTTACTGGGTATTCGCCTTCGCGCTCAGCGCCGCGTCGTCGTATTAAACATTTATACTCGGCATGGTAAGATTTTTTATTTGTAAAAATTTACCTAGGTATGTTATGGATTTTGCTATCGATTCTTAACAAACTAGTTTCAGGTTTTGAGTTATTTCAACAACACGTTTTATATATGTTAAATCAAATTAGTTGGCGAAACTTTACAGACATGATGGGTATATTTGATATCTAATGATAATAAAACAAGAAAAAAAATGATTTGCTAAAGTCATAATTTCATTTAAGTAAGCTGATCGCGGGATCAACAGTCACGTGAGGCGTGACTTCTAGGTTTACATTATACAATAATAAAATATACAAATACCATTACAAGTTCTTGTTCTATTTTCATTAAATATCGATCGATACTCGTCTGTGAAATTTTGCGAACAAATTTGATTTAACCTTGTAGAAAAAGCGATTACGCATCATTCTATTTTTATTATATTTATTAACATAATGAAGGTTATTTGAATATTCCCTTATCACCATAGGTTTTAAAAATGTAAGCCGGCGGAGCACCGGGTGAGCAGCAAGACTTGCGCCGCACCCAAGGGGCAAAGACGTAGAAGAGACAGAGCAACTGCGCAAGATCCCAAAGCTCCAGCGAATACAGTTGGCCGTCAGGAGGAGACAGAAATAATGGACCTTTAATTATGGCCTTTACGTCCTTACGTTTCCTCCAGGCAAATATTAACCACTGCGCCAGAGCTCAGGACCTTCTGCTCCAGAGCATGGCGGAGTGGTTGGTCAATGTCGCCGTGGTCTCTGAACCGTACTTTGTCCCACCCAGGGACGACTGGGTGAGTGACAGTGACGGCTTGGTGGCATTAATCTCGAGGGCTGCCGCTGGCTTCCCGTCCTTCGAGGACATCACGAGGGATCGGGGATGCGTAGCGGCACTTTTCGGGGAAGTAGTGGTTGTGGGAGTTTATTTCTCCCCAAATCGACCTCTCGCCGATTTTGAGGCTTTCCTTGTGAGGTTGGGCACCGTCGTCAGTCGCAGCCATCCTCATCCAGTGCTAGTGCTCGGGGACTTCAACGCCAAATCCAGGGCTTGGGGTTCCCCGTCCACGGATGCACGCGGTGAGGTGCTGGAGGATTGGGCTGTGGAGTCTGGCCTTCTGCTCCTTAACCGGGGTTCCGTCCAGACATGCGTACGGCAGCGGGGTGGGTCCATAGTGGACCTTTCGTTCGCTAGTCCCGCTGTGGAGCGACATGACCAGGGCTGGCGTGTGATGGAGGAGGTGGAGACGCTGTCGGATCACAGATACATCCAATTCGACGTCTCTACCCAGACCTCTGTCAGTCCAGTCCGGGCGGCCCCAGCCGGGGTAGGTCCACGATGGGCCCTTGCCAAACTAGACCGGGAAGCTCTCCTGGAGGCCTCGATAGTACAGGCCTGGGTGACAGCACCGGACAGGCCTGTCAATATCGATGTGGAGGCTGGGTGGTTCCAGGAGGCAATGTCGCATGTGTGCGATGTGGGGATGCCTAGGGCTAGACCTGGTCCTGCTAGGCGCCAGATGTACTGGTGGTCCTCGGACATAGCGCGACTACGAGTTGCGTGTGTCGTCGAGCGACGCCGGTACACTAGATTTAGGAGGCGGTTCAGGAGGCGTCCCCGCACCCCGGAGGAGGCAGCCATAGAGGAGGAGCTGTACGAGGGGTACAGAGCAGCGAAGGTGGCCCTTCAGAGGGCCATCGCGGAAGCCAAAGTGGCAGGCTTTGACGCCATGCGAGCGACTCTGGACAGCAATCCGTGGGGGCGTCCATACCTTATGGTACGGGGCAAACTTCGCCCGTGGGCCCCACCGCTATCCCAGAGTCTCCGGCCTCAGCTGCTGGAGGGCGTGGTGAGCGCTCTGTTCCCCTCAAGGGTGGGGCACACCCCTCTGCCGATGGTTCCTCCTAACATGGTGCCCAACGTGGACAACGACGACGACGTGCCCGAAGTGACCCGGGAAGAATTGATGACGGCGGTGAAACGGCTTCAGGCTAAAAACACCGCCCCAGGGCCCGACGGCATACCTGGCCGAGCATGGGTCCTGGCTCTGAAAGTCCTCGGGCCCCGATTGGGCGGGCTCTTTAGCGCATGCTTCGAGCGGGGCCAGTTTCCACGGAGGTGGAAAACTGGAAAGCTGGTCCTGCTGAAGAAAGAGGGGCGTCCTGCAGATTCACCATCTGCATACCGCCCCATCGTGTTGTTGGATGAGGTGGGCAAGCTCTTTGAGAGAGTAATTGCAGACCGCCTTGTCCAGCACCTGATCAAGATGGGGCCGGATCTGGCGGACAACCAGTTTGGTTTCCGCCGGGGGCGCTCCACTGTGGACGCTATCATGCGCGTAAGGGCTCTGGCGGAGGAAGCAGTGGCCCGGGGGGAGGTGGTTTTGGCGGTGTCTCTCGACATTGCCAACGCTTTTAACACCTTGCCCTGGAGTTGCATCAGGGCGGCACTCGAATTTCATCGAGTGCCGACCTACCTCCGTCACATTATCGGGGCCTACTTGACGGACAGGGCTGTCATCTACCCGGGTCGGGAAGGATGGGGTCGGCGAGAGATGTCGTGCGGTGTTCCACAGGGATCGGTTTTGGGGCCGCTCCTGTGGAACATCGGTTACGACTGGGTGCTACGCGGTGCACTTCTCCACGGCGTCGGCGTGACGTGCTACGCCGACGATACGCTGGTCACGGCGAGAGGGAAGACGCACCGTGAGGCGACCATGCGGGCGACAGCAGGGGTTGCGCTAGTCGTTGCAAGGATCCGGCGGTTGGGTCTCGAGGTGGCTCTACATAAGTCTGAGGCCCTGTTTTTCCATGGGCCTCGAAAGGGGCCGCCTTCGGGATCCCATATAGTGGTAGGAGGCGTCCGAATCGGCATCGAGTCGACGATGAAATATCTGGGACTCGTCCTCGACAGCCGGCGGAACTTTGGGCCGCACTTTAAGCGGTTGGCGCCCAAGCTGTTAGGGGCCGCGGCTGCGCTATCGCGGCTGCTGCCAAACTTGGGAGGGCCAAATGCCTCTTGCCGGAGGCTCTACCAGGGGATCGTACGGTCCATGGCCCTTTATGGGGCTCCAGTGTGGGCGGACACCCTGACGCCGGGCAATGTCACGCTGCTGCGTAGGCCGCAGCGTGCGATGGCCATCAGGGTGATTCGAGGATACCGTACGGTCTCCTTTGAGGCGGCGAGCCTTCTAGCCGGATCAATGCCCTGGGATCTGGAGGCGAGGGACCTTGCGCTGAGGTATCATCAGCGTGAGGACCCACCTGATCAGAGCGAGGTCCGCCAGATCCTAGTGGCTGAATGGGAGGAGCGACTTGCGCAACCCAGCGCAGGGCACGCCGCAATAGCGGCGGTAAGGCCCGTCATGGAGGAGTGGCTGGAGAGGGGCTATGGCGCCCTCACCTACCGACTGACGCAGATACTCTCGGGGCACGGTTGCTTCGGGAAGTATCTGTGTCGCATAGGCCGGGAGCCGACTCCCGAGTGTCATCACTGCGGGAGCTGCCTTGAGGACACGGCGCAGCACACACTGGCGGAATGCCCAGCTTGGGCCACGCAGCGCCGTGACCTTACAACTGCAGTAGGCGGCAGTGATCTCTCGCTTCCGGCTGTTGTTTTGGCTATGGTCGGGAGCGAGAACGCTTGGGAGGGCGTCGTCTCCTTTTGCGAGGAGGTGATGCTCGCTAAGGAGGCGGCGGAGAGGGTTCGAGAGGCAACGACCTCCCTCCCCACCCGCAGGAGACGGACCGGGCGTCGTAGGAGGGCGTACGCCGACCTCCAGCCACCCTAGGAGTGGGCCTGCGGGCGGCGGACTCGGGGTGGCCCGCCGCCCGATCAGTCAAGGCCCGTGATGGTGGCGCGTCGTGTTCCGCGCGCGCCAGTCAAGAAAAGGGTGCGGCCGATGATGCCGCACGGGGAGAAGGGGCTCGCCTACTAGTGGCGAGCCGGGACCTGCCGGGGATGGTTGGACGACTATAAGTTTCCCACGCCCCCGGCCAATGGTTGGAAGAGGAACACCGTGGTGGTTTTAGTCGGTAAGAGTCCGACACTGGCTCCGCCTTCCCCGGGCGGAGTGCGTCCATGAGGATTTCCCCACGTAAAAAAAAAAAAAAAAAAAAGGTTTTAAAAATGTCTCTTAATATTGAACTATATTTACGGGATTTGTCACGCACAATAAAATCAAAACATAACAACATTTTGACTAATCTCGACGTTTCGGCCAAGTTGCATTGGCCGTGGTCACGAGCAGACTCTGAGAAGAATGTCTCTTAATATAAATAATAAACAAAAAAAAGTTTTCATGTATTTGCTCACTGGTCAGTTGGCAATTTAAGCACTAGGGCAGCGAACAGGTATTATACCTACTGACAAATAACTTGAACAAAGATGGTGTCACTGCGCATGTTACTGTAACGACATAAAGATTAGAATCGTTTAAATCGATCAATTCATATGTTCCAGTTATTTGCCGATATCTATACAAACCCGTTTGCGAAGCGCCCGTTTACAAACAATACTATGACATAAAGTAAAGCTCTTTTACCACTTTTATGGAGGTGTTTGACATCAACTACTATTACTTATTGAAACTCTTATTAGCTAAGAATGAAGAAATTCTCGTCTCTGATGGTAAAACTTCTTCTGGATAGAACGCTGTGGTGCCTTTGTCAAACAAAACCAAAAGCGCTAAGCAGGTTCTATCGCGAAGCAGTTTTCGAGGAGAATGTCTGGTCTAGGAGATTAAGTACCTATTGACCCACTCACTACAACCACTCTGCTTGTGTTTAATGTAAACTAAATATATAGATCACAAAAAAAAAAAAAGTGGGCGTCACTTGTTACACATTACAAAATAAAACTTTAGTGTTTTTCCTCCATCTCCTTCGTGGCCTGCCGCGACCTCGGACATGCTTCGGTACACTAGTTCCCGCTATTTGGGCCTACGGTACTTGCGGCATGCGGTAGACAAGTCATACCCATTTCGGCTTGTCAGCCTTTTGACCCACGTCTGCTATTTGTTTTTAAAGGCCCGTACAGACGAAAGCTAGGTCAGTAGCAGCGCAGGTTAAAGTCCCGCGCAAGTTGTATTACAAGAAACGATACTAAACACGACACATCGAATATAAGCGCGGACATATGACGTCAAAGGGTTAGTGAGGTAGTTGTATTGTTTTACAACTGACACAACATGTACGGCACACTGAAAGCAGTGGGGTAATTGTGTAATGCATTGACATTGACATTAGCTTTCATTTTGAAATGATAACAATATTCATTGCGTGGTACATAGTTGCCGATAAGCCGAATTGTCAAAACACACGGAGCAATGAACATTGAAATCATATTGATTGCGATGGCGAGCGAGTTACGCAATTAGGCAGCTGTTCTATCGAGGGGCCATCGACAAAACCGTGTTCCACGCTGCTCATGCCCCGCGCTGCTACTGGCCTGCTTTTGGTTTGTACGAACCATAAGAATGGAGTAGATTGTTTATCTTGTTTATTTTAAATCAGCTAACTACATTTAACGCCTAATAAAACATTAATCACGGACATAGCTCTGACAATGATTAAAAATAAGTGGCGTTTCAAGACATTTTTGATGAACTGTAGTTAAAATTCACTTAAGTATAGATTCGCTTATAATGATACCTGTGATAGTCCAGAAGTCTTCACTGGTGTTTGCGGACAACCTCCTTCGAGAAAGAACTTTGTAAAGCACTTTCGTTCTACACAGAAAAGAGCAAAACAAGGTCCATTCCGAGAAGAATCCTCGTTGACGAAGAAAAATTGTTGTTGCACCACGCACAAGATAAAGAGGAAAGTAAAATAGTTGTTGTGAACGTGTTAATTCCAATTTAGAATAGTTGTTGTGAACGTGTTAATTCCAATTTAGAATAGTTGTTGTGAACGTGTTAATTCCAATTTAGAATAGTTGTTGTGAAAGTGTTAATTCCAATTTAGAATAGTTGTTGTGAACGTGTTAATTCCAATTTAGAATAGTTGTTGTGAACGTGTTAATTCCAATTTAGAATAGTTGTTGTGAACGTGTTAATTCCAATTTAGAATAGTTGTTGTGAACGTGTTAATTCCAATTTAGAATAGTTGTTGTGAACGTGTTAATTCCAATTTAGAATAGTTGTTGTGAACGTGTTAATTCCAATTTAGGAAATTATGGATATTTTCAAAAGAAATGTTATTTGATTAGTACCCACAGACAAGTAAGCCTCAAGACGCCGCTTAAACAAAATTTTGCATGTGAACGCAGTCGTAAAATGTTGGCGGGGACCGGGGGGCGGACGGTGCGTTATGATTGGTCGGCTCAAAAGTTCGGTGGTGTGATTCCGTATGATTGGTGCCGCTCGCTGACGGACTGACGTCCTGATTGGCGGCGGGGCGTATGATATGCAGTGCTACTGCATATGCGTTGTGACCGGAGGTGCCCGGCTAATCGGCGTCTAGAAGCTTACTGGTCTGTGTTAGTACCTAATAATAATAACTTAACATTTATATTTTTTGCAAAAATATTTAAATATCTAAAATACAACGTATTGATCTGTATTCGTGCCATATTTAAAGAGGTGACTATTTCACTGATACTGAACACGAATCAATAAAAAAATCAATACCAATTTTTTTATTTTATTTAATTACTTATTTGTAAACAAACAAATTCCCTACGTGTGTCGCGTGCGACACAAATCGATGTGTGCGAAACCACCAAAACAATTTGCAGGTATTTCCACCCTTTGACAATGCCACCGATGACTTATTTTCAGAGGCGTTCGGGATTTATTAACCCTCGCTATGTTTCTGTGAAAATTTGGGTATTAAATAATCGTAGAATTTTTAAGTATTTTTAGATGACTAAGCACATTATGTATCATTCGCTCGAGAAATATGGCACGGTTGCAGATCAACAACTTGTATTATGTTTTCTGTGAGTTGGCACTTTTGTTTATTAATGTAATGTATTACTGTGAGTTTGCACTGACGAAACATTCACATAAAAACATGTTGAAATGTCATTTTTCTGTCAATGTATCGAATGGCGTTGGCATTATCACGCAACTTGTTAAAGCGCAACTTGTTTGACATTTCATAGTCTATTGACATGTTTCACAATTAATTTCGATACACTTCAAAGTATCTGCTTTCGGCCATACATGTTTACCGACCTCATTGGATAACACAAAAAACGAGATTTATACAAGTTTTGACACATGATTAAGCATCAGTGCGAACGTCAGCCGTGACAAATCTATAGACAAACATGTCAATGTATAAGTTTTTAGTCAGTGCAAACACAGCCAACAACAAATCTTGAAATCTGTCAAAAAATTTAGCCAGTTTTCTGCAGTGCGAACGTAACAATCAACAAAACAAGTTGTGACATTAGTTTCATATGACAAGTTTCGAGACATTACATGTTAAATGTTTTTTGGTGCAAACCCACAGTTACCATACCATAAGTACCAGCACCACCACCAACGTGGAATTGTACCATTTTAAGTAAAGTAACTAACTTTAAATAAATTATTTATCGCTCAACTATTTTACAAACAAAATACACAGAAAATCTAATTACCTTCAAGACTCGTGAATTGTTGACTTTGCAGTCCTTGAGAAACTACTATCTGTAAGAGCATTGCATTACACTTGATAATTCAGAAAAGAGCAATACAAGGATCTTGAAGAAGTAATTTTTCAGAAGAAAATTAAACACGTGTGGCTATGGTATTATAAGCAAAAAACAATGAATCTCTCTTTCTCTCGTCTTAGAAGTTGTCCTAAGGCTTTGTCTTAATACTACGCGACCATTTTAAGGTCGCGGGAGTTCCGGTCGCGCACTTTGTTCGTGACATGACATTAGCGTCCCATCCACTAACATTCATTTCTACCGGAATGTATTTATAATCTTTATGGAATGAACGCCAATGGATTTGCAACAGCGAAAAGGAATGACGGTATTAAAACCCGGATCGACATTCCGGCAAAATTAAAATAATCCATAAAGATCAATAAAGATAATACAAAAAAAATTATCTTCATAAAATGATAGGATACAACCATCCACAGACACGCAATTCCTTGGTTTGACTGACAATATACAAACTAACAGGAATGTACCTAAACGAGTGTATGGTGATAGAAGGATTGTTTTTCCTATCGGACTGGCGTGTTATGATGAAGTCACGAGAAAGAATATAGGATTGTGGTTTAGTTAGTGGCAACAACGGTTTTATTTCACCACGTCGCGTTTCTGTACAGTTTGTACAATAGGACAAGTCGGAAGAAATGAACGTTAGTGGATGGGACGCTATTATCGCGTGATTATCGCGCGAATGCTAATTAGGACACCTATTCGACTCCTATACGTTTGATCGCGGGCTCACAGGAACAAAATTCGCTCCAACTTGCGATGGTCGCGTAGTCGCGTTGTGTTAAAACAACGCCTACGACGAGATGCCTACAGGAGTATAGGTGTTCTAATTATCATTCGCGGGAATCGCGTGATATTGTCATGTCACGAACAAAATTACCGCTAGCTTGCGAACGTTTGAGTACGCTTGATCCAGTTTTTCATCTTTACCCACACTAATATCCTCGTGTGGATCATGGATACTGCTTTCACAGACACAACCCCCCTATCTGCAGGCCATAAAAAATATGTGTACCATACGGGATTCGAACCCGTGCATAGCAAGCTAACGATGGCCTCGCCAAACGTGAAGTGTGCGGTCAAAATGAAAAGATATTGTGCAAATCCAGTTACCTCTGAGAGAAGAGTTGTAAGTTTACACAGCTGTCTCTTGCCAGATCTCTTCTCGAGGAAACTTTGGTGCACGCTCTTCAGATCTTATCAGAACAGCTCGATATGTTCTGCCCAGAAATAACGTACCTGAAAAGAAGAATTACACACTATTTTAAGTAGCACTGATAGCCTAGTGGTGAAGTAATTTATTTATTTTACTCTAATTACAAAAGTCTTGGACTAATTGCAGTAGTTAAAGATATAGAAATGACACATAAAATACAAAGTGAATTACAAGTAGTACAAGTACGTCGCCAGCCAATGAGCCAGGGGGGGCAACATACAACATGATTTAATATATTGTGAATTGTACAATATAAATACAATTTGTAAAGTTTTAATAAAATAATAAATAAATATCTTCGAGACATTTTTACACAACACCATCTAGTACCACAATATAATAGTGTTAATCGTTTACAACAAGAAAAAAATCCTGATTAGTACATAATTTTCTTCAGTTTTTTGTGTTTTTCCTGATTAAAACTTAATATTCTTGGGTTTTTTTTGTGAATTTTCTGATTAAAACATGATAATTTTGGGTTTTTGTGAATACCTATCCTGATTAAAACATATTAACACACCATAGGTGGGGGGGGGGGGGGGGGGGGTGATGGTACAAACATTTCTACTGGTACGAAGAGACATTCATAGTAAGAGTATTTCACAAATAATCATTGGCGAATGAGATAAATTGCAGTGTTCGCGACGGAAAATTTCACTCCAATTGTAGTTGAGGCTTAGTTAAATATAGCTTTTATTTACACAAAAAATATGACATTCGTTAATAGCTGCATATGACGCACTTTGAGCACTTACTTCTGAAAAGCAAATACAGTCGCAAACAGTTATTAGTACTAGGTATTTATTCACCGTTCCTCTAGAAGATAGACGCGTGAATGTGAATATAACATAACACATAACATAACATCACGCCTGTATTTCCCCGAAGGGGTAGGCAGAGGTGTATAGCACACCCACATTTCGCCAGTTATGTTATAGTCCCATGTAATAGGGGGCGAGCCTATTGCCATTAACCGGGCACAAATCCAGACTCCGGGCCGCTACTGAGAATTTCCTAATGAAAAATCCCAATAACACTTTGCCCGACCCGGGAATCGAACCCAGGACCCCACGCTCAGCAGTCGCGCTTGCAACCACTAGACCAACGAGGCAATCCTTCAGATTCGTCGAGTCGTTGGTCGCTACAGATGCTGGCCGGCAAGGGCGGCAAGGAATCCACTACTTGGTGATACCTACAACTTGTTATTGAAATAACTGTAAGCCTCTTAAGGGGTCACTGTACTCGTCAGTATGAACAACTTTTACTATGGGACCAACCCTGAAATGAAACAGTTGTCCCCTACATTTTTGTTCACATGAATCGACAAAATGTAGGGATCCGCTGTCTTTTTTTTTCGCGAATGCAGGGTTGGACCCATAGTAAAATTTGTTCGTACTGATGAGTACATTGACCCCTTAAGAGGTTTACAGTTATTTCAATAATACGTTGTATTATTAAAGTATTAGCAAAGCGCTTCGTGCATATCAATGTGGAATATCAATGTATCTTCTATCGTGTCGACATGAGCTACATAATGATAGCAGCTTATGCCGTGGGTAAAAGATTAGCCATTCAGCAGGTTGGTAGCGGGGCTGACTGCCCAGGGTGCACCGGACGATCAATTAAATAGCGTCACTCGTGGAGGCTCTTTAATGTATAAGGGTGGCGCATAGCCGCGTGTCTGGTATATCTGTGAGACTAACAAGGGTTCTCGAATCCTATAGCTAAGGTACAAGATAAGAGGCAGATATATAAATACAAGTTTATCAACTTACCTTTCCGAGGCATCTGAAGCGTTGCTGGCGTGTATACAGGACGAAATCTTCTTCCAAATTCGCTGCGTTTTGTTTTCTCTCAGCAGTTAACAGCCATTTGAGAACTGACTTGAATTTAAATTCTAATAAAGAGGCTTATACTGTCAAATACTAAGTGCTCTTCACAGTCCTAAGACAATAGGTCGTTGTGGTCAGGACTGTAGAAGAAAATCCAATGAAATTAAAATCTCGAGACCTGGGCTTTTTATAAGAAAAGCGCACGTGAACCTAAGGCATTTCGAAATACGAACCTTTCTTAAAACAAAGAAAAATGTTTATATTTAGCTTGAATGCAGGGCCGAAGTTGCGTCGGACTTTTATGTACTTCTTTATATCAACGATCATTTCATTAGTTACCTTTTTTTTCTGGGGTAAATCCTAAGGCGGAGCCAGTGTCGGACTCTTACCGACTAAAATCCACCACGGTGTTCCTCTACCAACCTTTGGCCGGGGGCGTGAGAAAAACTCCCGTATTCGCCCAACCATCCCCGGCAGGTCCCAGCTAGCTACTATCAGGCGAACCCCTTCACCCCGTGCGGCAACCACATCGGCCGCACCCTCCTGTTGACTGGTGCGCGCGGAATACTACGCGCCACTGTCACGGGCTTTGACTGGTTGGCCCTCCTGTGACGCCCAGGTCATCTCCTTCTGAATTAAGGCCTGCCAACCCTGCCCTACAGTAAAACTGCATAAGAACGTAAAACTCTAAATGTTAAAATAAAAACTAATATTTTCAGATTTCGTTTATTAAATTTTACAAGATATGAATTATGTACGATCTTGCAAATAGAGAGTAAAACTCTCGTTACCAAATTTACACAAAGACACTTCTTGCAATTAAAATGTAAGCAAATAACAGTAATTTATTTTTATAACTGGAGGCAGCATTGTAAGGGCTCAACCACATGCTCGGGAGCAGTGCGAGCGTTACAGCGTCTATCATGGCGACTATACCGCGTCCAATGAGACGTCATAAATACAAGCACATAAATTGATTCTATTTTGAGCGCGGTGAAGCTTGCCTCGCGCCGCCCCCGATCTGCTTTACGAAATATGAGATGCTTAAAGCTAGTCCAGACGAAGCAACTCATACGCGACTCAAGTAGCTTGGTATCGCGTAAATAAGATACTTGACTCATGATCTGGTATTTTGATCTGAGTTGAACATTTCTTCTACTAATACCCAGTTGTTCATTGTGTTGCTCGTACGTGAGTCACAATTTCCAATTGACGCGCATGCTGTGCGTAATAAAGATATTACAATCGCATCCATTAGTCTCACGAGTCATAGGTTGCGTTTTTGGTTAATAGTACCTACGGCTTAAAACGCGCGCTTATTGCCTCGTCTGAACAAGCTCTAAGGCTCGAGGTAGTTTGCTTATGGCTAAGTTTTTCTATTGTTTTCTCATTTCTATACGAGGTTTGCGAAACAGTTTTCGAACTTTAACGACATGATTTGAGGGGTTTCATAAATTCTGTTGAAGCGAAATCTAATGAAGCGGAAAGTTCACGTGGCGAGTTCGTCATACTTTACGTGGAGTTCTAGAATAAAACAATGCTCGGAGGTTTTTGTAAACCATTAGATAGAACAAATGCCCCTTCTGATTAATGTTAAAATAATACATTTACCGTAAGAAAAAATAGTTCACGGCATATTCGAACCTGTGACTTTTGATTCAGAGTGTCTAGTGCGAGTTGACTTACCGCATACTCGATCGAATGCTCGATCGAACGCGTCGACTTTCATTCATAAATAAGTAGTTCCTCCTCGTTTCCGCCAGGGGCGCTGCTGATTTATTAATGAAAGTCGACGCAATCGATCGAGTATGTGGTAAGTGCCAAACTTGCACTAGGTACTCAGTACACCAGTCGTAGGTTAGGTTAGGTGATTTTGACCCTTTGCGTGATTTTGCCCCTTGGCGTGATTTTGCCCCTTTGCGTGATTTTAGGGTTGTTCCCATAGTAAAAGTTGTTCGTTATGATGAGTAAATTCACATTTTTTTTTATACTTTAGGATGGCGATACGAGCTAAAGGCCCACCTGATGTTAAGCGATTACCTTTGCCCATAACAACTTCAATACCACCTAGGCTGTTACCTAAATGGTACCGCAAGTCGGTTCGCCAAACTGGGACATGAAGATGGAGAGTCTCATGTGATTGAAGTTTTTAAACTTTTGCGAATTTCACTCATATTGAACTATGTTTACGGGACTTGTCGCGCACAATTAAATCAAAATATAACAAACATTTTGACTAACCTCGACGTTTCGGCCAAGTTGCATCGGCCGTGGTCACGAGCAGACTACGTGGTGGACGTGGTCTCATGTGATTGTAATTTCACCGGCACCCGTACCCTTTAGACCGAAACACAGCAATGCAAGCATCACTATTTGGCGGAGAAGTAGATACTGTGGTAGTACTTCCCCGGACGGATCTTAAAAGGACGTCGGCTAATAATATTACGAGTTATATTTATAACTTAACTTTTTTTTTTTTTTTTAATGTTTTTTTTTGTTTTTGTTTTTTTTGTTTGTTTGTTTTGTTTTATTTTGTTTTTTTTGTTATTTTTTTGTTTTTATCATGTATCTGGTCTGCTCGACGTCCGTATGTCACTGCAGGGATCCAGCAGAATACCAGCGTCAGGCACATGGCACATTATACCTGGCACATGCTGAGCTGGACATCCATTTGGTACAATATTGAGACACATATCACACTTTCTTATTGTATTTTTACTTGTATGTCCTGTGTCTTGTTTTTGTACTAAATAAACGTTTTACCTATCTATCTATCTAACGCCATATTTTAGCCAGTGCGCAGTTAATATAAGGGGACAAGTAGTCTATACTTTGTGTAGTCTATGCCGTGTATAATAGTTAGGTAATTTGATTGTTATGTGTAAGTAATTGTTTGTTATTTTTGTTCTATGTTTTTGTATTGTTGTTGTTTTTCTTCTCTATTGCATTGGGATAGCTTATAATGATAGATTCAAAGATTCAAAGATTTATTTTGCCAACTAAGTGTACATATTGGTGGTAGGTTATAAATATAGTTCTTACAAACTTAGTCGCCTTTTTCAGGCATTGCAAAATTATTGGACTTAATTAATTACAATTTAATATATTAATATTAGATAAGTATTAAGCTTATACATCTAAAATAAAATTAGTAGATCGCCGTATTAATTTTGGCAGAAATTTATTTAGATAATATAAAAACTACTGGATAATTTTAAAGTATAACATATTAATTAAAGTTTTTATTTTCATCATGAATATAGTAGCAAAATTATCCTATTTTAATTCAATTTATTCAAATTTGATTTAATATGTCCAATTTTATTAATTTCATTTAAATAATTTTTATATTTATTGATTGATTTAATACGTATTTTTTAGTTAATTTATGCAATTTTAATTTATTTCATTATATTTTAATATAATTTATTTCGATTTAATTTTATTTAGGTTTATTTTGAACTTACATAGTATTTTAAATATTACTAACACATAGTGAAATAAAGCTGTCTGATTGAATAAAAGTTATTTTTATTCTATGTTTTATTATTATTATTGTGTTTTATTTTTTTTACTTATTATGTTCCAAATATTCTTCAATTGTGTAGAAGCATTTTTGGATTAGAAATGTTTTTAATTTTCTATTAAATATTGTCAATTTTGTTTCTAGTTTTATATCGGATGGTAAACTATTAAATATTCTGACTGCCATGTAATAGGGACTTTGGTTTAGCATTTTGATCCTGGAGGGTGGTATATATAAACTGTCTTTGTGGCGTGTGTTTATGTTATGTATGTCTTTTACTTTTGTGAAGTGACTAATATTTTTAAATACGAACAGACACAAGTCATGTATATATATTGATGGGAGTGTTAATAATTTATATTCAATAAAAAAGGGTCTGCAGCTTTCTAAATTGTCGATTTGAGCTATAATTCTAATGCACTTCTTCTGTAATACAAATAAGTCATGAACGTCCACGCTATTTCCCCACAGCATCACACCGTATCTCAGCCATGAGTACGCATACGCATAATAGGCAGACAACGATGTTTTTATGTCTGTGCTACATTTTATTTGAAAAAGAGCATAAGTGAATTTGGACAATTTAGACTTAATATGTGCAATGTGTTTTTTCCAATTTATGTGTGTATCAATGTTTATGCCGAGTAAATTAAATGTTTCTACTGTTTCTAAGGTATTATTCCGAAAATTTATGTCCATGACTATAGAGGGTTTTTTATATGATCTAAATTGTATTGTTTTTGTTTTGCTATAATTTATCTCTAAGTTATGGTCGTGGAGCCAACGTGTTACTGTTTGTAAAGTTTCTTGTAAAATGGGATTAGGTTTGATGGTATTATCATATTTTATGAGTACCAGGCCCCTCAGAAAGTATTGCGAAAAAAAGTTTTTATATATGGGAGACTGGCCAGTTATAATGTTTTTCGAAACTATGATTATTTATAAGTAAAAATAAGTAAGTTCCAATTTCAAAATTTCCCTCCACATTTTTTGCGAGTTAATTCAAAGTATTGTGTCTCACTGAAATATGGATCTGCGCCGGGAACATTTTAGAGCTATGATTTTATACGATTTCAAGTGTCGCCTGAAACCGGATGAATCGTACGATAGACTTCAAATGGCATTCATGGATGAAGGCCCTTCCAAGGCAACCGTGTATCGTTGGTATAACGAATTCAAGCGCGGTCGACCAACTTTGGGGGATGACGAAAGAAGCGGTCGCCCTTTGACGGCTGTTACCGAAGAAAACGTGCTAGCAGTGAAAAATTTAATCCAAGACAATAGGCGAATTACATATCAGGAGATTCAACACATATTGAAGATTGGATCGGGAAGCGTTCACGAGATTCTACACAGCCATCTTTGCGTGAGGAGGATAGTATCACGCTGGGTGCCGCACAACCTCACCGATGCTCAGAAGCAGGCCCGGGTGGAATGGTGCCGTGATATGCTTAACAAATTTGAAGCAGGCTCGTCTCGGCGTGTTTACGACATCGTTACAGGTGATGAGTCCTGGATTTATCAATACGACCCAGAAACCAAGCGCCAGTCGACTGTTTGGGTGTTTCAAAATGAGCCAACGCCTACCAAAGTGAAGCGATCTAGAAGCGGGGGTAATATTTTGATCGCTAGCTTTTTTAATTTGACTGGCCACTTGGTATCAATTCCCTTACGGGATCAAAGAAGCATTAATGCCGAATGGTATACTACCAAATGTTTGCCAGAAGTTTTCTCTGTTATAAGCAACAAGCGACCAAACACAGGACTCCGCGGGCTACTGCTCCACCACGACAATGCACCTGCGCACACCGCACTCAAAACGAGGGACTTCCTTGACAGCACGCCAGTCAAACTCCTGGGTCACCCTCCTTACAGCCCTGATCTAGCACCGTGTGACTTCTTTTTATTCCCAAAAATAAAAAATCAGCTCAAAGGGATACAATTTTCGTCGCCGGAAGATGCGCTGGCTGCGTTCGAGCAGGCTGTAAACGAGGTGTCTGCGGCGGACTGGAAAAAGTGTTTTGAAAACTGGTTTAGGCGCATGAATCTTTGTATAGAGGCTGGTGGAAAGTACTTTGAAAAGATTTGATAAAAATATATGTACGTATAGAACAATTTTTTTTAGTTTCGCAAAACTTTCTGAGTGTCCCACGTATATATATATATGTCATCCGCAAATAAGATTGGTAAGGTTATTTCTTTATTTAGTATTTTAGGTAGGTCGTTTATATAAATTAAAAATAATATACATCCCAGTACACTTCCCTGTGGGATAGAGCATGTCATTTTTCTTTCTTGAGATCGTATTGCTCTTATCTCATTTTTACTAGCGTCGTAATTTTCAATTTGAACTATTTGTATTCTATTTTGTAAATATGATTTAAACCATGAGTAGGCTGGACCTCGGATACCTGAACCGTACAATTTTTCAAGTAATATATTGTACAAAACTTTATCATAGGCTTTTGTCATGTCTAATAAAAGTCCTACGACATATTTTTTATCATTTATGTTCTGAAGAGCCGTTTGTACATATTTATATACCGCTAATGTAGTGGATCTTGATTTTCTAAATCCGTTTTGATAATCATCAAGAATACTATACTTTTCTAAAAAAATGGATAATCCATTGCACATTGCCTTTTCAAAAACTTTTGAGAATGTCGGTAACAAAGCTATGGGTCTATAATTGCTGGGGGTTTGGGTATCACCTTTTTTATGTATTGGTTTAACAAGTGATATCTTTAAAAGATCTGGAAATTGACCGTCTTTAAAGCTCTGGTCAATTAAAAAGGTTAGGGGAAGCGAGAGTTCATAGGCACATTGCTTTAGTAAGATGGGTGGAACGTCATCTATTCCACAACTGTGTTTATTTTTTATTGAACGGATTATGTCGATATTTCCTTCCGATCCACGGGGCTTAGATACATTGAACACGTTGGTGAGTTAAGGATAGGTCGACCTACTATGTTATTATTATTATTTATACTATTTGGGTTTTCTCCGACTGTCGCAAAATAATCATTTAGGAGGTTGGATGTGGTTGTTGGACATGTAATAAGGTTATTATTTATTTTTAAAGATATGTTTTTACGTAGATTATTTTTCTTTTTGCCTGTTTTTGTATTTACTATATTCCACATGGTTTTTACTTTGTTGTCCGAATTTTTAATTTGTTTAATATATTCAATTTTTTTGAGATTTTGACACTTCGTTTTAGTGTTTGACTAAATACTTTGAAGTATTTTCTAATAACGGTACTATTTGTTTCGTTAAGTATAGTCTTTAGTATTCTTTTATGTTCGCATGATTTTTTGAGACCACTAGTTAGCCATCCTTTTTTAGGTTTATTTTTTATTTTTATTTTTTGTGTAGGTATATGTATGTTTAAAAGTTGTTGTACAATAGTAATGAATGAATTGTAATTTGTATGTACATCAGTATTTTCGTTGAAAATATTTTCCCATTTAATATCTTTTAAAGATTTTTTAAAGTGTGTTATATTGTTTTTTGTAAATATTCTTTTTTTTATATACCATGTTTTGTTGTTGTTTTGTATAAAGTCAGTATTTATTTCTATTTTCAGAGCCCTATGGTCTGATAAGCCGTAATCTTGAACGTAGGATTTGTTTATGAGGGGTGTGTAGTTAGTAAAAAGTAAGTCTATGCAGGTGGACGTATTTTTTGTTACTCTTGTAGGTTCGTTAATTAATTGTTTAAGATTATTTGACCGCATTATGTTCAGAAAGTCTGCCGTTTCTTCGTTTCTTTTTAGTATATTTATATTAAAGTCGCCTCCTATAATTACGTATTTATTTAACTTTTTTGTATTTAACTTATAAAAAACTTTTTCCAATTGCTCAAAAAATATATTAATATGACGATCTGCTCTATATAATCCTATAATAATACAGTTTAATTTAGGAACTTCTATTGCACTAAATTCAATCACAAACTCTTTTGAACAATCAACAATATCTTTCCTTTCAATATATTCTAAAGTTTCTTTAACAATTAAACATACTCCTCCGCCTTCGCGGGTTTTCCGGTAACAATATTGAGTCACAGTAATCTTTGGTTCTCGACACTTCCGATAACGATATAATGTCAATTTCCGAGTCTACCAGTAGCTGTTCTAACAAATCTAACTTATTCCCTACACTTTGAATATTTTGGAAAATTATAGTATTAATGCTAACGAAATGGCTTATTCTGTTTGTTAATTTTATTTAATTTAAGTGTTGATGTATTATTCTGTTGCGTCTGTGTATATATTTTACTAGCTGTGCCCGCGACTCCGTCCGCGTGGATGTCGGAAAATAACATCGTGTCATAATTATGAACACAATGTCTTCAAATATATACATATAAGCGCCTACACAGACGATTACACTATTTACCGACCATACTATATTTTGTTTTTACAACCAACCGGCTAAGGTGATGGAAATTAATAACTTCTTAGGTTTTCGCGATCACTACACATTATAATAAAACAAAGTTTAACCAACTCCTCAGACCGGTGAAGTGTCACATTCCCTTACAAGATGCAGGGGTCTACAAGATTGATTGTGATTGTGGGTTATCATACATAGGGCAAACAAAGCGTAGTATAGCCACTAGAATTAAAGAACATATAGTTGACGTCAAGAACAGACGCTCCACAAAGTCTGCAGTGTGTGAACATGCCCTAGACAAACCCAACCATTTTCTTCGATTTGATAAACCACAAGTTCTGGCGAAGGAAAACCGATATGTACCTAGAATGCTCCGTGAGGCAATTGAAATTAAAAAACATCCTAATTTTAATAGAGAAGATGGTTGGCAGCTACCACCTGTTTGGAACCCAGTCCTTAAAATAATCAAGTCGCAAACAGCACGCAACACTGTAAAAGATAATGATATTGTGAGTGATTACTGCGTGCATCGAAACGATTTTAATTAATAATATTGTACGGTAGACTAAAATAAATTTTTTTTAGAAATATTTGTAAAGACACTTGTCATCTTAGTCTACCTGCGACCACGAAATGCTGCAAAGCTTTCGAAACGTCAGGGAAACCAATTTAAATAATATACGCGATTTAATCCGGTTAAACTTTTTTTTATTATGTTGCGGCGCAACCTTAACCTTTTTTATTACTATCTATGCGCTCTCACCAATTCTACGCTCGTTGTCTATTTTTATCTTTGACATCTTCTCTTTTCTGTAAAACATTGATTAATGAAAAATACAAGAAACTTTTATTCAATATTGGAGTCAGATTACTTAAAAACCCAACATTGGTGACCACGAACGTGATAAAATCTCGTGATTGAATCCAGACATAAGGAATATCAAAGGAAGGCCATCTATTATTTTCCACCGATTGCTTGAAGCCGGCCGGTCAGCCAACGCCAACCTAACCAGGATAATAATAATATACAGCGCCGCAGCCAGTGCTTAAGAAAGTGCCTCATCCCATTTGATTCCTTCATTTATTTCCGATTACATTGATTGATAAGCGTGCACATGTGACGACCATTGCCAGCCATTGCGTGAACCAAATACATTTCTATACTGAAGAACGCCCCCATCAGCCGATTGCCAATTGACTTGACACGTGTTTGTTTGGTGCATGAGCCGGATTGCTTCATTAGCGTATTGTATTCTCTCTTCTGATTATTTACTTCTAAAATGATTAATTAGGTACTACTTAATTTATCATAATGCCACAAACTAGTGAGCAAGTGGAAAGTGACCTAAGATTCAAAGATCTTACCACAAAACGAAGTTCCATCAAAGGCAGATTAACAAAGTACAGAAACTTTTTAACGAAATTTACAGAATCTGGTAAATCAATCACATCAACAGACTACTACGCCGTTATTCAGAGGTATGAAAAGTTCCAAGTATTGCAGTCCGCCTTTGATGAAATACAATCACAAATAGAATTAATTAATTCTAGTAACCTGGACAGTGAGATTGATATTAGAGATGACATAGAATTAGAGTTTTCTTCATTAATTGCTAAAACTCGTGTATTTTTAGATGAAAATCAGCCCAATAAAAATGAATTTGGTTCTGCACATTCTGATTCAAGCGGTAATAATTTATGTCATCCCAATTGTAGTAATCTGAGTTTTAAGTTGCCTGTTATAAAAATAGCAAACTTTGATGGTGCTTATTTCAAATGGTTGGAGTTTTGTGATACATTTACCTCACTTATACACAACAATAACAGGATCGAATCAATTCATAAATTCCACTATCTTAGCTCGTACTTAGAAGGAGAGGCTTCCCGTGTTATAGGTAACTTAGAAGTAAGTGCTGCAAATTATAAGGAAGCCTGGCGTCTCCTCTGCGAGAGATATAATAATGAAAAACAGTTAATCAATCATCATTTAAACTCATTACTAAATTTCCACTCAGTACCTCGAGAGTCTGCTAAATCATTGAGATTTTTAATAGATCATGTATCTAAAAACTTGCGGGCTTTAAATACCCTGGGTGAACAAACAGATTCATGGGACACCCTCATAATCCACCTGATCTCTGCAAAGCTCGACAACAGCAGTAGTTTTAAATGGGAAGAACATAAAAATACTCTAAGTAAGTCACCTTCTTTGAAGGAATTCTTCCAATTCCTTAGAAGTCGAGCTGATATTCTAGAATCTGTCCAAGTCAACAAGCTCGATCGTCAAAACAATTCGTCCTATTATAATAAAAATGAAAAGTCTCAAGCAAAATCGCTTGTTCTTTCAGCTGCTTCTGGCTCTACTGCTTCAGACTCTTCTGATGCTGGCCCTTCTGTTGCTGGCTCTTCTGCTGCTGGTTCTTCTGCTGCATGTGTCTTGTGCAGAGGAGATCATCGTGTTTACGATTGTTCTTCGTTCCTGTCTAAACCCGTGGAGGACAGAATCACAGAAGCAATGCGTTTAAGGTTATGTCTTAACTGTTTACGCAAGGGACATTCTTCTCGTCAATGCAGGATAGGACCATGTTCTGTTTGCAAAAGGCGTCACAATTCGTTACTTCATAGAAATAGCTCTCAGGTTGTAAATGTAGCAAACATAGAATCACCTATTTCTGCGGCAGATACTAAGGATCAGCAGGATTTAAACGTCAGCAAAGGCAAGATAGTCAATATGTCAGTAATTATAGATAACTGTGTGCTATTATCAGAAATTAGTAGAAATATATAATCCAGATACACAGAATCATATCACCATACGAGCTCTGCTAGACAGCGGGAGTCAATCTTCTTTAATTACAGATAGGTTGAAAAATAAATTACAATTGGCTCCTCAGCCATCCAGAGTCGATATTGTTGGTGTCGGAAACATGCCTCTCTCTAATGCCATACATCGATGCACCATTCACTTGAAATCAAAACATAATAATTATGGTACAAATATATCATGCTTGGTATTGCCTCATGTCACAGGAAATATACCGAACAAGTCAATAAATATTTCACAGCTAAACTTACCATCTAATATCTCACTTGCTGACCCTACCTTCAATCAGCCCGCGCCTATAGATTTGTTGATAGGTGCAGATATTTTTTGGAATTTAATTGAACCTGAACAAATGTCTCTCGGCCCTAACCTACCAATAGTACGTAAGTCAAAGCTTGGTTGGATTTTAGCAGGCCCACTGTTAACTCACAATAATTCGCAAGACAATTTTGTTCAATGTAGTCATGTATCCATATTGTCATGTAACAATAGTAATTGTATATCGAATCAATCTTTAAATAAACAATTAACCAGGTTCTGGAAGCTAGAACAGATTCCTCCAACTGTTATTGTGAAAACAGAGGAGGAAACTAAATGCGAGAAACATTTTGTGGCCCATACTTACCGCAGCAATGAAGGAAGATTTCATGTAAGGCTTCCTCTTCTTTCGGAACCTGATTGCTTGGGTGATTCGTACAAACTAGCTAAGAGGCAATTTTTGTCACTAGAAAAAAGATTTATTAAAAATCCTAGCCTTAAAAAATTATATTTTGAGTTTATAAAGGAATATTCAGATTTAGGACATTTGTCGGAATCAAGTGTATTAGTGCCGGAACAATCGTACATTATTCCACATCATGCAGTGCTAAAGCCTACTAGTGAGTCAACAAAGCTACGTGTCGTATTTAATGGTAGTGCTAAGACCACCTCTGGTTACTCAATAAATGATATTCAAATGACAGGTCCTCAAATTCAAGATTCTCTATTTAACATTTTACTCCGATTTCGTCAGCACACCTACGTATTATCAGGAGACGTGGAGAAAATGTACCGTCAGATACAAATTCAGGATTGTGATCGTAACTTACAAATGATATTATGGCGCAATAATGATAAAGAACCATTAAAATCATTAAGACTCAATACAGTCACCTATGGCCTAACGAGCTCAAGTTTTTTGAGCACTCGTTGCCTATGGCAATTAGGCGAAGATTGCACTGATCAAAATATTAAAACTATAATTCAGAACGATTTTTTAGTAGATGACTTGCTAACGGGCAGTGATTGTCCCGATGATTTATTATATATCAAAAATACGTGGGACACTCAGAAAGTTTTGCGAAACTAAAAAAAATTGTTCTATACGTACATATATTTTTATCAAATCTTTTCAAAGTACTTTCCACCAGCCTCTATACAAAGATTCATGCGCCTAAACCAGTTTTCAAAACACTTTTTCCAGTCCGCCGTAGACACCTCGTTTACAGCCTGCTCGAACGCAGCCAGCGCATCTTCCGGCGACGAAAATTGTATCCCTTTGAGCTGATTTTTTATTTTTGGGAATAAAAAGAAGTCACACGGTGCTAGATCAGGGCTGTAAGGAGGGTGACCCAGGAGTTTGACTGGCGTGCTGTCCAGGAAGTCCCTCGTTTTGAGTGCGGTGTGCGCAGGTGCATTGTCGTGGTGGAGCAGTAGCCCGCGGAGCCCTGTGTTTGGTCGCTTGTTGCTTATAACAGAGAAAACTTCTGGCAAACATTTGGTAGTATACCATTCGGCATTAATGCTTCTTTGATCCCGTAAGGGAATTGATACCAAGTGGCCAGTCAAATTAAAAAAGCTAGCGATCAAAATCTTACCCCCGCTTCTAGATCGCTTCACTTTGGTAGGCGTTGGCTCATTTTGAAACACCCAAACAGTCGACTGGCGCTTGGTTTCTGGGTCGTATTGATAAATCCAGGACTCATCACCTGTAACGATGTCGTAAACACGCCGAGACGAGCCTGCTTCAAATTTGTTAAGCATATCACGGCACCATTCCACCCGGGCCTGCTTCTGAGCATCGGTGAGGTTGTGCGGCACCCAGCGTGATACTATCCTCCTCACGCGAAGATGGCTGTGTAGAATCTCGTGAACGCTTCCCGATCCAATCTTCAATATGTGTTGAATCTCCTGATATGTAATTCGCCTATTGTCTTGGATTAAATTTTTCACTGCTAGCACGTTTTCTTCGGTAACAGCCGTCAAAGGGCGACCGCTTCTTTCGTCATCCCCCAAAGTTGGTCGACCGCGCTTGAATTCGTTATACCAACGATACACGGTTGCCTTGGAAGGGCCTTCATCCATGAATGCCATTTGAAGTCTATCGTACGATTCATCCGGTTTCAGGCGACACTTGAAATCGTATAAAATCATAGCTCTAAAATGTTCCCGGCGCAGATCCATATTTCAGTGAGACACAATACTTTGAATTAACTCGCAAAAAATGTGGAGGGAAATTTTGAAATTGGAACTTACTTATTTTTACTTATAAATAATCATATTTTCGAAAAACATTATAACTGGCCAGTCTCCCATATATAAAAACTTTTTTTCGCAATACTTTCTGAGGGGCCTGGTACTGTAGAAAGTGCATTAGCAGCGGGATGTTTTCACTTGCGTAAATATCGCTGTAATTTACCGTCTATATTATCTGATTCAATTAATAGTCAAAGGGCGCTCATTTTAAGCTCTTCATCTCATACATTAGGGGTAGGATGGGATCCGAATAGTGATTATATACATTTTCCTAATAACTATGAAAACAATACAGTTATTCCTACTAAGCGTTCAATTTTATCAGAATCTTGCAAGGTATTTGATCCCCTTGGTTTATTGAGTCCTCTTACAATAAAACCAAAAATTTTAATACAGAAGTTATGGGTACAAAAAATTGAGTGGGATGAACCGGCCCCTGATGATGTATGTCAATCATGGTATTCATTCATCAATAACATAAAACACTTACGTGCACTACGAATACCAAGGCACACTTTAAGAAAATCACCTATTCATATTGAGTTACACTGTTTTTGCGACGCTTCGCAAAGTGCATACGCAGCGTGTATCTATTTCAAGTCTGTGGATATGCATGACAATGTTACAGTCCGATTGAAATGTGCTAAAGCTCGAGTGGCTTCTGTGAAACCAACTACTATTCCTCGTTTAGAGCTATGTGCGTGTCTATTAGGAGCACAGCTCGCGGGCGCCGTGTGTCACGCTATGCGATGTATAATTAAGCGAAGAGTCTTTTGGACCGATTCGTCTATTGCGCTTACTTGGTTAGGTGCTAGATATGACAAATTAGATACTTTTGTGGCCAACAGAGTTGCAACGATTTTAGAACTCACTGAAGGCTCTGATTGGAGGCATGTACCCACCACGTTGAATCCTGCTGACCTAGCATCCCGCGGTGTAGACGCTGACAAAATAAAAGATTTAAGTTTATGGTGGAATGGACCGCTGTTTCCTTGTGGTCATACTAGTTTGTCATACCAGTATGACCACGAGGATATACATGTCCTCGTGGTCATACTGTACATAATATTTTCAGAAAAAAGATTTTGCTTCCTCCTGTATATATAAATACTTTTCCGCTTGTTGACTTAATAATGTAACAGAGTTGGCAATTAAGAAAAATATAAATAAATTGTCGCTGGAATACGCTGGATGCGGGAAGCTGCAGGCCTGGACCTGTCGGGAGTGGTTGTATAAATACCAACGGGTTCTCACGCCCCCGGCCAAAGGTAGTTGAAGGAACACCGTGGTGTTTTTAGTCGATAAGAGTCATTGACATTGGCTCCGCCGTCCCCAGGCGCAGTGCGTCTATGAGGATTTCCCCACGGCTCTGTAAAGTCACATTAACATCCGTTCGGCCGTTTCCACCTGATGAGGTAACAAACAGACAGACACAAATTCTAAAAGCTATTCTTATTTATAGCTATACTTTGTTCACTGATTATTTTTGTTTTACTCTATTTTTATACGTGGAGACTTGTAATTGACTGTCAGTCTAGCACATTGTTCTTATTCTGTTTTATTTAGCTGTAAGTCTTCCATACAAATTAAATAAATAAATAAATAGCTGGTTTTCGTTTTCACAAATATCATATACAGGGCGTCCCACGGATATGCCACATGGAGGGAAAGTAGGTTGAATATTGTAGATGGAACATTTTACTGAAAGAAGACATTATTTGAATTTAAAAAACAATTTAAGCTGCACACACACACGAAATGCTGTAAAGCTTTCGAAACGTCAGGAAAACCAATTTAAATAATATACGCGATTAAATCCGGATAAACTTTGTTTTATTATAATTTAAACTGCCTTCATAGAAAAAAAAATATACATCATGCCGATCGAAAGGCTTTATCATAAGGATTATTTTTTGCTAAATAACTTTGAGTGTCACAAATAAAAGGAAGACCATGAATTTAACATTTTTATCCACTCAGATGCCGAGAGTCCGTCTCTCGAGAAACCCAACACGATGCAGCAGCGGCTGCCGGGGGGACCGGTGGCGGGGTCCCCCAGCTGCACCCTGAGCCGAGGCCCGAGCTCCCCCCTGGGGATCCCTCACGGTGTCGCAACCGGAGATAATCTCGTCACGCGAGACCAACCCTATGCTCTAAAGTAGTTCCTAGGCTAGTAGGCTTAACCGCTACTTCGCGAAACGCGCCACTCCCCTGATATACCGAAAGTCCGCCACTTTCGAGAAAACGATTCCCGATGCGGCAACGGCTGCCAGGAGGACATAGCGGCGGGATCCCCCCCGCAATGCCCCAGTAAGCCGAGGTCCGAGCCCCCCTTGGGGGACGCCCTTATGCGGTTTTGCAACCGCGATATTAGTTTATAGGTTAGGTTTAGGGAAATGAAAAAAATTAAAAAAAATGAAAATGACAGAATGAATTAAATGAATTAATTAATGAATGAATGAAATGGATGATAAATAAATACATTTTCGGCGGATGGAGTCCCTAACGGGATTCAGCGCCACCCGGTTAAGCAGTTAGGGTACCTATTTTGGGTACCAATACTGCGAGAGTCAATTTGAAAAAAAAAAATTAAACATTTTTAATAAAAAAATTATCAATTTATCAAATGTCAAAATGAGTCCCTTCCTGTTGAATACAAAGTCGCACTCTTTTGATTATTTCGCTCCGGTTCGATTTTTTTATCTTGTTGTGGTGGATATTTAGAATAATACGTCCAAGTTCTGCTTGTAGCTCGTGGACACTCATACTGGTTCTTGTAAACTAATTTTTTTACATAACCCCATAAAAAAGTCTAACGGGGTTAGATCTGGGGATCTCGGCGGCCATCTTATTTGTCCATTTGTCCCGATCCAGGGATGAAAGTGTTCATTGAGATAGTCCTTTGTTCTGTGACTGTTATGAGCCGGAGACCCATCTTGCTGAAAAGTAAAGTGTGTCGTTCTGCAACCGGAAGATTATTTATCTCATTTCTCAAAATCTCAAGTATTTCTAAATACCTTTCCGTATTCAAATGCCCTTCGTAAAAATGTACTAATGGCCAAAATTAATATCCAATCTATCTTCGATTTACCCTACCAGAGATAGAAATTTGACATATTTTGTATGGAGCTTATGTCAAATTCCTATCTCTAGTAGGGCAAATCGTGGATAGATTGGATATTAATTTTGGCCGTAAGACGACCCGGTTTTTTACAATCCCACACCAACAGTTGAACAAAAAACGCACGTGATAAATTGATTAATTTTGTATTAAAAATGTTAAAAATCATGGTCTTCCTTTTATTTGTGACACTATGTTATTTAGCCAAAAATAATCCTTATGATGAAGCCATTCGATCGGTATGATAAAGCTACAGGGTTATTATTTTTCTCATGTAACGGGTTCGATTTCCGGTTCAACCATGTAATTATTTAAATATCTATAAATGCAGTTTAATTTTTTTTTATTCAAATAATGTCTTCTTTCAGTAAAATGTTCCATCTACAATATTCAACCTACTTTCCCTCCATGTGGCATATCCGTGGGACGCCCTGTATATGATATTTGTGAAAACGAAAACCAGCTATTTATTTATTTATTTAATTTGTATGGAAGACTTACAGCTAAATAAAACAGAATAAGAACAATGTGCTAGACTGACAGTCAATTACAAGTCTCCACGTATAAAAATAGAGTAAAACAAAAATAATCTGTGAACAAAGTATAGCTATAAATAAGAATAGCTTTTAGAATTTGTGTCTCGTCTGTTTGTTACCTCATCAGGTGGAAACGGCCGAACGGATGTTAATGTGACTTTACAGAGCCGTGGGGAAATCCTCATAGACGCACTGCGCCTGGGGACGGCGGAGCCAATGTCAATGACTCTTATCGACTAAAAACACCACGGTGTTCCTTCAACTACCTTTGGCCGGGGGCGTGAGAACCCGTTGGTATTTATACAACCACTCCCGACAGGTCCAGGCCTGCAGCTTCCCGCATCCAGCGTATTCCAGCGACAATTTATTTATATTTTTCTTAATTGCCAACTCTGTTACATTATTAAGTCAACAAGCGGAAAAGTATTTATATATACAGGAGGAAGCAAAATCTTTTTTCTGAAAATATTATGTACAGTATGACCACGAGGACATGTATATCCTCGTGGTCATACTGGTATGACAAACTAGTATGACCACAAGGAAACAGCGGAATGGACCTACTTTTTTAGGTCAACCTGAGTCTACTTGGCCTTTGCTTAGTATGAAAAAATATAATGATGATGATACTATACCTCAAGTACAGGCTAACACTGTTACTATACAAAATGAAATTAGTAAACGGTGAATGAAATTAGTAGTTGGTTATAGATTTTAATCGATATTCTAAATTAAGAACTTTGCAACGTTCCTTTGCATACTTACTCAGATTTATCTACAACTGTAGAAATCCTTTAAATAAAAAAACTGGCATTTTACAGCCTGAAGAGCTATCAGCTTCCTTTGTTAACTTAGTCCGTTTATTACAACAAGAAATGTTTCCAAAGGAGATAATCATTCTTCGAAATAAAGGAAGTCTTCCTTCAAAGAATCCTTTGTTGTCTTTAAAACCATTTATTGATGAAAACAATGTTTTGAGAGTAGGAGGGCGTCTAGAATCTTCATGTTATACGTATGAAAAACGTCATCCCATGCTAGTGCATAAAAAGCACAGACTTACCAAATTATTATTTGAACAGGAGCATTTGCGACTTCTGCATGCTGGGCCGCAGCTGCTTTTGTCATCTGTAAGGGAATACGTTTGGCCTATAGCTGGTCGAGACCTGGCACGTACCACTGCAAGTCACTGTGTAGTTTGCAGAAGAGCCAGTGGTAGAACGTTCACGCCTATCATGGGCGCACTGCCGCACCAACGCGTTAACCCAGATTTTCCTTTTGCTAGTGCTGGTGTCGATTTTGCTGGACCATTTTTAATAACGGATCGCAAAGGAAGAGGTTGTAAGATAACAAAATGTTACCTTTGTCTATTTGTTTGCTTCAGATATAAATGCTTACATTTAGAAGCTGTTAGCGAATTATCAACGGATGCTTTTATATTATCCTTACGTCGCTTCATCTCTCGTAGAGGAAAGTCAGTTGATATTTTCTGTGATAACGGCAGGAACTTTTTAGGAGCTTCTAAAGAAATAAGTAACTTTCTAAATTCACATTTGACTTATGTCACTAATTTTCTATCGGAGGAAGGCATTAAGTTCATGTTTCAACCGGCTTATGCACCACATTTCGGAGGGCTTTGGGAAGCCGGCGTTAAATCAGCGAAGCATCACTTAAAAAGAATTTTGGGGAATACCCACCTCACATTTGAAGAGTTGGCAACTCTATTTAGTCAGATCGAAGCCATACTTAACAGCAGACCTTTATGCCCTTTATCCTCTAGTCCTGATGATTTCCAACCCTTAACCCCGGGGCATTTTTTGATTGGTCGGCCCTTAACATCGCTGCCATCGCCGAATTTTATAAATGCCAACCCAAATAGGCTTGACCGATTCCAGCGTTTGGAAATGATACGTCAACATTTTTGGAATCGCTGGCAGCTGGAGTACATAGCAGAGCTCCAGCAACGACACAAATGGCGTGTTCCCAGTAAACCTTTACAGGTGGGAGAACTAGTGCTTCTGAAGGAGGACGGTACCCCACCAATGCGCTGGAAGATGGGAAGAATCACTGCTCTTTTTCCTGGCAAGGATGAGGTGGCACGTGTCGCTGAAATCAAAACTGCAGTGGGCATCTATCGACGTGGGATCAAATATCTTTGCCCTCTGCTGGAACCTGAAGAAGTTACTTTCGTGAAAGCTGGAGCTTTCACGGCCCCTGAAGATGTTGCGGCGCAACCTTAACCTTTTTTATTACTATCTATGCGCTCTCACCAATTCTACGCTCGTTGTCTATTTTTATCTTTGACATCTTCTCTTTTCTGTAAAACATTGATTAATGAAAAATACAAGAAACTTTTATTGAATATTGGAGTCAGATTACTTAAAAACCCAACAATTATAATGTGATGGAATTTCATGGAATTAGCCCTAAACTCCCTCATTCTGAGAAGACGCTTGTGCCCAGCAGTGGGAAGTAATTGGGCTGATTATGTTATTATATAACACTAACCACATCTCTTCTTATGCTGAGAAGAGGCCTGTGTCCTGCAGTGGGACTGTAATGTTATGTTATTCTAGAATACTAATATGAATATGAAACTGTTGCATAATAGGGGTTATTAAAACACGAGTGTGAGTTTAAAAACCGAGCCGTAGGCGAGGTTTTTAATAGTATAACACGAGTGTTTTAATACCTAATTATGTCAGTTTCATACACTATTTTATCTACACTCATATAATTTTAAATAAAATACCAAAGTCAAAATCTTGGTAAAATTGTCGTTGTTTTTCTTGATTTCTCTGGTAAAAGATTGTTCGTCATTTACGTTGCTGCATCCAGAAATTCAGGCGGGGTCATATTCTCCACAGTTCAGTATCACTGCTGTAGTCAGATATTTTTGCCCAGAATAAAACTTTCGACATACAAAACCATAATAATAACGTAAACAATAACAATAAATTTACAAGTAACGATGTCCAAATCCAGTAGGTAGGGCGCGCGGCCGCGCACGCGCGCTGGTGCGCGCCTACACAGATAATAAAATATAGTCTGGCGACAACATTATAATCGGAACTAATTTTCTATCCTTGTCAGGATTCCGTCAATCTCTGTTTGATCATACAAAAAATATGCCTGTAAACACTTAAATATAATTAAAAGCAATATGACAATCAAAAGTTCTGCCAAAAACGCGATTTTAAACGATAAAAATTTTCAATGTATGACAAGTGGCGCCACCCTGAATTTTGTGTACTCATTGGTGCCAAACTGTACGACTGCTAAAAAAAAGGTTTGAAAACTCCTTGGTTAGGTCGAAGTGGCATTAAAAACTCCTTAGTTAGGCTGAAGTGTGCGGTTATGGAAAAAAAATTATATTACCGCATTGTTTTGTTCAGCAAACTGTATCGTAATGAAACTTTTTAAATTCATAACAGGTGCATGTGCGTAAAGTATGTCATTATGACATTACTTTCGAGTTCATAATTCGAATTTTACGATACGAGTGTAGATAAATAAAATAACAATATAATATATGATGTGTTAAAATTATGTTGAAATTATGGTGGGTTTAGGAAAAACCGACGTGCTACAATCTTTTCTTAGCGAGATTACGTCCGCCATTTTTAGGGTTCCGTAGTCCTACAAGGAACCCTTATAGTTTCGTCATGTCCGTCCGTCTGTCCGTCTGTCCGTCTGTCCGTCTGTCCTAATCCCTTACAGCTTAATAACTTCTACAGTAATAACCATAATTTTGTAATAATTTTGTAAAAAAATGGTATAGATATAGATCTCAATTTTAAAAGTATAAAAAAATCATGATTACGTATTTTAGGGGTGGCGCCCATACATGTGAAATGGGGATGAAACATTTTTTTTCGCTGCACCCCCTCGTTTGTGGTATTATTGAATAGGTCTACTAAAATGAAGGTAATGTTTGATACACCACTTTTTTATCAAGTGTACCATCTGCGAAATATAGCCTGCCAAAGTGGCTTGCAATGTGTCCCCCCCCCCTTCCATTTCTAAACTATGCAACGTAGAAACTTATAATCTTCCACATTGATAGACCTTTGTAAAAACTCTCTTTTAAAATTATTTCGAGCATAATGTGATTATAAATTTTTGAGTTATAGAGAGATAAACTAAAAAATACTTAAAACGTCCTAGTTCAAAGGTCATTGACCTTAGAGAAAAAAGATCATAGCAAAT
This sequence comes from Asteroscopus sphinx, assembly GCA_949699075.1. Classification (NCBI taxonomy): domain Eukaryota; kingdom Metazoa; phylum Arthropoda; class Insecta; order Lepidoptera; family Noctuidae; genus Asteroscopus; species Asteroscopus sphinx. The sequence goes on along the minus strand of OX453002.1, from coordinate 34,167,219 downwards.
AATGCTCCTTTAGCTACTTTTTTATATTCTGAGTTGTAGATAGTGTAGGTACTCAATCATCATCATCATCATCATCAACTCAGCCTATCGCAGTCCACTCAATATTTCATACGTTATTTTTAAAAGGATGTTGCTCAATGCTTAGAAAAAAAACTAAATTAAATTACCTACTTTAGATTTAAAATTAACATTTAACTAATTAAAAATTACTTTTCGAGACTTCACTGCCGACGTCAATGTTTAAAGTAAACCCATAAAATAAAAATTTTACAACAATTTGATAGGTTTCGTTTCAACAAGCTATTTGTTATCCATTTCTACTGTTATTAATTTTTTAGGGATCCGTAATACAATATTTGAAACGATTCTCTTACACATATTCTGATGTCGGTTTAACACAAGGAGCCCAGAAGCTGAAAATTGGGCAACGTTGTAAAACAAACTTGACCGCATCTATATCTTAGCAGATAAAACTGTTTGGTCAGATTTAGAAAACACCAATGGAAATGTAGAAAATGGTGTCCCCAACATTAATTTGTTGTAAATATAAATAAAATTGTTTATTGTACAACAAAAAATAGCTACTTTTCATAGTTTATCAGAGCAGAATAATAAAAAAACTGATTGAAAGTTGTCTATGACGTATACTGGGTGTCAGGGAAACGCTTCCGAAAACGAAGATAGGTGACAGTGCTGGTGATTACTGATACGAAACCACGAAAAATAATGCGACTCTTTTTTTACATTTTTTCATATATTTTTTGCATTTTTCATTATGTATGAGTGTTATTTAACTGCCCAAAGCTGGTTATGTATGAAAAATGCAAAAAAATATATATGAAAAATATATAAAAAAAGAATAGCATTTTTTTTTCGTGGTTTCGTATCAGTAATCACCAGCACCTATCTTCGTTTTCGGAAGCGTTCCCCTTACACCCAGTATCTAGCAACTACACAAAAAACGGGCAGTGAAACTGTTGATGCTTGGTGCTTCCCGCTGCCGCCGAAGTTTGCAAAAGTGTTACAGGCTACGCTATTTTTATGCCATGATTTGGTTGTTTAGCGAGTATAATTTTCATTCTAATAGTTTATAAATAACTCAAATACAAAACATCTGCGCCGCATGCATGCAACCAGATTTTAACAAAATGACGCTTAGAGCAGAAATTACGGCACTCTTTTTTAACACAGTAAGGCTTGATTTCACGATGATTCTCTGGTTAAACGATCGTTTACACGCAATACCTGTATATTTTTCCATTTTCGAGTCATCACTGCCTAAGTATTTAAACGGTTTCACTTTTTCCTATAGCTGTAGGTACGAAATTTCAGAAAAGTTACGTAAATTGTTACTTTTACAACTGCCGTTGCAGTTGTTCACAGTTTTCGAAAGCCTATACAATTTTCAGTCGGTTGCGACATTTTGATTGTTCATTTTGGACAAAGGCAAGCATTTTATTTTTTTAACCCTAGTTAGATGTTTACTGTGACTCAATATTTACTGGATAATAAATAAAAAAGAGAACAATTAGCTTACAGACAAGTATTTTATTATTTCAGTTTTGACAGAATCGATCCAGAAAATCTCATAAGAAAATTAACTTTGTGTCGTAAAAAAAAAAACCGGCCAAGTGCGAGTCGGACTCGCGCAGTAAGGGTTCCGTACCTCTCAACGACCTGATACCCCATAAAAACTGATTTAATTTACGAGAGTTTATCAAAAAATATCAACGCCAGTGCACGAAATGTGAATTTTTGCATGTCTTTCTTACGTAAGTACCACCACATATGTCTATGTTTGTCTTATTTTTAGTATTTGTTGCTAAACTACATAATATTCACTATAATCTGACCAAGTTTGACGCTGGTATATATTACCGTTTTGAAGAGAGAGCAAAACAAAAAAAAACAAAAACGTTGAAAAAAATGCATGTTTTTTGAGGTTTCTTGTATGGGGACCCCCTTTGGTTTTTGTATTTTTTTTGTTTTTAATATTTGTCGTGATACACCTCATAGCAACACAATTTCTGAGAAAATTTCAACTGGTTACCTATTACCGTTCAAAAGATACAGCTCTGTGACAGACAGACAGACGGACGGACGGACGGACAGCGTAGCGAGAGTAATAGGGTCCCGTTTGTCACCCTTCGGGTATGGAACCCTAAAAAAGAAACAAAAAAAAAAAGAGATAGCGATTTGTATCATTGAATGGTATTATTATTGTCTTACAGGGAAAAGAGAGTATATCCATGGAGTTTCTTGCTGGCTCTTCTCTATCATCATCATCATCATTTCAGCCGAAAGACGTTCACTGCTGGACATGGCCACCCCAAATGAGGGGATATGCCATAATCGCCATGCTTGGCAGGCGGGTTGGCGATCGCAGTTGGTTGTTAAATACCCAGAGAACGCTGCTGCCCATCCTCTGGTGAATCCCTTAGTCGCCTTTTATGACACCCATGAGAAGATATAGGGTGGTGCAATTCTTTACGTTTGGCACCACACGGAACCATAGCAGTCAACTTTTTGGAATCGTGAAACTAGCAGTGTTGCCAGCGCGCTTTTGTCAAAAACTTACCTGAGAGTGATCAAAAAGTAAGCTTTTATGTACTTTTATTAAGAGAAGTTACCTTTTATATTTTTTTGCAGAATTTTAAGTTGGCGATGTGTGTTGAGTATTATTAAGTAAATTATGAAGAAAAGAACATTTAGGTACCTAAAATATGACAATTATTTATTTATTATTTGGAAGACCAACAGCAATTACATTAGTATAACAATCTATCTATCTATCTTCTATCTTCTATACTATAATAAAACTGTAAAGGTCGAAAAGTCTGTACATTGACTTTTTTTTCGCGAAAACCGGCTAGGGGGACTAGAAATAAGCTATAGAACACGAATCAATCGTTTAAAAGATTTATGTCTGTCTGTCTGTCTGTCTGTCTGTCTGTTTGTTACCTCATCACGTGAAAACGGCTTAACGGATCGTAATGAAACTTTGCAATTGTATTGGTATTAGTCTAACTTAAAATATAGGGTATGTTTTATCTGAATCGGTTGAGTAGATCCAGCGATACAGCTTGACCCCTCTATTGTATTAAGTTGCATACAAAGAAGAGGTCATGATTGTTGGTTGTATGCAGGTTGCAGGTTCCTAAAAATACAACTGGATTCTATTAGTATTATAGAAAATATAGAATAACATAACATAGCCTATCACTGTCCCGCTGCTGGGCATGGCCCTCTTCTTGGAATGAGAAGAGTTAAGGTACTGGATATTGTTAGTGTAATAGATTATCATAACATAATCAGCTCATTACCTACTGCCCCACTGCTGGGCACGGACCTCTTCTCGGAACGAGAAGAGTTAAGAAACTAGAAAATATAGAATAACATAACGTAGTCAACCCATTACTGTCCCACTACTGGGTATGGCCCTCTTCTCAAAATGAGAAGAGTTAATGAACTGGATATTATTAGTATTCTAGAATAACATAACATTACCAGCCCATTACAGTCCCACTGCTGGCCACGGGCCTCTTCTCAGCATAAGAAGAGATGTGGTTAGTGTTATAGAATAACATAATCAGCCCAATTACTTCCCACTGCTGGGCACGAGCGTCTTCTCAGAATGAGGGAATTTAGGGCTAATTCCATGAAATTCCATCACCTTAGCCGGTTGGTTGTAAAAACAAAATATAGTATGGTCGGTAAATAGTGTAATCGTCTGTGTAGGCGCTTTTATGTATATATTTGACGATATTGTGTTCATAATTATGACACGATGTTATTTTCCGACATCCACGCGGACGGAGTCGCGGGCACAGCTAGTGTTAAATAAGATACAATCTATCTTCTATCTTCTATACTATAATAAAACTGTAAAGGTCGAAAAGTCTGTACATTGACTTTTTTTTCGCGAAAACCAGCTAGGGGGACTAGAAATAAGCTATAGAACACGAATCAATCGTTTACAAAATTTATGTCTGTCTGTCTGTTTGTTACCTCATCACTATACATACATAGTATGGTCGGTAAATAGTGTAATCGTCTGTGTAGGCGCTTATATGTATATATTTGAAGATATTGTGTTCATAATTTTATTATGACACGATGTTATTTTCCGACATCCACGTGGACGGAGTCGCGGGCACAGCTAGTGTTAAATAAGATACAATCTGTCAATAATAGGTCTTCACGACATGATGAATATACAAATACCTCGTACAGTAGCGCGAGCAAATCGGCTGAAAAGTTTTATGGCATTTGCAAAAACTTCATTTCAAGCGCATTTGAAAAGTAGTTTTCAACTATCTTTTCATATATTTACCATTATTGAGCTTCCTTGAACTGTGCTTGATTAAGTTATTATGAGATACTCCAAAAAACTAAATATTTTTGTGTAAGTAGCTTGCTTTCAACGTTTTTCCAAGTCACAATATTTTAAGGCTTTGGCGTTTCCTAGCTGTAGGTGCACTTAAGAAGAAACGCTGAAACAATCTCTATTTTGTTATTTAAATGTAAATAATTTAGTTTCCCTAGTATTAATTAGTGAGAGAAAGAAAGAGGTTACGTTACTCATGTACTCGTTTAGGTATAATCTTTGTTTCTGCTTTTGCTATAATTCCAGCATTGCAATAAAATATTTAGTTATTTCGATTTCGAAAAGTTATCTAAAAGTAACCCTTTGAGTAGTGTTATCTGGAAGTAACCTAACGGAGCTGAAAGTTACATAAAAGGTTACAAAAGTTACCTTCTGGCAACGCTGGAAACTACACAGATTCTTAAAGTTTTGAAAGTCCATGTAAATGCTTATTCGAAATAAAAAAAATGAATTTGAATTTGACAGTTTAGTGTGTTTTAAATATTTTATTCTTTGTTAATGTAACATGTAACATTATTAGATAATTGTTATTAACATACTCTCAACGCTACGACTTTAGTCTGAAAATAAAATAAATATTTTTCAAAGCAATTGCCTATTGCATGGGTCACATGCGACATGCGCATGATTCGTTCGTCAAAAACATGGCTTAATGGCTTGGTATTTTTTAAGCTATCGACACAAATGTGCGAATTGCTATTCAAAAATGCGTATAAGTAATCGATTATGAACCAACTAATTAAAGTGTTAGGCGAGGGTTATTAAATGCTGGTAACGAAACCATAACGTGATCTAATTCGACGCCAACACCATCTAGTTACAAAAAAGGCAATTATGCGCGACGGTAAAAAAAAAAAAACAGTCTTTATAATAACCGTATTCCGTTTTTATATTCAATATTGTAATGTTTCGTATAATAATAACAAAGATATTTTTGTTTGTAACATATTTTACACAAATATTTAGTATTTTTTGAGATACTTGGTTTTTATGGTTGAAAATATTACAAATAGACTCAAATCAAATCAACATAGACTTGAAATAAAGTTATCAATTACTACCATATAATATAAGGATTTATATCAATATCTACCTATATAAATATATATATAATTTGAATTAGATACTCGTAACCGCAGATTGACTTTTATGTAAATTCTTTATCCGATGTACCTTCAAATAAATTCAATATGAAAAAGTTAACAAAAAAGCATAATGGAGACTTCTTGGGGATTTATTATTAAAGTTAATATTGTTATACCTTTGGAAAGTAAATATAATCACTATAGTAATAGCTAATGCGAACTGGCCCAATGTCCAGCGCGTTATCATTCATCATTGCAGCCAAAAGACGTCCACTGCTGGAAATAGGCCTCCCCCAAATGGGGGGGGGGGGTCCAGCGCGAATAGAGTTACTATAGTATTATATTATCTGTGGTATGAACAAATTATTAACTATTTAAATAGAAATTGAAATAAACTTTATTGCATTAATTATATTCAGGGTTCCGCAACCAAAGGGTGCCAAACGGGACCCTATTACTCTCGCTACGCTGTCCGTCCATCCGTCCGTCTGTCTGTCACAGGGCTGTATCTTAGTAACGGTAATAGATAATCAATTTAGATTTTCACAGAATATGTGTTACTATGGTGCCTATCACAACAAATACTAAAAATTTAAAAAGTCTAAAACCAAAGGGGGTCCCCATACAAGAAACCTCGAAAAACATGCATTTTTTTCAACGTTTTTCGTCCTGCTTTATCTTCAAAACGGCAATATATACCAGCGACAAACTTGGTTTAATTATAGTGTATACTATGTAGTTTCACAAAAAATACTAAAAACAGGGCAAACATAGACATATGTGGTGGTACCTACGTAAGAAAGAGATGCAAAAATTCACATTTTGCGTACGACGTTGATGTCTTTTGATAAACTCTCGTAAATTAAATCAGTTTCTATGGGGTATCAGGTCGATGGGTGGTACGGAACGGTTTTTATGTACGCATGGCTACACATCAAACTGTACATTTCCAGTAGAAGCTGATCTCGCATTGTTCGGAAAGCTTATACAATGCGAGGTAGCTTATAGGTACTGGAAATGTATAGCTTGATGTGTAGCCGTGTGTACTTACGAAATATTTATATGAATTTTAAACAAGTTTATAATAAAATTAATTCATCATCATCATCATCATTTCAGCCGAAAGACGTCCACTGCTGGACTAGACTGTCTTCAAAGAGAGTGTTAATTACACTAATTAATCCTACATCCTACTATGTGAGGATTTATGGATGTTTGTTACTCTTTCACACAAATACTACTTAATAGATTTTAATGAAATTTGGCATACATATAGAACATAACCCGGATTAATATACAGGGTTATTTGTAAAACACCGTTAACCTCTCAGGACTAAGTTACTAACATCATAAACAACAACTTTTGTTCTATGACTTTTTACAAAACATAATACATTTACCAAAAACAAACCTTCAAGATTTTGTTGTCCTATCTAACGCATTTCAACTCTGTATTTTGCTGTACCTACCTACGTCTGCCGCGACGCAAGCGCATCAAAGCGACCGACCGACTGTGGGCCGCCCGTAAATAGGTCAAGTTCAAGCGCCCCCGCCGCCCTAACCCCGCACCCCTCGCTATTTAACTATCGCGCTTTCTTTTGCTTCGCATAGACTTCGTAACATTTAGAGCGTTCAATTTAAATATTTTTATTTTTGTATGAAAATCTGATGAACTAAAATATGATGAATTTTTAAAAGTCATAGAACAAAAGTTGTTGATTATGATGTTAGTAACATAGTCCTGAGAGGTTAACGGTGTTTTACAAATAACCCTATATAGGCTACTTTTTATCCCGGGAAGATGAACCGTTCCCGAGGGATGCGCGATAAACGACATTCACGCGGGCAAAGTCGCGGGCATAGGCTTGTTATAAATATGAAAGTTTGTGAAGATGTTGCTTTGATGTTAGATTGTTTGTTACTCAATCACGCTGAAACGGCTGTACGGATTTAAATGAAATTTTGTAAACAGATACACCATAACCCGGATTAATATAAAAACTACTTTTTATGCCGGGATAAACTATTCTTTAGGGATGCGCGTTAAGTTTTTCTCTGATAAGCCGAATTAAACGCGGGCGAAGCCGCGGGCAAAGTCTTGTATTAAATAAGTATAAAGGTGCTTGTACACACGGTTTTTATGTACGCATGGCTACACATCAAGCTTTAAATTTCCAGTATAAGCTGACCTCGCATTGTATATGTTTTGCTTACAACGCGAGGTCAGCCTTTACTGGTTTGTACAGCTTGATGTGTTGCCGTGTGTACACGCCGCGGGTAACATGCGTATATTGAGGCAATTGCGCGGGTAACATGCATCGTGTAAACGTCCGTGTTAAGAGGAAGTGCGGGTGGTCTTTTCTCCATACAAATTCTCTCGCCTGTTTTCTTTCTGGTTAATGAACCCAGAGCAATAATATTTTACAATCAAATAAATATCAACTACTTGTATGTCCCTATGTTTTCAATTTTTTGATAAATTATTTCTAGAAGTACTAGAAGCCCTCAAAAATTATGAAAATTGCCTATTTAGACCGCTGTCAACAGAGGCCTAGAGTACAAATTTGACAACTGTCAATAAAAAAGAAAAACATAAGGCATAGTAAATATCTTTCTTAATCGGATTATGAAATATCTTTTAAATTGGTCCAGTTTCGGAGGAGAAAGTAGTCGAGAGCCAACTCTCGAATTATGACTTATTTCATGATCATCATCATTATTTCAGTTGAAAAACTTCCGCTGCTGGACATAGGCCTCCCCCAAGCATCGCCACAACGACCGCTCCTGTGTTTCCCACTGTCTTATAAATGTACCGCATTATCTTGCGCGGGTAGCCCCTGCATGTAGCTCGTACCTTTTCGCAGTTACATGTACCGTGTACAAGCACCATAAGAACTCTCAGTAAACACAAAACTCCCTATGCCTTATAGAACTTATAGGCTTGCTACTATAAAGTATAAACCAAGTAAAATGAGGTTTCTTCTACTTGGAGGAAATGAAAAAACTCTGGCCGTACTTATGAATAATGGCCGCTAAAAACTTTTGTCAAAATTTTCAGATCGTTTTCCCTTGATAAGTGGGTATAACAGGGCAACTTTTTTAAATAAAATAGGTATCATGATGGCGTACTCTGTACGATATCTGAAGGGGTGTGATATGAGTATAAATATCTGTAAAAATAAATAATATATATTACAAAATAAATAATCAAATATTACACTAAAGTAAATTTTGAAACTCTGTAGGACACAAATAGATCATTTTCATGTCAATTATGTCATGTTCCATTATTTCTAGTAGACTTTTTAAAGGCATATAATGTGTTATTGAAATAACTGAATCCCTCTTAAGGACTCATTGTACTCATCAGTATGAACAACTTTTACTATATATTAATAAGGGTAGGCATATCTATACGACTTTGAATTAACTGCAAAGTTAGTCGAGTCGGTTAAGAAACATTGTTTCTTAATAAGATATCGCTGACGTCACCCAAAGACGTACAAAAAGTGGAGGTTAATTTCGATACCACGAACAGTGTTCAAGGTAGCTTAGTGGCTAAAGCACAGGCGTACTGAGCCAGGAGTCGCAGTTTCGAATCCTGCTCGTGAGTGATTTTCTCCTTCCACAATTTAAATCGTTTAATGTAATTATAACTACTACTACCACCAACTACCATGGCCCATCTACCAACCACCACCAACTACCTTGAATCGACTCCGAAGCCTGATGGGCCGCTGCAGGTCAAATTTAGTTAGATGGGGATACACAGGCGAGTCACAATGTGAATGTGGAGTCAACCCACAGACGATGCCTCACCTCTTAACCTGCTCACTGTGCAATTCCACCTGCACAATCAAAGACCTATGCGAGGCTACTGAGAGTGCTGTTGACGTGGCTACATTTTGGTCCAAAATTATATAATAAACTCGAATCATCGACACGAAGAAGAAGAAGAATGTAATTATTATTGTAACTGTCGTAAGCGTGGTGAGGGGCTCGTAGCGAAGCAACGACTGCGCGGATTGTACGATCTACAAGGTTAAGCTGCACTTGCCGCGGTCAGTCTGTGGATGGGTGACCGTTTCGTTACACACCGAGACCCCTCCGTGCCTCGGAGAGCACGTTAAGCTGTCGGTCCCGGTTGTCATACGAATATCTATGACAGTCGTTACGGGTAGTCAGATGCCTGAAAATCTGACAACTGGTCTAACCTCCGAATGTCAGTATTACCCAGTAACTGGGTTGCGGGGGTCTGATGGCAGTCGCTCCGTGTAAAATACTGATGTTCAGCCGCATCTGGCTAGACTGGAAGCTGACCCCAATATAATTGGGAAAAGGCTCGGAGGATGATGACTGTCGTAAGCGTGGTGATTACGACAATTCTATTCAATTGCTTATAAAAAATATTTGGAGGTCCATGTTATCTCGTTATCATTTACAAACAGATGATGTAATTAAGATAAAAATATGTAGAAACACCGAAATAAAGGTTTCACCCTAGAAGGTAAGTTCATAAAATATGAAGAAATTTTCTAAACTTTTATGATTTTTTAAGGCTAAAAAGCACAGGAATAACAATGCATGTGTTTCTATTGTGTTTGGGAAAAGCATTCTTTCATTTTAAATACAGGTCTTCGTGGACAAGGTTGCTCTTTGTAACATACTTTTTTTTTTAAGATATTTTTTTCGTTTCTGTTTTATCTCGCTCTTTTTCGTCATATGATATGAGAGTTCATGTTGAAGCTTGTAGCTTATGGGGAGATGTAATGATGATACTTTTTCACCTAGACGTTTGTACATACATTAGATAGATAGATAGATAAAACGTTTATTTAGTACAAAAACAAGACACAGGACATACAAGTAAAAATACAATAAGAAAGTGTGGGACACTCAGAAAGTTTTGCGAAACTAAAAAAAATTGTTCTATACGTACATATATTTTTATCAAATCTTTTCAAAGTACTTTCCACCAGCCTCTATACAAAGATTCATGCGCCTAAACCAGTTTTCAAAACACTTTTTCCAGTCCGCCGCAGACACCTCGTTTACAGCCTGCTCGAACGCAGCCAGCGCATCTTCCGGCGACGAAAATTGTATCCCTTTGAGCTGATTTTTTATTTTTGGGAATAAAAAGAAGTCACACGGTGCTAGATCAGGGCTGTAAGGAGGGTGACCCAGGAGTTTGACTGGCGTGCTGTCCAGGAAGTCCCTCGTTTTGAGTGCGGTGTGCGCAGGTGCATTGTCGTGGTGGAGCAGTAGCCCGCGGAGCCCTGTGTTTGGTCGCTTGTTGCTTATAACAGAGAAAACTTCTGGCAAACATTTGGTAGTATACCATTCGGCATTAATGCTTCTTTGATCCCGTAAGGGAATTGATACCAAGTGGCCAGTCAAATTAAAAAAGCTAGCGATCAAAATCTTACCCCCGCTTCTAGATCGCTTCACTTTGGTAGGCGTTGGCTCATTTTGAAACACCCAAACAGTCGACTGGCGCTTGGTTTCTGGGTCGTATTGATAAATCCAGGACTCATCACCTGTAACGATGTCGTAAACACGCCGAGACGAGCTTGCTTCAAATTTGTTAAGCATATCACGGCACCATTCCACCCGGGCCTGCTTCTGAGCATCGGTGAGGTTGTGCGGCACCCAGCGTGATACTATCCTCCTCACGCGAAGATGGCTGTGTAGAATCTCGTGAACGCTTCCCGATCCAATCTTCAATATGTGTTGAATCTCCTGATATGTAATTCGCCTATTGTCTTGGATTAAATTTTTCACTGCTAGCACGTTTTCTTCGGTAACAGCCGTCAAAGGGCGACCGCTTCTTTCGTCATCCCCCAAAGTTGGTCGACCGCGCTTGAATTCGTTATACCAACGATACACGGTTGCCTTGGAAGGGCCTTCATCCATGAATGCCATTTGAAGTCTATCGTACGATTCATCCGGTTTCAGGCGACACTTGAAATCGTATAAAATCATAGCTCTAAAATGTTCCCGGCGCAGATCCATATTTCAGTGAGACACAATACTTTGAATTAACTCGCAAAAAATGTGGAGGGAAATTTTGAAATTGGAACTTACTTATTTTTACTTATAAATAATCATATTTTCGAAAAACATTATAACTGGCCAGTCTCCCATATATATAAACTTTTTTTCGCAATACTTTCTGAGGGGCCTGGTATGTGTCTCAATATTGTACCAAATGGGTGTCCAGCTAAGCATGTGCCAGGTATTATACCTGACGCTGGTATTCTGCTGGATCCCTGCAGTGACAAACGGACAAAAAAATCAAAATTAAGAATGATTGCTTTGCGTTAGTGTGTTATTTTTAATGTGAGTATATATATAAGTAGGCAGGTACCTATATTAAGAGTGTGAAAGGAATTAAATAAATAAATATATATTTAAATATATTCATAACCGTAACAGGTAAAAAAAAAATGTATGTGAGTAAAATAATAAGTAGATTTTACTTAAGGCCAATAATTAGAACACGACATGTGCTATTACCTAAATTATGGACACGTTGGTAATTATGAGACCTAGCATTTTCTGTGAGTCAATGAGAATCTGCCGCAGTCTACGTCGGAAGGTACCAAGAGTGTTTAGATTTCTTATGGGCGGGGGAATATTATTCCAGCATTTTGATACTGGAAGGCGCAGCGTGGGTAGACCCCCCACAAGGTGGACCGACGACCTGGTGAAGGTCGCGGGAATCCGCTGGATGCGGAAGGCACAGGACCGGTCGTTGTGGCGATGCTTGGGGGAGGCCTATGTCCAGCAGTGGACGTCTTTCAGCTGAAATGATGATGATGATGATGATTTTGATGCCGCGTACTTGAAACTACCTCTGAAGGCTGCTGTCCTGTGTGATACTACCGAAAGTTGCATCGAGCACTGCCTGATTGAAAATTGTCTTCTACTTGCGATCCAACTCAACTTACTGTAAAGATATGTCGGCTGCCTGTATTTGATAACCCCAAAAAGAAGACAGGCTAAATGCAACTTACGGCCGGCGAGATTTCATTTTGAGAATCGAGTGTTGGTTCAGAAATGGTGTTACGTGACTTCTCGGTGGAATCGAGAAACAAAATCGTGCACAGGCGCTTTGCACTCTCTGGATCAGTCGATCGGTTCTTGCAAGGAGACGGGGACCACAAACTGTGTCTGCATAATTTAAATTGGATAAAACTAAATACTCCACTAGCTGTATTCGTAATGCTTCAGAGAGATAAGGTCTTATTTTATACAAAATTTTAAGGCGGTAGAAAGAGTTACGCACTGATTCTGCCACGTGTCCTGCGTATCTCAGCTCAGTGTCCATTTTCAGTCCCAAATTACGTGCCTCACTCACTCGACCGACCGACTCACCCATTAAAGTCACATTAAATGCAACCGGCAAAAGGTCAATTCGTTGCTTGGTCCCAAATACCATGTATTTAGTTTTCGAGGGATTAAGTACCAGACCATTTCGTTCCGCCCATCGTGATATGTTAGTAAGGTCATAGTTTACATCCTCCAACGCACTATTATAATCACTTGGTTTAAAAGAGACATAAACTTGTATTAGGTACTTTTAAGCACTAACACAGAAATTAAATGGGAGTTTAACTAGAAACCTACTCAACTCAAGCCACTTTTATATAAGTTTCTTATGTAACTTGTATTTTTTAAACAAAGGTTACTATTAAATAATAGTATATTGATTTGGGTTTGTTCAACAAAATTAAATTAGTTTCCCAACCTAAAACAAATAATTTCCACATAAACAGGGTCCTTGAATATAGTCTGTAATCCTTGACCGATTTATTTCTTGTTTAGAATGTTTGTCTAGGTTCAATAGATTTTTTATAGACACACTTAATTAAACATAAAGTTACGTATGTATTTATAATATAATTAGCTTTCGCCCGCAACTCCGTCGGCGCGCGTCCTCTTTATTCCATATCTTTTAGGAATTTCGAAAAATCCAGCCTTATTCCTAGTCCACATCAAAATTTCAGCTTTCTTGGTCCAAGGGTTTGGGCTGGGCGTTGATATGGCAGTCAGTGAGACGGTCAGGACTTTTCTTGTTACATATAAATGATGATATGTTTCTCTTGGAACAAAGTATATGCATAACAGAAAAATAATGGAATCACACGTTACTTTGCGGTAATCCATGACATATAAAATATGAAGTTACACTATTAAAGAGGCACGCGTCGACCTATCGTATCGTATCCACCTATCCGCAGCGTACGGATTGCTGAAGAATTTCTATGAGCAATTGAATTTTCAATATTGACATTCAGATGAGGTCATCCGCATTTTAGAATGATCTATCCGATGCGTCCGATACCGATAGGTGGATGCGTGCCTTTAGAGTTAATTCGGCCAAAAAAAACGTTATTTTGGCGGAATTAACACTGAATATTATAACTTCATATTTTGTAAATGCATAGTAGATAGGTATCACTTTTTAGTGATTTGTATAACAACATTCGGAAGTCATCAAACTTGAATATGGCTTAGTTGGGTGATAAGTTCGTATCCTGATAATGAAACTACTTATCTAAGTTGATTTACGATCATACCTCTTCGATCCTAAAATTGGATTCAAGACTTTCAGGGATGTTTTGGTATAGATACCTAAATTCTAAGCAAGTTTCAAATCAGTGAAGATATTATTCAATATGAAAGCGATTAGCTGATATACGTGATTTAAAATGCTATTGCATAATTCAAACAAATATATACCCTTATCTCTTCTCATGGGTGTCGTAAAAGGCGACTAAGGGATTCACCAGAGGATGGGCAGCAGCGTTCTCTGAGTATTTAACCAACCAACTGCGATCGCCAACCCGCCTGCCAAGCGTGGCGATTATGGCATATCCCCCCCTTAATTGGGGGAGGCCTATGTCCAGTAGTGGACGTCTTTCGGCTGTAATGAAAACAAATATATATTATATTGAAGGAATGAGGAGCATGTAACGAAAAAAGCTTTTTGTATGAATGTAGGTGACTATAAATAAATTAATAGTTTTAAAAAAACACATGAAAAACACGCTTATAACCTTGAAACCTGATCGTGTTCAAAGTCCATTACGTGGCCTTTCTCACAAGTGCAAACACGACTATGATACGATATTCCATCATGGAATGCCAGTGCCTATCTTCCGGCTTCATCATCAGACCTTGAAACCTAATCGTGGTCAAAGTTCATTACAAGACTTTTCTAAGAAATCAAAACAGCAGTTCATATCTTCCGGCTCCATCATCAGATCAGTTCAACAGTACCATATTATTGTATTGTTATCAGAACTACATACAGCTGCCAATTTTCATTACGCTACGACCCTTGGAAGATGGTTGAATTAGTTACCTTAGATTCCATTACATAGTTACATACAGGTCGACCTAACAAAAGCGTGTTAAAAAAGAGGGAGACCAAAGAAAAGACGGATGGATTGTGTGAAAGATGACATGGATAAAAAGAAAGTGAACATAGTGATTATGGCTGATGTATGGAAGAAAAAGACATGCTGCGCCGACTCCAAATAAATTGGGATAAGGGCAGGACGTGTGGTGCCGGACTTGTAGAATAGCACCACCCTATCTCTTCTCATGGGTGTCGTAAAAGGCGACTAAAGGATTCACCAGAGGATGGGCAGCAGCGTTCTCTGAGTATTTAACCAACCAACTGCGATCGCCAACCCGCTTGCCAAGCGTGGCGATTATGGCATATATTTATGGAGGATGCTTATATCCAGCAGTGGACGTCTTTCGCCTGAAATGATGAAAGGCAGGAGGATGATGAGATACTTACATTTAGTTTTCATGAGTTTCTAGCGAAAGGCTACCTAAATCTCGTTTTTGTATGAATTCTTTACGATATTTGAAAGCATACCCCTTAAAATGTGAACAGACTATCGCACAAAGAAAGCGAAGAAATGAACGGCTGAATATTTCATAATACTCCGTCATAATTCTCATTAGAGTGTGCACCGTTCTCATCTCACTCGTATCTTGTACGTGTTCCTCACTACAGCACAATCCACAAAGTTTTGACAGAGTAAATTATTTCAGAACTTAAACACACGGGGTACGGTACGTTGATGTACTCACTTTATAGTTATACAGAGTTATTAGCTTCGCTACACGGGTTAACTGTTACGTTTATATGAAAACGTTGAGAATTACATTGTTGTTGTTGTGTGCTTGTGCAAATATTTCATGATAGACTGTTTACTCATGGTTTACTCACCTCGATGTACGCCACAGAATATTCTATTTCAATTTATGCCACACCCGTGGTTATAAAGATGTAACTAAATGTTTACGCATAGTACATTTGTAAATTTGCAAATTCTTTAAATGCAAAGAACCACCTTTGTTGACCTGGTTCATCATCCTCCGAGCCTTTTTCCCAATTATATTGGGGTGATGGGGTCGGCTTCCAGTCTAGCCAGATGCGGCTGAACATCAGTATTTTACACGGAGCAACTGCCATCAGCTTAGTAGACACAACTTCGAGAAAGAAGCCAACAGAAGGATCCGTCTGGGCTGGGCAGCGTTTGGCAAACTTCGCCGAGTCTTCTCGTCGCTTATACCGCAAAGTTTGAAGACAAAGGTCTTGAACCAGTGCGTCCTGCCTGTCATGACTTACGGTGCCGAGACGTGGACACTGACAGTTGGGCTAGTCCACAAATTCAAAGTCGCTCAGCGTGCTATGGAGCGAGCTATACTTGGAGTTTCTTTGAAGGATAAAATCCGTAACGAGATTATCCGGAGAAGAACCGGAGTGACCGACATAGCTTGTAGGATCAGTAAGCTGAAGTGGCAGTGGGCTGGCCATGTCTGTCGAAGGACCGATGGCCGTTGGAGCAGACGAGTCCTTGAGTGGAGACCGCGAATCGGCAAACGCAGCGTAGGGCGCCCCCCTGCCAGGTGGATCGACGACCTAAAGAACGTGGCTGGGGGGGACTGGATGCGGAAGGCAGAGGACCGAGCGTTGTGGCGCAACTTGGGAGAGGCCTATGTCCAGCAGTGGACTGCGATAGGCTGAGTTGATTGATTGAACTGCCATCAGACCCCCGCAACCCAGTTACTGGGTAATACCGACATTCGGAGGTTAGACCAGTTGTCAGACTTTCAGGCTTCTGACTAACCGTAACAACTGCCATAGATATTCGTATGACAACCGGGACCACAGCTTAACCACTTACTATACCTACATGTACCTACACAAGTCTTGTTTACATCTTTTCAGTTATATTTACAAGCAGTCGGGTTTTTTGGTTTAGTTAATTAACTTTTTTATTTTAAAATTGTTAGTTCTGTCATGTTTTATCACGCTATTAATGCTATTTTTTAAAGTCACACATAAATTTAAAATTCATTTTTAACGTTGAATATTTTGTTGTTTTTTAGCAATTTTCATTCCAAATTACATTTAAACATACGTGGGACACTCAGAAAGTTTTGCGAAACTAAAAAAAATTGTTCTATACGTACATATATTTTTATCAAATCTTTTCAAAGTACTTTCCACCAGCCTCTATACAAAGATTCATGCGCCTAAACCAGTTTTCAAAACACTTTTTCCAGTCCGCCGCAGACACCTCGTTTACAGCCTGCTCGAACGCAGCCAGCGCATCTTCCGGCGACGAAAATTGTATCCCTTTGAGCAGATTTTTTATTTTTGGGAATAAAAAGAAGTCACACGGTGCTAGATCAGGGCTGTAAGGAGGGTGACCCAGGAGTTTGACTGGCGTGCTGTCCAGGAAGTCCCTCGTTTTGAGTGCGGTGTGCGCAGGTGCATTGTCGTGGTGGAGCAGTAGCCCGCGGAGCCCTGTGTTTGGTCGCTTGTTGCTTATAACAGAGAAAACTTCTGGCAAACATTTGGTAGTATACCATTCGGCATTAATGCTTCTTTGATCCCGTAAGGGAATTGATACCAAGTGGCCAGTCAAATTAAAAAAGCTAGCGATCAAAATCTTACCCCCGCTTCTAGATCGCTTCACTTTGGTAGGCGTTGGCTCATTTTGAAACACCCAAACAGTCGACTGGCGCTTGGTTTCTGGGTCGTATTGATAAATCCAGGACTCATCACCTGTAACGATGTCGTAAACACGCCGAGACGAGCCTGCTTCAAGTTTGTTAAGCATATCACGGCACCATTCCACCCGGGCCTGCTTCTGAGCATCGGTGAGGTTGTGCGGCACCCAGCGTGATACTATCCTCCTCACGCGAAGATGGCTGTGTAGAATCTCGTGAACGCTTCCCGATCCAATCTTCAATATGTGTTGAATCTCCTGATATGTAATTCGCCTATTGTCTTGGATTAAATTTTTCACTGCTAGACGTTTTCTTCGGTAACAGCCGTCAAAGGGCGACCGCTTCTTTCGTCATCCCTCAAAGTTGGTCGACCGCGCTTGAATTCGTTATACCAACGATACACGGTTGCCTTGGAAGGGCCTTCATCCATGAATGCCATTTGAAGTCTATCGTACGATTCATCCGGTTTCAGGCGACACTTGAAATCGTATAAAATCATAGCTCTAAAATGTTCCCGGCGCAGATCCATATTTCAGTGAGACACAATACTTTGAATTAACTCGCAAAAAATGTGGAGGGAAATTTTGAAATTGGAACTTACTTATTTTTACTTATAAATAATCATATTTTCGAAAAACATTATAACTGGCCAGTCTCCCATATATAAAAACTTTTTTTCGCAATACTTTCTGAGGGGCCTGGTATAAGTAGTATATATTTTTGTAAAGCATTTATAAAACCCTTTATTTTGATACCCCACTCGATAGGTTTTGACGGAAAAAATTTTTTTTTGAAGAGGTTATATGGCGCCAAAATGTGGCCGTTTTACTTTTTATAATTTTGATATACCCAGTGTCACTCTCACAATTAAGACGAATCTAACGACACCTCTCAAGCTTAAATCCATCAAGCCGTTTAGGCTGCAGAGCATGCCAAAGAAATATACATACACACATATATACATACATACATACACTCAAAAAACATAACCCTCTTTCTGGCGCTGTCGGGTAAAAATAAGACAAACATTGACATATGTGGTGGTACCTGCGTAAGAAAGACATGCAAAAATTTTCATTTTGCGCACTGGGAGTTGATGTCTTTTAATAAACTCTTGTAAATTAAATCAGTTTTTATGGGGTATCAGGTCGTTGAGAGGTACGGAACCCTTACTGTGCGAGTCCGACTCGCACTTAACCGGATTTTTAATTACCTGTCTGTGAATGTCTTGATAATTTATTGCAATTTAATGGTTTTAGTGGCTATAATTAATTTATTGTTACTTAGGTATGTGATTATTTTTGATATTTATTATAATTACTATCTGTGTGATTGTATCTAGGTAGGCTTGAATTTATGTAAATACCTACATATAATAAAATAAACTAATCTAATCTATTGTGCTTTATTTATTTATGTGTTATTATCACTGACGTGCGGTTGATCTTGTACGGTCAGCCGCACGTCGGTGGTAACACTTTGACATTAGCAGCATCTTTATTTCATAAGCAGTAAGGGTGGTTTTCGAATTGACGTGTTACCACTGTACATAAATGACAAGCAATGATCAAAACTAAATTGTTACTATTTGGACACCGTTTCTTGGATAGGTAGGTTTAGTAGATATATCAAAAAATATTTTTTAATAGGTAACTGGTGTTAAGCCACTGATCTATACAGTCTAACATTTAGTATCCAGGGTTGCAGATATTAGATGAAGATTTCTCAGGAAATTATGATAGAACGTTCTGAATAGGGTTTTGTATAAGTTTAACTTTGTCCGTTATTTAAATGATATTCAACTCGAAAATATCCATAATCTCATGAGAAAACTTTATTTATACCCTGGTGACCCTGGATATTTATCTGGGTGTAGGTACTGTACCGTACCGTACGTAGGTGGTATGTAGGGAACCCATCGACCTGACAATGACTACGTTTTGTCACCATTATTAACCTACTGAAAAGAACTTCCAAACAACATAAACACGCGTCATCTTCACAATTTTCTGTCCCGATTCCTCCAGTTGTTAGTAAAACTCGGTCACTTTGATGTTCGCCTCCGACTCCGACGCCTTCGAATACTTTTGTTCACTAACTTCATTAAAAGCTCGGGTTTTGATTCGTTAGAATTTTGATTGATGACCTGGTTACAGGAGTGGAAAGACTTGGTCGAAAGTTGATAATATTATTATGTTGTAAATTGACATACCTTTTCTCCCACTTGCTTGGAAATTGGTTCATTATTCAAAAAAATAATACATAAATCGGCTCTTTTCCGTGCTCAACGAAATAACAGGCCAGTAATATCGAACACGACAATAATAGAAATTGCTGGAAAGTTTTTATTTTTTAAATTATGCTACTGATGTTTTTAAGTACACAGTTACATAAATTAGGTGTTTTTAGGTCCGAAATATTTATCATTATAAAGGCTGAATGCACATTTCTTTTTCAAAACTTTAAAAATAGAACAAGAACCGCGCGCGGACAAATTGCCACGAATGTAAATTAGATACTGTTAAATTAATTTGTGTATTGTTTCCTCGCAAATGAGAGAAAAGTACTATACAAGTCTCGGCTGAAATAGCAATTAACGGCCTCGTTTAGTTAAAAAGCACAGGGCTGGCGCCTCGTCCTTTTAAAATCACTTGGGAAGTACTCGGCTTCGCCTCGTACTTCCAATATTACTCGGCCGTCAATTGCTTCATTTGAGGCCTCGACAGTAATGTACTATTATCAAATTAATTATTATTATTTATTTGGATTATTTATTTTAAGGCGATGGGCAGAAGCGTCTTTTTGGGCCTAGCCCATTACTGTCCCATTGATGGGCACAGGCCTCTTCTGAGAATGATAAGGGTTCAGACCTTAGTCCATCATGCTGGCCTAGTGCGGGTTGGCGGACTACACGCGCCATCAAGAACCTATTACCATTTGTCCCCGAGTGTCTGTCCCCTAATGGAGACAGATGGGAATTTTCGTGTTATCTGCTAGTAGTAGTAGTAGTAGAACTTATAAATAATAATAAAAACGTGTTTTTCTCACCACAAAACTATACAAAGCAAAGATACACAATTAATATAGCTGAGACCAGTTTCTGGTTGTGGATTGCTGGTGCCTGTGATCTGTGGTAGGTAGAAACACCTGTAATACAGGTCCCCACAGCTCTGAAGATACAAATTTGATTAGTTAGTGCTTCATTTTAAAATACTATGCAAAAATACAAAGGTTCTAAAAAAATATATAAAAATTGTGAGTTTAAAGAAACACATGAATGTTATGAGCGTAAAAAACAAAAATAATATCAAATATAATTAACATAGTTGTGTGCGTAATTTGTAAGTAAGTGTTAGTAAATGGGGACAGATAGGAATTAAAAGTTTATAAAAAAATTACAATACAATTTAAAAAGTTCTATTAAATATTAGTCACCTCTGCGGCGTAGGACTCCCAAAAACCTAACCTAACTTAACATCAGAGTGTAAACACAGTAAAGTTAATAAGCACAGTATGAGCACAACTTAATTAATGTTTAGCCATAATATTCTGAAGCAATGTGATAATACCCTATGAGCATTGCCAGACGTCTCGATTTTGCGTCAATAACAATATCAAATTGCCTTTAAAATACAAAGGAAAAGGAAAGGGTGAGTATTTTCCGGGAAAAGCACCATTTAAAATTCACAATCTTCTGTCTCCTCGCCTTTTCCTAATTACGTTGGGGTTGGCTTCCAGTCTAACCAGATGCTGAACATCAGTATTTTACACGGAGCGATTGTCATCAGAGCCCCGCAACCCAGTTACTGGGTAATACCGACATCCTAAGGTAAGACCCGTTATTTTATTACTTTTGACGCATTTACGCATGCGAAGCGATTTACTAACGATTTTTTTTCTTTCCATGATTTAAATCGTTAGATTTCGCTTCGCATGCGTAAATGCGTCAAAAATAATAAAATAATTAGTAAGGGTAGGCTTGCTTCTGAAGAATTGGACTGAAGAAGCTACTGATAGGGAAGTTTGGAAGAATATGGGGGAGACCTTTGCCCAGCAGTGGGACAGTACAGGTTGACACAAAAAAAAAAAAAGGGTAGGCTATACGACTTTGAATTAACTGCAAACTTAGTCGAGTCGGTTAAGAAACACTGTTTCTTAATAATAATAAATAAAATATATTTTTGGGACATTTTAACACAGCACCATCTAGTCCCAAACTAAGCAAAGCTTGTACTATATGTACTGGACAATGGATATAATACTTATGTACTTTTTAATTTTTTTATAGATACTTATAATTCATAAAGAAACAACCAGACCAACACAAACACTTATGTTCATCACACAAATATTTGTGTCCTGTGGGAA
This sequence comes from Asteroscopus sphinx, assembly GCA_949699075.1. NCBI lineage: Eukaryota > Metazoa > Arthropoda > Insecta > Lepidoptera > Noctuidae > Asteroscopus > Asteroscopus sphinx. Next base: position 34,145,334 of record OX453002.1, on the reverse strand, counting down.
TCGAACCCACGACCTCGTTATCAGCAGTTCGACACTCGAACCACTAGACCATAGACGTCGTCTTGTAATAAGTTGTCGCTACTAAAGACGTACCAAGTGGAAGTTAAATTCGATACCACGAGCAGTGTTCACGGTAGCTTAGTGGCTAAAGCACTGGCGTACTGAGCCAGGAGTCACTGGTTATAATCCTGCTTGTGAGCGATGTTTTCTTTCCACAATTTAAATCGTTAATACCCGTTGTCAGAGTGTCGGCTTCTATCTACCTGTAACGACTGCCAATATTCGTATAGCAACCGGGACCGACAGCTTAACGTGCTCTCCGAGGCACGAAGTGGTCTCGATGTGCAACGGAACGGTCAACCGTCCAAGAACTGACCGCGGCAAGCTCAGCTTAGCCACAAGCACCTCTCGTTTAAAAGTCACAATGGCAATAGTATTCATCGTCATCAGCCTATGTTAGTCCACTGCTGGATATAGGCCCTACCAATAACACGCCACTGACATCGATCCTCGGCCACTGCGCATCCAGCTGCTACCAACTTCTTTGCCAATATCATCACTCCACCTAGCCTGAGGGCAATAGTATTTAGACGCTTCTAAAATGCCGGCACTTAACGTTATGAGGGTATTAATGTCTCCCGCTATTTATTTTTCTTATTTTTTGTCTCGCTCCCTGCATTCCCAGATGTATTTACGACCACATAATGAAGGCTATGGTAAACATTTTGTGCTGTCCCCTCTGGCTTTGATTCTTAGGTTTTGGTCCAAGTCACGAGAAAAAGTAAGAAAAAAAAGTTTAATACTAAAAATTATGTAGTTTTTCGTTTGTTTACATAACTGAAATAGAGTCAGCGAAAATTAGAGCTGATAAATTAAGCATTATTTATGGAGATATTTTTAACAACATTAACTTCGTGGTCAAAGTTTGATTTAGGTTAAGTCTTGACGCTGCCCCATCAAACGTTGCTTTGATAAGGCTGATTAGACATTCTTTTTACCAATCTAAATAACCCAAACACGCACACACCCTAAATGCAGTTGATTCCAACACCGGACACAAATATTTATGTGATCAACATGTAAGTGTGTGTTGGTCTGGGTGTTTCTTATAAGAATGTATGAATCACAAAAAAAAAGTATATAAGTATTGTCCATTGTCTAGTACCCACCCATAGCACAAGCTTCTGCTTAGTTTGGGACTAGATGGTGCTGTGTAAAATGTCCCAAATTTTTTATTTTTTTTATTTTCATTTTATTTTTGTGATACAAAATAAAAATAAATTATACAATCCTTTAAGATTAAATTATGCAACAAAGTACGTAACTTGGAGCAAGCTGCAGTAGTTTGAATACTATTTAGTGTAGATTTTACTGTTTTTTTTATCAGAAATATTTCTAGGTGCTTTTTCTGACAAACATACGCATCACAGTTTTTTTAACATTTTGACAGTACTTTATTACCTATATTAGAGAGATAGTACACTAGCTTTACTTTTATTTTTCCTGTGCTGAGATTGAACTTCCAATCTTTGGGGCAGGTATCAAATGCTTACGCCAGATCGCCTTGTTTCCCGCAAACATTTCATAACTTAACCGTTCAACCACTTCCCACACTCTTTATTTGTTATGTAATCCCCTTGGCGAATTTCCAAATTGCGCACACAACCTTGATTCCTTATAAGAATATTACATGCCTCTTATAAACTGTGGGGCTAGAAATCTTCTGTTTTATTAAGTAGCCGCGATTACCGCAGCCTATTGGTGTTTGTTGCTGTACGCTCCTTTTAACTAAAGAAGATGATAAAAATATAGAATATTATTTAGACTTTGCTTTTGCGACGAAAGGCATTGAAGGAGTTATGTTAAGGGTATAGGTAGTTTTTCATATGGGTTACAAAGGGATTTACTTTAATGATGAAACTTTTGTTAAGCCTCAGACGAGTTTTATTATGACATTTTATGGTGAAACTCGTTACGGATTTTATCCTTCAATGAAACTCCAAAATTAGCTCGCTCCATAGCTCGATGGTGGATCGACGACCTGAAGAAGGTGGCTAGGGGGGACTGGATGCGGAAGGCAGAGGACCGAGTGTTGTGGTGCAACTTTGGAGAGGCCTATGTCCAGCAGTGGACTGCGATAGGCTGAGTTGATAGCTCGCTGAGCGACTGAATTTGTGGACTAGCTCAACTGCCAATGGCAAACGTCTCGGCACCGTAAACGCACTGGTTGGAGACCTTCGTCTTCAAACGAATAGGCGGCCAGAAGACTAGGCGTAGTTTGCCAAATGCTGGCCAGCTCATCCGTAACGGCATTATTCGGAGAAAAACCGGAGTGACAGACATAGCTGCGACGACATAGCGACATTGCAGGATCAGTTAGCTGAAGTAGCAGTGAGCTGGCCATGTCTGTTGAAGAACTGATGGCCGTTGGAGTAGACGAGTTCTTGTTAATAAATAAATCTATCAGTTATTGAGATATGTGTACCTTTTTCACCTATTAGGTACTAATATATCTATTATGGCATAAAATAAATTCCAAATTTTTCTTTATATTCAGCCTTTTTGTTTAATAAATTCAGGCCTTCACTACAAAAACAGTTTTCAGAAGACCAGTTGGAATTAATACACAATTTTGAACCGAGTTACCAACAGTTAATTAACTTAAAACTGTTGCCCGAATGCCAAATTTAGCTTACGAATATATTAAAGCTAGTATTTAAAGTTAGTAACTTTGTTTTGGAGTGTTTTACAGAGCAAAAACTTGTTCAAGTCTAGGGTTGTCCGATGAAAAATTATTATAAAAGCTTTAAGAGCTGGTAATTTAGCTCAACAAAAGCTACCTTCTTCTTGGTTAGAAAAAAATTGCATAGTGTAATCGAATTTGAAATGAAGAGATTCGCAGGAGAACGAAAGTAACCGACATAGCCCGAATAATTTCCAAATTTAACAGCCAGTGGGCGGGGCACATTGCTCGCAGAACGGATGGTCGATGGGGCAGTAAAGTTCTGGGGTGGCGGCCGCGTACTGGAAGGCGCAGCGTGGGTAGGCCCCCACAAGTTGGACCGACGACCTGGTGAAGGTCGCGGGAATGGATTTGGAGCCCCACGCAGGGCGCTCCTCCAGCGCGTGCTATGCGGTGTCCTGGTCACACTCACAATAGTGGCAATTTGCCGTGGCTTCGCGTCCGTTCCAATTCAGGTACTCACCAAAGCAACCGTGCCCGGTGAACACCTGAGTAAGCCGGTAGGTGACGCGCTCAGTCCTCACCAGCCAGGACTCAAAAAAAAAAAATGCAGATGCTAACATGAAGGTACCGTTAAAGTTCCCTCATTTAGCAGCCCTATTTGCTGCAATGTAATGAAAATCGAAAAGTTCCCTAACGGGGAATCGAAGCGGGAGACGTATCCTACCTGAAATTGGAAAACTTGACGGCATAATTAATTGGCAAACGAGAAGTGTGGCTTACTACGCTAATCCCGATAAATAAAGAATGTTTGAGAGGTAGTCGTGTTTTATTGTTAGTATTCTCATGCTTGTTCCGTGTGGTGCCAGACACAAAGAATAGCACCTCCCCATCTCTTCTTGTGGGTGTCGTATATGACGTCTAAGGGGTTCACCAGAGGATAGGCAGCAGCGTTCTCTGAGTATTTATTCAACCAACTGCGATCGCCAATCCGCCTGCCAAGCATAGGGGTTTTTTCCATGTTTACCTTTACGGCATATACCCCTTTCTGGGGGAGGCTAATGTCCAGCAGTGGACGTCTTTCGGCTGAAATGATGATGGATATAAAATAGCCATATGGTAGAAAATTACAAAAAAGGTACAACTTTGTTGTAAGCACAAAACTCTTATTTACTTCTCAATCTCTTGTTTAAAAATTATCTCTACGTAAGTTTGTCAAATGAGAATGATTGTTTGAATCTAGAAGTGGTCTGCGTAATTATTAAATCATTGTCAGTTTATTAGTCTATTATCTGAATCTACCTATTGACCCAAGCACCTATTACCTCGAACCTATTGATTTGACCAAGGTATTGAAACCTGTTTAAAGCGACGCGACAATGCAAACGTATCGTATAACAAAACAAACTAAAATTATGGATAATAAAATAAATAAAACGTTAAGCTGTCGGTCCCGGTTGTCATACGAATATCTATGGCAGTCGTTACGGGTAGTCAGAAGCCTGAAAGTCTGACAACTGGTCTAACCTCCGAATGTCAGTATTACCCAGTAACTGGGTTGCGGGGGTCTGATGGCAGTCGCTCCGTGTAAAATACTGATGTTCAGCCGCATCTGGCTACACTGGAAGCCGACCCCAATATAATTGGGAAAAGGCTCGGAGGATGATGAAAATAAATAAAATAGCTTTATTTTCCTTATACATGTATAAACAGTAATGGACTTATTTTTCTAAAATTATGTTGAATATTAATACTTTCTGTGTTACTACTCATGTTACACTACAGTATTAACTAATACTCTGTGTAGATTTAAACCATTTATTTTACCACACATACACAAAATATACATATTACATGCAAATGTAACAGGACAAATTTATGAGAACACAACATGCATACAACATAATATGTGTGGCAAGGGATCCAGCTCAGTATTTGCTGTGCATGTACGTATGCACAGCACTGATTTTCAGTTGGACCTTCTCATCTGTATATCTTAAAAGTGGAATTTACGCGCACAAGAAAAATAAAAGTTAATGAATGAATAGATGTACTAGGACCGCAAGCGGTAAAAGCCTTCTCCATCCGTTTCCATGAATCTCTGTCTCTAGCGATTCTGCTCCAAGTTCTCCCCGCTATCGCAGCTATGTCATCACTCAACCTTGTTAGTGGTCTGCCTGGTCTACGTTTTTTGTTTGTTGGATACCAGTTTGTTACGACTTTTGTCCATCTTTCATCTGGTACTCGTTGGATGTGCCCAACCCATTTCCATTTTAAGCTAAGCACTTTCTTTGCCACTTTCTTGGCCTTGGTCTTCCTTCCTATTATGGAATTTCTTTCTTTATCCTTTTTCTTTTCTTATCCTTATGCAAAATTATGGATACGTACAAAAAAAATATCGCGTGTCCACGGTAGCTTAGTAGCTAAAGCGTACTGTACGTACGTAAGGCGTACTGAGCCAGGACTCGTAGGTTCGAATCCTACTCGTGGGCGATTTTGTCTTTCCACAAATTAATACCTTCAAATTAATTCCAATGTTTTTTATGCGGTCCATTTCAAACAACGCGTTTTTATAAACGGTCTTATTAGATACTACCCTTATAATAACTGAACTGTGGACGACAAGAGGTCTCAGTTCATCAGACAAAAGATTAAAATCACATAACATTGGTATAAAAAACCGGCCAAGTGCGAGCCGGACTCACGCAGTAAGGGTTCCGTACCACCCATCGACCTGATACCCCATAGAAACTGATTTAAATTACGAGAGTTCATTAAAAAGACATCAACGCGCCGTGGGCGAAATAAATTTTGCAACTCTTTCTTACGCAAGTACCACCACATATGTCTATGTTTACCCTATTTTTATTATTTGTTACTATACTACATAGTATGCAGTATAATCAAATCAAGTTTGACGCCGGTATGTATTACCGTTTTGAAGATAGAGCAGGAACAAAAACGTTGAAAAAAATGAAGTTTTTCGAGGTTTCTTGTGTGGGGACGGGGAGCCCCTTTGGTTTTAGCCTTTTTTTTTTTTTGTATTTGTCGTGGCAGGGGTCATAGCAACACATATTCTGAGAAAAATTCAACTGGCTACCTATTAACGTTCAAAAGATACGTGACAGGTAGACGGACGGACGGACAGACAGCGTGGCAAGAGTAATAGGGTATTAGTTAGTAAATTGTCGGAACTGAACACTTACACTCAATTTCGAATAATTGAGGTCTGTTCGCGCCCCGTATGTTTTTACACGATATAAATTGGAACGCGCGCTGTAAGGCCATCGAGCTTCGCAACATTTTCCGCCTCAAAATTTTAATAAGCCGCCCGTGTATTCGCAGAGCTTTTTTCGTTAAATTTTAAGCTTTGTTCGGATGGAAGCGAAATATTAAAATGATGTTATGCGCAATTTTATTTAAACGAAACTGCCTTGAATTTCCTTTGCATGTGGTCGTAGGTAGTACTGCCGATCGATAGGGGACTGTCGATAGTATTAGACACTGATAGTGACCGATACTATCGATAGTATCGATTCTATTGACACTAACGAAATACAGGCACTATCGATAGTACAAAACTATGAATAATAAATAAAAAAATATATTCTTTTATTCACAAAAAGTTTTACATAAAATATCTGTAAAGTCCCTGACATCTGAGCTAGATAAAAACCTGTGTTACAGAAGTCAGTGTCTTCTCCCATTAGTTTAACACAAATTAGTGAATAATAATTACAGTTTACACAATTTATTTGTGATGTGGACTCACTGTGGACTATGTGTTGTGTTTGTGTGCGTGTGTGAGGAGTGTTCGTGTAGGTGTGGTGTGGGTGAGTATCAGTATGTATGTGGAGTGTATATACATGGGCAATTAAATTAAATATAACATAATCTGAACTGAACTACATACTGTTACTTATGATCATCACTTACCATATTTTTTATACATTATTCTCGCATTTTTTAAATTAATTTATTGTATTTGTATCAAACACTTATTTAAATAGAGTATATTCATGAAGTTTCTTGCCGGTTTTTCTCCATAGGACCCACCATTTAGAACCGTGCAACTAGAGTCGACGTTTCAAAAGTGCCTGTAACTAATTATGCGGGACATATTATTGTGCACAAGTGTGTGCACAAAATATACAAGACTATGATTAGACCTGCTGTCTTGTATGGATCGGAATGTTGGGATACGAAAGGGAGGAATGAAAAGCAAAAATGAAATTACATGCAGCTGATATGACAATGTTAAGAGGAATGTGTGGTGTAACGAGAATGGATATGGTAAGAAATGAATAGGGGAAGTTTGAAAGTAGCGCCAGTGACGGAAAAGTTGAGATGCAGTAGATTGTCATGGTATGGACATGTGATGCGGAGAAATGAGGAGCATATTACGAAAAAAGTTTTGTGTATGAATGTGGATGGCTATAAGTAAAGAGGTAGACCAAAGAAAAGATGAATGGATTGTGTGAAAGATGATATGGATAAAAAGAAAGTGAACACGGAGATGACGGCTGATGAGATGTATGGAAGAGGGAGAATGCTGCACCGACCCCAAATAGATTGGGATAAGGGCAGGAGGATGATGAAGTGTGTGCGCAAACACAGGTGTACTCACTATCGAACCCAGGGGGTCTACTCGCGTTCGACGATATTCGATCAATCGTATCGTTCATCGCACAATTTGCTACTCCGGTCAACCATCGTTCGCATGCGATGTACGTGTTTTGACGTTTGTTTCTCTGCCCCCCTAGCCAAGTTGACAATCTACACAATCGCCAATCGTCTACGCTAATAGAAAACGATCAAAATGTATGGGAATGACAAAATTTAACCCTGTTTACATGTGAATAATGTAGTGGGCTGCAATATTGTTAATATTTCGTTAAACCTATATTTTTACATGTACACACATATTGTAGCTGTTTATTGTCCCTTAATAAATAAAATAAAATAAAATAAAATTACATATCTCAACGAAAAAATCATTCGTTCAGATATGTCATTCCCATACATTTTGATTGTTTTCTATTAGCGTTGACGATTGACGATTGTGTAGATTGTCAACTTGGCTAGGGGATCAATTTCATACGACAGTGAACAATAGTCTATCTTTATTGTGCCTTTTTTATGTGCCTATCTTTATTGTGTAGGTATCAGTCGGAACGAAAGTTCGTACTTCGTTTGTCGTTCGTCAAACGCGAGTAGGCCCCCTGGACCCGACGCTTAGCAGTCGCGCTTGCGACCACTAGACCAACTAGGCAGTCAGAGGTAATTGGTATTATACGTAGAAACTATGTTTCATATACTTAAGTACTGAGACTTACTTATACCTACTATTATTTGTTCTAAGCTTATACTTATGTACTTAAGAGCCCTCTTACATTGTTTTGACGAAAACAGCAACGAGAAATGGAATTTTGGCATTCTTATTCTATTTGATATAAAGATCTATTGAAATTTTCATTACTGCATTAGATATTGCGACACTGATTCTGACAATTCTCAGAAACTCAGAAAACGACCTTTAATTCTAAAACCTCAATAACAAAATAAGCTTAAATATATTCAGTGTTGAGAGAAATAAAAAATCAGGAACAGCAAAGGCATTCGTTCGAGTGCTTTTCTTGGAGGATGTGTGTGTTTGATTCCGGCGAGTAAACAGTTTGAACAGTATAGAAATGTCTTTGTTGAATACCGTGTGCTGAATTGAACTAATTGGCTTGGTTCAAAGGACAATAAAAAACACCGGTATTTTTCTTCGAATCACTCTGAATGCTGTTCTTTTTTTAGCATTGCATTCAGGCTAAAATCTATTAAGGTATCATCATCATCCACTCAGCCTATCGCAGTCCACTGCTGGACATAGGCCTCTCCCAATTTGCGCCACAACAGTCGGTCCTCTGCCTTCCTTATCCAGTCCCCCCCAGCCACCTTCTTCAGGTCGTCGGTCTACCGCCCTACGCTGCGTTTGCCGATTCGCGGTCTCCACTCAAGGACTCGTCTGCTCCAGTGGCCATCGGTCCTACGACAGACATGGCCAGTCCACTGCCAGTTCAGCTTACTGATCCTACAATCTATGTCGGTCACTCCGGTTCTTCTCCGGTCTCGTTACGGCTTTTATCGGATTTTTTTATTAAAATAAATAAGAAAGAAAATATTGATATGATCATATGCCAGCCACTCGGAAAAAGATCAGTGACTTGTGAGTATAACTAGTAAATAAATTAGATATAATTGATTAAGAGTCTAGGGTTGAAAAATACTTAACTAAAGAAACGTTACCTAATTGTATAAAAAATGTCTTGTTAACTAACACAAATTAACACACTCCTTATAAACGAGAATACAAAGACAGTTAAAAAAATACATAACACAACATACATCTTCTAATGGGTGTCGTAAAAGGTGACTAAGGGAATCACCAGAGGATGGGCAGCAGCGTTCTCTGAATATTTAACCAACCAACTGCGATCGCCAACCCGCCTGCCAAGCGTGGCGATTATGGTATAGACCCTTTTGGGGGAGGCCTATGTACAGCAGTGGACGTCTTTCAGCTGAAATGAAGAATAAGGTTGTAAATAGAAGTTTTTAAACTTTCGCGAATTTCACTCATCTTGAACTACTTATATTTACGGGACTTTTTGACATCGAGGTTAGTCAAAATGTTTGTTTTGTTTTGATTTCAATGTGCGCGAAAAGTCCGGTAAATATAGTTCAATATAAGGTTGTACGTGGGACACTCAGAAAGTTTTGCGAAACTAAAAAAAATTGTTCTATACGTACATATATTTTTATCAAATCTTTTCAAAGTACTTTCCACCAGCCTCTATACAAAGATTCATGCGCCTAAACCAGTTTTCAAAACACTTTTTCCAGTCCGCCGCAGACACCTCGTTTACAGCCTGCTCGAACGCAGCCAGCGCATCTTCCGGCGACGAAAATTGTATCCCTTTGAGCTGATTTTTTATTTTTGGGAATAAAAAGAAGTCACACGGTGCTAGATCAGGGCTGTAAGGAGGGTGACCCAGGAGTTTGACTGGCGTGCTGTCCAGGAAGTCCCTCGTTTTGAGTGCGGTGTGCGCAGGTGCATTGTCGTGGTGGAGCAGTAGCCCGCGGAGCCCTGTGTTTGGTCGCTTGTTGCTTATAACAGAGAAAACTTCTGGCAAACATTTGGTAGTATACCATTCGGCATTAATGCTTCTTTGATCCCGTAAGGGAATTGATACCAAGTGGCCAGTCAAATTAAAAAAGCTAGCGATCAAAATCTTACCCCCGCTTCTAGATCGCTTCACTTTGGTAGGCGTTGGCTCATTTTGAAACACCCAAACAGTCGACTGGCGCTTGGTTTCTGGGTCGTATTGATAAATCCAGGACTCATCACCTGTAACGATGTCGTAAACACGCCGAGACGAGCCTGCTTCAAATTTGTTAAGCATATCACGGCACCATTCCACCCGGGCCTGCTTCTGAGCATCGGTGAGGTTGTGCGGCACCCAGCGTGATACTATCCTCCTCACGCGAAGATGGCTGTGTAGAATCTCGTGAACGCTTCCCGATCCAATCTTCAATATGTGTTGAATCTCCTGATATGTAATTCGCCTATTGTCTTGGATTACATTTTTCACTGCTAGCACGTTTTCTTCGGTAACAGCCGTCAAAGGGCGACCGCTTCTTTCGTCATCCCCCAAAGTTGATCGACCGCGCTTGAATTCGTTATACCAACGATACACGGTTGCCTTGGAAGGGCCTTCATCCATGAATGCCATTTGAAGTCACACACACACACGCGACACTTGAAATCGTATAAAATCATAGCTCTAAAATGTTCCCGGCGCAGATCCATATTTCAGTGAGACACAATACTTTGAATTAACTCGCAAAAAATGTGGAGGGAAATTTTGAAATTGGAACTTACTTATTTTTACTTATAAATAATCATATTTTCGAAAAACATTATAACTGGCCAGTCTCCCATATATAAAAACTTTTTTTCGCAATACTTTCTGAGGGGCCTGGTATATGTTCATTATATTATTATGTGCCGCGCAGATGGCAAAGTCTACGTTGAGATATGCCGTTGTGAGCGGAGTGCGGCTGGGAGGACATTATTATGCATGCTCTTCAGCTTAGAGTACTCTTCACCAGCAGGCGTATCATGACCACTGTAGACAAGAGATTTGTCTACGGATGAATAGACAAACTACATTGTATGGAACTTTATCTGTCATTTTATCCATTCTTTCGTAGACAAAACGCTTGTCTACAGTGGTCAATTGGTCATGCTATGCCTACTGGCCCTTTTTAGGGTTCCGTACCCGAAGGGTGCCAAACGGGACCCTATTACTCTCGCTACGCTGTCCGTCCGTTCGTCCGTCTGTCTTTTTGTCACAGGGCTGTATCTTTGTAACGGTAATCAATAACCCGTTGAAATTGTCACAGATTATTTATCACAAAAAATACCCAAAACTAAAAAAAAGTCTAAAATCAAAGGGGGTCCCCATACAAGAAACCACGAAAAACATGATTTTTTTTTCACCGATTTTGTTCCTGTTCTATCTTCAAAAAGGTAAAACATTACCAGCGTCAAATTTAGTCCGATTATAGTGCATACTATGTTGTTTACCAAAAAATACTAAAAATAGGACAAACATAGACATATGTGTTGGTACCTACGTAAGAAAGAGATGCAAAAATTTACATTTCGAGTACGATCGTTGATGTCTTTTGATGAACTCTCGTCAATTAAATCAGTTTCTACGGGGTATCAGGTCGATGGGTGGTACAGAACCCTTACTGCGCGAGTCCGACTCGCACTTGGCCGGTTTTTTAAAACCTCCGCGATTTGGTTGCGGTACATTCGCCGAGGTCGTCCCCCTCCAACTCTTTAAGTTATTAAAACACAATTGCCTTATGTTACCCCTTGCCAGCATTTATTAATAAAATGTTGCTACAAAGGGTCGCAGTTATTAAAGGATGGAACAAAGAAAGAAAACATTGAAACAGTTCGCAGAAGGGTGCCATTGTTTTTCATTTCAATATCATGTGACGTATTTTGGTCCTGTAATAAAAGCTGCTTCTCTTTGTAATATTTCTTGAATTGTTATCTCTTGTTGTTATTTTAGTTATTATTTCTAATTCATTGTCACACACAGAAATCTTTGTGGTATGTCGTTTGAAAATCCTATTTTAGCAATGCAATATGGGGTTGTACCAAAGAAACTAACATAAAAGTAATACAGCGTTTCCAAAACAAAGTGCTCAGGGACATCGTGAAAGCTCCCTGGTATATTAGAAATGAAGATCTTCACCGGGACCTCAAAATGGATTTCGTTAAAGATATCATCCAAAAGAATGCCGAAGCTCATGAATATAGACTTCATCATCATGTGAACGTTGAGGCTATCCAGCTCCTCGACCACACAGGCTTAGTGAGGAGACTGAAAAGGACAAAGCCTTTTGAGTTAGTGTAGTGTTAAAATAAAAATAGTGATGTAGTGAATATTAATTAAAGACACATGAAATAAAACTTTTTAACAAAAAATTGAACCGACGAAAACAGAAACTGAAAAGCGAAAAATAACTAATTATGAGTCGGCGCCAAACGAACTTTTAACAAGCAAAGTGAGTTGCAAGTGGCCGAGCGGAGAACGCATTTTTGGAAAGTTATTGTTTATCGTTGAAAATTTCACGTTGTATTTGATGTGACGTTGTTTTTATTATTTGTTTAAAGTAATTTAATGATCTTCGTTGATTGGTTGTTTGGCGCCGACTCATAATTAGTTATTTTTCGCTTTTCAGTTTCTGTTTTCGTCTGTTCAATTTTTTGTTAAAAAGTTTTATTTTTAATTTTTTTGTGGTTTTAATCTAACTCCAGGTCTACATTATGTCGTAGTGTCTAGAATTCTTTATGTGTGTCAAGTTTCAACAGAATCGGTTAACAGGTAAGAATTCAGTGGGTGAACAAAGACTCATACCCTGTTTTACTACCCTTAGGGGTGGATTTTGATTTTGAAATTTAAATGGGACCAACTTCGAGATATACCCTATCCATTAAAAAAAGAATAATTAAAATCGGACCACTCTGTAAAAAGTTATGCGTGGTCATACAAAAAAAAATAAAAAATATCGCGTCGAATTGAGAACCTCCTCCTTTTTTCGTCGGTTAAAAAGTGACTTCGCCTTAAGAGACGCTAAGATAGCGGCATTCTTAGAAATAATATTATTATCTAGCAGTTAAACTGCTAGCATAAAATTACTTATTAGTTATTAGTCTTGTAGACTAGATCGTAATTATATTAAGGTACCAATAATAAACTATTACACCCTAAACATAAAAAACAAAAAAAAACAAAAAAATTGCAATTAAAGTTTTTAGAGTCAGATTTTTATCAATACCTGAAAAAAAAATTGCAATTAAAGTTTTTAGAGTCAGATTTTTATCAATACCTGAAATGTTTGCATTGTTTTGTACATTATTCTGTACTATGTTGACACTGTTTTGTAAGTACAAATATACATGTATTTCCCGAAGGGATAGGCAGGGGTGTGTACATCTACATTTCGTAACAACCTTCATCAGTACCCAATTAGCCATCAGGTTATACCGTTAACCGAAGATGCTTACTTCATCAACATTAAAAGGTTTAAAAGAACCATTACTAAACTATACAAGCGAATTAACGTGTATTTACTTAAACAAGTGGTTGCTCAATGATCGAAATTCAACCGTAATTCATTAAATTTTTATGATTGTACGGTCGACCGCACGTCGGTGGTAACACTTTGACATTAGCTACCTTCGATCATGGTGAACCAGCACTAAGGCTAAAATCGCTTGTACTCAGTGTTCGATGGCAGCGGTGGGTACGTGTAATGTAGCAGGATTCGTTGAAGGGATATCGAAGTTAGCTGCATCTTAATTTCGTAAGCAGCAAGGGCGGTTTTCGAATTGAAGTGTTACCACTGTCATACAGTCAACTGTACTATGCTGATTTTTTTTTTATACTTCTTCTGTCGTGTCGACATGAGCTACATAATGATAATAGCTCATGCCGTGGTTTAAAGATTAGCCAGTCAGCAGGATGGTAGCGCAGCGGACTAGCCAGGGTGCGCTGGATATCGCCACTCGTGGAGGCTCTTTAAATGCACCCCATTTTATATAAGCTTTTATTTAACTTGCAATGTTTGTTAGTTGGTTTAGGTCAAATGTTGCAAGCCTGTAAACCTGTTTCCCATTATCAGAATTGGCTGTTTGGTACACATTTGTAAACCCGATGACAATGCAATATTATGGTGTTTAGGAGCTGATCTGATTATGGAATTATGGAGCCGGAAGGTGGTCTCAAGATCTCTGCTGTAGTTACCGTCGACACACCAAGTTTGGGTTACAGTACCAAATCCGAGTCTTATTTAAGCTTGTCTTGAAAAATCAATTTTTCAACAACTAACTTATTTTTAATCAATAGCTACTAAATAAAATAAACAGTAGACAAACAGAGGAGAAAATGGCACTTAAAAACAAATATAGAAATAAACTTCATTGCATTAATTGTGGTACATAAAAGATCTTACAATAATAATTTTTGGTCAGCACAATTTACCTCATAAGGCATACAATAGAATCGTCATTTTAATTTAAAATTCTTACATGCATAAGGTACCTATAGGAATTAGATGTCATTTTATTTTATTAAATAGGATTAATAGATGCACTTTCATCTTACAACACGTTATGGAAATACCTATTAAATTTTCTCATTAATTACACGATTAATGTCACATACCTACATACCTAGCAGTGGCGCCAAATCTTACAATATGCCACATACCATACCAATAAGTTTATTTAGCAAACTTTAGAACGTATACACAATTCCCCAGCCCTTTGACAGTTAGATTAAACAATATCGCAGTCAGACGTCATTCAGCATGACGCGTCTAAGCGAGCTATACTTACGGGTGGGTCGATGCGTAGAGCATCGCTTCACTGAATAGACGGACAACAATATCGATAGTGGGCTCCTATTCAAACGTATTTAACCATGTTACCACGTTTCTATTAACTAATTTTCTGTCGTGTTTGTCTGTTCGGTACAAATTTTGAAGTCGATGTTAAACTAACTTCCCGATATGCTAGATAATTGAAACTTTTATTAAAGCTCAGAATTGGATGACAATGCAATATAAAATCGGTTTCGTTTATATTAAAAAAATACGTTTTCAACAAATTATTTTGGTAGTTTGTTTAAAGGTAAGTATACACTAGAGCATTAACTTGTAGTAACAGAACATCGAACTCTAGCTCTTCGGGAAATTAATTTAAAATCAATTGCAATAATTTTATCGAACGTGGGAAAATCGTGGTAATTAGAATTGCTACATTAGTCTACGCCCTTGTAATTTACGGGAAAATAGTAGTGAGTGAGAGAAGAGAAGAGGTCAATTGTCGAATCCGACTCGGTTGGGCAGCGTTCTGGAAGCTACGCAGTACGCAATATCTTCTCGTCCAAAATACCGCAGTGTCACAAGACGAAAGTCTTTGACCAGTGTGTGTTGCCTGAAACGTTGTCGCTCACAATGGGCCTGATAAGAAAGCCCAAAGTCACTCAAAGGGCAATGGAGAGGGCTATGCTCGGAGTGTCCCTACGTGATCGAGTCAGAAATTAGGAGATTCGCAGAAGAACGAAGGTAAGTGATATAGCCCGAAGAATTGCCAAATTTAAGTGGCAGTGGGCGGGGCACATTGCTCGCAGAACGGATGTCCCATGGGGCAGTAAAGTTCTGGAGTGGCGACCGCGTATTGCGCGTTACGTGGGAAAGCCCCTCACAAGGTGGACCGTTGACCTGGAGAAGGTCGCAGGAATCTGCTGGATGCAGAAAGCGCAGGTCCGGTCAATATGGCGATGCTTGGGGAAGGCCTATGTTCTGCAGTGGACGTCTATCGGCTGAAATACGTATCAAGTGGAGGTTAAATTCGATACCACGAGCAGTGTTCACTGTAGCTTAGTGGCTAAAGCACTGGCGTACTGAGCCAGGAGTCGCAGGTTCGAATCATGCTCGTGAGCGATTTTTTCTTTCCACAATTTAAATCGTTAAAAACTAACTTACTCAAGTTCCTTTTCGAAAATAATAGTAAAAGCAGCAAGAGCACTGCAAGTCGTGGCTGTAAACCGTGTCTGGTTAACTGTAACTGCGAACGAGTCTCGAGACATGTAGCAAGTTGAAAACTGCTTACTTGCCTCGGTGACGTCACGCCGCTGTACACGATACGAATGGCCAAGTTTGAACATGTTGCGAAGCTAATGGCTCCCGTACAGGACGTAATTGAGAGCTCGTAGTACTATTTTCTATTCTGTGACTTTGCATACATTCAAAGGCGTGTCCTTTAAAAGATTTTCGTAATACGTACGTATTTGTAGTGGTAATACTTCCTACTTATAATATCAATGCCAAAATGTGTTTATTTGTTTCAAGTTGAATCGTTTACCTGGATTGATAGTGCTTGCTCTGTGTGGTCAATATGAGCTCAGCCTCCCTCTCGAAGCCAACAATGACGGTTGACAATAGAAATGCCACGTCATGTATTAATATTTTCTAGAAACGAAATTATAAAATGCTTTAGTAAGAAAAACTCATATAACTCAAGCTTTTAATAACACATTTACCATATTAATACACGTATGTAAGCAAAAGTAGGTTGGTAGCTTACATGTTGGTGAGCTCATAATATCGGCGCTCTAAGGCTGATGGAGTAGTTAACTTTGAGTGTGCAAGTTTTAAAGCAAGTTGCCCCGCCGCCGCCGCACAGTTTCACAGAAGTTGATACATATTGCAGGAATATTTACGGCCTGTCCTCTTTATGTAATATTATGGCTTGGTATGTATCCTTTAACTTATAGAAAGTAAGACTGGCTTTATATTATTATTTTTAACGCATTTACGCATGCGAAGCTAAATATAACGATTTAAATTGTGGAAAGAAAAATCGCTCATAAGCAGGATTCGAACCTGCGACTCCTTATTCAGTACGCCAGTGGATTAGCCCCAAAGCTACCGTGAACACTGGTCGTGGTATCGAATTTAACCTCCACTTGGTAACGTCTTTGGGTGATGTCAGCGATATCTTATTAAGAAACAGTGTTTCTTAACCGTCTCGACTAACTTTGCAGTTAATTCAAAGTCGTATAGATATGCCTACCCTTACTAATTATTTTATTATTTTTAATGCATTCACACATGCGAAGCGAAATCTAATGATTTAAATTGTGTAAAGAAAAAATCGCTCACGAGCAGGATTTGGCTTTTTATGTTTAGGTTATTTTGATTTTAATCATCTGGGAAACTATAGATTAGATGTATTCTTTTAAATATTGTTACGACGGAGGGTTAAGCAGAGTGGACTGAAATACTTCAACCTCGATTTTCCTGGACTTAGAGACGTTTTCAGCAGGCTGAAATGCATTTTCAGTCCGTATCAGAGGAGGCTCTATCACATACCAAAGAATCGAAATTTTGACTAAGTTGCCGTTGTTTTCAGGCGCCTGAAACATGTTTTCAGGCCGTTTCAGGAGCCAACAAATCCGATGCCGACATTTCCTGAAAGCCCATTTTCAGGCGTTTTCAGGACCCCTTATGGCCATTTGACACCCACATGTAAAATTGTTGATGAGTGAGCGAGATAGAGCTAAATATCAGACAAGGATAGACGAGATTCGACAAGCTTCGAGAACATTCCATTCTAGAAGTGAGTGAGTGAGATAGAGGATAGATGAGGTTCGACGAGGTTCGAGAACTTTCTATTTCGAGAATGTGCAAGTGAGAAAGAGTTATCTTATGACAAGGATAGATGACGTTCGAGGACTTTCCAGTACCACGACTCGCGGCCTATATAAACGGCGCAGCTGAGCGCCAGTGGAGTTCAGTTGGAGTTCAGTTTGGATCAAGCGATACAAGCGATAACATCGAAGCGATATTCGGAGCGATTTAACTAGTAACTTTGTGTGTTAATAAGCGATTCAGTGTAATTGTTCAGTAATAAAGTGTTCTCTACGCATTTAATCGGCTTTCTATCCATATACGAACCCCCAGCTCGTAACATTTGGTGTCAGAAAGCGGGATAGAAAATGCCGATTACGCCAAGAGACGAGGAACCGACTGGTAATGAAACGCCGAGTCGGATGCAGACGAGACAGTTAACGGCGAGACAGACAGCTCAGGACGCATCAAGAACTATGAATCAGGAGGAGGTCGTCCAACAGGGACCTCAGCCTCAAGGTGGAAACAACGATATTGCCAGCTTATTCAACTTGATGCAGCAAATGGCAAGAAGGCAGGAAGAGCAAGTACGCGAAACACGCGAACTAGCCACAAGGCAGGAAGAGCAAGTACGCGAAACACGCGAACTAGCCACAAGGCAGGAAGAGCAAGTACGCGAACTAGCCACAAGGCAGGAAGAGCAAGTACGCGAAACACGCGAACTAGCCACAAGGCAGGAAGAGCAAGTACGCAGACAGGAAGAGCAAGCCGCAAGGCAAGAAGAGCGGTTCTGTAGAATGGAGAAGATATTTGAGCGAGGAGCAATATTGGAGGAACTCTATCTCTCTGCTAAAAACAAACTAGATGAGGTGGAGATCAAGGTAGATGAGGTGGAGATTAAAGTAGATGAGCATGAGAAAAAGGTTATGGCTCATGACCACCGGATTACGCAGTTAGAAAAGAAGGTCAACAGTGCACACCTTGGACCAGTTCCCATCGTTTCCGCTGGTAATACAGGGGTGTCTTTAGGAAGGTTTAAGGTTCCACCCTTTGACGGAACCTCCTCTTGGACCGCATATAAGCTGCAATTCCAATCGGTGGCAACAGCAAATGGATGGACCAATGACCAGACGAAGACTGCTCTTATTTTAGGGCTTCGGGATCAGGCTTTGACGGTGCTGGAAGCACTCGGTGAGAACGTCGCCTACGAGCAGCTTTTGGAGGCCCTAGAAGCACGATTTGGGGACGCCCATTTAGAACACGTCTTCCGGGCCCAACTGAAAGAGCGTGTTCAGCGCTATAACGAAAGCTTACAGCAATGGGCGCTGGAGGTGGAAAAGCTTGTACGGAAGGCCTATAGGTCCACGCCTGTGCTCATCGATAACCTACTAGTACAGGCCTTTATCGATGGAATACGAGATTCGGAAGTTAGAGCGACTGTGCGACTCGGACATC
The DNA here is from genome assembly GCA_949699075.1 of Asteroscopus sphinx. Lineage (NCBI taxonomy): Eukaryota > Metazoa > Arthropoda > Insecta > Lepidoptera > Noctuidae > Asteroscopus > Asteroscopus sphinx. The sequence goes on along the minus strand of OX453002.1, from coordinate 34,126,430 downwards.
ACCAGACATTGAAGGACGCACTGGCACATGCACTGGAAGTAGAAGCTGTTCGGACGGACCCTAAGACAAGTCGGATCCGCGAAGTGGCCGAACGCAACAAAGCAAGTTGGGGACCAATTTGTTACCTGTGTGGAGAACGGGGTCACATCAGAAACAGCTGTCCGAAGCAAGCCAGGCGCGAGGAACCTCGTCGGTTCACAAGCAGAGCGGTGGGAACAGCCACCACCGAGCCGCTACAGGGAAACGAGTAAACGCCAGGACCGAGGGGCGAGTGCTGGCTGGTGTTCAAAAAGCCCCGAAAATCAAGATTAGGCAAGCCCAAGACGGAAATAGCCTGATAATCGACGGTGAGATTGATGGAATTCCCTGTGAAATGACAGTAGACACAGGAGCGTCACATACAATTATCAGCTTTGGGCTTGTGAAACGTCTCGGCGGGAACCAACCTTGTCGGAACAGAAACGTTCAACTTGTGACAGCCACCGGCCAGCACATAGCCGTCCAGGGGGAGAGGGAGTTGGACGTAAAGCTTGGTGAGATGATGTTTACGCATAAGGCCATCATTGCTGATATCGTCGACGACTGCATTATTGGACTCGATTTCTTAAGAGCACACCACTGCCAGATTGACATAAAGCATGGTGTTTTAAATTGCGGATCAGAAGAAATATTCCTGAAAGGAGGATCTGTTGGGAATGTTTACTGCGCGAAAGAGACCATTTTGCCTCCATGGTCACAAACAACGGTTCCAGTTCGTTTAGCTCGAGGTAATATTGGAAACAATCATCGCTGCGTAATTGTGGAAAAAGTGGATAACAATAGTCCTTGGATAACGGCACGAACGCTTATAAAAGGAACAGGCATGGATGTTGTATCAATCCTGAACTTTAGCGATACCGAGCAAACCATAAAAAGGAACACAGTTGTTGGAACCTGCGGCCAAGTCTCGTGGTTGCGCAAATGTCAACAACCGTGCGGAGGAGAAAACATTGCGCAATCCAACATTGACATAATGTCACTGCTGCAGGGCTGTCAACGGGATCTGTCAATGGAAGAGCTTTCCCAAGCTAAGACATTGCTGCAGCAGTTCAGTGACTTGTTTTCTTCAAATGATGCTGATCTTGGAAGGACTGGACTTGTTCAACACAAAATTGACACTGGTGATAAAATTCCAATTCGTCAGCGAGCACGAAGGGTGCCAGTCGCACGTGAAAAGGAGGTTCAGAACATGATTGAGGAAATGAAGAAGAGTGACGTCATTGAACCATCATCAAGTCCGTGGTGCTCTCCTGTGGTTTTGGTCAAGAAAAAGGACGGAAGCATGCGGTTTTGTGTTGATTATCGTCAACTTAATGACATTACGAAGAAGGACAGCTACCCTTTGCCGAGGATAGATGACACTTTGGACACGCTGGCTGGGATGAAGTGGTTTTCAACACTAGACCTAAAAAGTGGCTATTGGCAAGTGGAGATAGATCCTAAGGATAAGGAAAAGACAGCCTTTTCGACAGGAGGGCTTTGTCAGGGCCTTTGGCAATTCAAAGTCATGCCTTTTGGCCTATGTAATGCCCCTGCAACTTTCGAAAGACTAATGGAAATAGTGCTCGCTGGATTAATTGGCGAAGCCTGTTTGGTGTACCTGGATGACATTGTGATTGTTGGGCAGGACTTTAACAGCCATCTTCGAAACTTGAGGTGTGTTTTGGAAAAGATTCGTGCAGCAAACTTGAAACTAAGTCCCAAAAAGTGTTCTTTTTTCAAGCGAGAAGTCAAGTACCTGGGACATGTGGTTTCCACTGAAGGGGTTCGCACGGATCCAGAAAAGGTGGCGGCTGTTAAGAATTGGCCAGTACCAAAGGACAAGACAGGAGTTCGAGCGTTTTTGGGACTTTGCTCATACTACCGACGCTTTGTGAAAAATTTCTCAGATATAGCAAAACCTTTACATAAGCTCACTGAAGAAAAGAGGGCATTTGTTTGGGATGATGCCTGTGAGGCTGCATTCAGGGAACTGAAAAACCATCTGTGCAATACACCCATTCTTGGATACCCGGACATCGAAGGCGAATTTGTCGTAGACACTGATGCCAGCAACACCGGTATAGGCGGAGTGTTGTCACAACGCAGAGGAGATCAAGAAGTAGTTATAGCCTACTTCAGCAAATCTCTGTGCAAACCAGAAAGGAACTACTGCGTTACTCGAAGAGAGTTACTCGCTGTGGTCAAGACTTTGAAGCACTTCAGTAAATATTTGTTAGGGCGCCAGTTTCGACTTAGAACTGATCACGCTGCACTAAAGTGGCTACTTCAATTTAAGGATCCTGAAGGGCAAGTGGCGCGTTGGATAGAACAACTGCAGGAGTTTAATTTCACCATTGAGCATCGTAGTGGGAAATTACATGGGAATGCAGATGCTCTATCAAGGAGACCATGTCCAGACGAATGTAAACACTGTACAAGGCAAGAGGCCAAAGAAATAGCGTCAGTTAAGATGTTAAGGACGGACACAGTGAGTGCGGAATGGAGTGATGCATCCATGCAAAGAGCGCAACTAGAGGACAATGATTTACGACCTCTCGTAGAATGGATGCAAGCTGGAAGTCCCAAACCCAAATGGAGTGATGTCGCCAGAATGAGCACTACAACAAAAAGCTATTGGGCTCAATGGGACAGCTTCCTTCTTCACAATGGTGTTCTATGTCGAAAATGGGAGAATGCACGAGGAAACGAAGCGCACCTACAGCTAGTCGTGCCCAAATCAAAAATTTCTGATGTCTTACGGGAGTACCATAATGGATCTTCGGGTGGTCACCTAGGCGTCAAAAGAACTCTGTTAAAGATACGAGAACGGTTCTACTGGGTTCACTGCAGAGACGATGTGGAGGATTGGTGTCGCAAATGTACCAGTTGCGCAGGTGTAAAAGGGCCACACACTCGTACCAGAGGATCGTTGAAACTGTATAATGTTGGAGCTCCATGGGAAAGGATAGCATTGGACGTGGCTGGACCATTCCCGATATCAGAAAGCGGAAATCGCTATTTCCTCGTCGTGATGGATTATTTCACCAAATGGCCAGAAGTCTTCGCTATACCTAATCAGGAAGCCACAATGGTAGCAAAAAAATTGGTCAGCGAAGTGTTCTGTCGTTTCGGGGTACCATTGGAAATTCATAGTGATCAGGGAAGAAACTTTGAGTCCCAAGTTTTCCAAGAAACTTGTAGAATAATGGGCATTCACAAAACGCGTACAACATCTTACCATCCACAATCTGATGGAATGGTGGAACGATTCAACCAGACCTTAGAGAGGCATTTGGCAAAAGTAGTGGACAAGCATCAAAAGGACTGGGACGAGTATATTCCACTGTTTCTTTTAGCTTACAGAACTGCAGTACATGAAAGTTCATCGGTAACTCCAGCCTACGCAAATTATGGGAGAGAACTCCGTTTACCGGCAGACCTTCTTACCGGATGTCCACCGAATACACCTAGTAACATAACGGAGTATGCAAATGAATTGCGAAACCGGATGAATGACATACAAGAGCACATGAGAAAATCGGAGTTCCAGGCAAGTGCAAGAATGAAAACGCGGTACGACAGAAAGCTGAACCATGAAGTATTCCAGGAAGGTTCCAAAGTTTGGTTGCACAATCCGGTACGCCGGAAGGGAAAATCTCCAAAATTACAACCTGATTGGGATGGGCCGTATATAATCATCACGAAGATCAACGATGTCACCTACCGAATCCGAAAGGACGGACGCAATCAACCGAAGATTGTACACATCGATCGACTGGCCCGGTACTACGGAGATAATGATGCTCGGGACGAGCATGTCTTAGGAGGGGGTAGTGTTACGACGGAGGGTTAAGCAGAGTGGACTGAAATACTTCAACCTCGATTTTCCTGGACTTAGAGACGTTTTCAGCAGGCTGAAATGCATTTTCAGTCCGTATCAGAGGAGGCTCTATCACATACCAAAGAATCGAAATTTTGACTAAGTTGCCGTTGTTTTCAGGCGCCTGAAACATGTTTTCAGGCCGTTTCAGGAGCCAACAAATCCGATGCCGACATTTCCTGAAAGCCCATTTTCAGGCGTTTTCAGGACCCCTTATGGCCATTTGACACCCACATGTAAAATTGTTGATGAGTGAGCGAGATAGAGCTAAATATCAGACAAGGATAGACGAGATTCGACAAGCTTCGAGAACATTCCATTCTAGAAGTGAGTGAGTGAGATAGAGGATAGATGAGGTTCGACGAGGTTCGAGAACTTTCTATTTCGAGAATGTGCAAGTGAGAAAGAGTTATCTTATGACAAGGATAGATGACGTTCGAGGACTTTCCAGTACCACGACTCGCGGCCTATATAAACGGCGCAGCTGAGCGCCAGTGGAGTTCAGTTGGAGTTCAGTTTGGATCAAGCGATACAAGCGATAACATCGAAGCGATATTCGGAGCGATTTAACTAGTAACTTTGTGTGTTAATAAGCGATTCAGTGTAATTGTTCAGTAATAAAGTGTTCTCTACGCATTTAATCGGCTTTCTATCCATATACGAACCCCCAGCTCGTAACAATATTTTTATTTCCATCAGCAGTAAAAGTATAAAGAAAGTCGGCCAAAAAACCTGTTAGTACTTAATTCTATGATCTTCCAAAACTTTGATTATTTCATTTATTTTATTAAAAAAATATTAGATTAGCACTTAGTGTAATTACACACGTATTGAATAGTCGCGGATGTTCTCAAAAAATGCCAGGTTAAGAGTTCTCTAAACCGACGAGCATGCATGACGAGGTTAATTGACGTAGATGAAGCGAAAGAGGTGTGTCAGGATCGTAGCAGGTGGAAATCCATAGTCTCTGCCTACCCCAATGGGAAACAGGCGTGATAATATGTATGTATGTATGTATGAATAGTCTCGACACCATTGTTTTTTAAGGGCCATTAGTCAGGTTTTTTAATCTCTGTCTCTATACTATGTTACTCCTTGAACAAATATGCTAAAAGTGGTCATGCGTGCTATTAAGCCAACATTCCACCGCTTCCCTTTTCACTCAAAGTAAGTGGACCGAGACAAACAAGCCGAGACATCAAGAGACGAAAAAGCAATGTTGCCAGAGCCAAATTTTCAATTGCCATGCTCGGTGACTGAAATTGCCGTGTTTACTACGAATAGGCTTTTTAACTGCCGTGGTATGAAAAGTAAAATAAATGGGCAAAGACATGTTTAAAAATAAACGTAAAACTCCAACTGAAAACTGTTTTGTGTAGCTTATGCAAAGTCCGCTATTGGTCCTCAAAAAAGCACTGCGAGAAAGTAAAGTCATCCTACAACTTAGGTCATACTGTGAGTGGAATAGTTTTCTAACATGTTAAAACTATACTGGAAGCTAGGACGATTATATCTCTAGCGAAGTAAAGTTGTATGCGAGCACTTGCTTGTTCAAGGAAACGTGATGTCCAACTACTTCATTAAATATCTAGGTAGGCCACAGACACAGGTAGGCTTAATAGTTTTTTCCAAGAACTTTGAGGTAAACTTTGTGTCTATCTTTATGTGAACAAGAAAGAAAAAAAAAAAAAATTGGCATAACTGACAATGAAACACATACAGATAATAACCTCCTCCTTTTTTTGAAGTCAGTTAAAAAGATCGTAATATACACACAACATTTATTTAAAAAAACTAAATAGGGATTAGCGGGATTAGGAAGAATTTAGGCAAGATTACAAAGAGAAATAAAAAAGTTGTTGACATACCTACAGCTCATTTACAGCACCTATCGCAGTCCACTGCTGGACATAGGCCTATCCCAAGTTGCACTATAACACTCGGTCCTCTGCCTTCCGCATCAAGTCCCCTCCAGCTACTTTCATCAGACATACAGGTGACATACACCTGTCAATGACAAATCATGCGTAATGTGCTCAGATGAAATACATATTCATCTAGGTCATGTGTGTTTTAGTAATTGTTGTGAGTGTGTCTCAGAGTCATGGCAAATGTATGTCCAGCTTAGCACATTACTATAATCGGGTTAAACCTGATACTGGTATTTTGCTAGATCCCTGTTGGGACGAGGTGGACGTGGAGCAAACTATACATTTGGTTAAGATCGTTTGTAATCAAATATAGTCTTCATCATCATCCTCCGAGCCTTTTTCCCAATCATATTGGGGTCGGCTTCCAGTCTAGCCAGATGCGGCTAAACATCAGTATTTTACACTGAGCGACTGCCATCAGACCCCCGCAACCCAGTTACTGGGTAATACTGACATTCGGAGGTTAGACCAGTTGTCAGACTTTCAGGCTTCTGACACTACCCGTAACGACTGTCATAAGTATTCGTATGACAACCGGGACCGACAGCTTAACGTGCTCGCCGAGGCACGGAGGGGTCTCGATGTGTAACGAATCGGTCACCCATCCACGGACTGACTGCGGCAAGTGCAGCTTAACCTTGCAGATTGTACAATCCGCGCAGTCATTGCTTTGCTACGAGCCCCTCAAAAATATAGTCTTCATGTAACATATTATATTGTGTAAAATTTAAAGCACTTTCCAATTTTTCACACCAAAATCGGATAAAAAGAGGACGAAAAATAAATAATTAGGGTCGTGTCTTCAACCCCTCAGAGTAGTGCTGAGTCATTTGATTACACACATACATACAACACAGGACATGGTGTTAACAACTAAACTGTCAGTGTGTGTGTACGTCATGGCAGACATTTTTTTTTTGTATTTTGTGAAGGCGGTTGGTAATTAAGGGTAAGCTTAAGGATAGGAAAAAGATGTAATTACCACATTTTTTCTTGGAAGTTTTATATTTTTTACCTTTACCTTGTAGAAATCCCTGTGAAAAAGCTCGTCCGAGGAAGTACTACTTCTGTACATATTTCTACTGCCAAACAGTCATGCTTGCATTGCTCTGTTCCGGTGTGAAGGGTACGAGTACCGGTGAAATTACAATCACATGAGACTTTCCATGTTTAGGGCTTAACTTGGCGAACGCGATTTGCAATGACTATCCCACTGCTGGGCAAAGGTCTCCCTCAATTCCTTCCATCTATCGCGGTTCTGTGCCACCTCCTACCAGCTGTCTAGAAAGACATTGAGTTCGCCTCTCCATCTCCTGCGTGGTCTGCCGGGACCCCGTCTCGCTGTCTCAGGGCTCCAGTATGCTATACGGGCCCACAGCTCATTTGGCATGCGGCAGACGTGTCCTGCCCAGTCCCACTTCAGTTGGGCGACCTTCTGACCCACGTCAACGCAAATTGTTGACAATTATTACATAGTTTAATATTTATTGAATCTTATAATAATTATATGAACCGACGACGTTGTTCCGTGTGGTGCCGGACGAAAAGAATTGCACTACCATCTTCTCATGGGTGTCGTAAAAGGCAACTAAGGGATTCACCAGAGGATGGGCAGCAGCGTTCTGAGTATTCAACCAACTGCAATCACCAACCCGCCTGCCAAGCGTGGCGATTATGGCATTTCCCCCCAAATTGCTTGGGGGCGGCCTGTGTCCAGCAGTGGATGTCTTTCGGCTGAAATGATGATGATGAATGATGAACCGACGACTAGTCAAGAGTCGGGCTTATTAGTTGGTGATTACTAAACAACATGGTGAGACTGGCCGAGGATAGAAGTCGGTGGCGTGCTATTGGAGAGGCCGATGTCCAGCAGTGGACTGCGATAAGCTGATGATGATGATGATGGTGATGAGAAAACATGGTGTGCAGCATGTTTGCAAGGACATGTTTGATGCATCGGCAAAACTCATTACTTTGCAAAAGAATTTTGTAGTCAGAATGCAGTATACAGGGTTACAGGTTAAGTCGACTTAGATCCTTTAAGAGGTTTTAGTTTTCATCATTCCTAGCTGATTTGACTATGAAACACCCCACCCCAAACCTAACCCATATTGAGATATTAGATTTTGATTATTTTTTAAATAAAATGAAGATTTTTTGAATAATTGTCCTTTTTTTCGGATTTTGTGCCTCTAATTTATAATATTTTTGCTATTTTTGTGTAGTAGATTAGTTTATTTATTACTCTCAACACAAAAAAACAGGAACAGGATACATGTAACAAAAACTCTGTTGTTCCTGTGAGCTACGTTAGCTTAGCTTAGCTAGAATCAATACTCATACGTAATGACACGACTCGTTTGAAAAATGCTTTATTAAAAATAACCAAATTAAATATTCATTAATAATAGTTATGTTAGTTAGTTATTATATCAATTTCAATTTACTATTAATAATGATTTAATATTTAACTTAATTATTTTTATTGATATAATCACTGAGTGAGTGAGTTTTAAGTAATGTAATCACTTTAAATGTATTATTAAAAATGATTTAATATTTAATTTAATTATTTTTATTCAAGTTTTTTCCCAAATGAGTTGTGTCCTTACGTATGAATATCGATTCTTATAACGTAGCTCATAGGAACAACAGGGTTTTTGTTACATACTTAGGTGCATACTTACTATCATACCAGGCCCCTCAGAAAGTATTGCGAAAAAAGTTTTTATATATGGGAGACTGGCCAGTTATAATGTTTTTCGAAAATATGATTATTTATAAGTAAAAATAAGTAAGTTCCAATTTCAAAATTTCCCTCCACATTTTTTGCGAGTTAATTCAAAGTATTGTGTCTCACTGAAATATGGATCTGCGCCGGGAACATTTTAGAGCTATGATTTTATACGATTTCAAGTGTCGCCTGAAACCGGATGAATCGTACGATAGACTTCAAATGGCATTCATGGATGAAGGCCCTTCCAAGGCAACCGTGTATCGTTGGTATAACGAATTCAAGCGCGGTCGACCAACTTTGGGGGATGACGAAAGAAGCGGTCGCCCTTTGACGGCTGTTACCGAAGAAAACGTGCTAGCAGTGAAAAATTTAATCCAAGACAATAGGCGAATTACATATCAGGAGATTCAACACATATTGAAGATTGGATCGGGAAGCGTTCACGAGATTCTACACAGCCATCTTCGCGTGAGGAGGATAGTATCACGCTGGGTGCCGCACAACCTCACCGATGCTCAGAAGCAGGCCCGGGTGGAATGGTGCCGTGATATGCTTAACAAATTTGAAGCAGGCTCGTCTCGGCGTGTTTACGACATCGTTACAGGTGATGAGTCCTGGATTTATCAATACGACCCAGAAACCAAGCGCCAGTCGACTGTTTGGGTGTTTCAAAATGAGCCAACGCCTACCAAAGTGAAGCGATCTAGAAGCGGGGGTAAGATTTTGATCGCTAGCTTTTTTAATTTGACTGGCCACTTGGTATCAATTCCCTTACGGGATCAAAGAAGCATTAATGCCGAATGGTATACTACCAAATGTTTGCCAGAAGTTTTCTCTGTTATAAGCAACAAGCGACCAAACACAGGGCTCCGCGGGCTACTGCTCCACCACGACAATGCACCTGCGCACACCGCACTCAAAACGAGGGACTTCCTGGACAGCACGCCAGTCAAACTCCTGGGTCACCCTCCTTACAGCCCTGATCTAGCACCGTGTGACTTCTTTTTATTCCCAAAAATAAAAAATCAGCTCAAAGGGATACAATTTTCGTCGCCGGAAGATGCGCTGGCTGCGTTCGAGCAGGCTGTAAACGAGGTGTCTGCGGCGGACTGGAAAAAGTGTTTTGAAAACTGGTTTAGGCGCATGAATCTTTGTATAGAGGCTGGTGGAAAGTACTTTGAAAAGATTTGATAAAAATATATGTACGTATAGAACAATTTTTTTTAGTTTCGCAAAACTTTCTGAGTGTCCCACGTATGTACATCTTTCAATCGAAGCGATTGATTGCAGCGCGGTAACCACCTGTCGAACGGTTATACAAAATATAATTCCAACATAGATACAATTTTTGCGGCATTTATATCGCTGTTTTCAATTATGTTAAAAGCACCCTCATTTTGTAAAAAATAAAATTCTTTAGTAGAAATAATACAAAATCCATCATTTTCAAATAATTGCTTTTAATACTCAATGCGATTACTTTTTCAGCTCTCATAATTGTAATCAGTGATCTGAAAACACATTACTTCTGCTTCGCAACACAATATGATGCGTACCATTATACAAAGCTTTGTTAATGGCATGGTTTGTATTGAAATGGATTAAGTTGCCTAAAAAGAACAGTAAAAAATGTGGTCGAAGTGCTGCGAACAATCTAATGAAGCCAAAAAAAACTATGCTCCTTCGTGTACAACCAGGAGCTGACGCTCACACATGCACCTCAAACCGTGCTCACCCCTCTCAGTACACATGTCGCGACATCGTCTAGTAAGCATCGCGAAGGCAAATATTCTTCAGGTGAATAGTGTGTGCGTGAGCGCTGGTTGTACACGAAGGAGCATAGTTTTTTTGGCTTCACTATGATTGATCGCAGCCCTTCGTCTACATTTTTTACTGTTCTGTGTCTGGGGATTAACAATTGTGGATTGTGGGCAAAAACCGAACATGCTGTACTTTATAAAGGTAACATTGGTGTCGATTCTCTTGTTAAAAAACTAAACTTATTTGAAACTACCGCTCTCTTTTACTAATAGTAGATGCAAGAAAAGGATGGCAACAACTATGTGGTTATACTCATATTAAGACAAATAAACATTACCTTATCATATGATATAAGATAACTTTTGCAGTTAGCGTCATATCGCATCGTCGGCGACTTTTTATTTTATCATATGTTATATTGTCATAGAAGCAATTTATTTATTTATATAGCTTTTTATTTCCATATTCATAAGATCTTTACAATTTAAATGTGTATGTAAGTAAAATAAACAATCTAAGGGTTAGTTTTTATTCCATTCTTATAAATTGGGTTTGGATCCCTTAAGGGTAAAAGCCTCCTCCAGGTTTTTCCACTTGTCTCTGTTTTGTGCAGTGGTTGCCCATGTGCACCCAGCAATTTCTGATATATCATCGGTCCACCGCTTTTTAGGTCTGCCAATATTTCTTTCATAGAAGCAATTAAAGAAGTCTAAATGTAATAAATAAATATTGCTTTTTTATTATTACATACACTGTATATTACACACTTTTATGAATAAGGTCGGCCGTCGGTCCTTCGACAGACATGGCCAGCCCACTGCCACTTCAGCTTACTAATCCTAATACGAGTTATGTCGGTCACTCCGGTTCTTCTCCGGATAATCTCGTTACGGATTTTATCCTTCAAAAAAACTCCAAGCATAGCTCGCTGAGTGACTTTGAATTTGTGGACTAGCTCAACCGTCGGTGTCCACGTCTTGGCATCGTAAGTCATGACAGGCAGGACGCACTGGTTGAAGACCTTCGTTTTCAAAGTTTGCGGTATATGTATAATTTGAATGGGGTTAATGAAATAAAATCACTCATACATTACAGCAAACGTGTTTATTGGTTACTAAGTGTATTAAATTTATAAACAGTCCAGTATACAGTTGCTTGGCGCCTTGCTGAACGGGAAGACAGTGAAGGAACTGTTATGTCCCTCCGAAGAAATACAACCTTCCAAGGAAGAAAATCTATGTGGAAGTGAGTAACAGTTAGTATAGGTATCATAAGACTTGTTACGCAGCAATGCGCCACACAACTCGGTACAAGCGCACTCCTCGGAAATTCGGTTTCAAGCTCATCGTTTCAGGGTTATGGGCACTAAGTTCTTAAAGAGCTTAATCACTACATCTAGACAATAAGTGATATATTTTTACTGACCTTTTAAAATGTTTGGTGTGTATTTTTTTTTTTTGTCAAGCCTTTGCGATCCATTACGTCAAAACATCGAACATACAGCCCAATAGACGTCTAATGTTGAATATATTGCGTCAATAAATTCTGTCAACCAGCTGAGGTGGGGTACTGCACTACGATTGGCCCTACCAAGGCGGCTATTGGCTAATCACTAACGCGGCAGTTTTGTGCGCTCGCATAAGTGGTCAAAACTAATTTGAAGTTTTCAAGTGGCGAATAGTGGCGTCCCACATCAGTGGTATATCATGGATGTGTCGACAGACATTGGTTGCCTGTAATGAGGCGTATATGGGGTGTATGGTCGATTCGTGATCTTAATTATTATTATTTTTAACAAATTTAAGTCGTAATAACCTGTTGATAAAATATTTTACCTAATGCCCAAAGTAAATGTACCTAGAATGGAAATCATATTTCGTTTAGGCGGGAGACACCGTACTATACGTCAAAACGTTGCGGTCGTCATGCCTCACTCGTGTCAAAGTGCGGTCACCCCCGGGTTTCACAAACGATGCATTGTCATAACATCACTTGGTAATTTTCCTGTATATTTGTCAACCCTGTATACAGGTAGTAAATATGTAGAAGTTTAAACCGGTAGTGCGCTTGCCAGAAATTACATATTTGTACGTTAACACAGACAAAAGAACCACAAAAAAACAGCCAGACTTTAGAAAAACATTCTTAGTTTAAACTAGTTAAGTTCAGTATAGGTTCAAAAATCTTTCAGTCACAATTTATAAGAAATAGTCCTTCTTTCACATCATATATTAAAGTTATATTTAAATATACATTAGGAAATTCACAGCATTTTATTTTTAAAGTGGATGGTATTATTGTCATTATGACAAAGTAACTGAATTTACCGGTTACAGTTTTTTTTTTGCCTACCTCCTTGCGGCGCTGAAAGCCTTTTTAATACAAAATTATAAAAAGAAATATGTTAGTCACTTTTGATAACGAACTGTATAAGAAGTTATAAAAAGTTTAGGTCATTTTGGCTCAACGATCTCCATCACAACTTTAGACCTTACGCTAATTTGTATACTAGCTTTTAGCTTTAATGGTCGGACAGTGCCGGACAGATTCCGACGCTTTCCGGACAGTTGTTGAGTCCGGCTGACCTACCCTGAGGCTTTGTTGTTTTCATTTCTAGCTTAGCTCTGATCCGCTCGCATTTAATGCTTGCAAACTTGGAAGCGAAAGTGATGAACGAAGTTAAGTTAAGGTAGTGTTATGTTATGTTATGTTATCATAATTCATAACAAGGTCTTTAGTTCATCTTTTGCTCGCTTCGCTCATTACTCGTTTTGTTCAAGCCTCACTTACTCTAGTCCGATTTAAGTTGAACTTAAAGTAAGAAATCGGTACATGTTATTTTCTCATATAATACATGTAAAAAGATGGTAACTTATATTAATAATATTAACTATACAAAATTAGAAACAAGCGGTGAAGTTAGAAAAAACCCTTATTGGAAACACACGCCAACCCGCGCGTTTCCATTCACAAATGGCTTTCAATTCCTTAAACATTTAACAAGAAATAAAAAATATAAAAAATCATGTTTAAACAAGAGTACAATTTAATTTATAACAATGTTTTTTTACAAATTTTATTCGCTACCTACGTCCCTAGATCGAACCTTTTATTTTTTTATTTTAAATTACAATAGTAAAATAAAATATTTTTTGTTATTTTTTTTCTCTATTTACCCAGTTAATTTTACTTCTCTCGCACTAGAGCCTTCCATTTAATTCCAATTCTGAGTTCTCTATCTAAGTTACTCCCCTGATAATGCAACCTTAGGAAAAGAGACAGTGAACGAAGAGAGATAGCTACAAGTCGTATTATCAGAAAGAGTGGAGTTGAGTGTATCTGTGATTGATATGTGAACCCAATCTACTGAGGATTTAAGGAGGAAGAAGTGCACAGTTCACATTGTTACACCTACCATGCAGCTACAACATTTATTACATATATTTCGATTATCTAAACAGTTACCACATATATAAATGATTGTCATATTTCAGAAGCTGTCAGAAGAACTTTTGATGTTCCACACAGCCGGAAGATGCTTAGACCTTTCCTATCGAATGTGTCAGATACATGGTGTTAATACCATATCCAGGTATAAATTTTCATCAAAGAAAGGTTCATCAAAGAACGGCTATTGAGAAAAACTAAATTTTCCATTGTTTTGTTGCCGCCGCCGGCTTTGCCCCGTATTGCGCTAGCGTTGCCCCGTATTGCGCTAGCGTTGCCAGATCCATTTTTCCAAATACAGGGACTTAGAGGCCGCACGCATTGCGGTTGCCGTTTTTTAATCTGTCAAAATGTTTTTTTGTAGTAGAGTAAATTCAGCTGCGGGAAAAAAATTGCGGCTGAATTGAGAAACCCCATTGGCTACATTTCCTGCAGCCACAACCGCGGGCAGGAAAAACCGCAGTGCGTGCTGGGAATTAAATGAAAAAAGCGGGACTGGGGCGAATAAATCGGGACGTAGAAAAAATGCAGCACAGTGGTTACAATTCGCAGTCACCCGTTCCTACCTACGGCGTCAAATTGGCTATTTAGAAGAAAAAGCGGAAGTTTGAGTGTACTGCTCAGGGTTATGGCGGGACGCGTTCTGAGAGGGCTGGAAAACGGGATATCTAACGCTACAATACGCTCAATTTATAATCTGTTTGCCTAATCCCAAATCGATAAGAGTGCGCAGCAGCTAAGTCTATGTGAGGCCCAAATCGTGGTTCGAAATTATGTTCAGCTGGTGTTGCCGTTTTATTGATTTTGTCCCTAGAACTACCTAATTTAAATTTATTACAGATTATTTTGGTTAAAAAAGTGTACCTACCCTTACCTTTCGACAAGATTGTAGAAGATCAACAAGTCCGTTCGTTTTCGTAAAAACTATATCCACATTAATTAAAATCCCAATTAGTTTATCATTAGTAAGTTTTAACTAAGCTCAGTTAAAAATTAACTAACCGCAAACGAGCTTAGGGCTACCAATTATAGAAGAAAAATTAAAAAGTGTGTCATAAAAAAAATATTTAAGAAGTGTGTCATATCAATATAACACAAAGTTACTTTATGTGATTTTTTTAAATAGGTTGTAACTAAAGGAGCATTATTTGCTAAGATAATTTTTCTCTAAATTCAATGACCTATGAACTAGGACGTCTTATGTATTTTGCAGTTTTCTCACTATAACAAAAAAAATTATAATCACATTATACTCAAAATAATTATAACAGAGAGTTTTTATAAAGGTCTATCAATGTGGAAGATTATAAGTTTCTACGTTGCATAGCTTAGAAATGACAGGGTGGGGGACACATTGCAAGCCACTTTGGCGGGCTGTATTTCGCAGATGGTATACCTGATAAAAAAGTTGTGTACGAAACATTACCTTCATTTTAGTAGACCTATTCAGTGATAGCCCACAAGAGCGGGTGCAGCGAAAAAAAATAGTCATCCCCATTTCACATGTATGGGCGCCACCCCTGAAATACGTGATCAAGATTCTTTTATTCTTTTAAAATTGAGATCTAGATCTAGACCATTTTTTGACAAAATTTCATTTACTTATGTTTATAACTGTATAAGTTATTAAGCTGTAAAGGATTAGGACAGAAGGACAGACGGACAGACGGACGGACATGACGAAACTATAAGGGTTCCTTGTAGGAACTACGGAACCCTAAAAAAAGATGGTGGTCATTGTGAGTGATTACTGCGTGCATCGAAACGATTTTAATTAATAAAAATTGTACGGTAGATTAAAATTATTTTTTAGAAATTTCTGTAAAGACGCTTGTCATCTTAGTCTTCCTGCGACCACGAACGCTGCAAAGCTTTCAAAACGTCAGGAAACCAATCTAAATAATATACACGATATCATCATCATCATCATCATCATCATTTCAGCCGAAAGACGTCCACTGCTGGACATAGGCCTCCCCCAAGCAACGCCACAACGACCGGTCCTGTGCCTTCCGCATCCAGCGGATTCCCGCGACCTTCACCAGGTCGTCGGTCCACCTTGTGGGGGGCCTACCCACGCTGCGCCTTCCAGTACGCGGTCGCCACTCCAGAACTTTACTGCCCCATCGGCCATCCGTTCTGCGAGCAATGTGCCCCGCCCACTGCCACTTAAGTTAGAACGATATAATCCAGTTAAACTTGTTTTATTATAAAAGATGGTAGATTAGAATACGGTAGGTACTTTAGTCGATCGATGTTACATACGTGTCTATCAAGAGCTCGTTGAATCTCGTGGCAAAGTTGTTTGGCACCAGTAGCTCCAGTAAACTTGTCACCACTCGAAGCCAAACTTACGGCCCTTGTTAAAAACTTCAATCTTTGGGCTCAATTAAATGGAAATGATTGCAGCAAAAGCATAACTTTAAAATAAAATAGTACAAATATTCATGACCCAAAATCAAATCCAACTACTGTAAACAAACTACATCAAAAATAGCAGTTTACAATAAACAAAACCCGTAACAAAACCTGAACTCATTTCCGAATAAATTGTAAAAGGCAAACACGAAATTTACGTTCGAATTAATCGAATAGTCAACAACACCTAATCCTGCCCCAACATGTGTTGTGATGCCGAAATCTGCTTTAATGTTGCATAAAATAGGGCTGGTTTAATAAAATTATAATTTTGTTTCTTTGTTATAAATTTGTCAGGCATAATTAATTGCAGCTAGTTTAATACTAAATTGTCTATCGCCTGACCGATCGGTATGGTTTCGAATAATTGAATCCCACCGAAATTGGAAATTGGTCCGGGGACTTACTGGAACTGATCTGATGCACGAGTTACTGCTGTTATAATTAAAAGTGCACTGAGGTATGTATCTATTTTGATATGGGGCTTAACTTTGGATATGAATATTAAACATGAATATATCGAGTAAAAATTTAATAAATTCAGGCTTATCTTTTGACTATCACGTTATGAAATTAAAAGTGGCTCTTAGCAGCCCAGCTACGAATTCATCACTTTATACACCACGACTTTCGTATAACATTTTTTACGAGCCTGTTTTGTCTCATTTTAGGGCAAAGGCATCCCTTCCTTTGTTCCGCTTTTCGCGGCCTATGGCAATTTGTGGCCAATCCTTTAAGAAGGGGTCCAGCTCATCCCGCTATCTCCTTCTGGGCCTACCGCGTTTTCGTTTAAGGTTTGGTATTTCAATAGCCAGTTAACTTTTAACTGAGGAATAAGTTTGACATTTTATTTTAGTATAGAAAATATGACAAGATTTCAGATTTATTCCTCAGAAATCAGACTATTGAAATACCGGCCCAAAGACAAATACTGTACCTACTTTATTAAATTACATCTTCTAAGCACGCGCAAACACGAAAGACCAGAAAATGTTTGATTTCTATAGAAGTACGTATGGCGGTCAAAAAATACGGTCGACAAGTCAGTGGTAGAAGTTTGACATTGACAGCGCCTTTAGCTTTTTTGTTCGTAAGCAGTAAGAGTGGTTTTCTAATTTAAGTGTTAGCACTATCATGCAGTGAACTGTACCTATGTGGATCGATAAAAAGTATAATTTTAATCATCTAGAACTTTCCTTTTGTTATAATAAAGAGCTCCCTTTTCCAACTTCAGATGTTTGAGTTTGAAAATAAAAACCATAAAACCGGTTAAATTCTACTGGTCTTACTTGCACTTAATTCACTTAATTGGCTTAATCGCTCCAGCTGCCATAATAAAGAGATCTCTCGCCAAGTTCAAAACTCCGCTCTGATGAATTTATGAACTTTGAACTGGTTAGAGCTGGATTTCTCATTTTCAAAACTTTGGAGGGCTAGTTCTGCGCTTTATTTAAAAGATTGTTTATTATGTAAAATAGTAATAGTAGTAGTTATACCTACCTAGTTACTTGTACCAAGACAACTAGACAATTGGGTATGTGGTTCACCTTCCCGCTTACCGCGCGTACGTCTCAATTCCATACATTTCGTCAAGGAAGTCAATAGGGGGGAGCAAGGGGGGATAGCTGTCTCCTCTAGAGACTCAAAACTAGAAGATTTTAATATAAAAGTAGTCGAAAAATTCACAAAAACCCAAGAAAAGAAAAGAAGGAAAAAATATTTATTTGCGTCAAAAATGGTGCACAAAATTACCAAAAAAATAACACAGAACGAATACAAAAAAAATAACACAGAACGAATACAGGTACAGATTCAAGAAGTGTGGTAAGATATGCGTCACATCCGCGCAAAACGGCCACCGATCAGCATGTTGCCGTGCCTCATGCAAGGGGACTCAAAGCCACAGCGCTGGTTTTCAGCGGCAGCCGGAGAAGATAATATTTTAATTAAAAATGTTTTATTTCTTGTAGTAAACGATTAAGAGATGATTTATGCTGGGCCGTGCTGGGCACCCAGCATGGTCTAGCATAAATCATCCTAAAAACTTTACAAATCGCATTTATTTTACCTACGATTTATATCCTCTATCTATCATCTTGCACCCCCCGGTTCATGGGCTGGCGACGCCTTTGATATAAGTCCTCCCTATCCCACATATTTGCGGATGACGTTACGTTTGACAGGCGTCTAGTTGGCTTGGTCGACTATTAGTTATAGCTAGTAAGAGTGTATACACTCAGGAGCAATGAATCCGGGTCACCAACATAGATAAACAGAGAATGATATATTATTCAAGTAAAAATTATTTTATAGACATAATCAAATTTTATTTGAAAAAGCTATCATTCTTAGATGCTTACGACCCGGATCACCCGGATCCATTGCTCCCAAGTATATAGTTAGTTAGCTTAAAAAGCAACAATGTTTTCTATCGACTTATTTCGATGTTAGAATGTAGCAGATTTGTTAAAACAGTCGAGCTTCAGTTAAAGTTGAACTATTTTCAGATTGAAAAGCTAACCATTTGCCAAAAACAATCTATCATTGTTTGCCAAAGCCTACCTGAAGCTTTTGAAACATGACAATCACTAACTCGAATTATAACGAAACAGACACATATCGACGTAATTACGTCATCGGTTAAAGGCTCTCCACACTTGTACGGTTATTGCATTATTTTTGCATGAATGTATACTGAGCTATTAATTCATTTGCGAATGTAAACAGACTTTTACTGTATGGTAATTACTCAGGGCAATTAATAAGTTTGAAATATATACGTTAACATTTTTGATAATAAGCGGGTCGCAAACTGTTTGATTTACATGATATACTGAAAAACTAATTAATTGAATAGGCAAATTAATTGAACTGTCAATATCAGTGACAGGATTAATTAAAATCTTATTATAATCATAGTTATTTTGGCGTACCAATTTGAGTCTGTAATGTAAAAATGGAATTTAGGTACAGATTTGATGGAAAAAATAATGTGATAATCCGATTTTCCAGCTAGGTTATTCACAACCATTCGAAAGTGCCTTTCCGAATCCGTTTTTTTTTTACAACGGTTCTAAGGTTGTAAATTGTGAAAAGAAAAATTTGGTCACGAGCAGAATTCGAACCTGCGACTTCTGGTTCGGTAGACCAGTGCTTTTGCTACCGTGAACTCTGCTCGTGGTATCGAATTTAATGTATCACTTCCAATTTGTATTCGTCTTTGCTTGCTTTCAAATTCTACTAATATTATAAACGTGAAAGTTTGGGAGAATGTATGGATGTTTGTCACTCTTTCCCGCAAAAACTACTGTATAGATTTTAATGAAATTTGGCATACAGATAGAACATAACCCAGATTAACATATAGGCTACTTTTTATTCCGGGAAGATGAACAGTTCCCGAGGGATGCGCGATAAACCACATCCAAGCAAGTTAAGCCTCGGTCATAGGCTAGTAATAAATAATTACGACGGTTCTATTAATGAATGAAGACAATATACGAAAACTCAGCCGAGTCTCAGGTTTATGAATAGCGTTTAGTTAGACGTTCGGTAACTATCCTCACGGACTCGGAAAGGTCATTTTCGGACGGTTGTAAATAAGCTAGCAGGTCTATAAAGAAAAATAAGCGAATAGCCGTACATTCGTGGAAAGTCGCTTATTGGTACACAGACATTTATCATGTTAAACACACATCAATTGGAATCAAACTGTCGGATTGAACTCGCGGTCCGCTGCCGGTATCGTCGGACGCGACTGCAAATTTCAGCATAAAATTTCTATATTCCTACCAATATTATTTTGGCCATTTTCACTCTTGTACGGTCAACCGCACGTCAGTGGTAACAGTTTAACATTGACAGCACCTTTATTTAGTAAGCAGTAATCGGTTTTCTAATTCAAGTGTTACCATTGTCATGCAGTCGACTGTACTTTCAATATTGAGTTGAGAAGCGTGTCAAATATTTACCGGGAATAACGTCAGTCGAACTGCTTTACGATTTCCCAGTTAACGAGTGAGGCGTCAATTTATTTCGTCATTCGTATTATAAAATAAGATTTACAAACATGATTACGAAACACATTTATAACTCGTTTATAGAAAGAAAGAAAGCTTTTTTTTATTTGGCACAGGACAGTGACAACGCAACAATAACATTAAATAAAATACTAAAATAGATATAAGTAAACCATCAACTTGCTGCCGGGCATGTCCATGCCAAAAGGGTCACCAACTCAGCATGTGCTGGCGTTGAACAGCCAGCGCTGATTTTCAGTTGGTACCCTGCACTGACACACGGATGAAGGAACTGTGTTTATATATAATCATAAGAAAGTTCATATAAGTATTGGTCTAGGGTTAAAAAAATAATGTAGGGTGCTAACGGGACCCTATAACTCTGTCTACGCCATGTGTACGTCCGCCAGTCTGTCACAGGGCTGTTTGGTAGCTAACTGAAATGTGTTACTATGGTGTCTATTATGACAAACACTGAAAATAAAAAGTATAAAACCTAAGAGTGTCCCCAATAATAATCCTCGAAAAAAATACACTTTTTCAAAGTTTTTTGTTCCTGCTCTATCTTAAAAACGGTATTACATCAAGCATTACACTTGATGTGAATGTAGTGCATACTCTATAATTTAATAAAAGATAATTAAAATTAAGGCAAATACAGACGTTTGTGTTTTAACCTCCTACCTACCTCTGTTCTACCTGTAGAACATAAAATCTAATTTATTTATAGATTGTATTGAATTGGTATTTAAAATGCAATCTATGAATACATCTTGATATTAATTGTCTGTTTAATCATAACTCTGCACTAAACTATTGTTTGGTATCGAAGCACTTACCGAGCATTAGAGCCAAAATTAGTTCAATTTGCCGTCGTCCATGACAGAGTGCATAATGCAGATAGTATTCGAGGCAAATGTGTTAATGAAATGCATATGATTTCAACTCAGCGTAGGGAATGCTAATTTGCCTCAGTGTATTGAATTAGTTTGAAACTTCCATCAGCGCTGATTATGATAGAATAGTTAATAGAATTTTGTTGGGAGCTCATTAGTTGGGTATATCTTTCGATACAAATGTTAAATTGTTATAGGCATATTGGAATAGGTATTCTTCTTCTTCGTGTCAATGGTACAATATTCATATCCCGCTGGCCCAGAAATTGGCCACCTTAATTGCGTTGTCTGTAGCATTGTTCAGATCGCTCAATGTGCAGGTGTAAGGGCAAAGAGAGCAAGATAACAGATGTAGCATTGATTGAGGGTCAACGCCACAGGTACAAGCTGTATCCGTTTTATCTACGTAGCCCCATTTGCTCATGTTCAGCTTACATCCGCCTACCTGGGTCCGCAGACGGTTTAGGGACTTCCATGTAGGCCAGGGAAGACTATGACCTGCAGCGAGCTTCTGACTGGATTGGATATAAATTTGCGGGTGGAGGTAATTTTTCCAACCACAGTTTTCACCGGGCCTCAATTTGACAACCTTGTAGGGCCTCGGTCGATTTAAAGAAACTGTGGCGGCTCTTTAGGCGTTGGGTCTGTAGTGTAGTGAGTGCCTAGGTAAAGATTAGCTTAGGTAGTGAATAAGTATTAGATAAGCATTTCTTTATTACGATAGCATAGTTCGCAAATCATGGATGTTCTAAGGAAAGGCCAGGTTAAGAGTACTCTAAACCGACGAGCATGCATGACGAGGTCTGATGATCGTAGATGAAGCGAAAGAGGTTTGTCAGGATCGTAGCAGGTGGAAATCCATAGTCTCTGCCTACCCCAATGGGAAACACGCGTGATAATATGTATGTAAGTATGATAGCATAGTAGAATTCATTAGAGATGAATCAGCAACGACTAATCGCTGTGACTTCAACGGTAACTGGCAAAGCTAACACTGTGTTTGACTTGACAAATGATTGATACAATCAACCGTGCTTGGTTTGAGCACTCTCTCAGAACCTGCACATCTCAAGAGTAATACGCTTGAATAAATTCTGAGTATTTGTCAGACCCCGTACCAGAATAGTTAGAGGTAGCTTGGTATCTGTATCTGGTCGGTGCTCGATAGTGGATATCTAATACATCAAGTCAAGATAGCTATGCTTTTCTTCTAAATTCGACGATTCTCATGTCCATTAGGGTTTCTTGTGGTTATGATTATGACGTTAAATGAACAAAATTATTGTCATAGAAATTGAATTGAATTCCAGTTCCAGACTAAAGTACCTACCTAATTTGTGATATATTTTTTTCATTTCTGTTTGACCTAAAACAACGCTTTTAAAATTTCGTAATCATGTTTCATTTGATTGACGCCTCACTTGTCTTTTCAATAACACACCTTAACAAATAGAAATAAAGCTGAAATCGGCAGTCGCGTGTTCTGTAAAAGGGGCAATCTACACGTATTCGGTGTAGAACGCGTTGCTGGTGCAATTTCCGTTGTCGTTCGGCGAGTCGGGGTGCTCCTCGGGCTCCACGCCGTTAGTTCGCATCTCATCACGGACCTGCGCAAATAAACATGATTTATGCCTTGTTACTATTGTAGCTTGAGACGGCGAGAATAGTGCCTTAGTTTGGCAGAGTCTTGAGTGCTGCAACATTGTGAGAATAACAACTCAGTGTGGTAAGACTTTAAGTGCAGACTATTGTAGCTAGGTCTCGCCTTAGTAAATTGGGATTGATGCAGAATATTCAAACGTGAAGGATATTGTTATCATTCTGCTTGATTAAATTTGAAGTAACTGACGTGAAGAAGCTCGCAGGTCAAATTCAATTAAATGCTTTTATTAATGTTGGATTCTGTAATTAGTAGGTTTAAACTTCTATGTATCGCACATATAGCTTTAATTGGCCAAGTGTAGTTCATTAGTCACTCACACATCTTTCACATTACCCTTATTTAATTATTCTAATCAGTATTTAAATTCGTTAGTATTATTAGATATTCTGTGGTTTGACTATCGAAAAATTCATCCCTCAATCACAAGCATCACTTTTACGTAGTAATAGTAATTGTATATATGTAGTCACCCCTTCGGGGAATATAGGCGTCATGTTATTTAAGAATGTATAATTTTTAATTTCTTCAATTAAAGGAGGGTACCTTTACAACTGCGCTATGTACATTTTCGTCCAGTTCTACTGTGTGTGTATCAGCATTTATTATTGCTTATATATTAAGCTGGTTAGTGCCGTTTTCAACACGACCTACGTTATCAATCAGGGGTGCTACTGATTTATGAATGAAAGTCTTCTAAGTCATAAGAGTCAAATGCGTACTAGGTCCAACGAACAACATTAAAACGAACAATATTGTTTTCACGCATCGACGGCACTTCAACCCTCTTCAGGTGACTATATTGTGGCAACATTTTATTTATTCATCCTTCTTACAGAATGAAAAGGTTTTTGTTTGTTCCATTGCTATTAACTTTTCAGTTAAAATTCAGATTGTTCATTGTTGATTGGTTCCTAGTGTGATATTCATTTGAGTAAACGTTTATTCATTCTAGAAAATGTAAAAAAGGGTTCGCGTACTCAATTTAGGTACTCATACGTCCTTCCTTAGTGCTACAATCACAAATTTACATTTTCAAATTTTTCCACATTCATACTTTCGTTCATGGCGGCAGTGCTCGCAAAGGCAACATAACTACAACGAATAAACTCAACTGCATGTCAAATCCAGTAGATATATTTAAATTTAGTTCATAAGTGAACGTTCTCTCTCTACATCTGATTTGCAAAATAATTGACCAACCGTTACAGCCAATACCAACCTTTTCAACTTGGCGCATGACTCGCAGCATGTTTAGTCCAGCCAAGTTCTTGAGTTCTTGGACATTCCACTGGCCACTACGAAGCAATTCAGCAAAGAGTTCTGGGTATCTAGACACGTCCTCCAGGCCACGGGGAACCCTAGAATTTTAATTTCAGAGGTTATGAGATAAATGTATTTGAAAGGATTAATAAATAAACTAGGAGAAGAATTTCGGTTAAATTTAAGGTTTTTCAGGTGGTTTTTCAGGTGGTTTTTAAGGTCGTGATAGTTTTATAAGAACTTGTGAATTTTGAGCTTAAGTGTAGCGCCATAATAGATATTATTATCTTATTTTTAACCGACTTTAAAAAAGGAGGAGGTTATGTATTCCGCGGCTTTTTTTTTTTTTTCATATATGTACACCGATTACTCCGAGATTTGTGGGCCGATTTACGTGGTTGTTTTTTTATTTGGTAGAGAAAGTCCGCGCGGTGGTCTCATGTAAATTTTATTGACTTAGGTTGAGTAGTTTTTTAACCAGCTTCAATAAATCAGTTTATTTTAGCTTCGCCTATTTAGATGATCTGCTCATTGGTTCGTTTTTCTGAGAATTCTTGGCCGATATGCGTGTTTTTTTTTTTCACGATTGTGATTGGACGTTTGGAAGAACATGAGCGAGACCTTTGCCCAGCAGTGGGATCGCAAAGGTTAATAAAAAAAATATCTCAAATTGGTTATATAAACATTTATGAATCAACCCTCGCAATTTTCAACTAAAAAGAATGAAATAAAAACTTTTTAACAAAAACAAAAAAACCGACTTCAAAAACCTTAACTAAAAAGTAAAAAATAATCATTGTATATATTTTAAAATCTTAACATAAACCAAAATGTTGAAGGCGGCACGTGATTTTCATGTACGTTCACATAAACCTGTTTTTACTATAGATATTGCGCTCGACTGTACATTACATGACGCAAAGGGTCAATCACGCGCCGCCTTCAAAATTTTGGTTTATGTTAAGATTTTAAAATACATACAATGATTATTTTTTACTTTTTAGTTAAGGTTTTTGAAGTCGGTTTTTTTTTTGTTAAAAAGTTTTTTATAATATAAGATTGCTGACGTCGTCGCCTGCAGCGTTTTACGTTTAAATATTTTCAATAACGTGGACTTCTCTGCACATAGTACAAAAGATTGTTGTATAATATTGTAGAATGTGTTGTGAAACATTTGGGACCTGACAGTTTAGCGGCACACAAATCATTTTAGCTAAAAAAAACCTTTTGATCAGGATGTGTGATGTAATAATGTACAGAAACACCATGAATATGTAAGAGATAGTTTGGAAGTAACGCCGGTTGCAGAAAAGTTGAAGAACAATAGTCTTCAACTTTTCTGCAACCGGCGTTACTTCCAAACTACGATGTTGTTCAGGTATGAACATGTGATGCAGAGGAATGAGGAACAGGCTTCGTACAAGAAAAGCGTAAAATGGGCAAGAGATAAGAGAAAGACCAAATAAAAGATGGACAGATTGTGTGAACGATTAATTAAACGACAATGTAGATAGAAAGGAAGTGAACAAAAAGATGATTTCAATAAAGATGTATTGGAAGAACAAGACATGCTGTACCAAACCTAAATTGATTCGGATAACGACAGGAGGATGATGATGACATGGTTTTTATCAAAAATCTATGAAAAATGTTAGACAGGATGGATGAAAAAATTGTCTGCTGCCTCACCTGTTGACGCCGTCGAAGTCGCCACCGATGCCGACGTAGTCAGCGCCGATCATACGCTTGATGTAGTGGAAGTGTTCTGGCAACAAGCATAGGTAATTTTATTATATTCTACTTAAATAATAATTAAACAAAGAAGATCGATGAAATAGATCTTTTAAAGGATCCCCTATCAGTGCGTTTCTAAACCTGACATGATTTTAATTAAAGTCATAACTAAGGTGTAGATATCTGTCAGAGAAGGCATGAATGCAATTAAATATTTATGGAATACTAGGATTGCTAATACTAGGATGGAATTTGTTTTTGGTCCGGCTTTTTTGAAATGTGAAATTGAACGAAACAGTAGCAGTAGGTTAAAAAGTTTCTAAGAATTCACCTAGAGTAGAATGATTTGAAATACTTGTAGATCGTATCGCAGTTACAATTTATGTGTCCACTCAAACTTCCGGCTTTCAGGGATTTAATAATAGAGGCACTACTTCCAGCAGAGTCGACGAAAATGTTTACTATCGATATGTTAATTCAATTAATGTAATATTAGAACGAAGGACCAATGGCCGCTGGAGCAGACAAGTCCTTGAGTGGAGACCGCGAATCGGCAAACGCAGCGTATGGCGCCCCCCTGCCAGGTTGATCGACGACCTGAAGAACGTGGCTGGGGGGGACTGGATGGGGAAAGCAGAGGACCGAGTGTTGTGGCGCAATTTGGGAGAGGCCTATGTCCAGCAGTGGACTGAGATAGGCTGAGTTGATGATTTTATGAGTGTAATGTTCATGGACCGTGGATCAGCGATCCACTGGCGATCGTTGCGTTAGCGATAATTTTATAAGCGACTAAAGCGATAACGCTTACGCTTCGCTTATCGGGGGCATTTGCGATATCTTTAAAAGTTTCTGTATTGTGTGTGTATTGTGAGGATTGTTTTTGTGTTTCATTATAATTTTCACAACATTCAGTCCAGTTCAGAACATAGAAATAACTTCTGAGATCGGAGCTTATAACTTCTTCGGTATCGAATACTCTATTCCAATAACTTCGTCGGTGCGGACTGTCGACTACCGCGGCTACCATACGATTACGTTATTTCACACTTATCTAGTGTGTGTTGTGTTTACGACATAGTGCTATTGTAGAGTACAGTTTTGATGACGTCTGTGGCACATTGGTTCGAGTGTAGGACTGCTGATCGTGCTGATCGGTCGTGGGTTCGATTCCCAAAGGACACAAATATTTGTGTGATGAACAATAAGTGTTTTTGTGTTGGTCTGGGTTTTTCTTATGTAAGTATTTACAAAAAAAGTATGTAAGTATCATATCCATTGTCTAGTACCCACAGTGAAAGCTCTGCTTAGTTTGGGACAAGATGGTGCCGTGTAAAAAATGTCCTATATGTCCCAAAAAATATTTGTACGCTCATCTTACAATTATTTTCCTTACTAGCAATATTTCTCTTCACATTAAAATAAAACACAATTTCTGCAAAACTTAAAGTTTTAAACTTCTATACTTTCCATAGAGCTGTAGTCGCATCGCTCAAGGGCCAAGGGTGAATTCGTAAACAAGTTTTGCAACTACCAAAAACGGCTGTTTTTTGTCCAAATACGACCGTACCGGGAAGTTTTAGACTTTAGACAATACATCCTTCCGTCCGAGCTGCCGGTTTCAATTCAGTGCGCATAAAGAGACAAGTTGTAGGTAAGCTCTCGTGGAGAGTGCGGGCCATTATAGGACATACAGTATACAGATGCATCTGTTTAGGATGGAGAACGAACAATATACTTGGGAAAGACTGAGACGTCAAATTTGAAAGCTATAAATGTATTAAGTTATTGTTTACATTTATTATATTCTCGTATGACTATTTTCTGGGATATTTGTCGTTTTATTGTATCGGAAATTCCTAGGAGAAATGAAGTAAGCATGTATAAG
The DNA here is from genome assembly GCA_949699075.1 of Asteroscopus sphinx. NCBI lineage: Eukaryota > Metazoa > Arthropoda > Insecta > Lepidoptera > Noctuidae > Asteroscopus > Asteroscopus sphinx. The sequence goes on along the minus strand of OX453002.1, from coordinate 34,098,778 downwards.
AATGTTCGTAATTAGGGGGTCTACGGGATTACATTTGTTTTTTGAAAAAACCGGCCAAGTGCTAGTCGGACTCACGCAGTAAGGGTTCCGTACCACCCATCGACCTGATACCCCATAGAAACTTATTTAATTTACGAGAGTTCATCAAAATACATCAACGCATCGTGCGCGAAATATGAATTTTTGCATCTCTTTCTTACGCAGGTACCATCACATATAGACATATGTTTGCCCTATTTTTAGTATTTGTTGCTAAATTACATAGTATGCACTATAATCAGACTAAGTTGGACGCTGGTATGTAATACCGTTTTGAAGATGGAGCAGGAACAAAAACGTTGAAAAAATGCATGTTTTTCGTGGTTTCTTGTTTGGTATTATTAGTATTTGTCGTGATAGGCGTCATAGCAACACATTCTGAGAAAATTTCAACCGGCTACCTATTACCGTTCAAAGATGGACAGACGGACGGACGGACGGACAACGTTGCAAGAGTAATAGGGTCCCGTTTGGCACCCTTTGGGTACGGAACCCTGAAAAAACGCTAAAACTGACTACAGTAAAAATTAAGGAAATTGGCATTACATTTTGATAATAAACTGTCTGTGAAAATTGTTGGCAAAATACACAGTGAAATAAATCTTTTAACTTCCCATCAGGACATCCCAATAATCTTTATGAATATATCGGTAAGACGTTCCTTCGACGGAAATTCAGAAGTTTGTAAGAGATTGTCGGAAGTTTACGTATTCCGTCACGGCCCGATAGGGATGATGCCAATAAATCAGACCCAGCATAAACATCACACGCTAGCGGATATCGTGCGGCTTTGCTTGCGGAATATTTCTTTTTTTGGTAATAAATAAATAAATATTTTTTGGGACATTTTTACACGTCACCATCTAGTCCCAAACTAAACAGAGCTTGTGCTATGGGTACTAGACAATGGATATAATACTTAAATACTTTCTTTTTTTTGTAAATACATACTTATAATACATAGTCCTGTCCAGCTAGGTAAGTCCAACTTCGAGAAAGAGGTCAATCGTCGAATCCGACTCGGTTGGGCAGCGTTCGGGAAGCTACGCAATATCTTCTCGTCCAAAATACCGCAGTGTCTCAAGACGAAAGTCTTTGACCAGTGTGTGTTGCCAGTAATTACTTACGGTACTGAAACGTGGTCGCTCACAATGGGCCTGATAAGAAGGCTCAAAGTCACTCAAAGGGCAATGGAGAGGGCTATGCTCGGAGTGTCCCTGCGTGATCGAATCAGAAATGACGAGATTCGCAGGAGAACGAAAGTAACCGACATAGCCCGAAGAATTGCCAAACTAAACATCTATAGATCGAGACATACACAAGAGACAACGTACAGACCCGTACAATATTTTTGATATAAGTAGGTATCCTAATTTATTTATATGTACCAGGCCCCTCAGAAAGTATTGCGAAAAAAAGTTTTTATATATGGGAGACTGGCCAGTTATAATGTTTTTCGAAAATATGATTATTTATAAGTAAAAATAAGTAAGTTCCAATTTCAAAATTTCCCTCCACATTTTTTGCGAGTTAATTCAAAGTATTGTGTCTCACTGAAATATGGATCTGCGCCGGGAACATTTTAGAGCTATGATTTTATACGATTTCAAGTGTCGCCTGAAACCGGATGAATCGTACGATAGACTTCAAATGGCATTCATGGATGAAGGCCCTTCCAAGGCAACCGTGTATCGTTGGTATAACGAATTCAAGCGCGGTCGACCAACTTTGGGGGATGACGAAAGAAGCGGTCGCCCTTTGACGGCTGTTACCGAAGAAAACGTGCTAGCAGTGAAAAATTTAATCCAAGACAATAGGCGAATTACATATCAGGAGATTCAACACATATTGAAGATTGGATCGGGAAGCGTTCACGAGATTCTACACAGCCATCTTCGCGTGAGGAGGATAGTATCACGCTGGGTGCCGCACAACCTCACCGATGCTCAGAAGCAGGCCCGGGTGGAATGGTGCCGTGATATGCTTAACAAATTTGAAGCAGGCTCGTCTCGGCGTGTTTACGACATCGTTACAGGTGATGAGTCCTGGATTTATCAATACGACCCAGAAACCAAGCGCCAGTCGACTGTTTGGGTGTTTCAAAATGAGCCAACGCCTACCAAAGTGAAGCGATCTAGAAGCGGGGGTAAGATTTTGATCGCTAGCTTTTTTAATTTGACTGGCCACTTGGTATCAATTCCCTTACGGGATCAAAGAAGCATTAATGCCGAATGGTATACTACCAAATGTTTGCCAGAAGTTTTCTCTGTTATAAGCAACAAGCGACCAAACACAGGGCTCCGCGGGCTACTGCTCCACCACGACAATGCACCTGCGCACACCGCACTCAAAACGAGGGACTTCCTGGAAAGCACGCCAGTCAAACTCCTGGGTCACCCTCCTTACAGCCCTGATCTAGCACCGTGTGACTTCTTTTTATTACCAAAAATAAAAAATCAGCTCAAAGGGATACAATTTTCGTCGCCGGAAGATGCGCTGGCTGCGTTCGAGCAGGCTGTAAACGAGGTGTCTGCGGCGGACTGGAAAAAGTGTTTTGAAAACTGGTTTAGGCGCATGAATCTTTGTATAGAGGCTGGTGGAAAGTACTTTGAAAAGATTTGATAAAAATATATGTACGTATAGAACAATTTTTTTTAGTTTCGCAAAACTTTCTGAGTGTCCCACGTATGTAGAAAGTTCCGGGTAGTTACATCATCATGCGGCAAAGTAAATAAATCATAAGAGATTTCCCTATACGTATCGTGCAGGCTCGAGATTTATAGATATACATTTATGTATCCGTGTATTATAAGTTTAAGCTTGGACGAATTAAAAAAGGCGGACGGAATCTCGCTAAACAAAAAGTGAAGCACCCATAGTAAGACTGCTCGCTTAAAAGTACGAGCTGGCACGCACACATTCACACCCGTAGTAAGACAAAAACCCTTGCGTTAAAATTCTGTCAAAATTATAGTGGGTTTAGGAAAAAACCAAGTGCTTCATTCTTTTCTTAGCGAGATTCCGTCCGCCATTTTTTATTCATCCGAAGTTTTAAGCATAAAATCTCGACTTACATGAAAAAATATTGTTTTGGGTTCCATTCCATACCCAAAGGGTGGCACCCTGGGTGGAAACCAAAAAAAACCGCGGGTATACTCTAGTGGGTTACATTAGGTAGTTATATTAAAACCGAAAATTTTACGATTACGATTTACGAAACGAATTTCTCGATTCAATATAAAATTGAATTAATCCATAAAAATAATGTATTATAGTTAGTTTTACTTTTACAGATTCTCAAAGCCAGTACCTATGTTCGGGTTTGTTTTAGTTGTTGAAAGAAAGAAAGAAAGAAAGAAAAAATATTTATTTGCTTCAAAAGTGACGCACAAAATTACCAAAAAATACAAGAGCACAGAACAAATACAGGTACAGAGCCAAGTAGTGTGGTAAGATATGCGTCACATCCGCGCAAAACGGCCACCGCTCAGCATATTGCTGTGCCTCATGCACGGAGCAAAGACACAACGCTGGTTTTCAGCGACAGCCGGCGTCGACACAAATTCACAATGCAATAACGTAGATCAGTGAGGCGTGATGTTGGTAAATAACGATAAAAAATAAATAAGTAAGATTATTATATAATTTTTTTTTGTACTGTTGTATTTTATGAACAGTGTAGGTAGATGAGTTGTTAGCTTTTTATTAGTTCTTTTAGTGGCATTATGTTGCAGACTACGAAGTGCATAGATGGCTCAATCATAACTGAGAAGTGGGATTTGTCCACCGCTAATTGTATGACTAAAGTATCCTTACTTCCAGGGTTCCGGCCTTATTTTTCCATCTGGTATGAAAATTTCACTGAGTCACCCATAGTTACGAGATTATTTTCGAGAATATTGGAATTTTTCGTACATCCATCATATTCTCCATTGTTTACGGGCATTGAATGTGTAAAGCACGATATTAGCTTGATACGCGTGAAGAAGATTATCAAAATACAAGGTTATGGAGGATTGGAGGTATTGTTCAAGACGTTAATAGGGCTTTTTGTGACATTTGTAGGAGGAGGTATGACAAACCCGCAACGTGAAAAGCATTCCATGCTTGATCGGTTACAAGTTGGTAAAGCTGTGGTCATCAAGTGTGAAAGAACTCTTAGCGAACAAGTGTCAAGTGTAATGAACACAAATATTTTACTTTAGTCAAGGGTGATCGAATATTAGTCACCGAACAAAATTATTTAATTAAACAAGAAATTTTGGCATATTTGGGTGCGTTCTGCAACAAATCAAATAACCGGTAGTTTAGTGAAATCACCGATTAGTCTCCGGTACTCACTCTAACCGGTGATTATCCGGTTTTTTGAGAACCGGTTCACATCACTAATCAGAGCATGTCGCTAACAGTATACAAATAAAGAGTATTCTATCGATCTATCTAATTACTTTTGAAGATTGAAGAGCCGTCATCGGGTGGGGATTTTTTCCGAAAAGTACTCTTTAATTTAGCAATGTAGACCAAAAAGAAGTAGATGCCGCCGATAACGGAGATTGAGTTTGTACTTACCACGGTGAGTGTGAACCACCACTAAGGCTAAAATCGCTTGCACTCAATGTCAGATGGCAGCCGTAGGTACGTGTAACGTAGCAGGATTCGTTCAAGGGATTTTGCCGACAAAATGTATCACCAGGAAGTATCGTGACTATACTTGGATTGAAACTTCAAACAAACGAATCTCCAGTACAGCAAGTAAGCTATTAAGAAGTCATTGCTACCCGCACAATAGTCCGTGATTAAGTACTACGTATCCGGCTCTAAGTTTGTGGGAATCTTTGCCCAGCTTTGAGCTAAATGGGCAATTAAGAAGTACCTATGTTTCATTATGTAACAGCGTGTAGCGGTCCAAACGCGATGATTATGTAAACTGTACGCGTATGAGTTAATTTTCTGTGGTATTTGCATTTTGATTGGCTGTTATGTGGGGTGTTTTAGGTTAGAACTATAGTGCTATCAGTTTAAAGGTTACTTTATCGCAGTCCCTTTACGTAATGGCTTTCCGTGATTTTAAATGTAATAATAGTTAAGAAATAATATTATTATTATTTTCGGGTGATGTTATCTTTTCTTAGCCATTTGGCTAGTTTTAACTACATTTACGAGCTGGGAGCCAAGTAAGTGTAGCGTGTGGTGTGTAAAATTTATGTTGAAAGTGTGCTGTGTAATTCGTTTTCGTCTATCTGCATGATCTTTCTAACGATTCGACAGGTGTTTAGGATAGCGGCTTTTTGTAAGGTTATGTAGAGGGATTCTTTTAGGTCTAATAAATTCAGGCTACGGAGAAGATGGTTGGGAATAACACCAGTTGTGGAGAGAACAATAGGAATTACATAAACTTTTTCTTGTCTCCAATATTATTATTATTTTATTGTAGGATTAGTATAGGATGGCGAAATGAGCTAAAGGCCCACCTGATGTTAAGTGGTTACCTTTGCCCATAACAACAAATAATGACAACAGAGACTGCAAATACATGTTACGCTCATATAAATTTAAATTCGAATTAACTATCTAATATGCCATCGAAGTGAAATAAATTCAAAGTTAATAATAATAAAAGTATAGTTGATCATTGTTTTTCACCACTTCACATAATAAAGCACATGTTTTCAACTGTATAAAGTTCAGTTCATACGAGACAGCACTTAAAATTTGACATTTAAAGTGCAAATGGTCCTGGGTTAGACTCCCGGGTCGGACAAGGTGTTATTGGATTTCTTCGTTAGGAAATTCTCAGTATTAGTACTACTACTATTATTTGTTCTATGGTATTAGCTAGGAGTCTGTATTTGTGCCCGGTTAGTGGCAATAGCCTCCTAATACATGTGACTCATAACATAGCTGGCGAAATATAGATGTACCATACACCTATGCCTTATCCCTTCAGGGAGATAAAGGCGTGATGTTACGTTATGTGTTAATATACCTTGAGTAAAAATTATCTAATGTTAGAAATGTACTTGATTTGTATATACCTATGTGACATTAAATAATTGTAATATTTTTGGTACCTACTGAACTTTTACATTAATTTATCCATTAATTTCAGCCGTAAGACGTCCACTGCTGGACATAGGCCTCCCCCAAGCATCGCCACAATCGGTCCTATGGTTTCCGCATCCAGCGGATTCCCGCGAACTTCACCAACTTGGACATAGTAATGTGATATTGTACAATTGACATGTTATTCTTTTCCTTGACTTTTATATTGTACATGTAAACTTGTACGCCGTAAGGTTGAATATGGTGATACTGTTATATCTTTGGCGGATATGATGGTGCCAAATTAAAGTCCCAAAAACAGCGAAATAACATAAAAAAAAAAGGAATGTTACAAGGACAGATGTTTTGAGGCAAGTTAAGTTAGTACGGTCGACCGCACGTCGGTGGTAACACTTTGACATTAGCAGCATCCTTATTTCGTAAACAGTAAGGGTGGTTTTCGAATTGAAGTGTTACCACTGTCATGCAGTTGACTGTACTACATTTTGTTTGAACGAATAACAAAGCGCCTACCTAAACTTAAATAGTTACGCATGATGACTATTTTGCTATGCGATATCTTGAAGGTGGCCTGAACAGGTACTAAATATAATTTTATTTTTAACATCAAATATAATTTTACCCATATTTCGCAAATAAATTGATTTGATTTGAAATTTTCACATACCAGCGACGTCGGAGATGGTAGCGTTGGGAGCGCACTTCACGAAGTCAGGGAAGAAGTTCACCATTATGATGCCGTTGTTTTCTTTCTGTTGATAAGTAAAACAAATTTAATTAGGTGCATTTAGACAGAATAGTATTCTTCTTTGGGTACTACGCAAAGGACTAAGAGGTTATTATATTTACAGACATACCATTTTGACTTTGATATATTTAACTAGATAATAATATAACTCATGTGTAATAGTTAATTATACTTAGAGACCAAATTGTTCGATAATATAATGCAGCAAGAATAGTTATTTGTTATCGATCATCGTGTTTTGCCTATAAATGTTACTATGAGGTCATTTCGTCGTTGTTCGTTGGCCTGAGTATTGAAGTCTCATAGACACTCTTAAGCAATTTATAATGTTTTTTTTTTTACTAATTTATGCTATTAAATATAAGAATAATAATAAAAACAATGTATACAACCACTTATAGCAAAACTTATAGGCACGCATTATTTATGTACACAACATGGGAGCATCTGTATCCGAAGTAGGATAGGTCCTGTATCTCGGCATACAGCGCCATACCCCTCAAAAATTGGGCAAAAATAACAATAATAGCCAAAACAGACATGTCATTTTAAAGATGGATTAATATTCTAGACCTAAAATGCTTGTCCAAACAGAAGATGTGGGTGTAGGTGTGGGGGTGTGTGTGTTTTGTGTAATGAAGAGTGGAGAATGGTTGGGTATTAATTTTTTTTCTCGTAAATACAAACCAGCGACTGGATGATATCGTCAGGCACATTCCGCTTGTGGTTGCATAGGCTGTAGACGGAGGAATGGCTGAAGATGACAGGAGCGCGGGACACCCTGATGGCGACCCTGGTGGTATTCTCCCCCACGTGCGACAGGTCCACCAGCATGCCCAGCCGGTTCATCTCACGTACAACTTTCTGCAGACAAAGACACTGGTTACAGGACTATTCATAGTACAACAATGCGCAGATAATACACTAAATACACACAAATGTTCACTAAATATTATATTAATGACGACGTCTATGGTCTAGTATGTATGTATTTACAAAAAAAACCTATAAATACCTACAAAAGGTTTTTAAATTTGGCAATTAAAAAAAAAACCTATAATTTACAGAAGTTTTTTAATAATAAATATTTTTGGGACATTCTTACACAGCACCATCTAGTCCCAAACTAAGCAGAGCTTGTGCTATGGGTACTAGAAATATAATACTAGAGAGAGAAATATAAATGGATATAATACTTACATACATTATTTGTTGTTGTAAATACATACTTATGATACATAAACAACACCCAGACCAACACAAACACTTATGTTCATCACACAAATATGTGTGTCCTGTGGGAATCAAACTCACGACCTTGTTATCAGCAGTCCGACACTTGAACCACTAGACCACAGAGGTCGTCATAACTATGTTAGTATTATATCCATTGTCTAGTATCTATGCAACACGTTGTATAGGTATCTATATCCCAATCAGGCGCTATGGCGCCCTCAACTTTGGAATTACGGAATTATCTGACAAATTCTCTACCATAGTAATAACCACAGTTTTACTATGTTAAACTGTGGTAATAACTGCAGTAGGAATACTAGTTTTCATAAAATTATAGCCCGTAAAACCATTTAGTACAGTCTAACAAAGCAATTAGTAAACAGGGTCGCCAGATATAGATGAAGATTTCTCAGGAAGTTATTATAGAATGGTTTGAGATTATAAATACAGTTTAACTTTGTCCGTTATTAAAATTATATTTCACTCGAAAACGTCCACAATCTTCTGAGAAAACTTCATTTATATCTCTCTACCCTGTATACCAATTGCTTTGTTAGACTGTACTAAAAAATATTATTACGTAATCAGCACGTTTCTAATATTCATAAAAGTACATCGATGGCTTCCAAAGTCGATTCACACGCAAAGATATTAAATCGGCAGAAGGTAATTTCAGAGGCGGTGTTATTCATGCGATTGCAATGAATCCCGGATCGGAATGAGTATTAAGTTCTATTTGGTAGGTACTGACTCAATATATTGTCCATGTGAATTGTCTTTAATGCATTTATTTTCTTGAACTTAGAGTAATAAGACATAGAGCGATAGTTTCATTCAAAGTTCCGCTCAAAGTAGAAGCACAAAAAATAACGATGTGTGGCCCGCAAGCGGCACGCAAAAAGTTCGCCGATACACACATAAGTGACAATAAACTGTACTGAATAGAATAGAATAGTATTTATTTGCATCAAACATGGTACAATAAGGTGTTCGAAAATTTTTTTTTTAACTAATACACGTGAACCAAGACTAACTTGAATTTGCTTCATTCCGCGTGCGACTATTGCGTTTCTAAGCCTAATTATTAAGTGCCTGAATAATTCCGCAACGCTGAATTTTGATTGTGTTTTAATTTAACAATAGATCTACATTCCAATGGCATTTTTGATGGTCTGAATTTTGTATTTAAAATATTGAAAGGATTAAATGATGTCGAAATTATTGCAACCTTTGACAATAGATTTAAAGGTTTTTGACAGCCTGTTTAGATCAATGAAAATACTGAAGTGAAAAATAATAAAGAGAGAAAATTCTCTGTTCAACTACAGCATAAAGCAGCTTTCAACATTATCAACATCCTTTTGAACCTATTAGTCTTACTAGCCATTTCTTAAATATGTTTGGTTTAACCTCAACTCCAGATACGGCCAAATAAGTATTACTATTTCACACGAGACGTCCAGCAAGTCAATACAAAACACATTTTACAATTTAATTTCTCATTATGTCTAATATATTTTGTGCTATTTATTTATTTTAGTTTAATATAATCATGCAGTAGTACGCCACGGACTGCCCCCATGATCTAGATGTTAAGTTTTCTTTGTCCATCCAACGGTTGTTTGGAAGATATCGATTTAGCGATAAGGCCGCCAATGTACCCATAGTTTATACGTTGTAACAACTATTTTCATGGTGTACAATAAACATAAATACATACATATTATCACGCCTGTTTCCCATTGGGGTAGGCAGAGATTATGGATTTCCACCTGCTACGATCCTGACACACCTCTTTCGCTTCATCTACGTCCATTAACCTCGTCATGCATGCTCGTCGGTTTAGAGAACTCTTAACCTGGCATTTTTTGAGAACATCCGCGATTTATTCGCGATACGTTCGCCGAGGTCGTCCCCTTCCAACTCTTCCATCCACACTCGCTTCGTATACTTGTTTCGTCAATCTCCTCTCGTCCATCCTCTCTATATGTCCAAACCATCTTAACATACCTTTCTCAATCTTTGTCACTACATCTTCTTTCACTCCACAACGCTCCCTTATCATGTTATTCCTTACTTTATCTCTCAAAGTTACACCACACATACTTCTCAAAGCTCTCATTTCTACTGCATTTATTCTGCTTTCATGTTTCTTCTGCCATACCCAACTTTCACTACCATACATAAGTGTAGGCACTAACACTCCCCCATGAACAGCCAGCCGTGCCTTTTCCGACACTTTGCGGCTGTTCATGAAGGTGTGTAGTGCCCCATTCACCTGATTACCAACACTCACTCTCCTTTCAATGTCCTTCACATGCTTGCCATCTCTCGTAAACATGGAACCCAGGTATACAAAATCTTTCACTTGTTCCACCTTTTCGTCACCTATCAAAATATTGCACTCTGTCATAACTTCTTCCTTTTCAAAAACCAAAATTTTTGTCTTACTAACATTAACTTTCATTCCTTTACTCTTCAAAGCACCATCCATAATTGTTACCATCTTCTGTAACTCCCCCTCCGACGATGCAAGGATAACTTGATCATAGGAGACATTTGACAAGTAACCCATTCATTTCTAAACCATTTTCACTCTCTTTCAAATCTTTCAAACAACTGTCCATGAATAGATTGAACAGCCACGGCGACGCTATACATCCCTGTCTCACACCCTTATCGATGCTGAACCAGTCAGCTGTACAATAAAGCATATTCTATATATCAATTTTGGTGTGACATGCGTATTTTATACACCGCACCTCTCGATGCGGGGACCTTCCTTCTTAAATATTCGGACGCCATTTTGGATACCTCGTTTTAGTCACATTTGATCATCGTTAGTATTGTACGGCCTGAGGTACAAGCTATAGCGATTTTTATTACACATTTTGGTTTTTTGTTAAATTATTAAGGGTTCCTGACACACCTTACAGTCCCCCTAGCCAAGTTCATCATCATCATCATTTCAGCCGAAAGACGTCCACTACTGGACATAGGCCTCCCCCAATTAAGGGGGGAATATGCCATAATCGCCACGCTTGGCAGGCGGGTTGGCGATCGCAGTTGGTTGGTTAAATACTCAGAGAACGCTGCTGCCCATCCTCTGGTGAATCCCTTAGTCGCCTTTTACGACACCCATGAGAAGAGATAAGGGTGGTGCTATTCTTTAAGTCCGGCACCACACGGCCTAGCCAAGTTGTCAATCTACAATCTTCAACGCTAATAGAAAACAATCAAAATGTATTGAATGACATATCTCAACGAAAAAGTCATTCGTTGAGATATGTCATTCCCATACATTCTGATTGTTTTCTATAGCGTTGACGATTGTAGATTGTCAACTTGGCTAGGGGGGCTGTTTTACCTTTTTTAAGTGAAACGGTTTTTTGGAATGGAATAATGTGAAAATGGAGGCAGTATGTCAAAAGTAATTGTCTTAATTGGGCTAAGACTGGACTAGGATGACTAGATATCCCGTATTTTAAGAGATGTCCCGTTTTTCAGAAAACCAATATAGCACAGTAATTATGTTGTAGTTTTTGTTGTTTATTAGAGATGCCAGAGTTATGTTTGTTTTAGTTTGTAGTTTTTGTCACATTTTCACTTTTGGTCGTTTTAGATTGAGTTGATTTGAAATTATATTTAAAACATGTTGTCCCTTATTTTAACCCTGAATCACGTATTTTGAATATCCATCAGCATCCTTTATTCCAATTTATTTGAGGTCGGCGCAGCATGTCTTTTTCTTCCATACATCTCTATGTTCATGCCCAACATATAACATATGAAATATCGCCTGATCACCCTAGATTGGACTATTAACACACCTCCTAGGCTGCCCCAACCAAACACTTAAGATCAATAAACTAGGCACTTTGTTTTATATTTTCCTAAATTTCTCCGTAATTATTTCAATGTGTGAAGCATTCTCATTTCTCCAAAATCGACCCAAGTAGTACAGGACCCTTCCAAATGTGTAGGGACCGAAATTATTTTTAACTTTTCTGTGAACAGAACACGTGCTGAAGCACGTTCCATTTCAAGTGGTCTATGAAAGTTTTAAACAAAATTTTCTTTCGTTTAATTTCTCTGTTTCTATATTAAAGTTTGACATTTCCATTGTGTCTTTAGGACTAGGAAAACTCGAGGTAATATTTAAAGCATTGTGGCGACATTGCTGTAAAATGTTATTATTTCATCCTTTTTTTTTTTTTAATAACATAAGAGATTAAGGCCTCTCATGCGATGGACTGATATAATTAAGTCTGCCGTGGGCCGGCCATTACATGAATGCACCAGACTAACCGAAAGCAGGGAAAGGTGGCGAGGCATCGTAAGGTAAGCTACAGCAGCCCCCGGCAATGGTACATGATGGCCACGACCGCTCTGTCAAGAGCGAAACGACGAAGAAGAAGAAGAGATTGTATCTTCATCATAATTTCAGCCGAAAGACTGCTGGACATAGGTCTCCCTCAAGCGTGGGGAGGCCCCCCACTTGGTTGACCGACGACCTGGTGCAGGTCGCGGGAATCCTCTGAATCATCATCATCATCATCATTTCAGCCGAAAGACGTCCACTGCTGGACATAGGCCTCCCCCAATCATCACCACACTGACCGGTCCTGCACCTTCCGCATCCATCGGATTCCCGCCTTCCTTCACCAGGTCGTCGGTCCACCTTGTGGGGGGCCTACCCACGCTGCGCCTTCCAGTACGATGAATAGATTGTAATATTTGTATCACCTTAAGTATGACTCATAAAGTTACTATACTGACGTAAGTATACAAATGTCTTTCGGTTGACTGGGAGAGAATGCCTAAGGCATTAAGTCCACAATGTACACATGTTGCATGAGGTTTAAATAAACAAATAAATATTTTTGTTTGAAAAAAATATTAATAGGTATATCACACAATTTCTTACTGTTTTTTCGGAGATGCTCATGATATTTGCATAGTGGTTCAGTGTCTGCTCCTTATAGCAATCACACTATTAATTAATTTTTTAATTATTTATTTCAAATCGGATCACAAAAATCCATGTGTTAGTCAAAATCGCTTATAGACTATGTTAGTTACATTCCATCCATTACATACAAAATATACCTAGTTAGTTACAATTATAATAATAAATTAATTCATGTACCTCTGTCCATTACCAGCTGTACCCGACCCGCAGTTGTGCAGACGGGTCCAGTACTCCAGGAATGGACAGTCTGGCTTGTCTACAATAACTTTTAGAATACTGTTGGTGCTCTCCCGAATCCTGCGGGTCAGGGATGCCGTTCGCTTCCGCATAATGGCATTAAAACAATCCGTTCTCGCTTCAGCAAACATGCCTGGCGCACTACAGAAACGCGGCAACCCCAACAGCATTCTAAAAGCGTTATTATACTGGACACGGAGAACGTTGTAAGCCTTCTTCGTATGTCTAACCCACAGGTTGCACGTGTAAAATGACTGGCAATATGCCTTGGAAAGAGTGATTTTCACTTCTTTAGTACAACGTGCAAACCTGCGGGCCAGCATATTACATCGGACTGAAAACGCTCTCATTAAAATTCATTCCAAAAAAAAATCGGCTTTGTATGGGATATTCAGAAAATTCTGTAACACACGCAATAACTATACAATTATATAAAAAGATGAAAGAAGTACTATGAAAAGATGTCTTTATTTCATTTATAAAAATGTACGTGCTATAATTTGATTTTCCTTTTCTGTGTGATTGATTGCTCCTACTTATAGTGGGCCCGTCTTTCGGTTATTTCTCAATTTCCCTCGGTCATTCTTCAATATTCCCAATAGACAATTTATTTTACAATATTTAAGCATCGCTCTCCTCGGACGAAGTATTGCATCTTAATTATAATGCAACTGCTGGCAGAAATGTATAATATTTAAATAAGTTGTCGCGGGCGAAATTCAAAAGTGAATTTTAGAAGAAGTAATTATACAAAATACTCGCTGTCAGTTGTTATAACAACATAACATAACATAACATCACGCCTGTATTTCCCCGAAGGGGTAGGCAGAGGTGTAATAAGTACACCCACATTTCGCCAGTTATGTTATAGTCCCATGTAATAGGGGGCGAGCCTATTGCCATTGACCGGGCACAAATCCAGACTCCAGGCTGCTACTGTGAATTTCCTAATGAAAAAACCCAATAACACTTGTAGTTGTTATTGTTGAAATATATTTTGAAATAGAAATCATAGAAATCGAAATAATAAATTAAAAGAAATGGCAAACGAGCGTGAAGTTGTCGCCGTGTACAGGTGTCTCATAGGACACCAGTGTGCTAACCTTTTGCTTAAGCCAAGTGGCGCCCCCATCAGTAAAACAAGTATTACTCGCTAAATACATCGTTGTGCATTATAATAAGTCTGCAAATAGATGCTAATACTCGTTTAATATTTTGCTGAAGATTTTATATGGCATCTACTTGTATACCTACCTACATACATGCTGAAATTTGAGTCGAAAGAGGGTCATTACACTCATCATTATGAACAACTTTTACTACGGGACCAATCCTGAAATCGCGAAAAAAAAATCTGTTGGTCCCTACATTTGTGTTCTCTTAAATCAATAAAATGTAGGGACCACCTGATTTTTTTTTCGCGAATATAATGATGAGTACAATGACCCCTTTTCGGGAATTAAGCGACTCAAATTTCAGCGTGTATTTATCCAGCCAACTGTAACTTTGTACTGAATTATGTACACTTAAATTAGCATGATTTCTTTACAAATACGTGGGACACTCAGAAAGTTTTGCGAAACTAAAAAAAATTGTTCTATACGTACATATATTTTTATCAAATCTTTTCAAAGTACTTTCCACCAGCCTCTATACAAAGATTCATGCGCCTAAACCAGTTTTCAAAACACTTTTTCCAGTCCGCCGCAGACACCTCGTTTACAGCCTGCTCGAACGCAGCCAGCGCATCTTCCGGCGACGAAAATTGTATCCCTTTGAGCTGATTTTTTATTTTTGGGAATAAAAAGAAGTCACACGGTGCTAGATCAGGACTGTAAGGAGGGTGACCCAGGAGTTTGACTGGCGTGCTGTCCAGGAAGTCCCTCGTTTTGAGTGCGGTGTGCGCAGGTGCCTTGTCGTGGTGGAGCAGTAGCCCGCGGAGCCCTGTGTTTGGTCGCTTGTTGCTTATAACAGAGAAAACTTCTGGCAAACATTTGGTAGTATACCATTCGGCATTAATGCTTCTTTGATCCCGTAAGGGAATTGATACCAAGTGGCCAGTCAAATTAAAAAAGCTAGCGATCAAAATCTTACCCCCGCTTCTAGATCGCTTCACTTTGGTAGGCGTTGGCTCATTTTGAAACAACCTGGTTGGTTGGTTGGTTTCTGGGTCGTATTGATAAATCCAGGACTCATCACCTGTAACGATGTCGTAAACACGCCGAGACGAGCCTGCTTCAAATTTGTTAAGCATATCACGGCACCATTCCACCCGGGCCTGCTTCTGAGCATCGGTGAGGTTGTGCGGCACCCAGCGTGATACTATCCTCCTCACGCGAAGATGGCTGTGTAGAATCTCGTGAACGCTTCCCGATCCAATCTTTAATATGTGTTGAATCTCCTGATATGTAATTCGCCTATTGTCTTGGATTAAATTTTTCACTGCTAGCACGTTTTCTTCGGTAACAGCCGTCAAAGGGCGACCGCTTCTTTCGTCATCCCCCAAAGTTGGTCGACCGCGCTTGAATTCGTTATACCAACGATACACGGTTGCCTTGGAAGGGCCTTCATCCATGAATGCCATTTGAAGTCTATCGTACGATTCATCCGGTTTCAGGCGACACTTGAAATCGTATAAAATCATAGCTCTAAAATGTTCCCGGCGCAGATCCATATTTCAGTGAGACACAATACTTTGAATTAACTCGCAAAAAATGTGGAGGGAAATTTTGAAATTGGAACTTACTTATTTTTACTTATAAATAATCATATTTTCGAAAAACATTATAACTGGCCAGTCTCCCATATATAAAAACTTTTTTTCGCAATACTTTCTGAGGGGCCTGGTATGTAGACAATAAACTCGTTTAATATTTTGTGGAAGATTTTATTATTTTATTTGGCATCTAATTGTATACCTACCTACATATTTTCCAGCCAACTGTAACTTTTTTTTCAATGTATTTGAAGGGCTTTGTCGCTTAGCGACCATATCACCCAACTGTAACTTTGTACTGAATTATGTACACTTAAATTAGCATATTTTCTTTACTATACAAAATATTTCTGTGAATTATTTTCGTAGCTGTTTAATTTAAATGTGCACGGCAGTCTCGTTGTCCCAAACAACTAAGTAAAAGAAATTACTGGCTGAAAGTCTAGGCAAAAGCAATTACTGGCTGAAAGTCTAGGCAAAAGATACGAAACTACACGATTTTGAGATAAAATGTTATGAAATGTACCCTCGTGCAGTTGGTTCAGACTATTCTAAATGATAATTTAATTTGTTTAATGCAGTCCGACAGCCCCGCGAAACAATATTTTAGCATGATATTGACTGCAAGTATAAATAATTAAACAATTTAGAAAAACAGCCAACTAAGCTGTTTTTCTAAATTCTTACTATAAACTATAATTAAAATAAATAAATAGTTTTGGTACATTTTTACACAGTCCCAAACTAAGCAGAGCTAATATGGATAGTAGACAATGGATATAATACTCATATACTTTTTTTTTGTTAATACTTACTTATAATACATAAAAAACACCCAGACCAACACAAACACTTATGTTCATAAAGATTTAAATAGTGAAAAGAAAAAAAAAAATGTGAAAAAAAATGCTTCGCATGCGTTAATGCGTTAAACAAATAATAAAATACTTATCTTCATCACACAAATATTTGTGTCCTGTGGGAATCGAACCCACGACCTCGTGATCAGCAGTACGACACTCGAACCACTAGACCACAGACGTCGTCTATACTCGAAATGTTTAGGTAATTAACTATATGCAACAGTGGCGAAGGGTGAATATTTTCAGAAGGGAAGCCGTAGGTACCTGTCTAAAAAACATTTATTCACATTTGATAAAATCTGCAAACTGATCAATAATTGTATTTCATAATAGATAATAATACATGCCAAGACTGTTTACCTCGAATAAGTTATTAGTAAAAATACTTTTTAATTGAATAAGCTATCATTCTTAGCTTCCAAGATATTTAGGTTTATGTTGGTGACCCGGATTCTTTGCTCCCGGGTGTAGTTTAGTGAATATGTGTAGGTACCACAAATCAGTTCATGCTTTATTTATTGCCACTAAATGTGAAGCGCGCACAATCACTACCGGTTTAAAAAAAAAAGTAAAGGAACACTACTTGTCAATCTATTTAACTACTTCTTGAAATTGCTCAACTACTACACTATATATTTGTATTTATTAGTATATTGTATGATATATATTTCTTATACTTATTTAAATAAATGTCATGTACTTTATATTATTTTTATTTAAGTACAATATGTACGAAACGTACCTAATTTTACACCGTAACTACCCACGATTGGTTCCCAATCTTTAAGTCCGTCCAAAGGTTGTCTGGAAAAGATTGCCTTGTGCAATAAGACCGCCCATTGTACTTATATAATCTTTCTGTAAACTACTGTCTTCGGTTTCGTTTGGTGTATGTACAATATAGAATATAATAAATAAATAAATAAAAGGATTGCTACCCAACATAAAATTAATATAGCTCCGAAGTTACATATATTGGTACTAGGGCATGAAATTCGAGTGTTCGAGTATTCGTTTAATTCGAGTATTCGCCTTTTTTACTATTCGAACAGTAAGAGCTTAGGTATTCGAAGTTTTCGAGTTTTCCGAATAACGGGTAGAAATAAAATATTCGAACGCTATTGAATGTTTCGAAGCACGCCATTACGTAAATTAACAAAACGAATCATGCGATTTGCCTAATTTCGTCTAACCAGGCTGTTTTTGACACGATTTTGTACATAACCAAGATGTTTTATTCGGAATCGGAAGATACAAACGATGATGACGATGCAAGTCGATAAGAGCGAGAGAGATTAGGGAACAATGGAAAAAAAACAACATTGGGGATCCCTCATCCCTCTCTGCGCCGTTGGATTGACTTCGGTTTTGAGTCCTGCTTCTGAACAGTCATAATAGCAGCGTTGCACAGGCATCTAAGCATCTTCATATACTGTTTTTCGATGTGACATCGTTGAAGAGCATCCATAACTGCCCAAGTTTCGATGGAGTCGAAGGCCTTCTCTTATTCTACAAATGCCGTACACAGCGGTTGACTGTACTCTTCAGTCTTCTGTGTAAAGTTTTTCCGAAACTCAGCTTTCTCTGGTGACCGGAATTCATCGAGTCTTTTGGCGAGACGATTCGTGATGACCCCCCGAGAACAGCATGTACACGTGACGCAGGAGTGACATGGGTTCAGTTCTTTAGAATGGTTTTAGCTCCTTTTTTTGAGAACAGAATCACCGCACTTCCGCTCGATGCCTCCAGTGTAGAGCCTTGTTGGATGACGGAATTAAACTTTAGTTTCTTCAAGACCGGGTCTCCGCCTTCTCTTAGGAGTTCAGTGGTCATTCCTTCATAACCTGGAGCTGCTCTAGGGCCTCCCTAATCTCGTTCTGTTCAACGTCCGAGATATCCTCGGTGTAATGGCACGTGAGTTGGACTCTTTGGTCGTCGTTGCTAGTTGCTAGGAACCGTTGGTCTTGTGGTTCTCGTGGAATAATGTCCATAGAAGTTTTCGACTTCGACGAGCATCTCAATCTAAGAAATGGGTGACAATTTTGCCATCCGCGACTTTTAGTTTCATCAGAGCAAAAACTTTCGATCCCCTATTTTGATCAATCGCAGTCTCAGTGGCGCGAATATTGGAGCGATGGAGGTCGCATCGCATTAGCTTCCTAATATTTAGGTTTAAAGACCTTTTTATCTGATGAAGAACCCAGTGCTGATGACATCTCCCGCCTCTTCCTTATAAGATCGAGGGTCTCAGTCGTAATTTATTGTATATTTTATTGTTTTTCTCGTCAATATTGGTGTCAATTCTCTTGTTCACGAACTAAACTTATTTTAAACTATCGCTCTATTTTACTAATAATAGATACAAGAAAGGGATGGCAACAATTTTAGAACTGTCTAACCAGTTTACGTGTTACATTTCTTTGTAATTTAGTCGGCACGTTCCGAGATACTAATACAAATACAAAAGGTTTATTTCATAACACGATATAGGTAACAATAGTTAGTGATTGGAGCCTCCTTTTAAGCAAATAATGCCTGTATTAGGAGACTCCGCTCTTCAATAGATAGCTTAAACAACTTATTAAAATATAATTTTCCTATTTATTTATTTATCTTTATACGTATTAATTATTATGATATTGTATATGTGTGGGGGTGTGTTCAAGTGAGGAATGCATGGCTGTGTGGTGGATGGAGTGTGTGTAGGTGTGGAGGTACGTGTATGCCTGTGTGAGAGTGTATGTTGAGGGTTTTTAGTGAGATCACGACTAAACTTGTATGGAAATCTAAATTCCGACTAATTTGACAATTCTTCCATCCCTTTCTTGTATCTACTATTAGTAAAAGAGAGCGATAGTTTAAAATAAGTTTATTTCGTGAACAAGAGAACCGACACCATTGCCAATGGTTTTCAGTGAGTCGAATCGATTTTGAAGGTCTGATTGAAATTTTTTAGAGCCCAAAACCAGTTTGGTGTGATGAAGGTCGAACAGTACACTTTTTAAGCGCGTTCTTTCAGCTCTAATATTGTTATTTAGAGTGCCTCGGATAAGCCGGTAATCGCTTCCGGTGTTGAACGTTGTTTTCACTTGGGGAAATCCTCATGGACGCACGGGGAAAGCGGAGTCTGAATCTTACCGACAACCACAATGTTCCTCTAACGACCTTTGGCCGGGGCGTGGGATAAGATTCGCCAACCACCCTTGACATGTCACGATTATTTATTTATTTATTATATTCTTTATTGTACATTACACCAAACGAAAACAAAGTCATTAGTTAGACGATTCACCGTTAGTAAGCAGTCAGGGCTCGCTCGGGTGATGAGATTCACCGTGCGGCCTACCCTACGTCAGCCGCAGCCTCCATCACTAGTTTTTAATGATTATTTAGTAACTTTTCTTAAAAAATCTAACAAGTATTCGTACAACTCGAAAAACTCGAATATATTCGAATAGTTGATTAACACTATTCGAAAATCTCGAATAGTAAAATCGAGCAAATATTGCATGCCCTAATTGGTACATTGTTAGATATCGATTAACTATCTCCTTAATTGATGCCATTCATCACTACTGCCGTCTGTCCAACACATTTATCTTCCGTTCTAGCGCAGGGATGCCGAACGTTTTGACAGCTGAGTAGCAAAATAAAGCTAATTGTAGTGTATTTTACCAAGGTATATATGCCACTGTATGCTTCATACCCACACATATCTCTAAACATGAGGAGCGTTATCTTAGAATAATAATATCGTCCTTTTCATATACAAAATTCTTCAGCAAACAAAAAACACCCAAGTCAAACAAACCACAGTTTCGCCAACCCTAATACAATAACAACAATGAAAAACAAGAGGATTCCGCACTAATTACACGAATGACCGTCTAAATCATCAATGTAATGCCGAGCTTACACGGAGTAGACAAAAACATGTCTAGAGATCACAGTCCATAGACTCGAAGGACCAAAGTCTTTAGAGTCGAAGGATCTTCATCCTTCGCTAACAATGATATTTAAGAGTACAGATATGTTACTTGCATTCGCAAGTGAAGACTTGAAAAGGTCCTAATTAGAACATGTGGACATGTTATATTAATCCGCGTCAATTAAGGCGTCGAACGTAACCGGGGACAAAAAAAAACTAAAATGGCGTCGTGTGTGTACAGAAAGTGTTCCAATTATGACGCGTAAGTAACTTGAAGTAACCAACTAAGTTACTTTGTACTAGTTTATGTGTATTGTGCTACCGCTGCCTCTTTGATCTAGTGGTCGCAAGCGCGACTGCTGAGCGTGGGGTCCTGGGTTCGATTCCCGGGTCGGGCAAAGTGTTACTGGGTTTTTTCATCAGGAAATTCTCAGTAGCAGCCCGGAGTCTGGATTTGTGCCCGGTCAATGGCAATAAGCTCGCCCCCTATTACATGGGAGTATAACATAACTGGCGAAATGTGGGTGTACTATACACCTCTGCCTACCCCTTCGGGGAAATACAGGCGTGATGTTATGTTATGTTATGCTATCGCTGCGTACGGAACATTTTTTTCGTTTGATTTGTTAGGCTATAGCATATCTTTACTTTTAAATATCATTGTTCGCTAAGGACTTTGGTCCTTCGATCATTCATTTAGCGTCACAGCAATGTCTCCGAGACAATTTAATAACATGCTAATGAGAAGCTAGCTGATGGGACAGTGATTATATTTCAATTTTTGAAGGTCTCGCCAAGATGGCCGCCGTAAGCGTTGGGGAACGGCCGGGATGGTGTTTTATAAGATATTTCGGAGTGGCTTGAATGTAGTGATTTAAAAAGTCGTTGTTATCTTGTTCGGCAGGCAGTTGGAAATGTTAAGAGCTTGATGTTACGTTTACAACTTATTTATTGTTGTAACGATAGCAGAGAACTCATCATCATCATCATCTGTCAGCCCATTACTGTCCCTCTGCTGGGCACGGGCCTCTTCTCAGAATGAGAAGATTAAGGCCTTAATCCACCACGCTGGCCTTGTGTGGGTTGGGTTAGCAGTGAACCGTTTTATTATATTTTTTTCTGCTTTTCACTACTTTTGATGATGATTGCGAAATGAAATTATAAATAATCTGCTAATTATTATTTTTACTGAAGTTTAGTTATGTTTGGTGAAGTGAAGTGTAGTTAAGTTTAGTTTAGTTTTTTTGAAGTAAGTATATGTCTTATAAGGAACACAACGGTCCGTTCCAGAACACAAAATAGCTGACGTCACCTGGAAGGCTGCCACTCTAAAGTGGAACTGGGCTGGACATATCTACCGCATGTCAGACGACTACTGGGCCAAACTGACCACTCAATGGGTTCCCTTACATGGCAGACGTCAACGCGGCAAGCCCAGACGGAGATGGCGGGATGAGCTGGACTCCTTCCATAAGGACTGGACTCTTGTAGCAATAGACAGGGAGAAGTGGAAGGAGAGTAGGAAGGCCCTTGCCCTGCAGTGGGACACTTATAATAATAATAATAATAATGTCTTATTACGTTGTGGCTTGCAAGATAGTTTGTCATCCCGGTTACTGGTCCCTCATTTTACGTAGTCAGCCTGCGGGACTCAACCAGACTCCTTGATCAATACGATAATCATAACATAACATAACATCACGCCTGTATTTCCCGAAGGGGTAGGCAGAGGAGTATTAGTACACCCACATTTCGCCAGTTATGTTATAGTCCCATGTAATAGGGGGTGAGCCTATTGCCATTAAAGGGGCACAAATCCAGACTCCGGGCTGCTACTGAGAATTTCGTAATGAAAGAACCCAGTAATACTTTACCCATCCTGGGAATCGAACCCAGGACCCCACGCTTAGCAGTCGCGCTTGCGACCACTAGACCAACGAGGCAGTCGACGATAATCTTATCTATATTATGATAATCATAAGGTTGAAATTATGTATTACTTATCCTATTCCAAATACGAATATCAGTTTAAATCAAATTATTCCTATTAATGGGCATTAAAAGATCAGGGAAGGCATTAATTATGGAATTCCAAACAAAGACGTTCTTGACATAAATTCAAATCGAAATTATTTAAACAGTTGCGAATATTAATTCTATATTGAAAATATCAATCGGTTGAAACGAACGTTTGAATTTCAAATGAAATAGTCCCAAATGACGTAATGAAAATAGAAGTGAGCTAATTAGTTTCAACCGTTGAAAATGGAATCCAGTTTGAATTAGCTTTCGATTTATAAATAAGACTGTAGGAATTTATTTAAAGACTTCTATTGTACTTTTTCTCATCTAGTTAAGGTTAACTTTGTTGATTTGCATTGGTTAATTAAGTTTGTTAAATTGAGGACTGTATTTACGCAAAATTGGGTCTTGTTACGGTGTTTTTTTAGAAAAGGGACGAGAAGGTTTAGAATTTTATTTATTACTAGCTTTTACCCATGGCTTCGCTTCCATTGTTCTTTATTTTAACAATGGCTGATACCCGTGGCTTTGCTCCCGTGTTTTCTTCATACACACTTTCAACCCTTATTTAACTCCTTTAGGGGGTGGATTTTCAAAAATCCTTTCTTAGTCACGCTATCTAAGGAACTCCCATTTCAGCCTCCTAGACCCACCGACATAGGCAGTGCGTTGACTGTCAGTCAGTTTTAACAACTTTAGATATTAATTACATAACTACATACTCAACTGAAAGCATTCATACCGACTGGAAAATGTTAGGATGATAATATGTAAATTTCTACATCCTTTATTTCATTCATGCATACATTCATTTCATTTCATTTTCACTGCGTGCATCGAAACGATTTTAATTAATAAAAATTGTACGGTAGATGAAAATAATTTTATAATTGTACCTAAGTATTACTCACTATTTGTGTTAAACTAATGGGAGAAGACTCAGCTCAGAAGTCAGGGACTTTACCAAAGACATTTCTATACTGACGTAATAGACCACTGAAGTGTGCGACTGAAATACCGATCTTTACGAAAAATCCTATATGCTAGAAAGAGACATAATAAAATGTCAGTAGAACCGATTTTGAAAATTGTAATCTCCCATAGCGTCCCATCAAAATATAATCTCGTATTATTTTATGATTTATTTCACAATCGTTCTGTATTTTATCCAATTAATATCAATAATCGTATAGGTGTAGTGTTCTGTGTTATACTGCTGTGTAATTTACATTATTAACCTAAAGAAAGAGACGTTACCTGTGTAAGTATCTGCAGGACAATACTACTTTCATAATGCTTATTTTCATAGAAGTTATTCTTAAAATTATTTAGTAATACATTAATAACATGCAGTAAATACCCTATTTTCTATATAATATGTTTTTAAATAATTATGTGTTAGATAAAAAAATATTGTGTACGTGAAAATGAAACCGTTTCGCATACGGATTGCTCAAAATATATCGATATGTCGATAGTTTCAATTATATATTTTTTGTACTACCTAGCTCCATACATGTCACAAGTTAGTGTCCGTTACTGCTTTAAAAAAAATACAATCGAATTGAGAACCTCCTCCTTTTTTTGAAGTCGGTTGAAAGTATTGAAAGGTTGATTTAGTCCAGCCGCACATTGGAAGGAAATCACAATGATTCATTCATTGATCACATAAAAAATCTGACACGCCGGAACCTATACCATGGTTGTACTTTTACGATGTTATAATAGTATGTTGTACGTCTATGGCATATATAATTATACAGTTAATTTAGGTACCAGCCCCGCAGACTGACAGAATTTTCCGAATCGTATGTCTGCTTTTGACATATTAAAATGTAAATACGGTGCTATTTTATGACAATGTGCGGCCGGGCTAAAATGCTGTAAAATATTGACCGGCTAACTTCATAACTTCCAGATTTCCTGTAAATGCTGTTATTAAAGAAAAATGGATGGGCACAAATGTTAAAACGAATAAGCACCGTATCTACTATTCTCCGCCAAATAGTGATGCTTGCATTGCTGTGTTTCGGTCAGAATGGTACGGGCACAGAATATCTAATAGTACTATGGTACGGGTGCCGGTGTAATTACAATCACATGAGACTTTCCATCTTCATGTCTCAGTTTGGCGAACCGACTTGCGGTACCATTTAGGTAACAGCCTAGATGGTATTGCAGTTGTTATTGGCAAAGGTAACCGCTTAACATATGGTGGGCCTTTAGTTCGTTTCGCCATCCTATAAATAAATAAATAAAATAAAATATAAAAAAAGCTGAAAGCCTCGAAAAAATTACAGGGTTTGCACTAGATATTTTAAGGATAACTGTATCGTTTAATGAAATCACCAACGATCCATACCTACGGAACTTGTTCGGGTCGGTGTTTGTTTCTTATAAAGGTCTTTACTTTAATAATGGTAAATATTCAAAGTGGTAAATCTACGAAGTGACGAGTATAAAGTAAAACTTAAAAATAGATATAATACAAGAAGAGTTAGAGATAAAAAACTAGTTCAACCGAAGATGACAAATTATTATGGAGACAGAATGTCAAAATTTTTAGTTCCAAAAATCCTATCCTATTCTACTAATATTATAAATGTGAAAGTTTGTAAGTATGGATGGATGGATGTTTGTTCCTCTTTCACGCAAAAAGTACTGAATGGACCCTATATCTTCTCATGGGTGTCGTAATAGGCGACTAAGGGATTCACCAGAGGATGGGCAGCAGCGTTCTCTGAGTATTTAACCAACCAACTGCGATCGCCAACCCGCCTGCCAAGCGTGGCGATTATGGCATATCCCCCCAATATATGCTTGGGAGAGGCTTGTGTCCAGCAGTGGACGTCTTACGGCTGAAATGATGATTAATTGATTTTTTTATTTCTTACTTATGTATTTCTTACCTTCGTGACATTAATAATGTAATTATAATCAACTCAGCCTATCGCAGTCCACTGCTGGACATAGGCCTCTCCCAAATTGCGCCACAACGCTCGGTCCTCTGCCTTCCGCATCCAGTCCCCCCCAGCCACGTTCTTTAGGTCGTCGGTCCACCTGGCAGGGGGGCGCCCTACGCTGCGTTTGCCGATACGCGGTCTCCACTCAAGGACTCGTCCGCTCCAACGGCCATCGGTCCTTCGACAGACATGGCCAGCCCACTGCCACTTCAGCTTACTGATCCTACAAGCTATGTCGGTCACTCCGGTTCTTCTCCGGATAATCTCGTTACGGATTTTATCTTTCAAAGAAACTCCAAGCATAGCTCGCTCCATAGCTCGCTGAGCGACTTTAAATTTGTGGACTAGCCCAACTGTCAGTGTCCACGTCTCGGCACCGTAAGTCATGACTGGCAGGACGCACTGGTTGAAGACCTTTGTCTTCAAACTTTGCGGTATAGGCGACGAGAAGACTCGGCGAAGTTTGCCAAATGCTGGCCAGCCCAGACGGATCCTTCTGTTGGCTTCTTTCTCGAAGTTGTGTCTACCAAGCTGAATTGCCTGCCCTAGGTAGACGTATTCCGTTACAACTTCGAGTGCCGACCCTTCGACGAATATTGGCCTCGGCATGACATGCATATTGAACATGACTTTAGTCTTGTCCAGACTCATGCCGAGACCGACACGTCGAGAGGCTCCGTTTAAGCTGTGCAGCATTTCGCCCAGTTGTTCCAGCGACTCAGCCATTACAACGATGTCATCGGCAAAACGGAGATGTGAGATGTTCTCGCCGTTAACGTTGATACCCTGTCCAGTCCAGTCCAGCGTCTTGAAGACGTCCTCCAACGCGTTAGTGAACAATTTCGGGGATATTACATCCCCTTGTCTCACCCCTCTGCGCAGTTGGATTGGCTTCGTCTTTTGGTCCTGAAGCTGAACAGTCATGGTAGCAGCGTTGTATAGGCATCTCAGCATCTCTATATACCGCTCATCAATGTGACATCGCTGAAGAGCATCCAGAACTGCCCAAGTTTCGATAGAGTCGAAGGCCTTCTCGTAGTCCACGAATGCCATACACAGCGGCTGATTGTACTCTTCAGACTTCTGTATGATCTGCCGAACAGTATGGATGTGGTCTACGGTGCTATAGCCTTTTCGAAACCCAGCTTGCTCTGGTGGCTGGAATTCGTCGAGTCTTCCGGCGAGACGATTCGTGATGACCCTCGAGAACAGCTTGTACACATGACTCAGGAGTGAGATGGGTCTGTAGTTCTTCAGAAGGGTTTTATCCCCTTTTTTGAAGAACAGTACCACCGCACTCCCGCTCCATGCCTCCGGTGTAGAGCCTTGTTGGATGACGGAATCAAACAGACTCTGTAGCTCCTTCAGGACCGGAGCCCCGCCTGCTTTTAGGAGTTCAGTAGTAATGCCGTCATCGCCCGGAGCTTTGTTGTTCTTAAGCTGCTCGAGGGCCGCCCTAATCTCGCCCTGGTCAACGTCCGGAAGATCCTCGGTGTAATGGCGCGTGAGCTGGGCTCTTTTGTCGTCATTGCTAGGAACCGCTGGTCTCGCCGTTTTCGTGGAATACAAATGCCCATAGAAGTTTTCGACCTCATCAAGCATCTCGATCTTAGAGGTGACAATTTTGCCATCCGCGGCTTTCAGTTTCATCAGATGGGTCCTCCCTAGCTGCTGAGCGAAAACCTTCGACCCCCTATTTTGCTCAATCGCAGCCTCAACGGCGCGGGTGTTGGAGCGGCGGAGGTCACGTCGCATCAGCTTCCTAATCTGTAGGTTTAAGGACCTATTATCTGATGAAAACGAATGCGCGGCTGACATTTCCCGTCTTTTCCTCATCAGATCGAAAGTCTCAGTCGAAAGCTTGGGCATCTTGCTTCCACGCTGCGGCGGAAAGAATTTTCGAGACAGTTCCTGCAATGTTTTGACTATGGTGTTGGTTTTCTCCTCAATATTGCCAGTGGTTTCCAGCGAGTCGAATCGATTTTGAAGTTCCGCTTGGAACCTTTCGGAGCCCAAACTGGTTTGGAGCGGCGAAGGTCGGAGAGTAGACTTAATCATGCGCGTTCTTTCAGCTCTAAAATTGATATTTAGAGTGCCTCGGATAAGTCGGTGATCGCTTCCGGTGTTGAACCTATTGATCACAGAGACATCTCTAAATATGTGCTTCTTATCCGTCATGATAAAGTCTATCTCGTTCCTTGTCACCTTATCGGGGCTTTTCCAGGTCCATCTTCTTTGGGTCTTCTTCTTAAAGAAAGAGTTCATTAAGAAGAGCCCCTGGGACTCCAAGAAGTTGACCAACATTTGGCCCCTGTGGTTTCTGCGCCCCAAACCGTAAGGTCCGATTTTCGATTCACCGCGTTCTTGTACTCCCACTTTAGCGTTGAAGTCCCCCATAACAACGTTGTAGTGAGCCTTAGCGGTACTATTCATAGCCTTATCTATGTCTTCGTACATCGCTTCGGCTATATCGTCAGAGTGTGTCGAGGTCGGCGCATATACCTGCACTATTTTCAGCTTGTACCTATCATTTAGCTTTACTACAAGGTACGCTACCCGTGTCGACACACTACCGATTTCCACAACGTTGTTCACGAGGGCCTTATTGACAAGAAAACCAACACCACCTTGGGAGAGCTGATCACCTTCGCGGAAGTAGAGTAAGTGTCCTGACTCCAGGGTTATCGTGTCCTCTCCCTCTCTACGGACTTCGGATAACCCCAGTATATGCCATTTTATATGACTTAACTCTACTTCAAGCTCGGCGAGGTGATGGTCCAGTCTCAACGTTTGTCCATTATACGCTGCCAGATAGAGTCGTCGGTTTTGGTAGCCTGCCGTAACCCGGGGATTCTTCGCACCCCCTGTCCCACCGTTACCACGACCGCTACCGTAGTCGGGAATAGAGGGACCACCGGGAACTGTGGGCCGTTTTTTTAGTTGTGCGTGCATTGAGATGTATGCCCATAGTCACCACGCTGGGCAGGCGGGTTGGTGACCGCAGTGGGTGATGTTGCACGATGTTAGTGCACAGGAGGACGCTGCTGCCCATCCTCCTGATTTCAACCCTTAGTCGCCTTTTACGACACCCATGGGTAGAGGGGGGGGTGGTCTATTCTTTTTATTTGCCGGATACCACACCGTAATTATAATATAGCCCTTAATTGCGTAACTCAATCTTTTAAAACAAATAAAATTATGTCTCAAATATCTGTAATTTTAAAACAATAGTTACTTAATAGCTTAGCAGTTTTAAAATATTACCACTCCTTAAAAGTAAGGCCGGTTGAACTATATC
Organism: Asteroscopus sphinx; assembly: GCA_949699075.1. Classification (NCBI taxonomy): domain Eukaryota; kingdom Metazoa; phylum Arthropoda; class Insecta; order Lepidoptera; family Noctuidae; genus Asteroscopus; species Asteroscopus sphinx. Next base: position 34,069,693 of record OX453002.1, on the reverse strand, counting down.
GATAATGCGGAAACGTCCATGTCACATCACTAAAAATCACTCCTACACGTGTCAATTTCGCACATATATTCATTTCGCTTTCGGTGACGTGATAATGAGGTGACAGTGTCTCTATTACGTCAGTATAATACCTTTATGGACTTTACAGATATATGATGTAAAACTTTTTGCGAATAAAAATTATTTATTTATTTATAAATCATTTATTTCATTCATTCATACATTCATACATTCATTTCATTTCATTTTCACTGCGTGCATCGAAACGATTTTAATTAATAAAAATTGTACGGTAGATGAAAATAATTTTATAATAATATCTGTAAAGACGCTTGTCATCTTAGTCTTCTTGCGACCACGAACGCTGCAAAGCTTTCGAAACGTCAGGAAAACCAATTTAAATAATATACTCGATGTAATCCGGTTATACTTTTTTTATTATAATGAAAATTTCTGTTATGCTTTCGTGTGTTTTTATTGTGTGTCCATCAACTCAGCCTATCGCAGTCCACTGCTGGAAGTTGTGCCACAACACTCGGTCCTCTGTCTTCCGCATCCAGTTCCCCCCAGCCCCGTTCTTCAGATCGTCGGTCCACCTGGCGGGGGACACCCTATGATGCGTTTGCCGATTTACGGTCTCCACACAAGGACTCGTCTGCTCCAGTGGCCATCGGTCCTTCGACGGACATGGCCAGCCTACTGCCAGTTCAGCCCACTTTGTTGTTCTATATGCTGACATTTGCTCAGCCTTTAATTAGCCTGAATCTACGTGCCTGTTCGGTGTCAAGGTGTCACTATACACCCCGCCGTCAGGTTCAATCTACGCGCCCACACGACGCGGCAACGTCAAGGTTGTCTCCTTTCCTGTTCTCCATGGTTGTCACACAAGTACACCCGTCGTGTCACAGATCAAACAACGTTACACGCTAACTTCGAATTATTGATCAAAACACGCTAACGATATGTGTGTCCTAAATATTCCTATCGTTATTTTCCGAGTACACGTTAGATTTCTCATGTGGTTAGTTTCACAATAGCTTCTTCTCACGGTTTGAGGATAAAGGTAACCAAACTATGTAGATACAATTTTATTTAGTTTCTGCTTTAGTTAGTTTTGAAGAAAGGTGTTACAAAAACCGCAATTTATTAATATTAATATTGGTAGGTAACGAAAATATTTATGAGGTCCTGATCCTAGTATTTTTCAAGTACCTACCTAAGTTTTTAAAATATTGGCAATTTTAAAAAAAGCTTCTATAATTTACAGAAGTTACATAATGAATTTGTACAAAATATTCATGTTGCCACAATTTTATATTGGTTGTCATTAAAACGTTAGAAAATATATTTCAGTTATTAACTACATTTTACTAGTTTTAAAGAGTGGTTGAAGGCACCCTAAAATCGGTAATGAAGCAGTGTACTAGTTAGGGTTACCACGATCGATAACCTAACAGGGCTACCACGCATCCTTTCTACTCAACCTACTCCAGACATAATTCCAACATTCCTTACAAAACAAATCGACGTTTTCATCCTTCCATATTAACAGTGGCCTTGCAAACAAACACTCGCATAGCTCTTATGTTTCAAACAATAAGGTTGAAATTTGCTTACCTCTCCGAATTCGGTCAGTCCATTGGCCACGGGTGCTTCGTTCGATGAGTCGGCCCTGAAAGGAAGGAATAAATGACGCAAAAAGGAAAACAAATGTACAACAAAAAGATACATATATGGACTAGTGAGATACGTTCGCCATTGTTCATTCGCAATGCTTTCTTTGGCAGTGGTCCGTATCACAAAATATATAAGTACAGAAGGACCAAAATAGCAATCTCATACACACGTAAATAATGCTAATAGTAAATAAAACGAATCTAGTGTTGCCTGACAATCGATAGACTATCGATTGTCTATCGATAGTATCGAAATTCCCCCTATCAATCATACTATCGACAGTGTCGATCTGAAGGTATCCAACAATACTATCGATACTATCCTGCTATCGTTTAGATAGTATTGCAATATAACTGTTGGTGTTCAATGACGTAATTTTTACATTGAATCTATCTTTTTAGAAAGTTCATTTTCCTAGCTTCTGTATTGGTACACACCACACTGTTAGGGTGTACCTACATAACCAATAACCATTTCTTAAATAATCTTATACAGCAATACTATCTTAACGATAGCACGATACTATCGATAGTATTGCATGATTTCGAACAATCGATACTATCAATAGTATCGTAACATAGTTTGATACTATCGATAGAATCGATAGTATTGTTGGATACCTGCCAATCGATAGTATCGATATTGTCGACAGGTCTATCGATAGTATGACTGATTTCAGGGGGTACTATATATAGATCGATCGTCAATTTTTATGCAACACTAAACGAAACCACTGCTATAGCAGTCGATAATGCAACAGAGCGATATTTTTCTTTTGTTGCTTTTCATCGTGCGCGTGTGTTTAATACCGAGCATTGTCTGCAGTGAAACTTCTGTTTTATTTGTTTAGGTTATAGAGCAGTTCGGCTAGGCTTCCCAAAATAGTTGGCTGTTCTGTTATGCTAAGTGTATAGTGTATGCTTTGGGAGTTCTTGCATATTAGGCTTCCATGCAAAATGTTTAATAGATATTATATTACTGGAGTAGCAGTATTTTGGTAGCTGTTTTTCCGTATTCCGATGCTCCCTATTAACTTTTATGGCGTGCGCGCTCAGTAGACTGTGGTGTACAAGTGTACACTTTACTGTCCATTTAATTATTATAAAAGATTTTATAAAATATATTTTTGTATGAATGGAGCACATACATAGACAAAGTGCTGCGAACAATCATAGTGAAGCCAACGCTCACGCACACACATGCACCTTAAACCGTGCTCACCTCTCTCAGTTCACATGTCGCGGCATCGTCCAGTAAGCATCGCGAAAACAAATATCCTTCAGATGCATGGTGTGTACGTGAGCAGTGGTTATACATGAAGGAGCACGGTTTTTGTTGGCTTCACTATGGTTGTTCGCAGCACTTGGTCTATATTTTTACTATGTCTGTGGAATCGAGGTTATAATTGCTCATAGTAGGCAATGGTATACATTATATTTCTATGGGTATATACTTATTATTTATGGAGTTCAATCATCTGTTTAGCTTTACAGCTTAAGTTCATTAAACAATGGTTAGCGTAGTTATTTTGCAACTTAGACTTGACTTTTGTGACATTATGCACACATTAAGCTATACATTTCCAGGGGCCTTACTCCCGGCTGGTTCGAGTTCTGTATCAATCGAATTTGAATTCGAGTTAGTGTCAATTCGTACTGCATTTCTCTAGGAATTGACATTAGCTCAATTTGATTCAGAGCTCGAACCAATCTGGAGTAAGGCCCCAGTATAAGCTCACCTAGTCCGTGTGGTGCCGGACTTAAAGAATAGCACCACCCTTATCTCTTCTCATGGGTGTCGTAAAAGGCGACTAAGGGATTCACCAGAGGATGGGCAGCAGCGTTCTCTGAGTATTTAACCAACCAACTGCGATCGCCAACCCGCCTGCCAAGCGTGGCGATTATGGCATATCCCCCCCTTAATTGGGGGAGGCCTATGTCCAGTAGTGGACGTCTTTCGGCTGTAATGATAATCACCTCGCATTTCTATAAATGAAAGCCTATGCTTTCCGTACTATGAGAGGTCAGCTTATACTGGAAATATACATGCTGAAATTGGTGTCGCTTAATTCCCGATAAGGGGTCATTGTACTCATCATTATGAACAACTTTTACTATGGGACCAACCCTGAATTCGCGAAAAAAAAACAGGTGGTCCCAACATTTTATTGATTTAAGGTGAATGCTACAGGGTAGCCCGCGAAATTCAAATTTTTTGGTGATTTTGGCAAGTTGTAGCTTTATTTCGCGTTGTATATCGGTCAAAATATGATTGGCGGAAATAATAACAATATATCTACTGAATAATACTCATAAAAAATATTAACCTAGCTCTATAAGCTGTACAAGCTAGAAAATCGATAATTTGGTCATAAATTAATATAGACCCCCTTTCGGGAAATAAGCAATTCAAATTTCAGCGCGTACAGCCGTGCGTACATTACATTCAATGATATTTAAAATTACATTATTATTATTAAAGTTATAACCACAGATCATGTATTGTTTATGTCCAGTGTTGTCGGTTGTCAATTTAACTGTAACTATACTAATCTGTCATGAAATAGTATCATATAAGTTTTGTAGTGTGTGCGTCAAATGGAGCGCAAGAATAAAATATTTTTATTTCTTTTCTTTCTTTAAATAAATAAAAGTTTTATAAGAAATTATGTTATATTCAGTCATGATTTGAATATAAAAAAAATCCTTCAGTTACATTTAAAAGTACAGATATGTTACTAGCACGCGCAATGTGAAGACTCGAAAACGTCCTAATTGTGACGTTTTGATAATAGTCCACGTCAAACAAGGCGCCGAGCGTGACCGGTGACAAAAACAAAAATGCCGTCGTGTGTGTACAGAAAGTGTACCAATTATGACGCGAAACTAATTAAACTAACTTTCTTTTTACTAGTTTATGTGTAAGTGTACTGCCGCTGCATACGGATCACTTTTTTCGTTTGTTTTGTTAGGGTATAACACCTATCTACACTTTTAAATATCATTATATTCCCATAAAATATTTGCCAACTTAGACTCGTAAACGAGGGCGTTATGAAGGATTCGAGTGCTATTAATAGCTCCCGGAAATAATAACCTGGAAGCTTTTGTTTGAGTGACAGTTAATCTGATGTTTATTCAGAGCTAATAATAAAAAAATTACATCTTCCTTACAAATTTCGGTCGCTATGAAACAGTACGACAAGTTATTTGACGTGGGTTTTAAGAAAGATCCAAGCACATATTTACACAACGTAAAGTTGTCAAGTGTGCGTATAAAAAATGTACGGACTGACAATTTATTACACGTAGGTAGTTGACTACTGTTAAAAATTACCAATTTTTTTTTTTTATCTTTTTATCTAATGGGCTTGCGTTTGGGCGCCACCTCACACGCTTGCTCAGCAAAAAACTTTTCACTCGAGTCTTGGAAGGCCACCAGATTATACTTATCGGGAAACACAGACGGCAAAGAATTCCACTCTGTAGCGGTATGCATGATAAAGCTATTAGCAAATCGGTTCGTGTGTAGGGGTGAAATGTCAACCATATAATGGTGGCGCATCATCGTACGTCTAGCTGTCGTTGATCAAGAAAGTACAGAAAGAACAGAAATAACAACTCAAAGGTTTGCTGGTAGAAAACTCTTTGTACAGCCACAACATGAGAAAGTTGAGCCACTTGCTTATCATCTTAACTTGGCCGTGTTATACAAGTCGGGTAACTTTTTCATGTACGGGTATATCCGACTTTGTCCGATTTGCCAACACGGCAGAATTAAGTATAAGTGGCTCAACACTCCCGTGTTGTGATGGTACATGTAATTTCTATTTTTAAGTTAATACTGAATTTTTCTGGTGTAAAATAAAGAATAAGAACAACTCGTCACCGCATCGATGCGTTCCACAGAATGCATCCACGTCTGCGGGTAGTTTATTCTCTATGGCAGATATGCGTCGGTCTCTATCGTAGTTTACAATCATTACACACGTTTATTATACCCGCGGCACGCTATGATGGCGTTTTTGACATTTTCCAATAGTGTTGTGACACATTTCAAATTATTAGCAATGGGACCAGGTTTATTACTTTGACCAACTCCTAGCTATTATGAATAATATCTACATAAAGAAAATAATTTTTCAAATTATTCAATAAACATAACGTCTAGCCATTTTGTTTAATCGCTATTTAATCAAATTTTCTGTGACATACATAAAAAAACAGTTGAAATAAATAGAATTTGAATAATAGATTCGAAATTCGAAATATTATGTTGCTGTAGCAGTGCATCACTATTGACAATAAAGTACGGCAATTGTTCCTTCATACGTATCTGTCAATATTTACGGATCTTCATTATGAGCAGGCAAACGTCAAAAACGCCATCATAGCGTGCCGCACCTATAATGCGTAAGCAGAAACTGCACGTGAAACGCAGACACGTGTCAAATTTCATGCGTGTCATATGTTTACGTCAACTGCACTGCCCTATGCCATGCGAATTCTGTACTGCGCTGTGCTGCATCGCTTGCGTCTTAACATACGTTTATCCTAAATGTTTTTAACGTTTGATTAAAACATGTATGTTTCGATTTAAATTGTGGAAAGAAAAAATCGCTCACGAGCAGAATTCGAACCTGCGACACCTGGCTCAGTACGCCAGTGCTTTTAGCCACTAAGCTACCGTGAACACTGCTCGTGGTATCGAAATTCTCATCCACTTGGCACGTCTTTGGTGACGTCAGCGATATCTTATTAAGAAACAGTGTTTCTTAACCGACTCGACTAACTTTGCAGTTAATTCAAAGTCGTATAGATATGCCTTCCCTTACATGTATATTTGTTCATTATCTGATAAGACCTGTGCCTAAGTATATAAGTACTTAAGCATCACATTCAGTGGTCTTAAAAAAGGTTTAGTGCTAAGATACGTGAAAATTACCATGAACCTCATGCACACAGTCAGTGATTGAGTATTTAAGTTTTTCATCATCATCAGCCGAAAAACGTCTACTGCTGGACAAAGGCCTCCCCCAAAAGGGGAGGATATGTAATTACCGCCACGCTTTACAGGCGGGTTGGCCATCGCAGTTGGCAGGGTAAATAAATAGGTACTCAGAAAACGCTGCTGCCCATCCTCTGGTGAACTCCTTAGTCACCTTTTACGACACCCACGAGAAGAGATGGGATGGTGCTATTCTTTGCGCCCGGCACCACACAGAAGAGTTCAAGTTTTTACATTACAGAAATCAAATCAGTTTTCCCACACGAGGATCAGCTTGGAACATCTGAAGCTAACCGGCGCTTTTATTGGCGACATAAACCGGCTTTCCTATTGAATTTTACTTCGTTTGTCGGGACTACCGATATTCACTGTTCGAATATCCGGACGCAAAACCTAAAACTAACCCAACGAATCCAATCTATACCATCGTAAATTAATTCGGTGGGAACCGATCGCACTGAGCGCACACATGGCTGACAAACTAGTTATAGCAACCGTATTACTTCTAATCAAACGTGCGATGTATATCGAATCGAAGTTAATGTGATTTTGACGCGTCGTCGGCGGGTAATGTCAGTGTGTGGTTTGACAAATAGAGAGGCGGGGGGGGGGCTTTGCGTTTGACTTGATTAGTTAATTAATATCTGGCTTCTCGGTTTGTATTTTCTTTGTTATCTGCATCTTGCTCCGAATATTGTTAATACCTTAGTCGGTACTGAACGGTTGTGCGAACAAAACGAAATACGGTCTGTTTTTTCTCTCTTGTCTTATTTAGTAAACAATCTTGGTATGTGTCTTTATTCAAATAACTATTGATAAATAAAATATAATTAACCCGGGATAAAAAGTAGCCTACATATTATTATCCGGGTTAAGTTCTATCTGTATGCCAAATTTCATAAAATCCATACAGTTGTTTTTGCGTGAAAGAGTCACAAAAATCCATACATAAATCAAATTGAATCAAATCAAATCAGTTTACTGTGAGCATAGGTCGAAGTACAGATGATAATAATAAAATTACATACATACATCCATACATCCTCACAAACTTTCACGTTTATAGAATAGAATAGAATAGTATTTATTTGCATCAAACATGGTACAATAAGGTGTTAGAAAACATTATTTTGAACTAATACATGTTCCACCAGGTACTTACATACAATATTGCTCGCTCCATCGTCGACCACATCCTGACAAAGCTGTCTAGGTTGTGGTCAAGAGCAGACCTCATCATCATCATCATCATTTCAGCCGAAAGACGTCCACTGCTGGTCATAGGCCTCCCCCAAGCATCGCCACAACGACCGGTCCTGTGCCTTCCGCATCCAGCGGATTCCCGCGACCTTCACCAGGTCGTCGGTCCACCTTGTGGGGGGCCTACCCACGCTGCGCCTACCAGTACTGAACGGTTGTGCGAACAAAACGAAATACGGTCTGTTTTTTCTCTCTTGTCTTATTTAGTAAACAATCTTGGTATGTGTCTTTATTCAAATAACTATTGAACAGAGCAGACCTATACATCATAAAAAAAAAAAAAAAAAAACCTAATGCAATTAGTAGGATTTTAGGTTTTGTGCCTTAGTAAAAGTTGTTCATACCTAATGATCAGTACAATGAGCGTTTAAGAGGTTTTCAGTTATTTTAATAACACTTTGTACCTATACACGAGAGTATAAAATATCCAAGAATACAATCCTTTAATCCTTTGGTCTGTTATATTTTATTACCGGCACAAAATGAATCCTCACACCTTTTGTATCGGAGAGCAGTCGAAGGTTTGTTTCGAAGCCAATGCAATTTATGTGACTCCTTGACAAGAGCGCAGCACTGTTCCACCTCTGGGGACGAGATATTGTAACTCAATTTAAGATTTTATCTCTATTGACAATTGGCCTGCAGTATATAAATGCTATACAGAAACACAAAGTATTCCTTTTGAACTGTGAAATAAGCTTGTTCTAGTGATGAGAGTGACTTGTTTCGAGAAAAAAGCTTTACAAAGACGCTTCTCTAAATGCACTATGCTTGTTAAATAGTTAAGTTTTTACTAAATACTTATATACTAAACTTACACTCACCGGGCACACCCGATGATATAACGTGAGTGAAACCGTTTATATTAATCATTATGAATTTAACTCACGATAGTTATTATACTAAACTTACTAGTACTAGTGGGTATGATTCAGTGGCGTGCATTGCATATAGGCAATTAGGCAATACCCAGTGCCTTCCTCATTCAAATTCAATAGTGGTGTAAGTTATTATCTTTTTTTCTGAGTACAATGATTATTTATCTTAAAATAGACCTATTAATGCTAAATTAATCTTCCTACATAAAAAAATCAATAAGTTACACCAAAATTAAATTCAAGTGAAGTAGGCCACTGCACGCCACTGGTATGATTGTAGTAAAGTAAAAGTACCTTTTTTTTTTCGAGTGGAAATCCTCATAGATACCCTCCGCCTGGGGAGGGCGGAGGGTTATGTCGGACTCTTACCGACTAAAACCACACGGCGGCCATCCTCTGCACAAAATAGAGGATCTCCGGGAATTCCAGTGGACCGCGCCGGTGCTACGCCTTTGGTACGTCCCGGGGAAACAACAAGGTTTCCCCAACGGCAGCACGCGACCACCACGTGCTGCTGTCCTCCCCAGGGTCGCTTAATTGCCTCGAGTCCCCCTACTCCTGGCACCCACGATCCCGACGGTATCAAATGATGGTGGGGGATGCGGTGATTCGCCCTATCTGGGCCTTGCACCGTGGCGGCGCCTTCGCCTCCGAGTGGGATCGGCCCTCTCCCGATCCCGCTCTGCGGCCTCCTTCTGGACCATGACAGCCTCGCAGAAGGAAGCCACGGCCCTCCAAGCCGTCGGCTCTGCCAGCATAGCCGACACTACTGCTGGCAGAGAAAGATCTTGCCCGATCTCGCTGACCAGGACACGCCGCTCTGGGCTCCACGCAGGGCACTCCTCAAGCGTGTGCTGTGCCATATCCTGGTCACCATTGTGGGAGCGACCAGGACATGGCACAGCACTCGCTTGCCGTGACTTCGCGTCCGATCTTATTCAGATATTCACCAGAGCAACCATGCCCGGTGAATATCTGAGTAAGCCGGTAGGTGACACAAAGTAAAAGTACCTAGTAAAAAATTCAATTAACATTTCATTACATTGTTGTGTAAACACAACAATAAAGAAATGTTAGTTGAATATTTTATAAATTATCGATGTCAACCATAAAGATGCTCATTAGAGCATAAACAGACTTAGACTTAGACTGATTACAGTCTTAATCAATCAAATCATGTCAACCCACGATGTCACCTAGATGTCAACCCACGTTTAGCTACTAAACTAAATACTGGGTGACTACGGCGACTATAGTGCAATCTATCAAAAAAGCGACAATCACAAAAATACCGTGTATGTCTACGTCATACGCCTTATGAAAGGAGATAGCATCGAGCGCCTTTTTACCCGACTGCGCCAGGAGGGTTATGTTTTTCGAGTGTATGTATGTATGTATATTTCTTTGGCACGCTCTGTGGCCTAAACGGCTTGATGGATTTGAGATTGAGAGGTGTCGTTAGATTCGTCTTAATTCTGAGAGTGACACAGGGTACTTCAAAATTTAAAAAATTAAAATGGCCGCTTTTTGGCGCCATATTACCACTTCAAAAATTTTTTTTTTTCAACTAAAACTATTGAGTGGGATATCAAAATAAAGGGTTTTATAAATGCTTTACAAAAATATATACAACTTATATGTTTAAATGTAATTTGGAATGAAAAATGCTAAAAAACCACAAAATATTCAACGTTAAAAATGAATTTGACTTTTCAAAAAAAAACATTAATAGTATGATAAATAAAACATGACAAAACTAAAAAAAAAAAAAAAAAATTTATTAACAAAAACAAACTATTATGTAATTCATGACCAAAAACATACGTAGCCTCCGACTGCGTGTTGATAAGTCTTGTTTATATCTTTTCTGTTAATTTTACACGCAGTCGGGTTTTTTATTTTTGTTAATTAATTTTTTTTGATAACCTTAGCCAAATACGCGTCTATTACGAGTTTACGACCACTATACTTATAAGGAAACCAATGGCTTCTTAAAGCAAACTAACAAACAGTTACGAAGGTAGAACCACGTCTTATTTATGTAGGAGTACGAACTACACGTTTAATGTCGGGGAGGACCCCCTCGCTACGAGCTACGTGATCACGTCCGTAGTTGATTCAGATCGCAGATTTAGTGGCCCCGTGATCCGCCCGACTACCAGTCACAATGGTTTTTGTTCTGTGAATATTTCTAAAGGTTGTTTGGATGTTTGTCTTGATATTCATTTTAAACAGTATTGCGTTATTACATGTTATTGTTTACCAAACATATTGCAGTCCACCGTGTATAATACAGATATCATCCTCCGAGCCTTTTTCCCAAATGCATTGGGGTAGGCTTCCAGTCTAGCCAGATGCGGCTGAACATCAGTATTTTACACAGAGCGACTGCCATCAGACCCTCGCAACCCAGTTACTGGGTAATACTGACATTTGGAGGTTAGACCAGTTGTTAGACTTTCAGGCTTCTGATTACCCGTAAAGACCGACCGACCGATATTCGTATGACAACCGGACAGCTTATACAGATAGTTATCGCATAATTGTATTTGGACTTTAAACTACAAACCGACGGCAACTCAAAGACGTTGTTAGGAAAGTGGCTATCACTATCTACAGACTATAACGCTAAGTTATTGTAATTCCACAGCGACTTTTTGAAAGACACCCGCCTTCCATCGTAATTTGGTAAACCGTGTATCTTGAATCATATTATCACTTTTACGTTGACGTGGTTATGGTTTAGAGCTTGGCTGCGGTAATGAATTTTGTGTGCAGATGTTCTCTTCCAGAATATACTGCTGTCGTAAGTGAACAGTGACTTTTGTGTGCAGAGATGTTCTCTTCCAGAATATATTGCTGTCGTAAGTGAACAGTGACTTTTGTGTACAGAGATGTTCTCTTCCAGAATATACTGCTATTGTAAGTGAACAGTGACTTTTCAAAAAAAACTCATTAAAAAAAAGTTACTTAACAAAGCAAAAAAAACCTGACTTCGTGTAAAACCATGAAAAGATGCAAACAAGACACACATACAATAGTGTAAGTGTGAGTGTATGTAATTAAATGTGTATAAGTTTTAAATCATAACACGCATTCGGAGGCTACTTATTTATTTATTTATTATATTCTTTATTGTACATACACCAAACGAATACAAAGACAGTAGTTTACAGAAAGATTGTTATTTATGTACAATGGGCGGTCTTACCGCACAAGGCAATCTCTTCCAGACAACCTTTGGATGGACTAGAAGAATGGGCGATCGTGGGTATATAATACTTACATACATACATACTTAGTATATTTTTGGTCAGTTTTTGAATTACATAGCTCATAGATAGCCTCACGTAGTAAAAATCCTAACTAGTTGTCTCTTACAGATTAAGAAATTAAGTATTTATAACCGACTTCAAAAAAAGGAGGAGGTTATGTATTCGGCGGGTTTTTTTTATTTTTTTTTTCATGTATGTACACCGATTACTCCGAGATTTGTGGGCCGATTTACGTTGTTGTTTTTTTATTTGGTAGAGAAAGTCCGCGTGGTGGTCCCATATAAATTTTATTGTAAGTCAATAGGACTTACGGTAGGAGTACGGAGACTTAGATTGAGTAGTTTTTTAACCAGCTTCAATAAATCAGTTTATTTTAGCTTCGCCTATCTAGATGATCTGCTCATTGGTTCGTTTTTCTGAGAATTCTTGGCCGATATGCGTGTTTTTTTTTTACGATAGTGATTGGACGTTTGGAAGAACATGAGCGAGACCTTTGCCCAGCAGTGGAATAGCAAAGGTTATTAAAAAAAAACTCAAATTGGTTATATAAACATTTATGAATCAACCCTCGCAATTTTCAACTAAAAAGTATGAAATAAAAACTTTTTAACGAAAAATAAAACCGATTTCAAAAACATTAACTAAAAAGTAAAAAATAATCATTGTTTGTATTTTAAAATCTTAACATAAACCAAAATTTTGAAGGCGGCGCGTGATTTTCATGTACGTTCACATAAACTTTTTTACTATAGATATTACGCTCGACTGTACATTACATGACGCAAAGGGTCAATCACGCGCCGCCTTCAAAATTTTGGTTTATGTTAAGATTTTAAAATACAAACAATGATTATTTTTAACTTTTTAGATAGGGTTTTTGAAGTCGGTTTTATTTTTTGTTAAAAAGTTTTTATATTTAACGAAGAGAAACATTTCTATCTTAAATTCTTTGAGACATCATGAAGCGTGTTATTTAATAAATCTATAAAGTATCGTGTATCCGAGTGCTTGTAGCGACGTGGAGAATTAATTGCTACTATACTGTAAGTCTGGCTCGGGTCATAGAAAACATGGATACGGCAATAAAGAAGTAAATATGACATTAATAGTACATTACTGCCTCATTGGTCTAGTGGTCGCAAGCGCGACTGCTGATTGTGGGGTCCTGGGTTCGATTCCCGGGTCGGGCAAAGTGTTATTGGGTTTTTTCATTAGTAAATTCTCAGTAGCAGCCCTCATAATCAGCGTTTTACTAATAAAAGATACAAGAAAGGGATGGCAACAATTTTAGGACTTTCAAATTAGTCGGAATTAAAATTTCCATACAAGTTTGTGATCTCGGAACGTGCCCACTAAAATACAAGGAAATTTAACACGTAAACTAATTTGAAAGTTCTAAAAGTTCTTGTAGCTACTATCAGTAAAAGAGAACGATAGTTTAAAATAAATTGAGTTCGTGAACAAGAGAATTAACACCAATGAATATGAAACTACACAATGAATCAAAACTGAAACATTTAATTCAATATACTCAGTTACCAGCTTAATTATGAAGGCCTCAATTCCATCTTTGCATTTCATTTGTTTCTATGATCTTAGGTGCGATCGTATAGCCTTCAAGTTTCAATTAACAATTTCCTAATAATTGCATGTCGTGGAGAAATGATAAGCGTTGCAATATACTAGTACGGTCGACCGCACGTCGGCGGTAACACTTTGACATTAGCAGCATCCTTATTTCGTAAGCAGTAAGGGCGGTTTTCGAATTGGAGTGTTACCACTGTCATGCAGTCGACTGTACATACTGCCCCGTATACTGAACTATTTATTATGGACCATGAGGTTTTGTGTTCGATTCCTGAGTCCAGCAAACAATTCAATTGGCTGTTTTGTTAGTTTTTTTTAAAGATTGTATATGTTGCAACTGTTAGCATTTTTTCGTTAGTTTATTGGTATTTTAGTCTTTGTTTAATTCAAACAAAGACTAAAGTATACTCATTTCACAATCGAATTAGTTTTTCTAGAGTGCCTTTCTGGCTAGACTCAAGAGATGTCCAGCTAATTATATTAGCTTGCTACAAGTTACTTTCCATAGAAACTAATACGGTTACTAGTAAATCATGCATCTAATTTGAAACCAAGTTACCCTCGGGAAATGTACATTGCACAATCAACATGCATGCATACATTTGGCAAACGTATATAGGTATTCTGGAATTGGTCATATTGGTCTAGTGCTCTAGTGGCTAGTCAGTGTGATACAACTCCAGGGGAAATAAATTTTGAATTCTAGTTCTTACATAAAAAAATGCTGTACTAAGAAAAAAAAAACTGCTGTACTTTTGTAAGTAATTTGCTATTGAGAAGTAACATAAGGTAATTTTTGCATGGGGCGAGCGAGCGCGATGCGTCGTGTTCACCCACCCACATCTTGTTGTAATGAATGTCGACGGACCAAGCGGTGTACAAACCGTGGTGTGGTGAAAGAAACCGACATAGCCCGAAGAATTGCCAAACTTAAGCGGCAGTGAGCGAGGCACATTGCTCGCTGAACGGATGGCCGATGGGGTAGTAAAGTTCTGGAGTGGCGACCGCGTACTGGAAGGCGCAGCGTGGGTAGGCCCCCCACAAGGTGGCCCGACGACCTGGTGAAGGTCGCGGGAATCCGCTGGATGCGGAAAGCGCAGGACCGGTCGTTGTGGCGATGCTTGGGGGAGGCCTATGTCCAGCAGTGGACTTTCGGCTGAAATGATGATGATGAAGCGGTGTACAGAAAAACCTAAACTGGTTTATGTTCTACACTGTATCTGCCAAATGTACCAACTGATTTTTTATGTGGAAATAAATAAATAAATATAGTACACCAGATAAATACAGCATTAAATTACAAATAGTGATTACATATAAAAAGGCGAGCTTGAGGTGCTACTAAAAGCCAAGTGGCGCTCCCATCAGTATAAAAATAATTATTCGCAGAGTAGGTACATCATTTATAGAAAATTCGTTTTTACCAATTGAAGTAAAGGTACTGTAGTTTAATCAGAAACTATTAACTCTGTAAATTATAGTTCGCTGTAGTTGTAGAGAAAAACGGCCACTTTTGGCACTTTTTTGAGTTAAGACTCAAAAATGAGTTTCTATCAGCAAACCTTTGAATTTATCGATTTTAGTCATTGACTGTACAACTATTATGTCGGGGACACTCGCGTTTCTGATAGAAAATTAGGTTGGTTTATTAAATAAAAATAAATCTTGTCATGATGTCTTGGCATGAAATTCAAATAATATATATTTTGATAGCTGTTCTTGAGATGGTGCTTACGACCGCTTTGTAAAGAGCGGCTAAAGAAGTAAATAACTCAGATAATATGTTTAAAGAAGTAAATAACTCAAATAACAAGTTTAAAGAAGTAAATAACTCAGATAATATGTTTAAAGAAGTAAATAACTCAAATAACAAGTTTAAAGAAGTAAATAACTCAGATAATATGTTTAAAGAAGTAAATAACTCAAATAACAAGTTTAAAGAAGTAAATAACTCAGATAATATGTTTAAAGAAGTAAATAACTCAAATAACAAGTTTAAAGAAGTAAATAACTCAGATAATATGTTTAAAGAAGTAAATAACTCAAATAACAAGTTTAAAGAAGTAAATAACTCAGATAATATGTTTAAAGAAGTAAATAACTCAAATAACAAGTTTAAAGAAGTAAATAACTCAGATAATATGTTTAAAGAAGTAAATAACTCAAATAACAAGTTTAAAGAAGTAAATAACTCAGATAATATGTTTAAAGAAGTAAATAACTCAAATAACAAGTTTAAAGAAGTAAATAACTCAGATAATATGTTTAAAGAAGTAAATAACTCAAATAACAAGTTTAAAGAAGTAAATAACTCAGATAATATGTTTAAAGAAGTAAATAACTCAAATAACAAGTTTAAAGAAGTAAATAACTCAGATAATATGTTTAAAGAAGTAAATAACCCAAATAACAAGTTTAAAGAAGTAAATAACTCAGATAATATGTTTAAGGAAGTAAATAACTCAGATAACATGTTCAAAAATGAAATAATAAGAAACAAAGCATTCAAATCAAGAATGACAACTAGGCGTGCAGAAGGCAAAAAGCTATATTTTTTCCATAACCTCATCCCAAACGCCATACAAAAGTAATATTGTAATATACGCACCTTCTTCGTATGAATGGAATAACACCTCATTTGTCAAACGGAAACGAAGGGGAACCGGAGGAAAATACGTACTGTACTTATACATACACATCTATGTTTAAGGGAATAGAAGAGGGAAAGGAACGAAGGATAATTTATTACAATAAAATAGAATGTGTAACGTTAACTGGGCGGTTGTCCGAAATTGGCAGGTTGTTATGAAGGAAAATATGTAACTGACAGAGCGAAATGTTCTACCCACGTTAAGCTACGTGGCCTTGGATGTCATGAGAATAAAATAGTTACGAGTATTTATGACAGTTGGGGTAGACGTGTTCGTAAGTGGAAACTGCGAATCGGAAAATCTAGCATGGGACGTCCTCAGGCTAGGTGGAGTGATGAAATTTGCAAGGTGGCTGGTAGAAGCTGGATGAGAGAGTAGCCTAGAAGGGAGGTCAATGGCGTGCTATTGGAGAGCCTATGACCAGCAGACATCCAGCAGGTAGCAGGCCAGCAGCAGAAGGCTCAAAGTCACTCAAAGGTTAATGGAGAGGGCTATGCTCGGAGTGTCTCCGCGTGATCGCAGGAGATTCGCGGGAGAACGAAGGTAACCGACATAGCCCGAAGAATTGCCAAACTTAAGTGGTAGTGGGCGGGGCACATTGCTTGCAGAACGGATGGCCGATGGGGCAGTAAAGTTCTGGAGTGGCGACCGCGTACTGGAAGGCGCAGCGTGGGTAGGCCCAAGGCACAAGGTGGACCGACGACCTGGTGAAGGTCGCGGGAATCCGCTGGTTGCGGAAGGCGCAGAACCGGTCGTTGTGGTGATGCTTGGAGGAGGCTTATGTCCAGCAGTGGACGTCTTTCGGCTGAAATGATGATGATGATTATGTCCAGCAGTTGACTAATATAGGCTGATGATGGGTATTTATATATTAGTATTCACATTAAATTCCTCAAAAGTACTGAAAAGTCAATAGGTCTATCATGTCTAATACATTACACAATCCATTAGTCATTCATAGGACTCCTATCATCCTGAATAAAAACTGACAAATCTAGAGGGGGCTAATGATGAGAAGAAAGATGACTTGGCCACATCGGTTATCCATTGCTCCTTGTACACACGACTACACATCAAGCTGTAAATTTCCAGTATAAGCTGACCTCGCATTGTATAGGTTTTTCTTACAACGCGAGGTCAGCCTTTACTGGTTTTGTACAGTTGATGTGTAGCCGTGTGTACAACGTTTCATAAAAAAATTATGGCTCTTGGCCAAACATCGCATGATGTAAAAAATCTATAAGTACTGCCCCCCTAGCCAAGTTGACAATCTACAATCGTCAACGCTAATAGAAACAATCAAAATGTATAGGAATGACATAACTCAACGAAAAAGTCATTCGTTGAGATATGTCATTCCCATACATTTTGATTGTTTTCAATAGCGTTGACGATTGTAGATTGTCAACTTGGCTTCTAATCTTTCAATAGTTATCATAATAATATATGACTCGTTCAGTGTTGTATGTTCAGTAATCAATATTACTCTTAAACAATTTCCTTCGACAGCAATATACCAGGCCCCTCAGAAAGTATTGCGAAAAAAAGTTTTTATATATGGGAGACTGGCCAGTTATAATGTTTTTCGAAAATATGATTATTTATAAGTAAAAATAAGTAAGTTCCAATTTCAAAATTTCCCTCCACATTTTTTGCGAGTTAATTCAAAGTATTGTGTCTCACTGAAATATGGATCTGCGCCGGGAACATTTTAGAGCTATGATTTTATACGATTTCAAGTGTCGCCTGAAACCGGATGAATCGTACGATAGACTTCAAATGGCATTCATGGATGAAGGCCCTTCCAAGGCAACCGTGTATCGTTGGTATAACGAATTCAAGCGCGGTCGACCAACTTTGGGGGATGACGAAAGAAGCGGTCGCCCTTTGACGGCTGTTACCGAAGAAAACGTGCTAGCAGTGAAAAATTTAATCCAAGACAATAGGCGAATTACATATCAGGAGATTCAACACATATTGAAGATTGGATCGGGAAGCGTTCACGAGATTCTACACAGCCATCTTCGCGTGAGGAGGATAGTATCACGCTGGGTGCCGCACAACCTCACCGATGCTCAGAAGCAGGCCCGGGTGGAATGGTGCCGTGATATGCTTAACAAATTTGAAGCAGGCTCGTCTCGGCGTGTTTACGACATCGTTACAGGTGATGAGTCCTGGATTTATCAATACGACCCAGAAACCAAGCGCCAGTCGACTGTTTGGGTGTTTCAAAATGAGCCAACGCCTACCAAAGTGAAGCGATCTAGAAGCGGGGGTAAGATTTTGATCGCTAGCTTTTTTAATTTGACTGGCCACTTGGTATCAATTCCCTTACGGGATCAAAGAAGCATTAATGCCGAATGGTATACTACCAAATGTTTGCCAGAAGTTTTCTCTGTTATAAGCAACAAGCGACCAAACACAGGGCTCCGCGGGCTACTGCTCCACCACGACAATGCACCTGCGCACACCGCACTCAAAACGAGGGACTTCCTGGACAGCACGCCAGTCAAACTCCTGGGTCACCCTCCTTACAGCCCTGATCTAGCACCGTGTGACTTCTTTTTATTCCCAAAAATAAAAAATCAGCTCAAAGGGATACAATTTTCGTCGCCGGAAGATGCGCTGGCTGCGTTCGAGCAGGCTGTAAACGAGGTGTCTGCGGCGGACTGGAAAAAGTGTTTTGAAAACTGGTTTAGGCGCATGAATCTTTGTATAGAGGCTGGTGGAAAGTACTTTGAAATGATTTGATAAAAATATATGTACGTATAGAACAATTTTTTTTAGTTTCGCAAAACTTTCTGAGTGTCCCACGTATGGGTACGCATCTATAACAGTGTAATACGGATCGGCTGTCGATGGGTTCGTGACGACATGTTCCCGACGTAATGACCTATGCTGAACCTGTATATTACTTGTCGACGTCCGCCGCTCCATCTGTATCGGCTTGTTTATCATTATACTGGGTATCAGGGAAACACTCCCGAAACTGAAAGGCTATTATTATTATACTTCCTAAATACAATCGAATACCAATAACCATTAGCCTTATACTCATTGTTTTAGTGATTTGGTATTTTGCAAACCCGCAGTGTAAAGCGTACACAACTCGGGATCAATGCCGCGCGTACCTAACCTACCTACGCTCGCTACGACACGGACTGCGTATGCGAGCGGATGTCGGTAACCCCTAGCGCCAGCTGATATTTTATTTGAATTACATTGCGAACTTTAAAAAATTAAGTAAATAAATGGTTTTGTTTTTCAAATCAGTTTTATTTAAATGCCCAAAGCTGATTATGTATGAAAAATGTTTTTTTTTTAATCTAAAAAAAGAATATTTTTTTTGTGCTTTCATATCAGTAATCACCACCGAAGAATTGCCAAACTTAAGTGGCAGTGGGCGGGGCACATTGCTCGCAGAACGGATGGCCGATGGGGCAGTAAAGTTCTGGAGTGGCGACCGCGTAGTGGAAGGCGCAGCGTGGGTAGGCCCCCCACAAGGTGTACCGACGATCTGGTGAAGGTTGCGGGAATCCGCTGGATGCGGAAGGCACAGGACCGGTCGTTGTGGCGATGCTTGGGGGAGGCCTATGTCCAGCAGTGGACGTCTTTCGGCTGAAATGATGATGATGATGATGAATCACCAGCACTATCATCACCTATCTTCGTTTTCGGAAGCGTTTCCCTGACACCCAGTATGCTTGTATATCAGTCAATGTACAGTTAATAATATAATGCCCTGAGATAATGCCAATGTTCCCAATACTGATTATTGTATGAATTACAATACGTTGGGAATAGGAATGGTATAGAGACAGATATTAAGTTCAGACGGAGAGAAAGTGAGACTCCAAATTAATCAAATTAAATAAAGGTAGAATAAGAAAAAAAAATACTTTACTAATATAATAATGTCTAAATACTTGCAGGTGAGTACACAGAGTTACCAAGCTCTGAATGCAATGCAATCCGACTCGGAACGGAATAAACAAGAGACGGAACCATCAACAAAACATCACACACAGCGAGCACAAATATAAAGTTAAAACTAATATTTTTCAGCTTTCACGTACTGTTAGCAAAATGGGACAGCAGTTGAAAAAGAAGAAAACAATCCGCCACAGGAACAAGCCACAAAACAAGCCAGACTTTTTCACAAAGCGTCGGACGTAGGCGCGGGGTAGGATAAAAGGATATCCTTGTAAAAGGGATAATTCTTTAAGAATAGTGAATTGCATGGGGTCGGGACCATGGACTTTCTGCCTTTGATTGACACTCAACACGCTTCTGGGCTTAACGCGAGGATATACCTACACTTATTTTTATAATACCTTGTCTTTTTGAGGATTGTCGAGTGTAGCAGCGTCGCATTTAAGTGCCTTGAGACATTTAAAAGGCTTTTTAGAAAATGCATATAAAACAAAATTCTAAAGGATTCATATAAATAAAAAAAAAAAAAAAAAATCGGGGCCCACGGCTTATGACGATGTTGCAATATAAAAATAGGTCTACATCACAAATATTTTGCTTCACTTAAGCCTCCCCACCAAGGTGACCTTGGTGGGAGTTTGGTCGCTGACAGCCGTCGTCAAACAAATTTTGGTGACAAACCACTGTCTACACAGTTGGAAACCAGCAAGGTCACCTTGGTTGGTTGGCTGGTTTGTCACCGTGTAGCAGACGCTTTACTCCAATAGCATTCTATGTAAGGACACTGCTATACTTTATGTTCTTAATTCACTTGTGGCTACACAGTTTTAAAAATATATCACTCTAAAAATGTGCCATAGATAACAGAGTGTTAATCTTGGCAGAGATCGACACGTTTGTTTGACACGAACTTTGTTTTTGAATACGAAATATGAAGATGCGCTTAGCTGACACTCGGCTAAGACTAGTCTTTGACAGTCTTATGTTCGTGTCTCTGGATATAAGCCTAAAAGTTTCATATGACGCGACGTTGAGCACGAGACTGATGTCTATGTAGGTCGGGAATAGAATAAGTATGACAACAAATAATTAGATGAAAAAGTTTTATTTTTAAATATATCACGTTTTTAAAACGAAAGTGAGTTAATATTCTATTGTCATCAGAGTTATTTTCGAAATTTCAAGTACCTAGCTCATCAGGAAGTTAGTTCAAACTTAATTGCAAAATTTGTACCGAACAGACAGACATAACTGAATGCGAGTTAATAAAAATGTGGTAAAATTACCAATATCTTCTACAATAATTTATGAAAATAAATAACCAGACCAACACAATAATAATGTAAAAAGTATTTGAGCATTATATCCATTGTCTAGTACCCACAGTAAAAGCTCTGTTTAGTTTGGGACTAGATGGTGCTGTGTAAAATGTTCAAAAAATATTTATTTATTTGAATAATTACTTGCCATATCAATCTATTACAATAAACATAAGTTACGATGTCTGAGGTTTTGAGTTATTATAATACTAAATTATTCGAAGTAGAACAGAACTCTTAGTGAGAGTTCTTAGCGAACGATAATTTTGTTGTATGTACTTGCCGATTTTGCACAAGCCTAACTTTACCAAAAGGTGGTCGAAAAGCCAGTTTTATATATTAATGAAACGGAGTTTCTTCTCATGGTCCTAAGGAGGCCATCTTTTCCCACGTGTGTCATTAGAAGCGATTAAGGGATCAAATGGATAGGCGCAGCCTCCACCAACACTAAATACGCAGTCACTGTCGCTGTCGATATGTTCTCGTTCCGATAGAAATCGTATCTAATGAAAAATAATGACTTTTGTAATATCCACTTTTAAAGACCATGAATGAATATTATTTTGAAGGTTTTCGTACTATGGTGATATTAATACAACCATTGACAAATAACCGATACAAATAACCGGATACTTATTACGGTATCCATATAATGCTGATACTACCTATCATTACTGTAATTTCCGGCAGGTACATTAAGTAATATTTAGACAATAAATTGTATTTATTACGTTTGTTGTATCTCGTATTTATGTAGTTGTGTTATAGATATACGTGTAGTATTTATGTTATGTATTATATTATACGGGTACTTACGCAACTTGGTAAGGAAACGCACTAGGGATAAACACCACAAACTATGAAAAGACCATGGTGAGTGCAGGCAGGCCAAAGAGGCACTTCCCACAATTGACGGCCGATTCACGAAACAAGCCCTCCGATTGTAAAACAACAGCTGCGTACAGTCACAGTTGCTATAACTGACCACGGGTGTTTTAACAAACATCTTTTTGTCATAGGTGTTACGGACAGCCCACTGTACAGAGCCTGCATGGTGGAAGACGAGTCAGCAGCCCATGTGCTTCTAGACTGCTCTGAGGTCGCCACATACGGGGTCAAGTACTGCGGTAACCCAGGTACACTCAGAGAGATCACCAGTAACACCAAGGCGTTGCTGGCCTTTTTTGAGGAGTTGGGGTGGATTGAGTAAGTGCCCACACGTACACAAATTACACGATTAGACGTGGAGTTGCGGAAACCAGCCCGTTATACTATACTACTAAACTATGTACTATATGTATTCTATTAAGTTGTTACACAGCGTGCTGCTCTTCTCTTTACTTTCCCATATTGTCCATCCTAAGGTTGTCTGGAAGAAATCGCCTTTGGCGATAAGACTGCCCATTGTACATATCTTCTATATAAGTCATGTATGATGCTTATTTTTTTTGTGTACAATAAAGAGTATTTGTATTGTATTGTGATACCAGGATATTTGATCGAAGATTTTATCCTAAAAGAAATCCTTAACTCCAATGCCAAAACACGTAAAATGTACTTAATTCGCTATAGGCGCTGTAATCTGACTAGATATTCAACGTAATTATTTACACTGTTTATCTCGACGACCTTTTCATCCAATCTCAAAAAAAGCAGGTGAACTCCTCGACTTTTTTCTTAAATCCAGATATTTGCTTTGTTAACTTTAAAGAGAATTTCTTTTACAATGTTCGGGTTTAATTGTGAGCTTTCTTTTGTTGTAGCAAAATTGAATTTTCGACAATTTCCCATTCGCCGAGTTTTGTGTAGGAAATGAGAAACAACGTGGTAAAAGTCTGTCTTCGTGAAATATTACGGGATTAGGATTTTTTGTAATCGACTTTTAGCAGTCGGGTGTCCTATTTTTTTCTTTTTGTTACGTAATTATTTAAAGATTGATGAGAAAGGACGATGTCATGTTTTTATCTTAGAAAGAAAGAAAGAAACACATTTATAAAGAAAATATAAAGGGGCTCATTCTATTATTACAAGACCAATATCATGTCAGACTAATTAATATCATGTCATGTTTTATTGACGTAATTATCTGGAATCTGAATTCATTTGGCATTTTATTGTTATGGACGTTTAATTAAATAAGAAATCTTGAATTTTTGATTATGTACCTATTGTATTTTATGATGTGTAGTAATATTGTATCTAATATTTTACGTTATTATTATAATTACATATTTGCTATCGTGTACCTGCTAAAACATTCAGACACAATTGAAATTGTTAAAGTATAAATAAATGAATGAAAATGAAATGTTAATTAATATAATTGGTTTTGTACCGTGTTAATTAACTAACTAGTAGGTACGTGACTTCATTCGTGAATGCGAGGCGTAATACTAAAATTATTTATAGGCTAACGCAGACTTGGGAACACCGGCCTTTCTTTAAGTTATACTGTATGAGTCTCTACAGGTGCTAGATTAAAATTAACAATACAATACAACTAAGATTACCGTATAAGTATCTAAGAAACAAAGGTTTTTCCAATAGGTACCTAGTCTTTAAATAAATGTTTTTTTTATTTTTTTTTATTAAATATCTTTTGGACGTTTTTGCACAGCACCATCTAGTCCCAAACTAAGCAGAGCTTGTGCTATGGGTACTAGACAATGGATATAATACTTAAATACATTTTTTTTTATTTTTTTTATTGTGTTTACCTTAAGCTTTATTTTATTTGTAATTAAGTTAGTAGTATTATGTAAGTTTGTAAATATTTGTTTGTTTCGATTGAAGAATATAATACATCACACGTCTTATACTTAAATGCGTTATTCCATAGTACGATCCACCACAAGAACACTACCATCGTGTATTGTACAATGTACATCTCAGCCCACCCTTACTGGAGACAAATGCCCGTCCATTAAACAGCACATTTGATGTTAGAATTCAAAGTATTTAGTGCGGGGAACGTTACAAATGCCACGTCGTTTGTAAAGACTAAGTCTTGCCCTTATATCTACATGTTTGATAAGATGTTTGGTAATAGGTGAGAGCGGGTGTCTCAAGCGACTTTGAACACAATATAGGACGAGGGGAGTATAATAGGCTGAGGTGTGTGGTAACCAATCGTAACTCAATTGGACTTCCTTGCTATTCATTTTCACTAATCGAAGGACGCAAATACGACTAACGTTTTCTCTCTTTTTAACCGACTTCAAAAAAAGGAGGAGGTTGTGTAATCCGCGGGTTTTTTTTTTTTTTTTTCATGTATGTACACCGATTACTCCGAGATTTATGGGCCGATTTACGTGGTTGTTTTTTTATTTGGTAGAGGAAGCTTGCGCGGTGGTCCCATATAAATTTTATCGACTTGGGTTGAGTAGTTTTTTAACCAGCTTCAATAAATCAGTTTATTTTAGCTTCGCCTATCTAGATGATCTGCTCATTGGTTCGTTTTTCTGAGAATTCTTGGCCGATTTGCGTGTTTTCTTTTACAACAATGATTGGAACAACAACAATAACAACAACAACAACTAAAAAGTAAGAAATAAAAACTTTTTAACAAAAAAAAAACCGACTTCAAAAACCTTAACTAAAAAGTAAAAAATAATCCTTGTATGTATTTCAAAATCTTTTCATAAACCAAAATATTGAAGGCGGCGCGTACATTATCATGCAAAGGGTCAATCACGCGCCGCCTTCAAAATTTTGGTTTATGAAAAGATTTTGAAATACATACAAGGATTATTTTTTACTTTTTAGTTAAGGTTTTTGAAGTCGGTTTTTTTTTGTTAGCTTCTTTATCGTCACAATATCAGCCCTAAAAAGAGTAGGAATTTATCTTGAATCATTCTTTATCTCTAATGGAATATCAACTTAAATTATGAATACATACCATTGGTGTAGTGAACTTAAGTCTCTTCTAAAATATACTTCTTTTAATTCAATACAGCCGCTAATATCTTTGCTTATCACAGTATCCGCTATGCGACAACTGCTGACATTTGTTGCGCTTATTCAGAAACGCTCCAGGACTTGTATCTACACACTTGTATCTACCAAGGTTTTAGCTTCCTACATATTTTTATATTTTATTCAGTTTAATGTAATAGATTTGATTATTGTTTTATTCTTCTTCTTCTTCGTGTCGACATAAGCTATATAATAATAATAGCTCATGTCGTGGGGAAAAGATTAGCCAGTCAGCAGGTTGATAGCGGGGCTGACTGCCCAGAGTGCGCCGGACGATCAATTAAATATCGTCACTCGTGGAGGCTCTTTTAATGCACCCTCTTCTTAATCTTTTTATTGTTTTATTAGTGTTATGGATTTTAAATTTAATTGATTAATTAATTAAACTCAAAAATGTTTGCATGCCTCATTCAAGGTAGTTTGTACAAGGGTCACTCTACCGATAACACCTTTATGTCATGTACCTACATTCTTTGCAAATAAATTATTATTCTATTCTATTTTCTATTCTATTCTAAGCTTGAGCTAAGATAACTTTATGTAATTTAACTTTCTGGTGCTATTTTTGTTAGTACTTTTCTTAACATGGCGTTTCATACTTTCGTCCTTGAAACTCGGGGCTGAAAGATGAAAACTATCAATCGCGCACAAAATAGCTCCATATAAAAACTAATAATCAACTACATTTGGTAACTTTTAAAGCGTCTCTTCACTCCTTGTTTAATTTTTAGGGTTCCATACCCAAAGGTTGCTAACGACCCTATTACTCTCGCTACGCTGTCCGTCCGTCCGTCTGTCCGTCTGTCTCTCACAGGGCTGTATCTTTGTAACGGTAATAGATAACTAGTTGAAATTTTACACAGAATATATGTTACTATGGTGCCTATCACGACAAATACTAAAACAAAAAAAAGTCTAAAACCAAAGGCATGAATAAATGCATATTTTTCGAGGTTTCTTGTACATTACCCCTATACAAGAAACCTCGAAAAACATGCATTTTTGTTCCTGCTCTATCTTCAAAACGGTAATACATACCAGCGTCAAACTTGGTTTGATTGTAGTTTAGCAAAAAATACTAAAAAGAGGGCAAACATAGACATATGTGGTGGTACTTACGTAAGAAAGAGATGCAAAACTTTACATTTCGCGTACGTTCGTTGATGTCATTAAACTCTCGTAAATTAAATCAGTTTCTATTGGGTATTATCAGGTCGATGGGTGGTACGGAACTCTTACTGCGTGGGTCCGACTAACACTAGGCCGGTTTTTTCCTCTCCATTGCTTCTTTTCTTCTCTTAGCCCGCTATCCGCTCCGCTTCGTATCATGTCCACTCCACAGCAACACTGTGACATTTGTTGCGCTTATCCCGTCACGTAACAGACGGATCGCCGGGACACCGGCACGAATGCTTAGCAAAGATTTAACGTAATTAACAAACGTTGGAGACGGACTCCAGAGATTTGTTCAGCTTTTCATTTCGTTATTATGTTTTAAGTTGAAGATAGCTTTAAATCTTAGTTTTATTAAACTTTTTATAGACAGCCAAGAGTTTTAAAAACGTTGTGCTGTGTTTCTGTTTCAGATTTGATCTTGTCTTGAAATGTTATATTTTTAGCGATCAAAAGTCTTTGAAGGAATGAATTAAAGGCGCGTAAATAAATAAATAAATAGTTGGGACATTTTTACACAGCACTATCTAGTCCTAAACTAAGCAGAGCTTATACTATGGGTACTAGACAATTGATATAATACTTATGTACTTTTTTTTGTAAATAAATACTTATAATACACAAAGAAACACCCAGACCAACTTATGTTCATCACACAGATATTTGTGTCCTGTGGGAATCGAACCTATGACCTCGTGATCAGCAGTCCGACACTCGAACCAGTAAACCAAAGACGTCTTCATATAAAAAA
Organism: Asteroscopus sphinx; assembly: GCA_949699075.1. Classification (NCBI taxonomy): domain Eukaryota; kingdom Metazoa; phylum Arthropoda; class Insecta; order Lepidoptera; family Noctuidae; genus Asteroscopus; species Asteroscopus sphinx. Next base: position 34,042,207 of record OX453002.1, on the reverse strand, counting down.
AATATTGACCAAGCTATTTATGGTAATGGTTTGGTGTAATTGGTAAATACATGGTCAAAAATTATGGCTTCGCTTGTGTAATGTAAACACGTCGTTTCTGTTGTGACATCTTATAATATTCCCAACTTGCGATATCATGAGTTGAAAGTATAAGCAGTAAAATATAATTATTTATAATTTTTAACGCATTTTACGCATGCGAAACGAAATCTAACGATTTAAATTGTGGAAAGAAAAAATCGCTCACGAGCAGGATTCGAACCTGCGACTCCTGGCTAACGTCACCCAAAGATGTACACACGGCTACACATCAAGCTGTACATAACCAGTAAAGGCTGACCTCGCGTTGTAAGGAAAACCTATATATAAAATGGGAGGTCAGCTTATACTGGAAATGTACAGCTTAATGTGTAGCCGTGTGTACCAAGTGGATGAGAATTTCGTTACCACGAGCAATGTTCACGGTAGCTTGGTGGCTAAAGCACTGGCGTACTTAGCCAGGAGTCGCAGGTTCGAATCCTGCTCGTGAGCGATTTTTTCTTTCCACAATTTAAATCGTTAGTAAAATATAAAATTTTCAGGCACAATTGAAAATGATTTGAGTATGGAAAAGCTACTCTTGCGCTTACGCTTACCGCCTCATATTATATCCTCTCAACAAACAGAATACCACCATAAAATAGAGTAAACATAATCATAAAGTAGAAATACGTCCTGTATGTAACTAAAAGAGTTTTTATTAATTTTCTGGTGCATTAAGTGCAGGCTAAGTGCTTATACGGGTCGTCGTTTTTTCTCTGTACGGTAAGTAGCTCTCATCTCAAGCGGCAGTAACCTGCTTTGAGCATCATGTTACGCCGGTTTAAGGGCAAAACACAAACACACGATACAACGTCGGCGTCGCATCGTAGCACTTTTTGTATTTGACTGGCGAAAGAGTCGACGTTATGAGTGCAAATAAGAGTATGCAGAAAGATGCTGTTGCACCACAGAAATAAATAGAATGGTTGTAATCACAATTTTACTCACGATTAATGCGTGGCAACTTTCCGAACAAACTACGCCTTACATTTTGACGTCAATATTTTTAAAAAATTAATTTTAATCAAATCTACTTTACAGCTTTTGTTTCTGCTGTTAGAAACAGCACAATAAGGCATTTTTGCGGGTTTTTGTTACAGTATTTATAGTAACAAGTCATAAGGCGTGCTGAGAAAGGCTTTGAAATATCATGCACTATGGTGCATGGTGCTGCCACGCGCGCCCTGCCCACATGGCCATTCTATGTATTTCTGTATGTTGCACTCTTGCCAGGTCTTCCGATTTTCCAGTAGATTTACAGATTTTTCTATAAGTCTCCCGATCTCCCGATCTCCCGATTTCCGACAAAAATCTCCTGAAAAAGCTTATAATAGGAATAGGACCAAAACCTGGCAAAAAACAAACTGCATAGAATTAAACAGACGGATAAGTTGCTGCCCCTGAATATTTCCATGACTCCCAGTATATCGTATGTTCACTAGACTCTATCACAAAGTCATAAAGTTTAAAATTCAATTTTCTTGTATTAGACAGGTTAGTAAAATGTAAAAAAAAAAACAAACTGCTTTGATTTTGATATTACAGCGGCAATGGTCGCACAATATAATACCGTGATACTTCAAAAACATGGAATTTTGCTCAAAAACATCATCTCCCGATTTTTTAAATTTTTCCTCTGCTGCTTTTTTCATAATAAGCCTCCCGGATCACTGCTGTTAGATGTTACTACTTGAAAACCTTTGAAAACTGTGTTAACATTTTCTTAGGGAAAACAAACATTGAAATCTAAACACAGGGCAATGTATCTGGATACATTGCCCTGTGTTTAGATTGAGCTGTATTGCTGATTGTAGCTGGCTAAGCATGGAAAAAAATACATTAAATTAAACGCATTGTTAACTGACGAACAAGTACAGTCGACCGCGCGTCGGTGGTAAAAGTCTGACCTTGACAGCGCCTTTATTTCGTAAGCAGTAAGGATGGTTGTCGTAATTCAACTGTAACTAATGGCGTGAGTTTGACCGTACCTTACAAATACAATGTAATAATACGCAGTGCGTATTACGTCCGGCAGCCATTAGTCCGATAAGGCGTTATAATTGTATTGATAGATGGAAAACCAATTAAACACAATGATTGATTCAGGATTTAGTGATTGTTAATACATGGCTATTAGGGCTTTTTAGGGCATATCGTCAATCTTTTTACTCTAGCAGCCTGTGGGTTCAGTACACGCAACGAGCCTACAACGTCCTACGTGTGCAATATAATAATGCTTTCAGAATGCTGTTGAGGTTTCCGCGATATTGCAGTGCGTCACATATGTTCGCGAGTGCGCAAGTCGACGGGTTTCACGCTATAATGCGTAAAAAAGCTGCATCACTAATAAAACGATTGCGCGGCAGCTCCAACAGTATTCTGGAAATGATCGCAGCCCATCACGACTGTCCAATCAAGAAACACTGGGTGGACAGAGTGATAGGTAAGATAAAGTGATTACCTATCTTCACTCACTTCTTCACTTCACTCACTGTAAACCTTACTAACATAGTTTTAAATTAATGTTGTTTGTTACTAACCTTCCTGTGTTGCGTTGTCATATGGATGTCATGTCCGAAATAAATGATTATTTAATTTAATTTAATTTTAATAGCAATCCTTTTCTCTCATGTAAGCCTCTCCGCAAACAACAGATTTTTTTTCGGCCGATTGTGTAGGTTGTCGATCATCATTGTGATCATCATCATCATCATCATTTCAGCCGAAAGACGTCTACTGCTGGACATAGGCCTCCCCCAAGCATCGCCACAACAACCGGTCCTGCGCCTTCCGCATCCAGCGGATTCCCGCGACCTTCACCAGGTCGTGGGTCCACCTTGTGCCTGCCCACGCTGCGCCTTCCAGTACGCGGTCGCCACTCCAGAACTTTACTGCCCCATCTGCCATGCGTTCTGCGAGCAATGTGCCCCGCCCACTGCCATTTAAGTTTGGCAATTCTTCGGGCTATGTTGGTTACTTTCATTCTCCTGCGAATCTCCTCATTTCTGATTCGATCCATTACAATACCATTTCCATTCATTTTTTTCCCACTAGTTACAATACTGAGACACATATCACACTTTTTATTGTATTTTTACTTGGTATGTCCTGTGTCTTGTTTTTGTACTAAATAAATGTTTTATCTATCTATCTATCACGCAGAGACACTCCGAGCATAGCCCTCTCCATTGACCTTTGAGTGACTTTGAGCCTTCTTATCAGGCCCATTGTGAGCGACCACGTTTCAGTGCCGTAAGTCATTACTGGCAACACACACTGGTCAAAGATTTAGTGATTGTTAATACATGGCTATTAGGGATAGCTATCGTTTCTCTCATGTAAGCCTTCCCGCAGAGAACAGATTTTTTATCGGCCGATTGGGTAGGTTGTTGATACCATTAGTTTAATACTACATATCGATACCTTAATAATTCGCAAACTAGCCAACTCCATTAGTAAAACCATTTTGTAATTTCAAATTACGTTGTTTGGACCTCTTTTAAAAGCTACGCGTGTTACATCCCCCAATATTTGCTGTACTCCACCAATAGAAAAAAAGTATACTTATTTACTTGATTTTTGTATACATCATCATCATCATCATCATTTTAGCCGAAAGACGTCCCCTGCTGGACATAGGCCTCCCCCAAGCATCGCTTGTATATATCGCTGTACGATAATTAAAAAAAAATATTTGCTTCCCTCCTTTGCTGCTTGCTTTTAAGTCTGTGTTTAAGCACAATCTGGTGGCCTTCAAGACTAGATTAAATAGGTTTTGCTGGGCAACTACCAGCCAACCCAACACAACCAGACAACTTAGAAACTGTACTTACTTTCTCTGCAATCCAAACAACCTTGCTCAGTGAATACAAAAAGTATTTTTAAAGAGACAGACTGGATTGATCAAATTATAAATTAAGTAACCCGACCCAGGAATCGAATCTGAGACCAATGAAGAATCAAAAGTATTAGAGAAGACTACAACTACCGTCTAAATTTATGTGATGACGTAACTGTCGCTAACGGAACCTGGCTGCTCATATGACGATCAGTGTAGACGTGACGCCGGTAAATCCATTTCCTGCGGCAAGCAACATTCGTGTGACATGACAGGTGCCGGTTCTCAAGGTATTACAAGCATGAACTGCGATGAACTAGCCTCAGCTGGCGGCTTTGTTTGAAACTTTATTGATGGCTTTATGTGAGGCATGATTATGTATGTTAATCGCCAGATGCGTCCAAGCACAAAAATAGATAGAATGGTTGTAATCACAATTTTACTACTTGCGATTCATGCGTGGCAACTTTCCGAACAAACTACACGGTACACCTTACATTTTGACGTCATAATTTTTAATAAAATAATTTTAATCAAATGTGCTTTACAGCTTTTGTTTCTGCAGTTAGAAACAGCACAATAAGGCATTTGTGCGGGTTTTTGTTACAGTATTTTTAGAAACAAGTCATAGGGCGTGCTGGGAAAGGCTTTGAAATAACCTGCACTATGGTGCATGGTGCTGCCACGCGCGCCCTGCCCACATGGCCATTCTATCTATTTATGTGCCTAAACCTTAGGATTGCTTTGCAGAAAGTGCTAGTTTGACGACTTGATACAATGTTGCCATGTTGTGTGGTTTTGTGTTATGGTCTATGGAATTTCCAATCTTGCGTATTTATTAAATATTACACATTTTATCTCGTATTGTATTTAATCTTACTTATTTATTTTTTATCGTTATTCACCAACATCATGCCTCACTGATCTACGTTATTGCATTGTGAATTTCGACGCCGGCTGTAGCTGAAAAACAGCGCTGTGTCTTTGCTCCGTGCATGAGGCACAGCAATATGCTGAGCGGTGGCCGTTTTGCGCGGATGAGATGCATATCTTACCACACTTCTTGGCTCTGTACCTGTATTTGTTCTGTTCTTGAATTTTTAGGAAATTTTGTGCGTCACTTTTGAAGCAAATAAATATTTTTTATTTCTTTCTTTCTAGTAAGAAACTTATTTTATTACTGATAATTGGTAAGTTTTAGTATTTCCTGTTTAAGTACATGACATAATAACTTCTTAGGTTTTCGCGATCACTACACATTATAATAAAAAAATTAATTAACAAAAACAAACGTATGTTTTTGGTCATGGATTACATAATAGTTCATAGGTAGCCTCCGCCTGCATGTTGATAAGTCTTGTTTATATCTTTTCTGTTATTTTTAGACGCAGTCGGGTTTTTTGTTTTTGTTAATTAATTTTTTTATTTGTTTTTTTTAGTTTTGTCATGTTTTATTTATCATACTATTAATGTTTTTTTTGAAAAGTCAAATTCGTTTTTAACATTGAATATTTTGTTTTTTTTTAGCATTTGTCATTACAAATTACATTTAAACATATAAGTTGTATAATTTTCGTAAACCATTTATAAAACCCTTTATTTTGATACCCCACTCGATAGGTTTTGAGCAAAAAAAAAATTTTGAAGTCACATAAAATGGCTCCAAAAAGCGGCCATTTTGATTTTTATAATTTTGATATACCCAGTGTCACTCTCACAATTAAGACGAATCCAACGACATCTCTCAAGATAAGATCCATCAAGCCGTTTAGGCTACAGAGCGTGCCAAAGAAATATACATACATACATACATACAAACGTACATACATACATACATACACTCGAAAAACATAACCCTCCTTCTGGCGCAGTCGGGTAAAAACAAAGTTTAACCGGATTAAATTGCGTATATTATTTAAATTGGTTTCCCTGACGTTTCGAAAGCTTTGCAGCAATCGTGGTCGCAGGTAGACTAAGATGACAATCGTCTTTACAGATATTTCTAAAAAAATATTTTAATCTACCGTACAATATTTATTAATTAACATGACATAACATCGGCAAACGCAGCGTAGGGCCCCTGCCAGGTGGACCGACGACCTAAAGAACGTGGCTGGGGGGGACTGGATGCGGAAGGCAGAGGACCGAGCGTTGTGGCGCAACTTGGGAGAGGCCTATGTCCAGCAGTGGACTGCGATAGGCTGAGTTGATTGATTGATGACATAACTGAAGTGATCCATAAGTAACAACTTACGACGTGGCGTCTTCGTGCATAGTGGTGCGTGGTTCCGTACCCAAAGGGTGCAAACGGGACCCTATTACTCTCGCTACGCTGTCCGTCCGTCCGTCCGTCCGTCCGTCTGTCTGTCACAGGGGGCTATCGGCTATCGGTTATCGGTATCTTTGTAACGGTAATAGATAACCAGTTGTAATTTTCACAGAATATGTGTTGCTATGAGGAGTATCACGACAAATACTAAAAACAAAAAAAGTCTAAAACCAAAGGGGGTCCCCATACAAGAAACCTCGAAAAACATGCATTTTTTTCAACGTTTTTGTTCCTGTTCTATCTTCAAAACGGTAATACATAACAGCGTCAAACTTGGGTTGATTGTAGTGCATACTATGTAGTTTAGCAACAAATACTAAAAACCGGACAAACATAGACATATGTGGTGGTACCTACGGAAGAAAGAGATGTAAAAATTCACATTTCGCGTACGTTCGTTGATGTCTTTTGATAAACTCTCGTAAATTAAATCAGTTTATATTGGGTATCAGGTCGATGGGTGGTACGGAACCCTTACTGCGTGAGTCCAACTCACACTTGGCCGGTTTTTTCAGATAGACCCCGGGACATAATAGGTCTAAGAACAGCGACTTTAGATGCCCACCAAATTGTTAATACATGACCTAAAAATAAATATTTCTAAATATAGTTTTATACTCTGTTAAAATAGTTCTTTTCAACGATATCCCACAGGCATCAGTAGAACCATAAGTCGTTAAGTAGTATGGTAGTACTATCTGAGATTTTAAAGTAATGATATTATTAGGATTAGAAGTTATAAAGTTGACAGACAGACGGACAAAGTGCTGTGCGGCTTAGTTAACTCAGAGACATCACTTCGTTCGGTCAAAAAAAATACTTCATTTAACATTCAGGTTATTACATCGATTCCTTGTGAAATGACTCGAAGGTATGACTCACCCCAGCATTCTTTAGAAATTGCGAAACCAACATGACAACGGCAAACTCGCCGTTCAGTGTTCATTGTTACAAAGGAGCAGAGGAAGTAGGTACCTAATTATATCTAATCGTCTCATAGAATTACCTAATTTGTCCTTACATGTTTGAGTTAAAATTCTATGCTGAAATACAGTTTGAAAGGAACACTTAATTTTATTTATTTATATTATTTGGCAAACTTCGCCGAGTCTTCTCGTCGCCTATACCGCAAAGTTTGAAGACAAAAGTCTTCAACCAGTGCGTCCTGCCTGTCATGACTTACGGTGCCGAGACGTGGACACTGACAGTTGGGCTAGTCCACAAGTTTAAAGTCGCTCAGCGAGCTATGGAGCGAGCTATGCTTGGAGTTTCTTTGAAGGATAAAATCCGAAACGAGATTATCCGGAGAAGAACCGGAGTGACCGACATAGCTTGTAGAATCAGTAAGCTGAAGTGGCAGTGGGCTGGCCATGTCTGTCGAAGGACCGATGGCCGCTGGAGCAGACGAGTCCTTGAGTGGAGACCGCGAATCGGCAAACGCAGCGTAGGGCGCCCCCCTGCCAGGTGGACTGACGACCTAAAGAGCGTGGCCGGGGGGGACTGGATGCGGAAGGCAGAGGATCGAGCGCTGTGGCGCAACTTGGGAGAGGCCTATGTCCAGCAGTGGACTGCGATAGGCTGAGTTGATTGATTGATATTATTGAGGACCTCCAACAAAAGATATACACAAAAAATCACAAGTGACAGATACAGGATTCTATCTGGTGTACTCCTTCACTTACAGGAGGCCACAGCATGCACAAATTTAATGACTGAGCTAACTTATAATTAAGGTGAAAGTATCGAACTCAACTAAAAACAAAACAATATGTAGGTAATACATATATCTTCCTGCTTTTTTATTTGAAAAAGTATACAAAGAACAGATATATATCTAAGTAAATATTTCCTTTACATTTGAAGTTTGTGACAATTCTGGTAGGTACTGTAGCTACAGGAGTACCACCTATAAACGTATTCGCGATATCCGGGATCTGCTTAAAGGAGCTCTTCACTCGTTATCCGTCACCCGATCAGTTATTTCATATAGAAGTCTGAGTTTGTAAGTGACCGTCTAGTCGTTTGACCTTTGGTAACTTTTAGGCAGACGGCGCATGGCTCAATCTGGATTTATCCATAGATGAAAGTCTAGTCTGTAGTATGTTTGGATTTCAGACAGCTTTTGTCATCTTTTGTTCACTAATGCATCTAACAATCAACACGCCAACTTTTTCGTACTTCAACCAGTTATCCTGAATTATATGGACTAAGCAACATGTACATAAAACATGTATTATACACACACGTATGGGTACATGTACGAATGTACTTGAGGCCTCGTTTATCTGTCTATCTGACGACCACTGTGGTCTAGTGGTTCGAGTGTCGGACTGCTGATAACGAGTTCGTGGGTACGATTCCCACAGGACACAAATATTTGTGTGATGAACATAAGTGTTTGTGTTGGTCTGGGTGTTGCTTATGTATTATAAGTATGTATTTAGAAAAAAAAAAGTATAAAATTATTATATCCATTTTCTAGTAGCAGCAGCTCTACTTAGTTTGGGACTAGATGGTGCTGTGTAAAAATGTCCCAAAGATATTTGATATTTACGTTGCGCGGGGCTACAGGCGGGGCGTCAAGCGGTGCGTTTCGCTGGGCGTCACGTGACTCTCCGTGGCAATACCAGTTGTTACACTGCCCATGGCGTGACACGCTAGTGTTGCCTGACAATCGATAGACTGTCTATTGTCTATCGGTAGTATCGAAAAACCCCCAATCAATCATACTATCAATAGGCCTATCGATAGTATCGATCGGAAGGTATCCAAAAATACTATCGATAGTATCGATACTATCGTGCTATCGTTTAGATAGTATTGCAATTTAAATATCGGTGTTCATTGACGTCATTTTTACATTGAATTTATCTTTTTACTAATTTCATTTTCCTAGCTTCTGCATTGGTACACATCACACTGTTAGGGTGTACCTACCATTTATTTAAAAATATTATACATCAATACTATCTAAACGATGGCACGATATTATCGATACTATCGATAGTATTGCATGATTTCGAATAATCGATACTATCGATACTATGGTAACAATAGTTTGATACTATTGATAGTATCGATAGTATTGTTGGATACCTGCCCACCGATACTATCGATATGACTATCGATAGTATGACTGATTTTAGGGGGATTTTATCAATAGATCGATAGTCGACTTTTATGCAGCACTATCACACGAGCAAATACAAACATGGCGATCCACCGCCGCGGGAGTTGCACCGTTGCCCGCTGCGTGTGATGCCGCGAGCAACGCTACATAAAAAAAAATCGCTTCTCCGTGAACGCTGTCACACATGTCCATAAGTTTGAATACTCGCGCCGCGTATCCATAAACGAGCCCCAAGTCACACAAATCTTCGCCAGTAAATCCAACGTCTTACCTCAACCGTAGCAAAGATTTACCGCACTAAATTGTGACACCATTCGGCTTCATTTATTAAAACAAGTTATACGTTATAACACGTACAAACTACCAAATTACGGACGTTTCATCTGTTTTCATGACTTCAATGTCGTAAAAACTAACTTTAGGGAATTTATATGGCTTTGTTTAGATCATTTTAGAACGATTAAAACTTAGTTTTATATCAATGTTTTACAGTGACAGTTTTACTGAAAAGGGTTGTGCGAAATAATATTTTATGTAGATAGGTAGATAGAGTATACTTTATTGTTTGCACACCATAAAATAAAAATAAATTTGTAACAAACATGGGCACAGTATTAACAATTGGCGGCCTTGTCGCTTAAAGCAATTTCTTACAGACAACCATATGTACAGTCAACAAATCGGAATCATGACCCACTCAGCTGATAATTCGTTTGAAATCGTCAAAACAATAAGGTTTTCGTCTATGCTGCACTTAGGACATTTAAAATATTTTATTGGTAAACTGTCACTGTCACTTGCTAAAAAAATTGATAACAAGTATGTTGCCAGGGAAATATCTCTTTAAGCAAAATTCAACCTGATTGTATTAAATGTCTGTAGGATATTAAGCTTATCGTGGGTCATGATTCCGATTTGTTGACTGTACCTACTTACTATTTCTATGTTGCTAGATTTTGTTTACTTTATCTGTTAGGTATATGCAAACATTAATCGGTATTTACACCTACATTGTATAAATAACCAATTTTTTTATGAATGAATGAATGAATGAAAAATGTCTAAATCATCATCCTCCGAGCCTTTTCCCAATTAAATAAATAAATAAATATCTTTGGGACATCTTACACAACACTGTCTAGTCCCAAACTAAGCAGAGCTTGTACTATGGGTACTAGACAATGGATATAATAGTTATATACTTTTTTGTTGTTGTTGTAAATACATACTTATAATACATAAGAAACACCCAGACAAACACAAACACTTATGTTCATCACACAAATATTTGTGACCTGTGGGAATCGAACCCACGACCTCGTGATCAGCAGTCCGATACTCGAACCACTAGACCACAGACGTCGTCTATTATATTGGGGTCGGCTTCCAATCTAACCAGATGCGGCTGAACATCAGTATTTTACACGGAGCGACTGCTATCAGACCCCCGCAACCCAGTTACTGGCTGACATTCGGAGTTTAGACCAGTTGTCAGACTTTCAGACTTCTGCCTACCCGTAACAGCTGCCATAGATATTCGTATGACAACCGGGACCGACAGCTTAACGAGCCCTCCGAGGCACGGAGAGACCTCGATGTGTAACGAAACGGTCAGCCATCCACAGACTGGCCACGGCAAGTGCAGCTTAACCTCGCAGATTGTACAATCCTTGCGGTTTTTACTTTGCCACGAGCCCTTGTGAGTAAAAATGTCTGAATGTATTTGTTTAAAACATGAGTATACAATACAATGTCAAATCACATGCATGTAAAGTGTTTAAATAGTAGGTATAGCAGCTACAATGTTTTGCCACTGGGGGCGTATAAATAGTTTTCAGGTTACATTGACACTTACTAAAATATAAAATTATTCTTGTTCTACATTATACAAAATCAATTACATATTGCAGAGGGACACAATAAGTATAAAAAGGCATAAAACAACATCGAATATAATGTCAATGTAACAAAATAAGGCTAGCAATGTCATGATACATAAAAATAACTATTTAAAAAACATGTCAAAAATTAAAACAATAATCAAAACGAGATGTCAAAATACATACAGTTCGTCGGAGAATAGGCATACTAAACTAACATACACTCGTTACGTTACCAATGATATTTAAAAGTATAGATATATCATACCCTAACAAAACCAACGAAAAATAAGTTACGTGCGCAGCGGCTGCACAACACACAGAAATTAGTGCAAAGTAAGTAAGTTGGTTACTTTAAGTTAGATTCGCGACATAATTAGTTCACCTTCTGTACACACATGTTTTTTTTTTGTCACACGTCACGTTTGGCGCCTTGCTTGACGGAGAATAATAGCAAAATGTCCCAGTTAGGACGTTTTCGAGTCTTCAGATTGCGCGCGCAACAACATATCTGTACTTTTTAAAATATCAACACTCGTTACAAACACATTGACGGCCAAAATTAATATCCAATCTATCCACGTTTTGCCCTACTAGAGATAGGAATTTGACATAAGCTTCATACAAAATATGTCAAATTTCTATCTCTAGTAGGGTAAATCGTGGATAGATTGGATATTAATTTTGGCCGTTAATCAATAACCATAACCATATTTAAAAGCAAATAAATATTTGAATTGAATTTAATTTAATTGAATACTACTTGTACAAAAGGACCTTAAAAAAAGTAATCTATAAACATGATAAAATGTTCCCTTGCTTAGCCGTGTTACTACTAATCCTACTACCAGTAGTAAGACAGGTAGTTTAATTGCCTTTATTACTACTGCAGTAGTAAGTTGTAAGAAGACCAACATGTACCATTACCTTCTGTTCAACTACCTATGTTCTTTGTTACAAACAAATGTTTTTTTTTTACTATAAAGTATACACGAGTGAACTTTACAATCTAGCCTTGAGGCTCATGAGTAATTTAATTATATCCTAAATTGCTATTTAAACTAAAATCTAAGAATGCTTCCAATAACCACAAACACACCCCAACAAACACACTCACTTACATTCACATATCCCCACACACTCTCATACACATCCCCCACCCCCACACCCACACAAACTCAATTATTCATGCATTTTTACTAATAAAACAAATTGTATAATGTTATATTCAGAATTGTTACACATATTTATATATTATATTTTTTTTTTTTTCGTAATGTGGTCAACCCATAAAGAACACTGTCCTACAAGATACAGGTTTTCCTAGTTTGTAGGGCAGGGATCTTACTTGATTGTAAATAGCCATAATTACGTAACTATAGCTGATAAGATTTTGATGTAACTATAGGCTAAGTTTCTGGTGAATAATTAATTTACTTACTTACTTAATAACTTTTCTTAGTTTCTGTTACTGTGTTTTCTATTGTGTTACAAACAAATGAAGCAATATTAAAATCAACTACGGTTATAATTGTCATCATAACGTTTCCCCTATGACTATTCGTTTAATTATCGCAAACGAGCATCGCATTACTGTGAATAACATTAACCAATTTGCTAATTGAAATACGACGTTAACTAGCGCGATTATTATTAAACGTTATTATGTACGGTTTTAAGGCTTGTGGCACGGCTGTGCCTGGAAAGAAGATGTGTGGGTTCGGGACACAGACCAGTAAGCCTCAAGACGCCGCATTAAAAAAGTTTTGCATGAGAACGCAGTCGTAAAATGTTGGCCGGGGGGCGGACGGCGCTTTATGATTGGTCGGCTCAAAAGTTCGTTGGTGTCATTCCGTATGATTGGTGCCGCTCGCTGACGGACTGATTCCTGATTGGTGGCCGGGCGTATGATATGCAGTGCTACTGCATATGCGTGGTGACCGGGGGTGTCCGGCTAATTTGCGTCTAGATGATTACTGGTCTATGGTTCGGGATAAAAAATAAGAAATAAAGGCCATTGCCCAGGAGTACAGGACAGCATAGGTACAAAATAAAATTAATAATAAAATAGCTCTCGCCCGTGGCTTCGCTATAAAAAGTATCCTTTGAGTTAATCCAGAAAACGGTCTATTTGTGTGCCAAATTTCATTTAAATCCGTTCAGCCGTTTCAGTGTGATTAAAGGACAAGCAGACTAACAAATAAATAAACAAACAAACATCCATACATTCGCATTTATAATATTAGTATATAAATAGTTGTACATAGTAGTAACTACTACACAGTCATACTATAAGATTATAGTAGGTATTAGTTGATGTGCGATTGCTATTATAATCATAATTTTTATATTATTATATTTAATTTTATATATATTTAATGTTTTAGCCAGGAGTCGCAGGTTCGAATCTTGCCCGTGAGCGATTTTTTCTTACCACTTTTTATATCTTTAGATTTCGCCTCGCATGTATAACGCGTTAAAAATAAAATAAAAATCAGGGTTGCCTGACTTTTACCATATTTCAGTACCAAGTCATTGCTTAATAAATAGCCAATTTGTGGATAGCTGCCTTTTGAGTTGAGTTTGGAAGGCAGTGAAGTGTGAGCGGGGTTTGATGAAATTGTGTGTTTACGCTGTGAATATATTTTAATGAAACAATTTATTATTATAATATTGGCGCAGTGACGTCACCTCAAACGCGAGTGTGAGGCTGATTCAACTCTCGGATTTTGCGAAGTTTACACTCACACCTTAGGATATATTTTTATTACACCGTATATTTTTATTGACACGTAGAACAATTTTATAATTTGTACAACTTATTGAGAACTTACCGGTCTATGTGGCGATGCTTGGGGGAGGCCTATGTCCAGCAGTGGACGTCTTTCAGCTGAAATTATGATGATGATGATTGAGAACTTCTCCATTATTTTGCGAAGAACAGAAGACGATTGGAATATGCATAGGTACTGGGGTTATTATTATCAGTACCTATGCATTTTTTTTATTATTATTTACTATCAATTTTATATTTCAATTGACTACCAAAATGTTACTAATAAATAATCTCATTATCATCATTTCAGCCGAAAGACGTCCACTGCTGGACATAGGCCTCCCCCAAGCATCGCCACAACGACCGGTCCTGCGCCTTCCGTATCCAACGGATTCCCGTAGTGGCAGTGGGCGGGGCACATTGCTCGCAGAACGGATGACCGATGGGGCAGTAAAGTTCTGGAGTGGCGACCGCGTACTGGAAGGCGCAGCGTGGGTAGGCCCCCCACAAGGTGGACCGAGGACCTGGTGAAGGTCGCGGGAATAAATAATGTAATCTAATATAATCCAACCAACCCCAAGATTGGGAAATTAATTAAATTTAATTTAATTTTTTGCATACCACAGGTTTATAAGATGCTACAGAAGAAAATGTGATAACATTTAAAAAATTGTCTAAAGACCACCCACTGAACTAAATTAGAAACTAGTATTCTACTAGTATATTATATACCTATTATCTTACCAATAAAGGTGGCCATTATGTCTCAGAGTTCGGGCGAAGATCATGAAGAGGCAATTCTTGAGTCGATAATAACCTCTGTCCAAGTAGGTCATCTCCGAAGATACAACGTAATGGAGTGGCTAATGCTTAGCCGTGAATAGAGCAGTATTGTTGCTGTATCTCTGTGATATAAGCGATTAGAGGGGCCCATTTTAAGTACACGTGGGTAGTTCGCGGACGAAATACAAAAATGAACTAGTTCACATACTATGAATCAATCTCTCGTCCACCCGCTCCCAAAACGTATCAGTGTATCCGAATGTATCTTCGTCTCACGAATCGTGATGGTGACGACTCATGGTCATCCTCACCAACTTCACTTCATGTATACAATAAAAACTTTCAAAATAATGTAGGTACTCTACTAATTTTATACGGAACACAATAAATTGAGTTTTTTTGTAATAATAAACTACATAAATCTGTTAGAGAAACATGTATGATAACTAATATTTATGATATGTTTAGATTGTTTAGTCTTTTTATCAATTGAATTAATACTGTCTTACTGAACTACGGATAAGAAGATAAGTGAACTGTGAACACTGAGCTAAATCAACAGCAGAGCGAGAACTACCTCTAACCTACTGAACTAAATGAACTACTGATACAAATGAGTGATACGTATCTTTTGATCAAAATGATACGTATCTCTCTTTTCAGCTCAGTGATACATTTATCGCAAGTCTAGTTGTAAGCCTCGGACGATGTCGACCAATCTATTGCACATAAGTGCAGCTAGTGGAAACGCGTGATATCGACAGGTTCTTTGTACAGCTACTCGTAAAAGCTTACCAAAAAAATTTTTTTTTTTTGTTACCAAGGAAATATTCAGTGATAGTGGGCATTATTCATTCGTAAACGAGGTTATCTCTTAACTTTTAGTGTGCATAAATCTACTTAATCAAATTCTTAGAACAGACGGACTTACAGATAATGCATAGCCTAAGCCGATGGGTCTAAGTGAATTGAAATTTGTAAATTTTAATTTTTTTTTGTTTCTCAGTTAACGTAGGTGAGCAGTATGAAATTTTTTTTTGAAAATTCAATCCCTAACGGTGTTAAGGGGCGGCATTGGAAAAAATAGGGATTTTAGAATCAAAATATTTTAATTTGTGGATACGACGTAGATCAAATTTTCATGTATATGATTTTTCATTATATTTATTAGATTTTAGTATAGGGAAAACACGATTCAATAAAATTTGCTCGGTTGATGTATTTTCCAATGTATAAGTTCTGTTTTTGCAATATTTCGTATTGCATTTAAAAATTCGAATAGTTTCTACTATAGGCATATCAAGGCCTCAATAATCGAAATATAGAAAGAAACCATTAGCTATAGTTTATGCTTCGTGGTTCTGTCGTTGTAATTCTACATATTATACCAGGGTCCTAAACTCTTAAGGAATATCCAAAAACAGTTGCGCCACCGAAAGCCGGAATGAAGCTATGTGTAAAGAGTGCTGTTAACATTTTGTACAAAACGTAATAAACTCCACGAAGAGAAGTGAATACAATACCCCTAGACCTAAGAAAATAATTACAGGCAGCAGTGTTTCTGCTGTAGGTATGTATTACTTTTGCTGTTCGTTTTTACGTTTTAACTGTATGAGTCCAATGATTCTATGAGTTTAAACAAACCGTTTGTATACATTTTTGAAGCGATGCGTTCTATAGCATCGTTGCGCGTGCGGCGGAGTAAACCGAGAAAAACTCGCGCGCGTGTTATTATTATTATTTATTTATTCATACATGTTTAAATTCTGCAATATCACTATGCCCCACAAAACCGTGTTATCGATTTGACTGTGGGAACGAGTCTCCGTACAATCATCGAACTATAAACTAACAATAACTGAAAATAAACTGATTATGTTTCAAACACAATGTAAAAATTGTTTCTGAATAAATTGAATTGAATATGCTAACAATTTTCATATCTAGCACTTATCTAAGTAATTTTTTTTTTAACTTACGCTTAAAAATGCGTTTATTACTTTCGTGCCTTATGCTTATGCAGACTATTCAATAGATAAGGCAAGCTTTTTCTTATTGTTCTATCACCATAATAATTAGATATTCTGGGCACAACGAATTTGCCAGCAGCCATCGAGCGGGTGTTATATTTATTATTTACATATTATGATAAGATAACTGAGAATATAATCCACCAGTGACATGTAAATACATTTTAACGTACCCAGAGGAATCTTAAAACTTAAATGATAAAATTTTCCCAATAGTATTCTTAGTTTGGCACAAATATAATCGCGATATAATATAATTGTTTTACGCGTGGACGCCGTAAGTACGCGACTGACGACGAAGCGAAAGGATGCGAGGAGAGGATGAGAAGGCTTCCCATCCTAATAGTGCTTTTTGTATTAGACAAACCGTCGATCGCCATCGATTAATATGTTGTGGTCCTAATCCGCGCTTGCAAATGCATAAAAGCTTCGCTTCTATCGGTCGTCCCCCGCTGGTACTTGTTTTTTGTATATATATTTTATATTCTTTTACGTTTTATCTACCTACATTAATATACATAAACGAAACAACGTCACGAAAAGTTTTGTCCATGTTCTGACTTTCTGGAGGAAAGTTCTGAATCTTAGTTTTATCACACTTAGCAAAAGGTTTTTTAGGTTGAAATAAACGCGGGCAGAACTGAAGAACTTACAACAAACTTCGAAATCCGCGTATTGATTAAGCCCTATAAGCGCTTGGATGTTTCTTTCGAACAATATTAAAGGGAATGTTTATTACACTTTGACTTTCTTATTTCAACGCGCAAAACTTCAACAACAACATTTAAATATTAATAAATAAAACAGAAGTTTCAGATTAATTGCATTTTGATTCGAGTTATTAAAAACTCAGATCATTATAATTATAATTTGCAATAAAATCAAATTGAAGTACCTACGAAATATCACAGCCACTTATAAATTTCGCAAAATGAATGTAAGACAAATTGCATTGAAACGCAAGCAAGCAGAATTGCATTGAAATGTTAACAGTAGAGTAGCAACCGAAACGGCGTTTTCCGATACGCCGTTTCGGGTACAAGTAATTGCAGTTTTAGTTGCAAACTTTGCAATCTGCGGCGTGGTACGTACAAACTGGAGTCGGCAACTGAATTAATCAGTAATTTTTTTACGCAAACACGAAGAGTTATTTAGCAAAAAAATCTTTTGTGTTTCTCAACCAGACTATGAGTTAAACTTATAATCAATTTTCTGTCAATGTGAATATTGAAATATCTTTTGCCTTCTGCAGTTTGAATGTTCCAAGTTAGCTGATACTTTGTCGCCCAGTTCCACTTACCATGGGGTATTGCAGGTGTGGGTCAAGGTCATGTATCGGACGCCGAGTTGGTAGTAGGACCGAAGGACTCCCAACGAGTTAGCGATGGAATGACCTCCTTCGATGCCGATGAGCGAAGCGATCTTGCGAGGACGAGCGCTGTGGGCCTCCAGGATATCTAGAAAAATACTTTTTTTTACTGGGAAATATCATACTGGTATAAAGAGGTCATGAATTATTATTGAAGTTTATCCCTTGTTTTATCGTGATATCAATATCGTGATAATGTCTATTTACAAAACTATTTTGCTTTGGTTGAAAAGTATTACACAAAATTGTGGTGTTAAGATCAGCGAATCCACCTGAAGAACGTAGTTACGGTTAAAGATCTTTATTTTCTCAAAAGAATTACAAATTCACTTCTCTGTAAGTGACGGTAATAAACTTAAAAATAAAAGTAAACAATATGCCATTAAGCGTAGCTCAAAATAAAGTATGCATGGCGTTTATGAAAATATATAACATTGATACTTATCTAAATATCTAATACTTTTGGCCTACCAAAACAAAACAAAAACAAAACAGAAGTAGGTAGTTTTACACAAAAAGCACTGGAGTTGTGAATGAGCGGCGCGGATAGGTCGCGTTGCAATAGCGTGTTTACTAAGGCCTATTCAATCGTGTGGAAAAAGAAATAGAAACACAGAACTAGTAAAAAATAAACACAGAAATAGTAGAATGGAAAAGTGGGCAGGGCCAACACTCTGCACCATAGTGCAGGGCATTTCAAAGCCTTTCTCAGTACGCCTTATGACTTGTTTCTGTAAATACTGTAACAGAAACCCGCAAAAATGCCTTATTGTGCTGTTTCTAACCACAGACATAGTAAAAAATATAGACTAAGTGCTGCGAACAACCATAGTGAAGCCAACAAAAACCGTGCACCTTCATGTACAACCAGTGCTCACGTACTCACCATGCACCTGAAGGATATTTGTTTTCGCATTGCTTACTGGAATATGCCGCGACATGTGAACTGAGAGGTTTAATCGTGCATTTAAGGTGCATGTGTGTGCGTGAGCACTGGTTGTACATGAAGGAGCACGGTTTTTGTTGGCTTCACTATGGTTGTTCGCAGCACTTAGTCTATATTTTTACTATGTCTGTGTTTCTAACTGCAGAAACAAAAGCTGTTTAATTAATTACTTCAATATGTACGGCGTAGTTTGCAGGAATCGCAAGTAAAATTGTGGTTACAACTATTCTACTCCATCTATTTCCGTGGTGGAGCCAATAAGCGAAAATAATAAATAATAAAATAATAACTTCTTAGGTTTTCGCGATCACTACACATTATAATAAAACAAAGTTTAACCGGATTAAATCGCGTATATTATTTAAATTGGTTTTCCTGACGTTTCGAAAGCTTTGCAGCATTTCGTGGTCGCAGGTAGACTAAGATGACAAGCGTCTTTACAAATATTTCTAAAAAAAATATATTTTAATCTACCGTACAATATTATTAATTAAAATCGTTTCGATGCACGCAGTAATCACTCACAATATCATTATCTTTTACAGTGTTGCATGCTGTTTGGGACTTTATTATTTTTAGGACTGGGTTCCAAACAGGTGGTAGCTGCCAACCATCTTCTCTATTAAAATTAGGATGTTTTTTAATTTCAATAGCCTCACGGAGCATTCTAGGTACATATCGGTTTTCCTTCGCCAGAACTTGTGGTTTATCAAATCGAAGAAAATGGTTGGGTTTGTCTAGGGCATGTTCACACACGCAATATGTAAGTAATATACGCGATTTAATCCGGTTAAACTTTGTTTTATTATAATAATAAAATAGTTATTATAAGTTGGTGCTGAATGTTCCAATATGTATTCGCGTACACACGGCTACTCATCAAGCTGTACTTTTCCAGTATAAGCTGATCTCGCATTGTATAGGTTTTCCTTACAACGCGAGGTCAGCCTTTACTGGTTTTATACAGCTTGATGTGTAGCCGTATGTACAGTCAGAAATCGTTCCATTGAACCAGCTCTAAGGATAAAATCGCTCGCACTCTTTGTTCGACGGCAGCGACAATTACGTACGGTCAACCGCACGTCGGTGGTAACGCTTTGACATTGACAGCATCTTTATTTCGTAAGCAGTAAGGGTGGTTTTTGTGTGCTACCACTGTCATGCTGTCGACTGTACAATGTAGCAGAACTCGTTCAAGGGATTTTGCCGACAAAATGTATCACCGCGAAATATCGGGACCGTACATATTGTGCTTCTATAAATATTTCTTCCTTCGCATCTGCCTAGCAACGATGGGATTAAAATGACTAATTATTTCATAGCAAGCATTTCTGTGAGATCTTGTAAGATCCTCTCCATAGAATTGTTTACGTTTCGATATGTATACATGAAGGTTCTCCACAATTTCTAACATATGTATTACGTTTTAATTGCCATTTCCAGGAGATAAGGTGCACACATTTGCGATTTAATCATGCGACTTATTGGTCGCAAATGGTGCTGTTTTGTTATTTTAAACGTTTGTACTGACATCTCAATCTATAATTAGTTTAATTACTGCTATAAAAAGTCTTCTAGGCATGAAAAACTCGTGCGAAGAGCCAACCTTAACAGGTAAATTGCGTTAGAGGCAACACCTGAAATCTAAAATCGACGTTTTTCATCCCATAATTTCAGAATTACGAGTATATTTTATGGGTACAGCAAAATTACCTTAGACAGGATTTAACCTCGGAATGTAAGATAGAAAGCTGATTTTTTGCATGAATATATATTTTGATGTTCTAAAGACTTGCTGAAAAGTCTCATACAATCTCGTAAGTAGGTATCTCACTAGTCACTTGAGGTTGACACTAAAAAGCAGCGCTGTGTTGTGGCTCACGTTACAACACAGCATCATGTGTTGGAATACAACAAAAATAATATACGGCCCACTTCAGTACCTAGTTTGCGAGTCCTCATGCATTCAATATTTACACTGTACATAACTTTATAGTGGGAAAATTTTCATATTTTTGATAGTAATTTCTAAAAACAAATGTTGCTTAAATTGTCTCTAATTTTTGTTATTTTTTTTTATAAATACACATCTTATAATTAACTACTACCTATCTACATTAATATAAATAATATATACAATATAAACATGTATAAAAAACAGAAACAATAATATTAAAATATCATAAAAGTAGACTTAGGCGTCGAAGAATTCCTCCACATCACTGTCATCCGGAAGCGTGCCCAGAAGACTGGCAGCTTTGCCACGTTGAATGGCAACGCTTATTCGTTGCCCAAAGAACAAGCCAGCCCTCTGGTTACGCGAAGTGTCGACCAGTCTCTTAGATATTTCCTTGAAAAGGAGCCGAGCGCTCGGACCCCATGGCCCGAGCGTTTCGACCCCAAACGGCTCAAAATCATAGCATCCAATAAGATTACTATATTTGCGCCGCTTGAGGGTCTCCGCAGCTGCAGCGGCAGCACAGCCACAGCCCGCCGAGCTAAGAAGATGGGATGGAGCAAGGGTGTCGACACAGGTTGCGTCCCACACCAGAGGCCTACCCAACTTCCAAGGTAATAACGTCATACCGTCTGGTCTCTTACCATCGTCACGTGCCAAGCCATTAGGTTCTAGTACGGCTGGTACGCCGGCGGTGGCAAGAGTACGACGAATAATGTCGTTAATATTGGCGTGCCGTGATATGCGACCTGCACTCCTGCAACAAGAAAGGCCATGGTGTCCGAGGCTGTCGACAGCTTCACCACAATGACACCGATGAGGAGCAACGCATGGAGCGCCTAACCGTAGGCAGGTAGCGAACCGAAAAGTTGTGTTATCCAACATAGTGCCTAAGTTGGGTGACGGGAGGGCCTGAAGCCACAGTCCCGCCTCCCACTCACCCACAGCCAGCAGACGGGCACGCTCGGCAGTATTGA